>OZ022564.1:28241595-28866595 GCA_963991005.1 Barypeithes pellucidus | reverse complement strand
TTATTATTACAACATTAAATAAAAATAAACTCAAAAATATAAATGCTGTTTGTGTATAGATAGTGTAACACGAAAATAAGAACTGATTTTGATGATTAAATTTTATATAACAAAGTACTTACGTTTAGAATCTTGAAAAATTTGTGAAACACAAAATATAAATGTCAATAATTTTCAAAACATTGATTTAAAAATCATTGACCCACAAATTTAGTCGTGGTCCGTGCATGTAGTGGAGTACCCTCCTTTTTAATTTAAGAATTTAACTCACCTTACCCCATGGCACCTGGCTTAATAAATAGGACAGGTTATGCCCGTAGTAATCAGCCGAAGTCCTAAAATTTATTTAAACACACAAATTTAATTTATAATTTGCTGGAAAAATAACCACATATTTGTCTAGCGAAAATCCATGCGACGATACGTTCACATCCTTTTTTCAACCCGCAATATTATTCAATGTATAATATTTGCCCCCAGATCTGCAATGTTTTGAAGTTTGCTTCCTATTTTTGCAATTTTGTAGATCAAATTGAATTTTTTAAGCTCGGCGAAATGAACCTCTGTGAATATCGCATTAAAACAAATAAAAAAGACTTGTTTTCCCGTTTTTTACGCATTCGATAACTAATTTATTTTAAAATTCGTTCGAATGCAACATACAAACGGGAAAAGGTTTTTTTTTGTTTTCTTTTCGTTTCATATTTTCTGGCATTCACCGGGGCGCAGGGGTTGGGCCGAACGGGTGTGTGTGTGTGTGTTGAAAGATTAAAAACGACAATACGAAATTTGAATCTATTTTTTATAGTTCTGTTAACAGCGTTTCACATTTTTTACTTTTTATTATGGAGTGACAAAATATGTATTATTTATGTCGGTCTTGTTTAACGTGCAGAATTACTCGTAACCCAAAAAATTATATCGAAGTCATACATATACGGAAAAACCCTCATTTTTAGTAATCATTATAAAAATATTTAGTAAACCATTTACATGTGAATGTTTTGTAAAATTCACCAAAATCTTTTGATACACGCGGTCACCCTTCCAAGTGTATCCTCGCATTCCGTCGCTTGACTTCTTCGATCGATGGTATATTCTCTGTATAAGTTCTCCACCCATTATTTGTTACGAGGATCGAAATCCCAGGGATCCGTTGTATCTGATTTGAGCCTTTTATTTTTGTAAAAAGCATTTTTAAAACATTTTTTTATACTAAGTACAATAGTAGTCGTCAGGGCTCATAGGCTACAAAGGCTCGAGCCTAGGGGCCCTTACCATGAAGTTCCTGCGTAGGGTTCACTTACTCTGTCTCGATTAAACATTCTGTTGCCCTTTTTTTTAGAGCCCAGATATTTGCATTCAGTGTTGTTCATAAAATAATTACTATTCAGTTTTTTTGCCTTTTTTTGCAAATCAGATTCCACCTCATCGTGTATCGTGTTCATAGTACCACAGGTTCAGCTTAGGGGCCCACGGATCCTAAATCCCTCACTGAGTAAAATGTATCATACATTTAAAAATATTTAACTACTGGAGTTATAAATAAATTATTTTCACTATACATTCGTTGTAAAATATATTATATTAGTATTTACTTGATTGTACTAAATTTATCAGAAATATTAACTATATGTACTTTTTTATAAATTATGTGTATGTACAAGGTGTCCCATTTTCGACACTTTTATAGGGTATTTCTCCGTAATTGATAGTGCTGTTATAAATTTGAAAAGAGAGTTTAAAATGCTATCTTTTTTGATTAAGTTCCATTTAAAAAATGAGTGTAGGCCCGATAACTTTCTTACCTGACCCCGTATACTTATTCTGAAAGCGGCAGATTAGTCGACAATCATTATAACTAAACTTCTGTATAAAACATTTTTCTGTATCTCTTTTAACTAGGAAAATATAGGGTAATTTAGAAATTGTCAATTTTATTATTTTCGTACGGATTATTAATGAAAAATATAATTAATACTATACAGGGTCCGCAAACGAAGCGTGGACGGAATATTAAATCGTTATCGAAGAACTTATCAACAATAATGAAACAGTTTGAGATATTTGATTAAAAGCGGCATGTTTTAAAAATATTTTACATTATACAGGGTGGCCCAAAAAAGTGTGACAGCATAAAGTTATATTTTTTAAAATGGGACACCTAGTATTTTATTGCATATTTAGGTTCGTATTACTATCGTTTATAAGTGCCTCAAGTTTTATTTAATTTGGTTCTGTAGTTTCGGAGAAATAAATTAAAAACTAAAAAAAAAAACTTTTGCAGTCCTGAATAAAAAAATCAAAAAAAACAATCCAGAACAATTTTTTTAACCTCGGCATTGAGTGAAATTTATGACAAGAGGTCTAGAGATACTATGAATATAATTGCGTTTATTTATTTTATACAGGGTGTTCATAATAAGCTTTCAAAAACCCCACATTTTAAAATAATTTTTCACAAGTTTTTCAAATGGAACACCCTGTATATTATTTGGCTATTTGACGTAGAATGCATAGACAATTTTTTTTTGTAATAAAAGCATATAAGTTATATCCAGCCGTTTTCGAAATAATTGTAAATATTATAAATTATGTTGTTTAAATAGAGTTTTTATTGGGAAATTTTGTTATATGCGACTAGACTACTAATTGCAAACTAAAGTAAAAGTTCAAAATAGCTTCCTTTTACTCTAAATTTTAAAAGCATACATTTTTGCTACTTTCATTATTTTTAATTTTATTTTTTATTCTTAATCGAGTTGCCATGATTTCTTTTTGTTTAGATTGTGACTATGACAGTTAAATAAAGTTATTTACATTTGTTCAGCCGTCGAAATTAAGTACTAACTTACACAAAATGTCGAATTTTAGAAATGGTTAATATGATTTTTATACTGGGTGAATGTGCAAGAAATTGCCTCCTCGCGAGCCGAGTATATGCTGAAAGATATCCAGATATTGAGAGAGAGCCGAGACCAAAAACCTTCGAGAAGTTGTTGAAAAGATTTGTAGCAACAGGAAGCACTGCGTACACAAAAAGGATGATAATCAATAAACCCGTTATTAATGAAGAAAATAAATTAAGAGTTCTGTTGGCAGTAGAGGAAAATCATTAAATTAAGTAAAAGGAAGCTGTTTTGAACATTTACTTTAGTTTACAATTATTAGTCCAGTCGCCTATAACAAAATTTCCCAATAAAAACTCTATATATAATATTTACAATTATTTCGAAAACGACTGGATATAACTTATATGCTTGTATTACAAAAAAAATTGTCTATGAATTCTACATCAAATAGCCAAATAATATACAGGGTGTTCCATTTAAAAAACTTGAGAAAAATTATTTTAAAATGTGGGGTTTTTGAAAGCTTATTATGAACACCCTGTATAAAATAAATAAACGCAATTACATTCATAGTATCTCTAGACCTCTTGTCATAAATTTCACTCAATGCCGAGGTTAAAAAAATAGTTCTGAATTGTTTTTTTTGATTTTTTTATTCAGGACTGCAAAACTTTTTTTTTTAGTTTTTAATTTATTTCTCCGAAACTACAAAACCAAATTAAATAAAATTTAAGGCACTTATAAACGATAGTAATACGAACCTAAATATGCAATAAAATACTGGGTGTCCCATTTAAAAAAATATAATTTTATGCTGTCACACTTTTTTGGGCCACCCTGTATAATGTAAAATATTTTTAAAACATGCCGCTTTCAATCCAATATCTCAAACTGTTTCAGTATTGTTGATAAGTTCTTCGATAACTATTTAATCTTCCGTCCACGCTTCGTTTGCGGACCCTGTATATCGTACAATAAAATCTTTACTATAATAATTATACTATAGACTTTATTCCGTGTAATATCGATCTATTTATATTATAATTAAAATTTCAAAAAATTGTATATTCTAGGAGGAAAGCCAGCTTGGTGACATTCGGGTTATGAGTTTGAATAGTTACTTATAACTCGTTTGGGTTAGTTCGTTTGAATTATTATTAAGCGTTTTTTGGATTTAGGTCAAAATAAACTACGTCAACTGGTCGAAAATAAATTGACGAAGACATTGGATACTTACTCAATTGATCCGATATGTTGATTTTCCTTTTTGCCCGAAATTTAGATCTTTTCAAATGATAAAAGAACATAAAATTACACACAAAAAGCCGTAATTGAAACGAAAGAAAAAAATGTAATAATAATCACACCGAAAAAAAAAACTAACCCCAAATATAATACTACTAATCGTTCTTAACTACACCATAGAGTCAATATTTGAAAATATTTTTATTTAAACATCTGAAACCCTGGATCACAGAAAAAACACAAACCGCGGTCTATTTCTTAGTAATTTAATAATATAGATGTTTCGGGTTTGTTCGCTTGTTTGCTCGATTGACAATTTGGTTCAATTACCGTATTCGGCCAATTGATTTCGGTCAATTCATCAAATAAAACACAGCTTGGGCAATGAATTTGTGTATTAGTCGACGTTTTGACTTCTAGGAGATCATCATAAGGACCATAGAAGGGGAGTATATTTTCCGTGTAGAAATTTTAATCAACAGACACATTTACGAATATTATAGATTGCTTGGTCTTAATGGAATCATCCCGGTGTTTATTATGGAATATTTTTTATTTCTATTTTAGGAAAAAAAATGTTCAAGGAAAGAAACTTTGTAATGCAACTAAAATTAGAGGAAGTATATCAAATACCAATGTATGGGAAAATTATTATTTCCCAGAACACCCGATGATACCTTATACAATAAGGGCGTATTTAGTCTACACAGTAACACTTTAAAATACTATTTCAAATTGAATGGTACTACCAAGAAAAGGAAGCCTTTTCCATTGATAGGATGTAACCACCTGCAGACCGGTTTCGAACTGTTTTGTTCTCGTCAGTACAGGATGCAGCGCCATCTCTTAGCAGTCCCACACAATCTGAACAGACGTTATTTGAATAAATCAAAAATAAAAAGTCTATACTTTTCAGGTGGTATTAATATCAAATACCAATGCATGGAAAAATTATTATTTCCCAGAGCACCCGATGATTCCTTATACAATAAGGGCGTATTTAGTCTACACAGTAGCACTTTAAAATACTATTTCAGATTGAATGGTACTACCAAGAAAAGGAAGCCTTTTCCATTGATAGGATGTAACCACCTGCAGACCGGTTTCGAACTCTTTTGTTCTCGCAGTACAGGGTAGGTGTACATACCTATCATCAGAGCAGACTCTAATACTTCACGCTGTATTATCATCAGGTGGTCTGGGAAATAATAATTTTCCCATACATTGGTATTTGATATTGATACCACCTGAAAAGTATAGACTTTTTATTTTAGAGGAAGTATATCTTTTTTGTTTCGGGTCTGTTCCATGTATGTGCGTAATTATGGACTTTCCTCCAATTACACTGGGGAACAGCAAAAATGTTTCCGAGACCAAAATAGCAAAATCTTACTTATTTTATTATACTAATTAACAATCTGTCTTGCAAAAGGCTCAGTTGGCTCCGGTTTTATAGATCCATCCCAATTATGATAATTTACCTACCTGCCCTTAATATATGGGAAAATTTCACCATTAAATGAGAAATACCTGGATTTATTATAACAGGTGTACTTTATAAGGGGTTTAAATACATATAATATAAACCCTAAATTGTTAGTTAGTTGTATTTCAACCACCAGTTGATCGAGAGCTGTTCGTATTTGAGAAATTAGAGAGTTTTGAGCAACATGTCGCGAGTTTGTGTAAATAAGCCGGATCATTTTTGTTATATATGTGGTGAAATGACTTTTGTGAAACAAAAACGTACGCTTAGCCCTTTAATAAAAAAGGCTTACCACTTGTATTTTGGCTGCAAAGTTGGAGACCAGGATAAAAATTGGGCTCCCCATATCTGCTGCTACAAATGTGCGTCCAACATTCGCGGCTGGCTAAGTGGAAAAAACCGTAAGATGCCCTTCGCTGTTCCTATGATCTGGCGAGAACCGAAAGACCACGTTACTGACTGTTACTTTTGTTTGACACCTCCCATCAAAAAAGGCTTTTCAGAGAAAAAAAGGTCTGCGATACAGTATCCAAATTTACAATCCGCCATACGCCCGGTGCCTCATAGTGACGAGTTGCCTATACCTAATCCACCTCAGGAATATACCCTTCATTCTGATGATGATCAAGAGGATTCAAACGGTAGTGTACCGGAAAATGTCGCCGGCCCATCAACCTCGCAAGACTCCGATTTTGTCTGTGAACTTCCAAGTAAAAAGCCTCACAAAATAAGTCAAAGTGAATTAAGTGACCTTATAAGGGATTTGGAACTGCCCAAGACAAAAGCAGAACTATTGGCCTCTCGATTGCAACAATGGAATTTACTTGAAGATGAAGTAAAAGTTTCTGTGTACCGAAGCCGTCAGAAAAACCTAACACCATTTTTTAACATGGATAACAATTTGGTAGCCTGTAGGGACATTGAGGGATTAATGGCAGCTTTAAATCTGGACTATGATCCAAAAGACTGGAGACTTTTCATTGATTCCTCAAAAGTAAGTCTTAAAGCTGTGTTACTCCATAATGGAAACAAATTGCCTTCAGTCCCAATTGGTCATGCAGTCCATATGAAAGAAACATATAGCAATTTGAAATTGTTACTTGAGACCATACAATATGAAAGATATAAATGGCAAATTTGTGGGGATTTAAAAGTTGTGGCGATCTTGCTTGGAATGCAGCTAGGTTATACCAAATACTGCTGCTGCTGGACAAAGAAGGCCGTGCTTTTAGTTATTTAAAAGAAAAGTTCCCTAGAATCAGTGACGCTAAAATTAAAGAGGGAATATTTGTGGGTCCCCAGATTAGGAAACTTTTCGGAGATGCGCAATTCGATTCCATACTTGAAGGCAAGGAAAAAGACGCTTGGGATGCCTTTAAAATGGTTGCAAAAAATTTCTTGGGAAACATAAAAGCAGAAAATTATAAAGACCTGGTTGCCCAACTTCTTTTGTGTTACCAAAACCTAGGGTGTAATATGTCGTTGAAAATTCATTTCCTGGATTCTCATCTGGATTACTTTCCGGAAAATTGTGGTGCTGTAAGTGACGAACACGGTGAGAGGTTCCACCAGGATATTTCGAACATGGAAAGAAGATATCAGGGAAAATGGAACTGTGAGATGTTAGCCGACTACTGCTGGACTATTACGAGAGATGCCCCAGAGGCTGCTTTCAAAAGGCAAGCTAAGAAGCGCAAAATGAGTGTCTAAACTTTGGATTCAATGATAAAAATGTGCTATTTAGTTGCTTTTGTTGAACCAACAATATATTGTTATCTGTATTTTGTATGTCCATTGTATATGCCTATGAATTAAAATTTTGTAACAAATAATTGAGATTTTTTTTTTTGCGAGCCAACTAAAATCTTTAATAGGTATTTTTTAGTTACTTGGGTACAGTTGAATCCAAAAAAATAGGTTTTGTTCAGGAAACAAAAAAAAAGTTGAAATTTGTTTCCCAGTGTTATTAAGTAAAATTTAGACATCTTTTGTTCACATTTAAAAAAAAAATGCATAAAAAGAGAAAACTCCGTTCTTCAGTGCTAAAATTTCTAGACCCCGATCACGTTCGGCCTCTTTCTTCCGATTATCGTTGTTTCTGTCGGCGTACCGATTACGGGCGACCGCTCGACGTATTCTTCTAACTGCAAGGGAAGATCCAATTCGCATCGTGCTTATACAGCGCGAAATGAACAGGGGTCAAATCGGAGATTAAGGCTGACACACCCGAACAAACCCGGCATCGTCTTAAAATCGGTGACGACCAGTGCGACGGTCTCCTTATTGTAAAAATGAACTTTATTTAAGCAAAATTACTACATAGTTAACATTTATATAGTCGGCATCTTTTAACCATCGAGATCTTCAGCGAACTGCCACCGGGATCGATATTCAAATATGGAATATTCACGTTTGCGTCTCGACATTTAAAAATTCAAGTGAATACATTATTTCCGTTCACGAAATTGATGTATATTTTTCATAAGTGCGACTCTCTATTGTTTTATTACTCGACGAAACGAGAACTCACGACCAGAACAGCTCATTGTCTCATGAATAATTTACAAATAGGCACACATTACAACGAGAATAGCGGACGGGTCTTTTATTGTTTTTTAATTTTTTAGGAGTCAAGGTACTACATATAATATTGAAGTGATTACACTGTGTGCAATATGAGCTATTTAGGATAAAATATGTTTAAACGCATACAGTCAGAAAATCCATGTAAAATACATTAAAACAGCTGTTTATTTTTTTGCTCTGCTAAAAGGGGACAAATGCACGAAAATATTTAAAAAATATAGAGATAGCTAGATATCTAAGTATGCATATTTTAATCCATCCTTTTTTAGATCAAGTAAGCTGCCTGTGCATGTGGTACACGGAAATAAAAAATTTAAACCTACATTTTTAGTCAAAATTAGAAAAATATTTTATTTACAACCATGCATGTAATAATGACATTTCATCTATCTTTGAAATGTGGAAAGTTGTTTTTAAAAAATCGATATCTCAAAATAATATACGAACACACCAATATACAGTGTGTTCGATTTTTCGGCTTCTATCCTTTGTTTTGCTTTTTTTAAATGCTAATAGCTTCGCGTGTTTACATTTAGATATGTCTACTTTTTCCCTAATTAATAGAGTGGTCCTCAGCATTGAATATTGTGACCAAATGGTTGATATCTTCTTTGTCTTGACATTTTCACTGAAATAAGCTAGTACTCAGAACCAGAATTTTGAACTTTGTTTCCCGTACACCATTCTTTGAAACAGTTATAAGTTATATGCCTTGTCATATCTCGGGCGGCTTTTAGTTGGCAGAAGATCTTCTTCTACTATTTTTGCTGCTTCTCGAATTTCTGATGGAGTAGCAGCAAAATCAAATTCCTCATCTGATAATATTTTTCTGTTTTTAAAATAATATATTGTTTAGTGACATGGAAACCATATTCAGAAAATGACATTTGCCATCTTGATGTGTATTATGTGTGAAAAGTCAAAATTATTTATTATTTTTATTAATAATTTTAATTCAAAATAATAAGAAGTCTCGAGATTTACCGACTCTCTCGACAGGAATGAATCACTTTCCACCTCGGTACGTAATATACCATAGTAAACCATTTGTATAGTTTATACAAAATATACTAAACTCTTTTATAAAATTTAATAATATCTTTGTAAAATTTACTAAAATCTTTGGAAAATTTATTAAAATCTTTTGTAAAAATTTTGACACATGGTATAGTGGCGTTCACCCATCCTAGCTGTATACTTGCATTTCGTGGCTTGACTTCATCGATCGATGTTATGTTTGTTGTTAAGTTCTCCACCTATTATTTATTACGAATGTCGAAATCCCAGGAATCCGTTGAATTGCATTCATGCCTTTTTTCTTGTAAAAATACTATTACAACACTTCATTTAAACTTGGTCATTTTACAATAAAAAATACTTAACACACTTTTACTTTTCACTTACATTCGTTGTAAAATTTACAATTAAGAAATTCTAATTACATCTTTTTAGAAATTATGTGTATCTACAATCTTTTTTTAGCACGGATTACTAATAAAAAATGTAATTAGTAGATCTATATTTTGTATGAAATTTTACATAAGATTTTTGCTATAATAATTTTACTAGTCTTTTTTTCCGTTTATATTAAAATAATTTAAAATAATTTCTCTAGGAAGATTCGTGAGGAATATTAAATGTGTTTGTTTTTTATGATCAAATACATGCACTATAGGAAGATCCTTTAAGGCACTCCGGGAGGTGTGCGCAAAAAGCGATTCACGTTAGTTTTGAATCGTTGGAAAACACGACATCGGGAAGGTCCTTCCATAAGGATGACGTCCTCCAGATAAAAGAATTCTTAAATAATGAAGTTCGAGGAGTACTAAGCTTAACCACATATGGATGGGCGGCAGTGGTTCGTCGTGTATATCTGCTATACCGCTCTGGGTGGAATTAAGAGGGCAAGGTCAGTCGAGCATTTTCCATGGAAATAACTGTATATAAAAGAGAGTCAAATCACCAACCTGTCTTCCATGTTCCAGGCTGTCGAGGCTCTTTGATCGGTGTCAGCTCGTAGTCTCCGAGCAGACGAATGGCTCTCCTTTCGACGGAATCCAGTAGCCGAAGAGTATGTTTGGGTGCAGAGCTCCAGACATGAGAGCAGTACTCTAGTGATGCTCGAATCTGGGCTTGGTATAGTGTCAAAAGTTGTTGAGGTGTGTACAACGTTTTGGTCCGGAAGAGTACACCAAGTTTCTGTAATGCTACCTTGTCGATTGCCACAACGTGTTTATGCCAAGACATATTCCTCCGAAATTGACGCCTAGCAAATTAATAGATGAAGACAGTGGAATTGCGTGTCCTGCCATGACTATATCCGGTTCTGTAATGTTAACCTTTTTAGAGAATACTGCTGCCTGAGTTTTCTTATAGCGTTAAATTCGACTTGGTGGTTACTGTCACCCCAAGCCAAGATTTCTTCCAGGTCTTTGTTGAGGCGTGATACTTCATGCTGTCTGCGAAGATGTGCGTCGGCAGCCGATGTTTGTGCATTCAAAGAGAAAGATGAGAGATGTGCTATCATCAGCAAAGCTAAATATGGGATTTTTAGTTTTCACTAGAAGGTCGTTAATGTAGACTAAGGAACACCGGCATTGATGGTGAAGGTGTCAGAGAAATCCATCAATCGCCACTTGCAGAGAGCGGTCCAAACATTTTGTAAATAATCAATTTTGTAGTTGTGGTTGCAGTAACTTTGCAAACATTTACATGACATGCACTTTTGACGTGCTGATCAATAATACATTTTTTCTCAGCGTAAATCTAGAATATTTACCCCGTCAAGGGGGTTATACCGCCACGAAGGCTGCAAATGTTCTTTAAAAGCGCCCCCCTTTGCAATAAAATTAACGTGTCTTCGATTTTTAATATTATTTATTGGAAGCGAAATTATTTTGGGTATTTTTTAAATTGACACCCTATACTTTACTAACGAAGTCCTGGTAATATCGACACTTTTGGTGCAACATGCTGCAAATGATTGAGATATTGACTTCATAATTATTTTAACACGTGACACCGAAAATTCTGCAAGGAAAAAGGTTCGTGATAAAATATTTCGATTGACCAAAGGGGTAAGTTTTCGTTAATTTCCGTAGGTCCAAAAATTTGTACTTTTGTTGCTGAACAGCTCTTAATAATAATAAATAAAATTAAGTATATTTGGCAACGTTGCATCCAACCATGTTTCGATGTTATATTCCTCTACAAGATTGGCAACACTTATCAAGTAAGCACTTCTCTAGTCACCAGTTCAATATAATAAGCGATTACCATAAAACCCTGTATATTTAACTTTTACGTCGATCCCCTAAATAAGTTATTTTTCTATAAGACACTTTTTTAGGAACTATTCATTTTGTTATCAGCGGAACGGAAGACTATATAATAGGTAATAAAGAAAAATATAATCAATTCAAAGTTTATAGGGTGGGGAAACAGTATATAGCGAAGAAACGTCGAATTAAAAAATAATTAAATAATTAAAGTCCCTATAGTACAGTACTTTTTTAACATATAATTAAGTTCAGAGAGTTCGGGTAGACAGCTGAGTTGCAGATTTATATGTAATAATTATGAGATATGGGAACCGAGTTAAATGCAAAAGATTTTAATTATTCGCAATTATCGAAAAATTAAATTCAACAAAAACTTTTCTCCAATTAGGTAGCTTGATTTATAACTGTGTTATTAACTTGTGTGTGGATTGAAATTAAATGGAAATATGAAGTTTGCTAAAATATACCTTTTTCGTTTTGGATACAAATTTATGAAAAATAACATTTGTGGTAAAATGAGATATATTCCGCACTAGTATAGTCCGGGGATCTAATCCCGCGAAGTATTGCGATCCCGGGACTGGGAAACGGATTGAAACATAGAAGAAGTATTTTTTAATGGGTTATTTTATTTATACAACGTTTGTGAAAATCTTGGAAAAAATTAGGAAAAGTTTTGCTTCGTTCGTAATCTGTAGTATAACGTACAGAGTGGTCAATAACGAAACATCATTATTTATAAAGGTAAAGTAAGGTATTTTGGAAAGTACAAGACATCAAGTCGCGTGGCTAAAAAATGGTCTAGTTTAGGATACTAAGACCTTAGTCTCAATAACAAGAAAATTTAGTGAAATTGGCGATGTTATTTCAACAATTGTGTTTGTTAATTATTACCAATTTTATTGTTCAAAAAAGAACAAAGAAATATTAAATACCAATGTATGGAAAAATTATTATTTTTCAAACCCGATGATACCTTATACAATAAGGGCGTATTTAGTCTACACAGTAGCACTTTAACTACTATTTAAGATTGAATGGTACTACCAAGAAAAGGAAGCCTTTTCCATTGATAGGATGTAACCACCTGCAGACCGGTATCGAACTCTTTAGTTCTCGTCAGTACAGTGAAGGTGTACATCTAATACTTCACGCTGCATTATCAACAGTAGTCGAGAAAATACAGCGCGCAGCGCCATCTCCTAGCAGCAAATGGCGGTAGTTGGTGTGACATCAGATCTCACATCGTACCTACTTATTACTACTATATCTGGCCAATAACTAAGTAAATTAGTATAGGGAGCTAATTAATAAAAAAGTGTTGGTTTCAACATGATAATGTAGTTATGTTAACTAAGAAGTAGTTAAAAATAAAAGTTAGTACTAGATCATCTTATTCATCGTAATTCAGTTAAAACGAAAAAAAATTTTTTACTCACTAAAAATTACTTTTACATAAGCTAAAACTTTAACAGCAAGATAAAATTAGTCTTAGATACCAATGCATTTTTTAGAGTGAACAGGTGTCAAAATAAACCTCAATGTGATTTTTAAAACTTAATTGTTTAAGAATGCGACTTACTAGCCAAGAGAAAGTAGAAATTGTGCTTGTTATTGGCAATAACTACTAATGCATTAAAAAATAGAACTATACAAGTTTGCAACGAACTAGGAATTGAAATAATTGAAAACGATCTTTGAAGATTTAGAAAAAACCTGTTTAAATGCATTGGAATTGATGGTGGCTCAGTTGAAGCGTAGTAAGATATTTTTTAAATACGATGTTTTCCATATCTTGGGCAAGAAAAATTGGTGGAGATATTTTTGCACAATATATTGTACAGCATATGTATTTTCTTTATTGTTCGTTTGGTTTATTATTATATTGTGCTGGTGAAGAAAATATTAGATAAAGTACAAATTTTATATAAACATCCGTTTCTCATGAAAACCATATGTAATATAATGTAATATATACGTAATAATCAGCATAATTCCAAAAAGTCTCATAAGTAAAACTTTTTAAAAATATTTAAAATTATATTTAATAAAAAAAAATGGATTTTATAAATCTGATTCCTATAATGAACTAAATAGTAATTATTTATCAATTTACAATATCATTTTTAATTTAAAAATATATTTATTTAATTGTTGTAAAAACTAATAAATAATCAAAAATTAACAAGAAATCAATGCTAATAAATTCGAATATAAGCTGATCCGTTTTGTTTGAATTTTAAAAATATATCTACATTTCTTTCTTTTTTTTTTCAATCGTTTCCTCTTCGTTTGCTGCCATGGGACGTTACAAATCCTTAGTTTCATACCCACATTTTAAGACCTATCGATTGGGGAATGTGCACCATCTCTTGAACTCACGACGCCATATGTAATGTCGGGCGTAGGATACGAACTTCCTGGAGTTCCCAGCAAATTCCCCCCCATATTTTACCAATTGCGCTTTTATCGGAAATTAGCGAAGCAAATGAGTGAGGGGGTCTTCTCGAAACTGGGGTCTCCCCGCACGGCGGGCCTCCTTTCGCCGCCAGTGTCCTTAACCATTAACCATTATCAAGCTAGTTCGATATTCCTGAGTTTTTCAGTAAAAAACTGCTATAAGCTAAATAAGAACATACTACTATGTACTAAAATGTGTTTTTTTTTGTTGCAGATTGAATGAAGAGAAGCTATTTTTGTTAGCCTGATTTGCATGGTAAGTTAAAATGCCAAACTACTAAGATTATTCATATGCACCAAAACCGCTAAATGAGGGTAATCAATACACTGGAAAATTTGTCGTCCTGACAACACAACAAAATACTTCTTAATAAACGACCTTTTTCCATCAGAAAAAGTAAATTCCTGCATGTTAGTCTTGAAAATTTTCCTCGTTCAATTGTATATCGCGGCAAAATCTCCACGAATGTAACCTTCTTAAGCTTGACCACCCGCCGTATAGCCAGAATTTGGCTTGATGTGATTTCTCTTTATTCAGAAATTTAACATTCGCGATTTCAACGGAAGCAACCTGCCGCGTCGACGTGTAGCTACTTTCACGTTTCTATCCGCAATATGGTTCTTATTTCGCGTTTAATCCATATTCAGCTAGAAGTTCCATCGCGTCTTCTCGTGATAGCGAACGACGCAAGATTTTAGCAAGCGAAGTAGCTTGGCAACATTGCAAATGCAATGGCATGATTGACCTACATTGCAGTTGTCATGTGTTCACTTAAGGGGTTTTTGCCTAAGTTTCTAGACGGTCGATTTATAAAAGAAGTATAAAGGCTTATATTTAAATATAATCAACAATTTTCATAACACCCCGTATATAGAATGGTCTGTAATGGACGCACCATAGAGTAACCACAGATTCTACAAATAAAAATAATAGTTGTAATGTTGTTTCAAATTGCAAATATACATTTTTTCTCCCTCAAGAAACCCCAATTACAAATTTTCATGTCTATATGGGTGGTTCCACAGATACGGGACAATTTCGGTAACTGTCGAAAATCTACGTAACTATTGGAAATGAATTACTGTGTTTATTTATTTAAATACATAAAGATGTTCTCCTCCTGAGTCATCATTATATTAAGTCATTAATATCTAATTATCAGTTCATTTAAATTCCCAAAATATCAACTCCGAGGCTGTCACCAGGCATGTTTTTAATACGATGTCACACTGGTTTTCGGATACTATTTGGATTATACCAATAAAAATATGCAATTTAATTAAACTAGTCATTATACTAGCACTACGGATGATCTAATTTAGCCTTACATTCAAAATAAAGAAAAAAATTAACTTCTTATTTTGCAATTCTATATCACGATCAACTCGGAGGTACTCGATAAATCCTTGAAAATTGGCAACATGTCACATCCCCTACTTTATACGCTATAAGGAATGAACCAATTTCGTTGAGTTGACAAAGAATTTCCATGAGGAGAGATCGTCTATTTTCTCGTAAAGCAGGAGTGACGTGGTTTTTTGTTGTCAAGGTAAGAGTATGTTTTTATGTAATCAACTCCGGCTCCCATATTTCGATAAGTTTTATTTATTATTTAGATATTTTTATATGTTAGGTGCATGATGTATTATCAAGCACACTCCCTTTTTATTAGACAAAATCCTAAAAATATATCTTGGGTTTATATATTTTTGTCGGAATATGTCCAAAATATCAACTCCGAAGAAATCAACTCCGACGCCAAGGTTGTGCCTCCGAGTTGATACGTGGTTACATTTGTCAAATCAGGTCAACTCCGAAGCATTCTGAATTTTAAGGAAATCCTGTAAAATTATATGCTTTCACAAATGTTTATTTATAAAACATCAACTTAGACAAAAATGTTAAAGAAAATTACTTAAAATATGCATATTTCTTCAAGATTTAATATCATTAGTCAACTCCGAAGAAAGGTGTTCAACTCCGAGGCAACCGTTATTTTAAATTTTGAAAAAATAATTCCGAATGATCTCTGCCACCCTTCTAGTACTATTACTGAATATGTATTCAATTAAATAAATTTGTAATAAGTAATTTTTTAGCCAAAATAAATTTTATTTTGACTATTCACAAATTGTCCCCTATTGGTGGAAACAGCCACATCTCAAAAATGCTTGAGCCAGCAATAAAATTTTAACACCCTACTAAGGCATGTTTACCTCCTATTGTTTCCATGTGTAGAATCTGTGGTTACTCATTACGGATCACCCTGCATATTCATTTGTTAGAGAAGTTAGTTTTAATAGTACATTACGTATCAAGGGCCGAAAAGCCTCCGACGGCCCGAGATATGTACCGCATTTTTTTTTACAAGTGCTCCGAAGCTTTGATGCCAAATAAATAAAGAAATTCTTCAGACAGTTTTCCTATCTACATGACATGAAAACACTGGCGCATGGAGAATGTAAATATCTATTTATTATTTTTGACAAATAGGCTCGGTGACCTAGTGGTATAGCGTACGCCTTGTGATCTGAGAGTCGCGGGTTCAAATCCCGCACTCGGCATCTCTGGTTTTATTTATTTTTTTACAAGTGCCCGAGTCTTTGAGGCCATATAAATAAAGAAATTCTTCAGACATTTTTCTAACACATATTTGAAAAATTAACTGCCAATTTAATTTATATATAATCCGCTATTTATTATCGCTTGTAGTATGGCTCGGTGGGTAGAAAGTGTCCGCCTGGCGATCTGAGGGTCGCGGGTTCAAATCCCGCACCGACAATTCTGGTTTTATTTATTTATGAGTACATGTAAAAAAAGTATTTTCCTCTATTACTTTGCAATAAAAACCAATTTTTGCTCGCATAAGTACGTGCCTCATTAAATGCATTTATACTTTAAGAGAAAACACCCTGTCTACATGAAAGGAAATTTTCCCCAACTTTTTTAAATAATTAGGGCGATACAATACAACCATTACAAATAAATAAGTTTTATAAGCGGGCTGAAAAGTAAACATACCGATCGTATTTGAATTATATTTTAATTGCCGACACTCGTTAATCATACTATTGATATGCTCTATATAAATAAAGTGGGCAAACACATTAAGGCTGTTCATCAATTATTTCCTTTTATAGTTTGTATGTTAATGTAGTTTATAATAAAAATATCTAAATACATTAAGGGTCGGGCCAGTGGTGCAGCAACTCTTTCTCCTCCAGGTTGTCTTTTAACCCCTCCATATGTCATTGTTACGAGAGTTAGGGAACGGAAATATTTCCGCGCCCCCAACACTGACACTGTTTTTTGATATTTTTATTTTTTTTAAATAATTTACACTTTTGCGGTATCTTTACGACAATACGCGGGAACGACAAAGTATTTCCCATCTTTCGCGGCTGTAACCTTCTAGAGTGGCACCAACCACCGTATAGCCCAGATATGGGTTCGTCTGACTTTTTATTTTGAAATGTGAAAAGGCACTTTAGGTGCCATTATTTTACGAAGCCAATTGAAAGAAGATATTGATGCCTATTTACAAGGACAAAAGGGAAATTTTTTTTTAATGGCAGACAAGTGGTGCAAGTGCGTTTGAAGTTAGGGAAGGTTATGTTGAAAAATAAACTTCTTGTCTCAATGTTTCTAGTCCTTACATTTTACAGTTTATTCAAAAAGTTTCACCTACGACTCATTTTTAAAAAACTAGTGGAATTATTTAATTTAAGATTAACGAAAACAGCTTGGTCTTATGTTTTTCGGACTAAGTCTGTGTCGACAACGGCGCACCGCCCCTCGCCCATAGCCTTGTACCGTAGCACCGCATAGTCCCTCGACATCAAGATATAAATATGGACTGTGCGTTGTCATTTCCTTCCGATGAAGAAGATATTATTTTAGACGCTAATATATAACCAAGTGGTATATGTTTAAACAGAAATCAAGATTATCAGTGTATCCTATCAACGCAAAGCGAATATTCTATGGGGAATTTTATCACCTTTATAAAAATCTAAGGAAACATCCCCAACGCTTTTGTGAATGCATATAAATACTAGATTTTTGTTTAAGCATATAAGTACCACTTTGATATATTAGAGTCTAAAATAATTTCTTCTTCATCGGAAGAAGGTAATAGCGCACAGTCCATGTTTATATCTCGATGTCGAGGGACTACTGTGCAAGGCTCAAGCGAGGCTGTGCGGTGCTATGGTACAAGGCTATGGGCGAGGGGCGGTGCGTCGTTGTGGACACAGACTTATGAACTTCACACTGGTTTAAAGAATTACGATCCCTTAATAGTATATTACATAACGAGTATTGAAAGTGGTCGATTTGAAACGAGGACGTGTGTAGCATGAGACGCCAGTGTAGCGCAGAAATCCACCGAATTTGAGAAAATCTAAAAAGACAATTTTTCCTACGACCACAAATACTATGCTCAATTATTTGAACATTTTACCTGGTTGTAAATAAAAAAAATATATCTTTCTCCTATTTTCTTACAATTATTATTATGTCCTGTGTATAAAACTTTACAGTTTCTGATTTTTTTAATAGATTAATATCTAAAGAAACAAAATTAAACTAATCTTAACTTTGAATAGATATATCGTTCCAAGAAAATAATAAAACTCATTACTAACCTCAATATTTATAGAGATGGCGTTGGATATCGTTCATTTGTTAATTATGAAAATTTTACATACATACTTAAAACAAGATTCACATTATTATTATAACAAATATAATTACATAAATCAGAATAACATAGTCCGTGTCTACACAGTGCGAAACGTAGAGGGGGCAAATCAAAGATTTCAACTGACTCCGGCATCCTCTTAAGAATGTTAGTTTCGGTTTCCTAGATAGTGTAGACTCTGTAGACTGTAGACCATTGACTTGAAACAAGCATGGACACGATATTTCTATCTGCTTTCTACACGTCAATGTGGCGCCTATTATTACGGAAATAAACACAACAAAATTCTATAACTTGAATCTCCGTTTCTTTTTAATCATCAGTCCGTTTCTGTTTTCGTTCTAACAGCTGATCGGTTTGATCTGTCTTGGTTAGGAAAGACAAACAATCGACGGACGTGACTCAAAAGTCTATATTTTTATCCAGTTTACGACAGACTTGGCACAGTCTTACCATATTGAATTAAGCATTACTATTTTTTCCACAAACAGTACCTACTTACACAAACATACACATACTGAAAAACCACAAAGAATTTTATTCAACAATAATAACAGTTGTTAATCCGGTACTGCAAACGTGAAAGCAGGTATGAAAGACGGCCGTTCCGATAAAGGCTTTATAAATAGTACATTCCGAACACTCGAAGGCGATGTAACTTGTCTAAAGATTATAATTTTCGGAGTTTCCCTATTGTTTTTTTTTGGAATGTTTTTGAATTGTTTATTCTTCAAAGACTGTGAACCAAAGCTGTATCCTCCTTGATTTAAGATCCTTGGCGTAGACTGTATAAAAGTAGTGAAAAAGTGGTATCAAGTCGCATGACCTATCGTGGGCCCGTTCTTTGTTAAGCGTCCTTGGGTAGATCAAAAGTACAAAAATATTACGACATATTTTATGTCCATTAACAGGAAAGTAATTATACCAACAAATTGGATTGGCAACGCTTTTTATTTAACAACTTTATTAAATTTGTTAGTATTACGATATACCACACCCCCAAAATAAATTTCTTGGTGCGCCATTCATTTATTTGTAAATGTTAATGTAAGTGTATAATAAGAATATCTAAAAACATTAAGTGCCGGACTTATAAGTTAATAGTGCACTTCATCATTTTTATTAATGGCTTGACGTGGAGCGATCGAAAGGGAGTTTAATAGTAATTTTAAAGTTATTATGAAAAATGACTTTACAAGGATTTTGATATTTTTACAACTTTGAAGTTTGGCTAAAAGACAACCGAGGGGTTCCTTTTGGTAATTCATTACCTTCATTTTTACGTCGATGTCGAGGTTTGATTGGCTTGACACAAGTTTCCTCCTGTTTCGATCTATCGATTCTCATATACAGAGTCATCCAACCACGACTGAACCGGAGTATATTTTTGAGTTTCCCTGTATAGTATAATGTTTTGTATTATTTAAAAAAATGATGTAGGTATATAATTAATTATACTTAATTATACGTAAAAAAGTTCAAATACGCACGAAGGGAGAAAAAAGCATAAAACCTTAAAAAAAGCAAAAAAAAATCTGACCAAAATTCCGCCACCCTGAACTTTTGGCCAAGTTTGATATTTTATAACTTATTTATTTTTTATGCGATTTTCATGATTTTGTTATCAGCTTGTAGATACATTTATGAATTATTTTATAAAGTAACATTTTTTGTTTAGGCTATATTATACAGGAGTAAATCAAACTGATATTTTTTGTCGTAATTTCAAAACACCCTGTAGGAAAATTGAGGCGAATAATTTTATTTACATACTGTTTCTGGTAATCTTTGATGTATTCTAAACATTTCTTTTGATTCATTCCATTATCTCATTTCTGCTGCGAGTTGCAAAATTTTAAATGAAACGCAGATTTGAAGCCTATTTTTATTAGGAAAAACAAACACTAAGTATATCATAAAGTTAATTAACAAAGACAAGTTTAATATCGTGTATTTCCTCCTCTGACAGTAATGACAGCTTGCAGCCTTCGTGGTATCGAATGAATAAGGTTACTTATCCTTTCTTAAAGGATAGCCTGATATTCAGCGCCAGTTGTAAGTCTTTCAAGGTTTGTGGTTGTACAGGACGACGACGAACGGCCCTTTTAAGTTGATCCCAAAGATGTTCGATTGGGTTGAGATCGGGGCTACATGCGGGCCATTCCAATCTTGGAAGTCCAACTTCATCCAGATATTCGCTCACTACATGTGCAACGTGAGGTCTAGCATTATCATGCATTAATGTAAATTGGTTCCCAATGAAAGGAGCAAATGGAGCAACAACTTCTTGGAGGATTACCTCAATATAACGGTGGGCAGTTAGAGCTCCATTTTTAACAAATACAGGATTGGTGAACCACCATGATTTGATATTCGTTCTGATATGATGCAGTCAGCATATCTTTCATTTCTACGTATGTATACCCGCTAACGACCATCCGGCGACCTTAAACAAACTCGGGAATTATCAGTGAATAGTACGTAAGAATATTGTAATTGTCAAATATTCTGCCACAATATTCGCGTACTTAATTTTTAACCGAAAGCTTCACATATATTTTCTAAAAATAACATCGTTTCATTTAAAATTTTGCAGCACGCAGCAGAAATAAGATCAAGGAAAGAATCAATAAACGAAACGTTTAGAATACATCAAAGATTACGAGAAACAGTAAGTAAATAAAATTACCCACCTCAGGGTGGTTTGAAATTAAGACGAAAAACAACAGTTTGATTTACTCCTGTATAATATAGCCTAATCGAAAAATGTTACTTTATAAATAATAATTAAGGAAAACACAATAAATGGATCTACAAACTGATAATAAAATCATGAAAATCGCATAAAAAATAAAAAAGTTATAAAATATCAAACTTGAACAAAATTTCAGGGTGGCGGAATTTTGCGCCGGCGAGCGTACTTAGTTTTGCATAATTTGTGTAGAAATTAAATAATCTCATGGTTGGTTATGAAATTCAATAATACTCATAACGATTAAAACCCTGTGTCTATTCATAAGCGTATTCCATAGAAGTCTGGCTACTAATATTTAATGTTATTGAATGCATTTATTAGACATCTCTTCTCTCTATATAGATATTAATTTATTGGCTACTGTTTTAGCGCTCTTTTGCAAATTCGACCAATAATCGGGCCGAACGGCCTAGAAAAAGCCGGAACGAACATACAATACAATTTAACGTAATAACATCAGCATTGCAAATTGAAAAATATTAAATATTTGAAATAGTAATTGGTTAGGATACCCCGTCGTTGGGTGGATACAGTACAAATAACCACGCCTTTATTTGACTTTCGTAGACCACCCAGGCCGTTATATCTTTATATTATGTTGGTGTGGATAATGCCCTTTGAAAACTGGTTTGTTTCTCGACTGAAGTCGCTACTTCTAAAGTGAATTCGTCGTAAGATTAGGACATTTACATAAAATAGGTTTTCGTTTTCACACTTTCGATGGCGACTAAGTTCCAATATCACTTTATCTTTTCTTTTGTTCGATTTTCTCTAGTGATGCGAGTACAAGAATCGAAGAAGAACTCGATTCTTTAAAGTACTCGCTGTAATGGGACAGTCGTCTCGAGATCCGAGTACGGTACAGTGAAACCTCTCTTACGGGACTGTCTAAATGGTGCCGCCTAATAGATCTGTCCGCCCATGGGAAATTTGTTATTAGGTAATATGTAAATGCAAAATTATTACTATGTGTATGTATGTACAAATAAACATTTATTAAACATAGCAAAAATACACTAGTTTTAGTTAGAATGTAGTACTAAAAAAATCTAATAACGTATAACTTCCACAACACCAATTTTCTCTTTCAGACTCAAAACGCGACGTTTTTCTGCCATTGTTTACGATTTTAACCTTACGACTCACTGCTTTCGGGGAATCACACATACTTTCATTCGGGAAGTCCTTTCGCTCTGCCAGGCATACGCGATTGGTTGCTGGTCTGTCTTTAGAGAGTTTTTGCACCGTACTTATTCGTCTTTCAAATACTTTTTTTGTCCGTTTAAAGGAGAGTTTTCGCACTCTTTGTATGAAACAGCCTGTCCGCATCCGCCCAAGGGAGAGTCCGCTCAAGGAAGGGAGGACTTTCATGGAATTTCATATACCTAGTTCCGGACTATGAAAAAATGTCTGCTTAATAGAGATGTCCGCTTATCAGAGGTGTACGTTATGAGAGGTTGCACTGTTTTCGAGTACGGAGTTAATATAGATAAACGACATTATACTCACGGTCGATTCGATTTGGAACTAGTCTACCTGCAACACCAGTACTGTTTTTGCGTGTGAATAAGCTGAGCGAAAACATGGACGAAATAGTATGGATCGCACGTTCTGCTTGTTTCATTTTTTATACTTATGTACGTATATTTAATTTTTATTAGTAGGAAACGAAAAAAATTCAATAAACCAACAAATTATTTAATGACGATAAGAATTTAGAAATACTGTCATATCCAATTTTTTTGGTAATCTATTTCGCTCACTTTTGTACTTGTACTTGGTACTCGGATAAGTAGTCGATTCTTGAAAGTTCACGATTGTTGGTAATCGATTCTAAAATATCTATTCGTTCCCAATACTTATTTTTCCTCTCAACTGTCGCTTAAAATTGTTTCGTCCGGTACCGACTTTATTCATAAATTTATTATTTTATTATATTTATTAAAATTTTTAAAAGCATGGTAATTTCTAAAGAAAAAAATGTATACTTCAGTTGTTTTAGTAAGTTAATCCGTTTCCGAGATATTGGCATTTTTAAACACCATTGCATAGAAGTTCTATTTTCAACAACAATGATTATTCCGTTTTGACAAAAGAAAATAGATAACAATGTAATGAAAATTATTAATTAGAAACGAGGAAAAGCGGCCTCCGCCACTTTTAATTTTATGCATTTCCTTAAACCTGTCACCAAATAGCGCCTGACTTGAAATAAAGTTCGTTCTTTATTTTGAATTACGATTTATCTATGCATGAAAATATTAAAATGCAAATATCTCGGAAACGGGTTGATTTTAAAAAAATTAACCAAGTATACATTTTTTCTTTAGAAATGACCATTCTATTGTAAATTTTAATCAGAATCCCAATAAAGTTACTCGAAAAAAATGGTGGGCGTGATATAGCGGGCGTATAGGCTGTAACTGGCGCCGTCTACAAGTTTGTTGAAAAACCGGAATAGAGCCATGTTACTCGCCCTCAAAAACTACCAATTACAAATTTTCAGGTCTATATCTCAAAAACAGGTTGAGCTATGAAAAGACCTGATCTATAAATTAAACTTTAACACCCTGTATCTCATTAACGACCAACATGTTACTGAGGCATCTTTAGCTCAAACCTATTATTTTCATTTGTAGAATTTTGATTTTTTACCTCTCGGGACCATCTTTACCAACACACGGGCGCCAATATCTATCACTAATGATGCATTTACGTGCTCTCCTGACATGGTTGATAGATGGGTTGAAGTATTTTCGTACAAAACAATGTACTTAACTTGACTTGGACGGTAGTAAGTCTTTCCATATTTTATCAGCATTTCAATTATTACCGTTAAGTGTCATATCTCACCCGGATAACAATTTCATTAATTTATTTGAATGTTTACCATTGTATTTTTAAATACAGAGAAAAATATGATGCCTGATTAAGCCAATCCATTGTCTGACACCGAATAATCCTTTTAAGCGCCCTTTAGGCCTTTATTATAAAAAATTACAATTTTTACAAATAAGCCCACCCTTTGCCCTTCGCGTTATCGCCCGTCCATTGTACAAAACCCCTGGGGTGCAAGATTTAACCGGGGTTGTTTCGGAATATACAAATGTAATCATTTTGGTACATTTCGTTTGCATTGTTCCATGCTTGGTTGCTCAGAAGAGTGTTTCTTAGAAATTTGAAAGCCGTGTGACCTGAGGAAAGTAAAATCTACGTAACTATAACTACGTATTTCTGATTACAAGGGAGTACTTTCTGTTTTCTGAACCGGAAATACCCCAAAATGAACCGTTTGCATGGAAAATTAGAATCTAAGATAGAAATCTACAGGGTGTTCTGGAAATTACGTATTATATTTAATTGGTGACTCCTTGGTTGTCCAAGAGAAGCGCTACATATTTTTTTTTTAAATCAACTGTTTTAAAAGTGGGTTAATAAACACTCTTACTCACAGGTCAGTCCGCGCTACTGTACAACATTTCACCCAGACCCAATGGCAATGTTGCCAAACTTAGTGTAAAACTGAAATTCCATATAAAATTATAAAAATAAATTATTTTCTACCTACTTGTATTTATCTTTATACCTATAGAGCGAGGAAATACAGGCACAAACACAATCAGTTTTTTTTTTCTTTTTCATGGGAACACTCCTGGAAACACTTTATGTACACAGAGTAATAGTGAAACAGAATCGATAGGTAGCTTTTGAAAATACAATTATACAGATTATACTACAGATTATTAGATTTTATTACACGCGACGAAATTTGACGTCCAGAAGAAACGCGTCAATAAAAACAATATTCAAAGATTATTTATGGACGGCAAGATACACGCGTAAACCGAAAAACAGAGCGGATTGCTGAGAGTGTGTTGGTGATCGACGAGACACAACGTACCCGACCGCTGGTTGGCCTTCAACTAACAGACGCAAGCGTGCGGCGCTATATGAAACTACTCGCTCGGCCGATGTAAGGCATCAATAGGTCATTGGCATCAAGAGGTCATTGGCATTTGACTTAGTGACGTACGTGCCTATTTCAAACTTATTTAATACTATTCCATATGTTTTTCGGGTAGTTTAAAACATAGTCCGTCGTAAATATTATTCGATTAATTGTACAAAAAGGTATTACAGAATGGAAAAGTGTTTAAATTATTTTATTTTGTCTAAGAGTTTAAGGTGTATACCGCTGAATGAATTGATAGCGCTTTATGGGTATTTTTCTTCAATTTGTCTTTATCTCAGTAATTGCCGGTGTAAATATAATACGTCATTTCCATAACACCCTGTATAGTAAAGTTTACATTATACAGTTAATCTTTTGACTAGCATAAAACCCTAATAATCCTTCTGACCTTAGCGACCTTACGGAGCACAAATCCAGACAAAAGTCCATTTACCTGAATCTCTAATTATTATACCATTTTAAGTAGGTGTCTTTCAAAATAAAAATAAACCAATATGAAGATAGCCATATTTTCGAGCTGACCCTGCACCCATTTATTGCGGTTTAAAGCTGTTGGTACCAAGGAATGGGGTTTAAACAGATAATTGATTTATTGCAGTAAAGATATAATGTAAACTATACTATACAGGTATGGCAAATCTAATAAATAACTGAAATTGTAAGCGATATAATAATAATAATAATAATGTTTATTCCCAACGAGCTATTTTAGTCCATTACAGGAACATACATTAATATAGAACATAAATAAGTAATTAATCTATAAAAATTAAAAATTAAAATTATTATAAATGGTTTTTTTTTTTTAAGTAATTTGTATATTTTCCAGAAAAAATTCTTTGCATTTTTTTTAAACAATTTTAAATTAAGATTTTTTTTAATACTTTAGGTAACGTATTATAAATATTTATTCCATCAAATAAAATAGATTTCATCCCTATGCTACTTTTAACTTGTTTTTTTTTTTAAATGGTCAGTATTTCTGGTATTATGATTGTGTATATCAGTTAATTGTACATATTTTATACAAGATTTTTTATTTTGATTATTAATTGCATGAATTAGAATACTGATTTTTAATTTATATAAACTATTCAGATCTAGATATCCTCTTGGTTTATATAAATTTGTTGTCGGTTCCAAAAAATTTAGTTTATGAATACATCTTATAATTTTGCTTTGTAGTCTTTTTAAAGGATTTTGCATACTTAATTTCGTTTCCATTAAAAATTATTGGTGAAATATTGTTCCCAATTGCACATTTAGAAATATGAAAGATGACTTTTCAAAGTTTAAAGAAAGTTTATAGGATTGCAGCCATGAAAGTATAATTTTCAAATCAATAGTAATATCAGTTATATTGGAAAAAGACTCGCCAAAATATAAAATTGTAGTATCATCCGCAAACAATTTGATTTTACCTTTTAGATTTAACTTAGAAATTGAATTTATATATAAGGAATAAAGTTGGTCCTAAAATTGATCCTTGAGGAACAATATGATCATGAAGAGTTTGGACTCGGATAAATTGATTTGTTATATTCAAAATATGTTTAGAATTTTGAGTAAAATCACAAAAACTGTCATTTATGGAAAGTATCTAGTTGCCATACTCTCAACTCTCCGTAAATCGCCCAGTATAAACAGACAAGGTTGTGATTGATAACTCTATAAAATTATTAACCATAAATTCAAAATTGTACATGGAAAAGTCCGAAATTGTACATTTTACCATTAGAAATGTACAAATATCCCGAGCATACCCCGCCAAGGGAAATTTTGCTTGGGATATCGCGGGAGCAGGGGTCGTGATAAGCCAGATCGGGTGGCAAAGGGCCGAATTATCGACGTCGGGGTCAGGGCAGTGGGTCTTCTGTTTCCCGCTTGGGCGAGTGGAAATTTGTATTTATGTGAAATCGGTGAAATACTGGTTATTGCGGTTTGTTTGTTAAAGCTGTTGTGCAAGGGCGGGCGGCTGTCCTCTGTTCATGCGATGCATGGCGGCAGCTACAGGACGGTTTATAGGGATTCGTCGACATCATCGTCACTTTCCGAGGGATTACGCTGACCTGATTTTTGTATTCTTTACAAGTTACCTTTTTTTAATTAAAATTTGCCTTTTTAATAACTTTCCTTTACTAATAGATTAGATTCTAACTATACTTTTTTATAAATTATGGGTACAATATTCTTTTGGTACAGATTAATAATGAAAAATGTAATTAATACTGCATTTGATAGGAAATCGTACAATAAAATCTTTATTATAATAATTTTACTATAGTGTTTTTTCGTCCACCCTTCACAGATTTCGGCAGCGGTTCTTTTAGAATCGAACAATCAGTAGACCGCTTTTCTTACGTTTAACTTGTCTAGAATACTCTACAAGCGTTCGGTCTAGTTAAATATATATGTCGGCGTCAATTAGTGAAATCCGTCATTCCCAGAAATGCCTAGTCATTTCACGTATTGCCGGCAAATAGTGTAACTCAACTTTTGGTACACCGTCAGTCAAACGATGTACTTAACTAAATGATTTAAGTTACCCTGTTTGCCGGTTTTAGTCGAACGCTGTACTTGTTGTTAACATCTGTTTTTTTTTTAAATGAAATGTTGAAGCATTCAGAATTGTTTTATAAGAAGTTAGATGACTATTACTTCAATCAAAGTAAGAAAAACCTTGAAATATTACGGAATTGACGGAGGTAAGAAAATTCTTTTCAATTTTAAGGAAATTCCTCATATTAATCAGTTATTTACAAACCTTTTATTGTAAAATACCTTATTTTCATGCACTACTGGCTAATTACAATGATTAACTAACACCGGCAAACAGGGTAACTTAAATCATTTAGACAGAATTCCGTCATTATAGGGAATGCCTGATACTCTTAGTGTATGTCTTCAACGGAGCGCCGACCCTCGCCCTCGACCATAGCCTGGTATACCATTGCATCGCACAGTAGTGTCCACAACGGCGCTCCGACCTTCGCTCATTGCCTTGCCTGTCGATCAGTTTGTCTCTCGACATCGAGATATAAACATGGACTGTGCGTAATTTGTCAATTTAAAATTTTTTATTTTAAACTTTGTTATTTTTTGGTTCTTTTCGAAGTCCCTTTAAATACTAGGCCTTAGGCTAGCTCCTAGTGATAAATTCGACCATGTTTAAAGGTTTTTTTTTTCATGTGACGTCCTGTATATTAATTTATTTCCCAATCTTACGTCACAACCTAATTTATTTTATTTATATAATATACCCTAAAGTAATACCACTTTGAAATATTAGAGTCTAAAATAATATCTTCTTCATCGGAAGTAGATAACATCGCACAGTCCATGTTTATATCTCGATGTCGAGGGACTAGTGTGCGAAGCTCAAGCGAGGGCTGGCCGTGCTATGGTCTAAGGCGATGAGCGAGGGTCGGAGCGCCGTTGCGGACACGGACTTAGGCAAACGGTGTATCAAATGTAGAGTTACACTATTTGCCGTCAATACTGAAATGACTAGGAATTTCTGGGAATGACGGATTTCACTAATTGACGCCTACATATACATGTCTAAATATTATGCACGCCTATGGAGAAGACGGTTTACACACCATATTATAATGGGTAAGACATGGTGAATCTGTAATAACTAGCACGCACACGCGTATTCTTTCGTTGGAAAAATTGCAATTTGTCAAGTTCCGCCACTGCTGGTAAAATAAAATTTCCCCGCCGATACCCCGCATAGGCGATTTCCTTGAGTCATAGGCTCAAGTTAAAGGCGCTAGACAAACACAATTAAGGCCTTCTCATGCATATTTCTTTGAATTTTATTACGGGCAGACATAAAAATCTATAAAATATTGCAACATTACAGCCGCGCCGAGCCTAAGGAAAAAAATATACGGAGTTTAATATTAAATAATTAATTTTAATACAGTACGAGCCGGTTATAAATTCGTAAGTGCCCTGAAAGTTTAATGACTGCGGCGGGCGCGAGCAGGAAAAAGAAATTTTCGCGAACGGCTGTTTTAAGTAATAATTTTTGTTTATGGGGTTTGATTGTTTTTCCTTTTGTTTTATTTTTCAATTTTCCTGTAATTTATGAAAAAAGCTGGCATTTTTTTTAGCGGGTGCGAATTCTAAAGTTAACAGCTTTTAATGATTTAATGAATTAAAAAAAAAAAACATACATCCTGCTCGATCCGCTCTTGTAATGGTTATTCTCTACTGTTAGCAGGAAAACTAATTTTTCCTTAATGCTTTCACTTATGAGAATGGTGTGAAGTGGTTGAATATAGAAAAAAATCTGATACGTCACTGGATTCTACGTAAAAAAACTACAAAGACATTTTATTTCTTTTTGATCAGTTACGGGATAACCGAAATATGGGAGTGTCCCAAAATGTAAAATTCTCAAAAACATCTCGTAATATAAAACGAGGAGACCTAGAAAAAATCTAACTGGGGCATTTTTTTTGTTTCACAAGAAGTAGCTCAGTGTTGCGAAAATCGCATCCTTCTATTTTTACTAATAACGGAGATTACCCCGAAAAAGCATCGAAAAATGAACACCCTGTACATGTAAATATATGGTCATTAATATATCTTTTATCAATTCAGTCATTAACCGAGTTTGATGGTTTTAGTTACATTTGAATTAGGTGCTGGCAGATTTATCTGTCATTATGTCAAGTGTCATCATTAAAACCCAAGGTGAATTCGAGTATAGAACCGCTTTAGCACTGTAGCTCAGCCCGGTAAGACCGCTTATGGCGGGGATCGAAGCATATAAGTAGGCCGTGCAAGTGACGTCACAGCCAGGCAGGTTACTCCATACGTTTATCCTTTTGTGTCAATCGTTCTGTGTCAATATCAGACTCACGTAGCTATATCTGAAAGTCAAAAACGTTAGTGTATTTGTTCGGGTTTGTTCGATTTCATCTAGGTTATATTTGTCTCCCTTTAATGAAGCGAGGAATGTTGATGCTGACAGAGACAGACATAGAATGCGAGCAGCACACGTTCTTAAATTATTTCACAACCGAACATCCTTCGTCTGGAATGGAATAAAATCAAGGAACATATGATTTATAATGTGATTGAAAATGGTGGAGGAAGCGTCATTAAATTCTAAAATAATTTTTAATTTTCTATTCTTTTCACGAAAACGGACCTTTTCGTTTTGTGGCAGGTAAGTAATTTATGATTGAAATATTTTTTTAGTAATTTTTATTCGTTATTGTTTTTTTACATTATAAAATTGTCCCATTATGTCTCAAACTTGTCATGCAAACTAGCAACAAACACATTTTTAAAGAATTTTGTTTAAATTTTACAATCTACAAGTCAAAAGCTACAACATAATATTTACAGCTTAGTTATATTAACCCGTTTAGCCAGAATTTTGATAAGTCCCGTAATATATTATTATAATAAGTCTGTCTCTTCATAGTTGAGAATCCCATAATGACTGAACATTAAAGAGGACTTCGATCACTAATGTTGCCAGGAGTATGCTACGAAACAAACAAATTGGAAGCCCATAATCATAATGATGGTGCATATATTTACTGGGTTAGTAGCTGTGCATATAGTATTGTATTTACCTTGATTTGTTTAAAGTTGAAGATGGTAAAATATTTTATGTAAATTATGATTTATTTACTATTTTTTAATAAAACTAATTACAACCTTCAATCTCTGAATTTTTTATTTCTAGTTTCGTTACTAGTTCAATAATAATATAAAAGTGTGTAAGGACAATTTTAAAGCGATATTTACAGCTGAAAACCTATGTCAAAATCCTAATATTTAATTTTCTCTACTTAGTAAATCAAATGAAAGGGTTTTGATGTTTTCTTTGCTTAAATGTCACTTTAAAATATTGGCAGTAATACAAATTTGGACAAAAGTGACATTTGAAAAGCACGTGCGCGCCAGGCATAATGGATGTCGCCGTATCATGCCTGCTTCGATTATTTAACATGGCAGTTTGTCATCTTCCTGGTTATAAGTATTCGTTGCTGTAGCTTCTTCAGGTGGCAAAGTTACTTGTACAAATATATACTAATAATAATAAACATTCTTTATTTCAGAATTGCATTACTTAACATAAAATGAAATAGTGTCAAAAATACAGCAGATTATTGCGAATCATAGATTTGACGTGTTTGTTAAATATTCTTCAATGTTGTAGGGTCCAATATCTTTAAGTAGCTTAGATGCACTTCTTTTTTAACTTTTTTCAATGTTGTCACAATTTTTAATATGATGTGGAAGTCTATTGTATAGTTTAGTACAATGTTAGTCTGTGTTTGGGAAATGTATAATTCGAAGTTCTTGTTGAATATACATTTTGTGATTCCCTACTTCTAAACAAATCTCTATTTTTGAAAAAGAATAATATGCTTTCTTGTATGTAAATTGCAAGGACAGTAAGAAGCCCATTCGCTTTTTACCTCTACAACTTTCTCTAAATTTGTAACCAAATATGGTTCTCACTACTCTTTTTTGACATACAAGCAACTGTTCTGCATACCTACATTTTCCATACAGAATAATTCCATATCTAATACGTGATTCGTAATTTGCGTAGGACACCATTCTACACGTTTGTCTATCCAAGTATTTAGATAAAATGCGCAAGGTGTAGCACACCTTATTCAATTTACCAATCACATACTGTACATGGTGATCCCATGACAGAGTATTATCCAAGACCATTCCCAAAAATGTAGTTGTTCGTGATATTTGTACTTGCTCGGCATTAAGAGAGATATTTTTTTTATGATCAAACAAGCACTATAGGAAAAATCCTTTAGGGCACTCTGGGAGTGGTGCGTGTGCGCAAAAAGCGATTCACGTTGGTTTTGAATCGTTGGAGGTTATATTCGTTGGGAAAAACGACCTCGGGAAGGTCGTTCCATAAGGATGAAGTTCTCCAGATGAAAGAATTCTTAAATAATGAAGTGTGAGGAGTACTAAACTTAACCAAATATTGATGGGCGGCAATGGTTCGTCGTGTATTTCTGCTATTAATTCCAATTCTTCTAATGTGGATATTGTTGTTTTAAATATTATAGCATTAGTTTTTGAGGTGTTTAGTACCTATGAGCTTATTTTTGACAAACCACTCATCTGCTTCCATCATGATTTTTTATAATTGGTCATGTGAAGAAGCCACAGTGTCAAGAAACATTGTTCTAAAAATTTTCTAGTAAATTCTTTGGATTTCCAAGTATACAAGTATCGGCCGAGTCATAATAAAATAAAATTATTGTTAAATTGCAAATTTCAAATGCTAATATTAAAATATTCTTACAAAACTTTGTCGTGGCACATTGTTATTTAAATTTTTATAAGTAACAAAAATAAATAATGTAATTGTCATGCCTTTCAACATGCATGCGGGTTAATTCTATCAATTTCAATACATTTTATTCAGCATTGTTTTAATTCAATATTTAGATGCGCATTTTGTATGTAGAAAAAATAAATATATGTATAGTTTATGTATTTATGTTAAAGCATTTGCAAATGAGATATATTTTGTATTTCTTACCCTAATATTGTTCTAATAGGGTTATTTAAAAAAAGATATTTTTTCCATTTTAAAATTCTTTATTATACGTGTCCAAGATAAGGAGGGCCAGTACAGGGATCTCGGAGACCGTAAGAGATACGAAGTCGGTTAAATGGAGGTAAAGTTGCGTATTTACGTGCCTAATAATATGCCGTTTAGAAAGTTTTAAAATTCCGAGTAGTTCCCTGAGATATCAGGAAAAAAACGAAATTCTGAAAAATCGTTTTATTGTTTTCCTGGGTTTTTTTGAGATCGAATTCTAAAGTAAATTGCACTTTTGCATTGCCACTTTTTCCTCTCTATCTAACAACGTTAATGTTTTTGTAATCCGACGAGTCGTCTTCGAAGAGCCATTATCGACTTTTCTAAATACGGCTCTGTTTTCCTGATATTGGAATTTGAGAGCTTTTTTTCTTCCGAATGCAACGATGTATGACAAATTGTGGTTTAATGACGTTTCGAGGGTTTTTTGAACAACATCAGGAAATTTTGGGATTCGGTCCTGGATTTCTCCTAATTTTATAAAAAATATGTCATAAATAAGCTCTAAATTTTTTACTTATGTGGACTAGTTCAATGAATAACAAATAATTTAATAATAAACCACAAATAAGTGAACAAAAATCATTCCAAAAGGTAATAAAACGAACAACGAAAAAGGTAAGGAACTACATAATCAGGTGTTCAAAATGATTTCCGTTATTCTCTAAGCACAAATAACATCTTCTAACTGCCACATAACAGTTTTTTTGAGATAAAATAAAACATGCGATGAATATCAAACTTTTCAGCATTTGTAAATTTAATTCCATATTTTCTTGAAAATAAAAAACCTCTTAAAACGCTCTCAAACGATCACAATTGGAATGTCAAGTGAAACAAATCACGCGTCACAATCTTAATTTTTTTGTTTCAAGCGCCTACTTTTCTTTTAAATCCCGAATCAACAGAAGTTTGAAATTATGTTCCTGTATTTTATTCACTTATTTGTGGTTTATTATTAAATTGTTTTTTATTTATTGAACTAGTCCAACATAAGTAAAAGTTTAGAGCTTACTTATGGGATATTATTTATAAAATTAGGAGAAATACAGGACCGTATCCCAAAATACCCTGATGTTGTTCAAAAAAACCCTCGAAACGCCATTAAACCACATTGTGTCATACATCGTTGCATTCGGAAGAAAAAAAAAAAGCTCTCTAATTCAAATATTAGGAAAACTGGATCGTATTTAAAAAAATAAAGTTGATAATGGCCCTTCGAAGACGACTCGTCGGATTACAAAACAATTAACGCTGTTAGATAGAGCAGAAAAAGTGGCAATGTAATTCAGAATTTCGTTTTTTTCCGGATATCTCCGGAACTACTCGGAATTTTAAAACTTTCTAAACGGCATATTATTAGGCACGTAAATGCGCAACTTTACCTCCATTTAACCGACTTCGTATCTCTTACGGTTTCGGAGATCCCTGTACTGGCCCTCCTTATCTTGGACACGTTGTATACGTTTATTTTCTTTATTTAATTTTACACACCGCTTTGGCTGAATACTGAATAAAAATTGAAGCCAAAGTGGTAAATTTATTACCGTGTGCATGTAAACAAAGCGGTTTGGGCATGCGCGATGCGGTATAGTCAATAATAAAACTAACCATAATTCATGATATAGTCTGACTGGAATAACTTTCATTCAGAAATTCCATTAAATCATAGAAAAATTTTAACATAACTTTTTAGTAATACTACCTCAATAGAAAAAAAAATTGTAAAATTAACTAAAAGGTTTTTTGTAAAATTTAATAAAATCGTTTGTAAAAATGGTGAAGATTGCGTAATGTTGGACAGAAATGTAAATATATATTTTCACTTACATTCGTGGTAAAATTTAAAATATATTCTAGTATTAGGTACTAGATTATACTAAATTGATTAGAAATACTAACTATATCTTTTTATAATTGTTTTTATGATCAAACACAAGCACTATAGGAAAAATCCTTCGGGGCACGCTGGGAGTGGTGCGTGGGCGCAAAAAGCGATTCACGTTGGTTTGGAATCGTTGGAGGTTATATTCGTTGGGAAAAATGACCTTGGGGAGGTCGTTCCATAAGGATGAAGTTCTCCAGATGAAAGAATTCTTAAATAATGAAGTTCGAGGAGTACTAAGCTTAACCACATATGGATGTGCGGCAGTGGTTCGTCGAGTATTTCTGCTATTTGCTGCTCTGGGCGGAATTAAGAGGGCAAGTTCAGCCGAGCACTTTCCATAGAAATATCTATAAAAGAGAGTCAAATCCCCAACCTGTCTTCGATGTTCTAGGTTGTCGAGGCTCTTCGATGGCCTCCTCTCGATGGAATCCAGTAGCGTAAGAGTATGTTTGGGTGCAGAGCTCCAGATATGAGAGCAGTACTCTAGTGATCGAATCTAGGCTTTGGATCGTATCAAAAGTTGTTGAGGTGTGTACATCTAGTTTCTGAGATGCGATTGCCACAACGTGGTTATGCCAAGACATGTTTTCTCCCAGATTGATGCCCAACAAATTAATAGATGGAGCTAGTGGAATTGTGTGTCCTGCCATGACTATATCCGGTTCTGTAATGTTAAACTTTAGAGAAAACTGCTGAATAATGTGTATATCTACAATATTATTTTGCTAAGAATTATTAATGAAAAATATAATTGCTACTATAGTTTATAGGAAATCGTACAATAAGATATTTACTATAATAATTTTACTATACTGTGTTTTTTCGTGTAGGTCGTTTTGTACTTTATTTTATATTTTTGTGCAAAAGTTGATCGTTCCCTGATCTAAAACATTACGAATCAGGTTAAATAAGTAAATTTAAGTACATTTGAGTAAAATAGATTTAAAAAAAGTGATTGCTCAACGAGCTGCTTGGTTAAAGGCCCCTGCAGAAAAACTTTTATTTCTAAAATCAATTAGTTTCATTCCCTTAAAAAACAACACGGTTTAATTCACCGATTTAATATTTTAGTTTTAAAAGTTAAGTTCACGAACTGGCCGACTCCCATTATACTTTTAATAACCATTCAAATTAATTCAACTTTTTCTTTTTAACTTTTTTAATAATAAAAAATTCAGGCACTCGGTTATTTTCTTTTTAATTTACCGTCCCTATTTCGGAATAACTTACGAAAGGGCTCAGAAATAAAGTTATAACATGACACCTTGGTAATTAATTTTGTTGAAGTAATCAATACTACAGCCCACGTGTTGAATGGTGAAAACAGGAACAAGAGGGCGGTCATGTGCTAGTCGAGAGAAATGTAACCTATCCCGGATAGTTTTTGACTTATGAGAAAAATTAGTTATCTAATCAAATCTAAGTTGCAGCATAAAAGGCGACATACAAATATTTCTCTCAAAATTATTAAAAATTCGAAAAGAAAAATAAGCAAAAAATATCTAATTCTGTAATACAGTAGACACTCGATAGTGTGAACCGAAAAAACAACGTCCATTCACATTATCGATTTATTCACGTTAACGGAGGTTATATTTAAAATGTTAGAACTTTTTATAACCAACATAATAAACATATAAATAAGTAATAATCATTAAAACAAACAGTAACAAATTAAAAAAAAAAAGGATAAAGAATTATTTTTTGTTAAAAAATTCAGATATTTTTGTTTGTTTTCGGGGATGTTTTTGATTTTCTGCATAATGACTTTGTCTCTTAGCCTTTTTATAACTACAAGATCATTAATATCAATGTCACTTTCCTCAGCCCACTGGTTTACTACATTTAAAGACTCTATAACTCTATTTAGTGGCTGTGAGAACAATTTCTCTCCAGAAATTTTCAAAAAGCGGATTCCAAATATCTTTTTAAAGCGTTGTAGCCATCCCTCACTGGCTGTAAATTGCTTATCATTTTCTTTAATTTGTAAATGGATTTGTTTTGCTTTTTGCTTGATCATATCCCTACTTAAAATAAAGTGTTTACTTCTTTGCTCCAGGAACCACTTATATAATTTTTTTTCCATTCTGGGAAATCCCGAACTCTTTAATGTTCGTCTTTTACCTGGGCCCACATAATATGTATCTTTCACAGCTTTAGAAATCAGTTCCTTTTTTTGTTTTATTTTACAAATTGTGGATTTTGCAACGCCATATTTTTCTGCTAAATACGTAACACTTTGCCCTTCATTTAATCCTTGGATCACTAGCGATTTGTCATAAAGGGTAAGACACGTTGGTTTTTTAAGCGACATTTCACCGATATTTACCGAAATTACGTGACCCAAATACGCATTAACATCGAACAACTGGCACAAAACGCATGCATTTCTAGCTAACACAGCGCACGCGGTGGGTAAGTACCGCATATATCGGGGATTTACAGCACCGCGGAACAACGACAGCCACGTAATGTAAATTTTTAGGGTCAATGACTTTGTTTCCATTAGCGAAGGTTTAGTTTGTTCGCGTTATACGGTGGTCTTGTATAATTAACATTTTGTTCACACTATGCGAGGTTTCCGTTAGGTGATGTTCACACTATCGAGTGCCTACTGTAATTAATTTTGCTAAATAAATGCTCGTAAGTCAAAGAATGTTCGAGATAGGTATAGCAACAGTGCACATAGAAACATAGACAATTTCAATGTTTAGGCACAGATGAAATACAAGGTGTTTCATTTAAAAAACATACTCTTCATTATTTTTCCAAACAATCAGAATATTTGTTGTTTGAAACACCCTGTACTATATTTTGGAACAGAGCGAGATACCTCTGGATATTACCCCACTCCCAACCAAGTTTCAGTGCGCTAGGTTGTCTGAGGTCAAAAATATCAGCACGTTTTCAAGGATATGTTTTCCAAAAAAAAAAAAATTAAATCAATTGCTATCTCGAGAACGATAACAGATAGGCATAGGAAAATTTTAGGGAGTTATTATAATACTCTTGAGTATTATATTTTTTTTGAGTAGTTAGTTTTTACTGGAGTGAGTTACATTTAAATTTATTATCAATGTTGCTGATGCTTTCTGGTTGAAGCGGCAGCACTGCACGGCCGAAAATATTTTTAGAATATACATCATGTCCACTTATATAATCAATCATCCTGTGTAATTATTTTTGTGTTTATTTTCGTGCCTGGCTATACTGGTTCGGTGAGTCAGGTTTGTTCGGGTTTTGATATTGATTATGATAAAAATAGTATCTGTTTTTCTGTCTAAAATGTCCTCATCAAGTTTTTGTATTTCGCCAGATTGTCAACCTATTTCATCTAGAATATCGATTTTTTTAAACATACACAGGGTGTTACTACTCCTACGTAAAAATATACGGATTAGGATACTTACCTATATGCGAAAGTTTATTAACTGAGATACAGGGTGTTAAAGTTAAAACTTCATTTTTGTTTTTCTCTAATAACTTTTAGAGTTTAGAAAATTTGGCAATTATGTTTCTTTTCTAGGACGAGAAATTGATTTCTTTGTGAAATTTTAATGTACAATGAATGGGGCCCTGTCTGCGGCATTTTTCGCACATTTTTATTAGGTCATAACTTTTTTGTGCCTCAGTGTATTTAAGTTTTTAATGAAAATAATACTTTTCTCATATTTATTACGTAAAAAAGGTATACCTACTAAGTTCAGGTCGCCCAGAGTTACCGTTTCGGAGATATTTGCATTTAAATTGTTTAGTGCATTAGTTCAGGAAAGCAAATAATATTTTGTTACTTCTTACCAATTAACTTTTAGATGATAATTAATGTTCTAGTAATGGTAATTGGGAATAATAAATACAAAGCTTGGATTGTTCTTTAACTTACTTTAATTAAAATAACTTTGACCTTAGAAAATATCGTGTCGAAAGAAAACAACAGCAATGAAAACACAAACTTACGATAAACTCAAAAATGAAACATTTTCTGATAAAGCTATCTTACAATAATCAACAAACAAATGACAACATGGATGTTTCATAGCATCTGCATCTCTAAATTTCCTTTGTTTTCTCATAGGTTACTTTAAGAAAAAAATTTGGTTTACAAATTAATATAATTGGGCGGGGTGCACTAAATAATTTAAATGCAAATATCTCCGAAACGGTAACTCTGGGCGACCTGAACTTAGTATACCTTTTTTAGATAATAAATATGAGAAAAGTATTATTTTAATTAAAACTTAAATACACTGAGGCACAAAAAAGTCATGACCTGATAAATGTGCAAATAGTGCCGCAGACAGCGCAGACATTCTACATTAAAATTTCATAAAAAAATCAATTTCTCGTCTTAAAAACCCATTGCCAAATTTTGTAAAAAAAGTTATTAGAGAAAAACAAAAATGAAGTTTTAACTTTAACACCCTGTATCTCAGTTAATATCAACTTTCGGATATAGGTAAGTATAATTAAATCCTAATATTTTTACGTAAGGAGTCTATGTTTCTTCCATTCACCATTAATTAGCGGATACCCTGTAAAAATAGAAACTAGTGATCACATTGATAAGTTTCCAAAATCCATAGGTCAATAAAACAAACTTGAAATATCAAATTTTGTATTTAGGCCTAGGTTTGGACCTCTATCCATCCTCAGGGCTATACAGATAAAATCCCCCGTGTAACACTTTCCAACATTATTAATACTGTACAGAACTTATGTAGATTTTGCATAGGACACACATATAGAGCAAATCATTCGGGCTCTAACTTTTTTAAAACAAAGAAAGAACAAAACAAAAAATTCGTTAAGACGAAAATATAACCACAAAACGGCTACCCTGCTAGTGCATACTTACAAGAGTATCGGAGATAGTAATTGTATTAATAATGGTGGAAACTGTTACACGGAGATCTTATCTGTGTAGTTCTCAGGATGACCCTATAGAGGTCGAAACGTAGGCTAAAATACAAAATTCTAAGTTTGTTTTACTGACCTATATCCAATGAGTTAATCCTTTTGGATATAAAAATACGATAGTGTGTGTCACTGGTGTATTTGTGAAATATTAGCAATTAATTTTTCCAGAATTAAACTAGAATCCGAAGACAACTCCCTCCCACCGAGCGCCGGCGATATTAATAAAAGCATCTATATCCATTTCACAAAGTAATTAGAATAATGGCTGGATATTTTTGAAATATGATAGAATGTCGTGTACTCCTCGACGATGGGCGCGACTTTGATTTATTAAATCGTATTGATCAGACCTAGAAATGCATACCTATTTACAGTTTATAGTTCGGAATTTTGTAAGGTCTATAATGATAGGGTCGTTAGAATGAATTCGTAATGATATATAGGGTATTATAGAAATTACTTATTATATTTAAATGGGTGACTCATAGTGTGTCAATTTTGGCTTGGGGTGACAGTAACCAAGTCGAATTTAACGCTAAAAAACCCAGGCAGCAGTTTTCTCTAAAAAGGTTAACATTACAGAACCGGATATAGTCATGGACGGACACGCAATCCCACTGGCTTCATCTATTAGTTTGCTGGGCGTCAATCTGGGAGGAAATATGTCTTGGCATAACCACGTTGTGGCAATCGCCAAGATAGCTTCTCAGAAACTTGGTGTACTGTTCCGAACCAGAAAGTTGTACACACCTCAACAACTTTTGACACTGTACAAGGCCCAGATTCGACCATCCCTGGAGTACTGTTCTCATGTCTGGAGCTCTGCACCCAAACATACTCTTCGGCTACTGGATTCCATCGAAAGGAGGGCCATTCGTCTGATTGGAGACCACGAGCTGACCAAGAATCTCGACAGCCTAGAACATCGAAGGCAAGTTGGTGATTTGACTCTCTTTTACAGATATTTTCATGGAAAGTGCTCAGCTGACCTTGCCCTCTTAATTCCGCCCAGAGCGGCGAATATCAGAAATACACGACGAACCACTGCCGCCCATCCATATGTGGTTAAGCTTAGTACTCCTCGAACTTCATTATTTAAGAACTCTTTCATCTGGAGGACTTCATCCTTGTGGAACGATCTTCCCGAGGTCGTTTTTCCTAACGACTATAACCTCCAACGATTCAAGTCCAACGTGAATCGCTTTTTGCGCACACGCACCACTCCCAGAGTGCCCTAAAGGATCTTTCCTATAGTGCTTGTGTTTGACCATAAAAAAAAAAAAAAAAAAAAATAGAGAAAGCCTTCATACTTTTTTATGCGAATGTCAAAATACTTAGGTAAAAACTTACATTACCCGACATGATTGCACGTGCAACGCTATACACATCTGTTTTCAGTTAACAAGGTCAGTAGACAAGCAGTGATGTCATATCACACCTCATCCGTTGGAAAACGTTGCTTAAATGAGACCCAGCGTGGATAGTTCAATATGTATACTATGCGAAAGGAACACGTCGCGTCGCGCGCTCCTTTCCCTTCAATTCCCACGTGCTTGTATTTATGAATTTTAAATATTAGGTAACTTACTGGCTTCATAAATAAGGGGTTAAATTTATCAGTCGTAGCATTACCATTATTTTGTAAAATACAGTGAAACCTCTCTTAGGCGGACACCTACGGGACCGTCTAATTGTGTCCGCCTAATAGAGGTGTCCGCCCATGGGAAATTTGTTATTAGGTAATATGTAAATGTAAAATTATTACTATGTATATGTTTGTACAAATAAACATAACATAACAAAAATACACTAGTTTTAGTTATGATGTACTATTAAAAATATCTAATAACGTAGTTTGACTTTGCGTTTTATACTTGCTATCTAGAAAATGTAATTCCAAGCTGTAGAGTCACCTCGTCAGATAGTGATGTGGTTTCAGTTTGGACTACATAATCGGTATGAATGGGGTCACTATCATCTTCTAATAGCACATTGCTATCAATGTTAATGAACTCGCCCAAATCATTGTTATCAAATTACAAACTTCCACACCATCAATATTCTCTTTCAGACTCAAAACGCGACATTTTTGTGCCATTGTTTACGATTTTAACCTTACAACTCACAAATAAACGGCGGACTGCTGTTGGGGAATCACACATACTTTCATTCGGCGAAGTCCTTTCGCTCGGCCACGCGCATACGCGATTGGTTGCCTGTCTGTCTTCAGAGAGATTTTGCACCGTACTTATTCGTCTCCCAAATACAAAAAAAAAATATTCCGTTTAAAGGAGGGTTTTCGCATTCTTTGTATGACAACAGCCTGTCCGCGTCCGCCCAAAGGAGAGGTTGATTTTCATGCAATTTCATATACCTGGTTCCGGACTATGCAAAAATATCCGCTTTATAGCGATGTCCGCTTATTAGAGGTGTCCGTTATGAGAGGTTTCACTGTAGTTTATAATAATATTTCTATTGTGTGTTGCAAAACATACATTTTGAAATGTTTGTCTTGTAAATATGACAACACCATTCACTGACGTTTATTGAGGCTTGACTTGGCACACCCTACTAGATTGTTGACATATCTCGCCGGTGCCTACCACGTGTTTTTTCAGGTTTGACATACGATATAGTCTCGCTTACTAATTGAAAGCGCCATTGAGGTTCGTTTTCTTCATTTTATAACCTGTAATAACCTAAAACGAGGAAATTACAATATTTTTTAACTTAAAATTAAAGCAATTTATCAGTTAAAATAATACAGTTACCTTCATAAACTTACCACCAAACAGGAGATACCTTTCGGTCAGCCAAGACGCATGAAAATCCAAAACAACAACAACAAACCCCTAGCAATATTCTCTGCCGGGCGTTCTGTTCATGATCAACTTTTGGACTAATCGGAAGTGACCTTGCATCGTTTTTTCTAAAAAAGATAGTCAAAATAAACTAAGTTATTAAATTAGGCCAAAGTTTCAATAAATTTACTAATTTCCAAAATTCTCCAATAAATAGGTTACACAATCACCCTGAATTCAGTGTCCTTTTACATATTTGCATATTATTGCCTTTGGTACTGTTTGGTGTCTAGTCCTTTAGATATGCTACCCTTTAACATATTTCAAATTCGATTTTGAATTCACAATTTCTTTTCAGATTTGTTACTAGGAATTTTATTATACATTTCCACTAACCTGGAAATTTTGATAACAGATTTTTTTATACAAGTTTTATTCTTGACAATATGGTGAATTATGTATGTCTTTGAAATGTATTTTTTATGCTACAATAAGAGGATCTAAGTGGTACGTTAAATTATTATAATGATTTGCAATACGAGATCTTACTTGTAATGGGTATTATATTTATTATTGTATTGCGGCTTCATGGTGTGGCTATTTTCCAGACATGGTGGATCCGATATAAAGCGAATCTGCATTAAATTTCGCATATCCGATATGGTCTAGTGGCTAGGATACCTGGCTTTCACCCAGGAGGCTCGGGTTCGATTCCCGGTATCGGAATAACCTTTTTTTATTTTTCAACTTTCCAGTTTGTTTAATACTCGTTTAAGTTAAGTGTCTTTGGATCTATGCAATTATTAGTTTTGTGAGTTTGCATATTAACTATACATTTCATTTTAATTCAAATGTTGTAAAGAAAAATGAATACTACTTTAAAACAAGAGGAATGGTTATATCGTTGCACAGAGAAAAGGTAGGTAGAGCGCGGTGTCCATACAGTATTATTTTTCTTTTGTGAATTTTATGCTAAAGATACCTAAAATAAAATATTTCAGTTTACTCTCGATATAGTGAACACTGCCTATAATGAACACCTTATGCATTCTATACAATGAACAACTAGCCGCTCGAAATAGTGAACCCAGTGGCGTAACTACCGTCGGTCTTGCCGAGCATCAGTGGGGCCCCAAAAGTGGTGAACGAAAAAAAAATTTTTTTAAATTGCTGTGTTGACTTTTTGTACAATTGAAACGATCAAAAGTTTTTAGTAAAAAAGATGATTTTTCAGTTTTTCATATTCGTTATCTACCTTTTACATTTTTACGTTTTTTATATTCTCAATTTCAAATTTGCGCGCCACCGCGGACATGCAATTAGGTTTGTTCCAACATCCTATTTTTGTATCATTCTAGAACAGTCACGAAACTGTTGGGATCGATTTTGTGCGCATGCGTTAATTTTGCACTGTTTGTTGCCGATGCACAAGGGAAGCGAGGTTGGTACGTTTTATGACCATTCTCTGTAAAAATCTCAGCTGATCCTGATCGCCTGCCTGATTAGTTCTTAGACTAGTTAATTATCATAAATCATAACTCTACTTTTTTGTTGCTTAATTTCATCGTCTAAGCTTGAGTATTATCTTTTGTCGTTCCGTTTTGTTGTATTTAATAATTATGGAAGAGAATAACGTGTTTAATGGTAAGAATATCTTGTAGGTTTGGGAACCGAATTATACAAATTTAATAAGAATAAATTAAATAATCAGAATATTAACGAGGGGTTAAGCAACAACTCCTACAAAACAAGGCTAAAAGAACTGCACGAATGCCAAATTAAATATGAAGATTTCGAAAACTTGGCATGTTATGAACTGTTTTTCATTTTCGTAATGTACCATTAGAATAAAAACTTTAACATAGACCAATTTTTTTTCGAACGTCTCCGTATCCATACCATTTAGTTCGCTGCAAGTCAATAGTATACAGTGGTGTCGACCAGTGGGTTCAGGTTAAGAGGATCCCCGTAACATCTGGGAGATTTCCAGCTTGAATTTGGCATAAGCTGGTGGCGCAAAAGGACCTTCTGTCGCAGAAAGCTAGCCGGCTGCTGCGCACCTCAAGCCCTCCCCTTAGCCTGGAGCAACTGTCGCCCATTGTCATTTTCTTTTATTTCATTTTTCTACATTTCAATAATTTTACCAACAGCGGTTGCTCTAGGGGTATTCGTCATAATACCCCTAGCTCTTAAAATACTTTATTGCGCCATTGCAACTCCAAGTCGTATCAATTTCGTACAGCACCAAATTACCATGAACTCGAATACCGAAAAAATCAATGTCCCCGAAATTCCCGTTCGATTCCCCTTCGACTCTTGTTCGGTTCGTAATGTAACATATTTCCCTGGTAAGGGCCCCCTTCTGAGAAATTGTCTGGGGCCCCCGTTTATATAGTTACGCCACTGAGTGAACCTATTGTTTTTGAACAACTTAAGACAAGAAAACGACTGTAAAGCATTTATTAGTTATTTGGCATTAGTTGCGCATTGTAGCAAGAGTTTGTAGGTATATGCTACTGTTAATTAGGCATAAATATGGCTAGAATTCATTTAAAACTAAGTGAAAAGGCTGAAATAGTCGAACAGTTTAAAAAAGGCATTGGAGTGACGGTTTTAGCAAAACAACATACGGGTTTGTGGCTAAGTCCACTATATGTGCAATTCGAAATAGGAAAGAAAATATTCTGAAGAAAATCAGCAACATCTTTGGTGGACCAGAAAAAATTAAAACTTTAAAGTCATCGGAATGCCCTAGAATGGAAAAGGATCTATACAAATGGTTTTTAAAGCAAAGAGAAAAACATATTCTTGTCACTGCTTTAATGATTCAAGAAAAATGTAAGTGTATACCTACGTATGAGTAAGCAATGGTATGTAAAAGGTAATGTTGTGGAAAAAGCGGTATTACTTTAAAACTGGTACAGATAAAAAGACAGATAAAGAAGGAAAATGTATAACACAGGCTAACCTTTAACCTTCGTGAGTATGTAATTAATTATAGATATACCTGAAAACTCCAGTATCGCAATTTAAATTTTAGTAAAATAATACCACTTTTTACTTTATCCCGTATATTGAATTAAATGAACCGAAAAATTAAACATAATTTCGGGGACGAGTGAAACATTTCTGCTGACCGGCGCGCGCGCGGTTGGAAACCAGTGCTCTAGACCATTTTATACATTTTCAAAACTTTCTATCGACATCCGAAAGCAATTAAAAAAACTTTTCGTCATCATTTCTTAACTTTTCGTTTAAATTTTCAAATATATTATTACGTACAGCTTTTGTAGAACCCAAAATCTTCTGTTACACCAGCGGCTTTACCTCCGGCGTCTTCGATATCAAGATATAAGAAGTACAGGGTGGCCAACTAAGCGAGGTAAGCGGCTATATCTCGGAAACCGTTCACCGTACAGCTTTCGGAAAAAAATATTTATAGGAAAAGTTGGCAAGAGAAATTGCTGGAAATTATTTGCAAGTTTGTAGGCCGGCCGCTAGGGGGCGTAACACGAATAGTAATTTGTTGCCAGTCGATTTCTCTACAATTGGCATAGGTAAGGTATATTGATAATACTTATAAATAAATCTCACTTGTATCGTGAACAACTTTGCTTAACAACTTTTTTCTCTAGCCCTGCAACTAAAGTGGTGGGGGTAACGCAAACATCGATTTGCAAAAAATGCAATATCTCAGGAATGCCTTATCTGAAAATATTCAAATTGGTGTTATTTAAAAGAGCTCTTCTTGCTTTATTAACTACACTGCAAGCGATGTCTATGTCATTTTTACTGTAGTCGCTAGATGGCGCTTTCAACAGATTTAACATATTTATCGTTTTTCTCGAAAAACTTAAATGCAATGGTAAATATGTTATTACACCAGTACAGAGAGGAATAAAGGCCAGAGCAAACGGTGAAAACCGCAAGTTCCTATCTTTCTTCTAACCGGAGATATCAATGAAAAATTAATTTATATCCTACTAAATCTCCTGCCCCGGTACTTACATAATATGTTGCAAAAAATAAGAAGGCTTTGGAAACAAAATACATATTATATATAATAGGAGTATTGGGAAGAAACGTTCATTTCATAAACCAAAAAAAACGTATTCTAGTGATTCCTTAAATGCTAAAACTGTCTGCCATTCTGGCCCACACATTGTCTGATCCTTTCCTATAGTAGAAAGAACAGCAGCTTCCACTTCCGCTATTGGCAGGCGAAGAATTGCATTTTGGATTTTGTTCTTCATATCTTTCCTGGTCGTAGGCCTAGCTTAGAATACAAATGCAATGGTAAATATGTTATTACACCAGTACAGAGAGGAATAAAGGCCAGAGCAAACGGTGAAAACCGCAAGTTCCTATCTTTCTTCTAACCGGAGATATCAATGAAAAATTAATTTATATCCTACTAAATCTCCTGCCCCGGTACTTACATAATATGTTGCAAAAAATAAGAAGGCTTTGGAAACAAAATACATATTATATATAATAGGAGTATTGGGAAGAAATTACAAATTATTCATTTTGAGATCCGTTTCCATTTAATTTTTGAATTTTAAAAATTCCGTTTACTAATGAAGAAGCAGTTGATATCGAGTGCTTTCAAAATGCAGCAATCGCTGAAAGGAGTTATGCATTGCGATATCCAAATCGCCATCATTATGGCAGAAGAGTTTTTCCGCGCTTGGTACAAGGTACCACTGGAAGCTTTCGTTCACTGACATTTCGGAGACGTCGTACTGGCAGAACTGAAGGAAATGTTATCAATGTTTTAGCATATATAGAGTTTAATTCCCATGTTTGTACTAGGACATTGTTTTCCGATTTGGGAATATCACGAACTACCATTCAAAATATTTTAAATGACAACCCTCAATTTTTGTCCCAAATTCTTTGGACAGACGAGGCTACTTTTAATAGCGACGGAAGGGTAAATTTGCATAACACGCATTATTGGGCTACAGAAAACCGTCACTGGATGCGAGAAGTTCAGCACCAAGGACGTTGGAGTGTCAACGTATGGTGTGGCATAATAGGGGGTACAATTATTGGACCCTATTTCTTTGACCAATCACTAAATGGGAACCTGTTTTTGGAGTTCCTTAGGAATGAATTATGTGTTTTATTAGAAGATGTGCCTCTTGAAACCGGACAAAATATGTTCCTGCAGCTCGATGGCTGTCCAGCACATTTTTCAATTAATATGCGAGAATACCTGAATGAGACATATCCAGACCGATGGATAGGAAGAGGAAGCCTTTTTCCGTGGCCAGCCAGGTCACCTGACTTGACCTGTTTGGACTTTTATTTGTGGGGACGATTAAAAGATATTGTATTCTAAGCTAGGCCTACGACCAGGAAAGATATGAAGAACAAAATCCAAAATGCAATTCTTCGCCTGCCAATAGCGGAAGTGGAAGCTGCTGTTCTTTCTACTATAGGAAAGGATCAGACAATGTGTGGGCCAGAATGGCAGACAGTTTTAGCATTTAAGGAATCACTAGAATACGTTTTTTTTGGTTTATGAAATGAACGTTTCTTCCCAATACTCCTATTATATATAATATGTATTTTGTTTCCAAAGCCTTCTTATTTTTTGCAACATATGTAAGTACCGGGGCGGGAGATTTAGTAGGATATAAATTAATTTTTCATTGATATCTCCGGTTAGAAAAAAGATAGGAACTTGCGGGTTTCACCGTTTGCTCTGGCCTTTATTCCTCTCTGTACTGGTGTAATAACATATTTACTATTGCATTTAAGTTTTTCGAGAAAAACGATAAATATGTTAAATCTGTTGAAAGCGCCATCTAGCGACTACAGTAAAAATGACATAGACATCGCTTGCAGTGTAGCTAATAAAGCAAGAAGAGCTCTTTTAAATAACACCAATTTGAATATTTTCAGATAAGGCATTCCTGAGATATTGCATTTTTTGCAAATCGATGTTTGCGTTACCCCCACCACTTTAGTTGCAGGGCTAGAGAAAAAAGTTGTTAAGCAAAGTTGTTCACGATACAAGTGAGATTTATTTATAAGTATTATCAATATACCTTACCTATGCCAATTGTAGAGAAATCGACTGGCAACAAATTACTATTCGTGTTACGCCCCCTAGCGGCCGGCCTACAAACTTGCAAATAATTTCCAGCAATTTCTCTTGCCAACTTTTCCTATAAATATTTTTTTCCGAAAGCTGTACGGTGAACGGTTTCCGAGACATAGCCGCTTACCTCGCTTAGTTGGCCACCCTGTACACAGTTGTCTCGTATCATTGTTAATTTTTTTTCGTTTGCAATCGGGAATAATTTTTACACGAGGTAGATTCATTTCGCTTTCTATCCTAATTGAACCAAAATATTAATATATTGATGAATTTATAAATTAATACATGCAGCTCTTGATTAAGGACTTTATGTAATACCACGTGTACCTATACATAATATGCGTTCCAGTTGGTTGATGGGTAATTCCACGGCATCTGGTTTCTGCTCTTAACATTTTTAACCAGTCACCAAAAGGAAGCAATTCCGGAACCACATTAATATGACCTTTTTTCTTATATTGACCTCTAGAATACCTCGTGAAAATAGTTCTCTTTCCTTCCGAAATAGCCGATACAGGGTGTCCCATAACTTATGAGGTATAGAGAAACTGGATATACTAATTATTAATCTAGACCAGGGGTCGGCAACCTACGGCTCGCGAGCCGCATGCGGCTCTTTCGATGTCAAGTTGTGTCTCTTTCGATATCAAATTGCGGCCTTTAGTGGCTCTTTAAAAACTCAGAAATTGTGTAAATTATAACTTTTGGCTCTTCCGTCTCAAAAGGTTGCCGACCCCTGATCTAGACCGATCACAGGGCCAACACTCCATTCATAAATCTGTTGGAAAGTGAGTTTGTGATTGTTTGAAATGTTATTGAAAATCAGTAATGGGTGGAAGAGTGACAAAACATGTTGGTCTCGCTAATGGCAACAATGTTGAAGTCTGGTTAAATCAAAGATCTTACAAGGTTAAATCCAATAACGTTTAAAAGGTTATGGAGCGGTCTTCATCGTTTCGGAGCGGAGCTAGTCTGGGCAAAAAGCCCAACAAGGGCGTATAATTTACATTGAGATTCTTTACGTTTAACTATATTATCTATTCAAAAAGTGTAGTTTCGAATACTGGATATTTATAAAAAAGATAGAAATATTGATCCAGTTTTTATATACAGTGTATCCAAGGATGGATTTAACTATTTATGCTTAGCATCAATATTTTTGGTGTATTCATTACTGGATGATACTCTCCAGATATAAAAGTGTATATTTCTAGCCAGATTGTCATATTTATCACTAAGACATCTTGCAAAATCCCAATTAAAAATTTGTAAATTTGACAATTACAACTGGTTTAAGGTTAATCCGCAATTTCTAATAATTTTACTATAAACTGTGAAAAGGATGATTCTTTAAAATAATATTATTATACTTAAAGGTATCAAATAAATGGTGAAATAATCCAACTGCACTCTGGTCATCTATCTTTAGTTTATTACCTGCTCACATGCATTGGGTGTGGCCAATTAGCAAGGAGGGAGAAACGGAATGGGTGATGCAAACTCAAAATCAAATTTCTAAATATATTTACTAACCTGTGAAATTTTAATTTAACACCATTGCATCTTCTAGTGAAGTATTTTATCGCCGCACAAGACTCAACCATCTTGTAAATGCACGATTTATATTAAGAAATAAACCAACTCGACTGCTTTTTGCCCGGACTAGCACCACGGACCGGTCCATAATCTTTTAAACGTCAATGGTTAGTCAGAAATCATATCAATACAATCATATTAAAACATAACCATACTTACCTAAGAAAAGATAAATCCTTGCTTAAATGATCCACTCTTTTACAAACTATACATGAATGCACCATCATTGTTTATAATAAAGACGATTTTTCACCAATACTCACAAATAAAAAAAAAAAAACAACCAAGTATATAAACACTCCCTTAAAAGCGGTTAGCAGCGAGTAGCAACAGTGTATTCTTCTTCCATTGATAAAGTTTGATCGTTTGCCGTCGAGCGTACTATCTTTTAACTTGATGTTGTCAGAGTGCAGTCGGTTTATTTCAAACTTTTATGTATAATAATAATATTTTTTTTCTAAATCTCTCAAGGCCTATTCACAATTTATATTAAAATTATTGGGAAATAAATTTATTTTAAAAGCAATTGCGGATTAACCTTAAACCAGTTGCAATTGTCAAATTAACAAATTTTTAATTGGGATTTTGCAGATACCTTAGCGATAAATAGGACAATGTGGCTATGCTGCAAGCATAACAGCAAGGTGGGGAGTGCACGTTTACAATCCTTACGTCGACTACACATGTAAACAATTCTATCTGGAGTTTGTAAGATCTTTGAGACCGATTAAGGCCGAAAACAGTTCATTTTATCGACATTGATCAAGAGTACCTTTTTTTCGGCTTAAGGTTTAGAGTATCCAAAAATATTATTGTCGTTCCTTCATCATACAGGGTGTAAAATAAAACCATTTTTGTATTACGTCTAGTCCGTCCCTGGCAAACTAAATAAGCCAAATGTGCTTAAAAGGGCTAATTTTAAGGAGACTCGTCTAGTAATCATTATACTAAAAAATTATTAAATTACACCTAGTACTTAAAAAATTATTTAAAAAACAACGATTTCCAGGGACGTCCGTATCTCCGTAGGGGAGGCCGTAGGAAAAAAAATTATCGGAACTTCTCTTGTTAATTTTAAGTGTTCTATCTGAACCCGGGAGATTGCCCACATATTCTGGGACACCCTGTATAACAGTATTTATCGAATTATTATAAGTTCGGTTCTGGAAATAATCTTGTAAAATATAACTCGAGCGTCGTTTTAATTGTCGAAAACAAACAGACACTAGTTGTTATTACCTTCGATTATTCTTGTGCAATTTGTTTTCATATCAATATTTGCATGTTTAAATATAATAACCATTTCCATCACACCCATCGATAAATAAAAATAAGGTGCTCTTTACTCGACTTCATTTTATGTTTATTTCTTGTTAAATTCGGAATGTAGCCATGAAAAACCCCGATACCGTGGAACTACCCATATACCATAGTTTAATAAATATTCATGTAATTAATAGACATCATACAAAGGGACATTTAATTATTAATTCTATTATTTATGTAGGACGTAGCTGCAATTAGTGCTAGATTGTGCGCTGTGAATTCGGGCTTAAAGGAAAACGTAAATTACACTGCCCATAACATTGACTGAATATTTATCAGCCTAGATATTATGTTTCATCTGCAATATTAATTATGGTTCTGTTGTCTGAGGGTGGGGAAATGTTCGCCATTGTTGATTTTGTTCCTAATAGGCTGAGCGACAGAGGCCTTTGCTTTATATTGTAAGCAGGTTCGCCGTAAGAGGGATGGGGAGATCGTATTTACAGGTTTCATTCAGTAATAATTAATTTTGGTAAATAAATCCTCATAAGTCATAAACTGTTCGAGATCGGTATAGCAATATTACAGATAGAATGATAGACAATTTCAACAGCTTTTAGGACCACGGATAAAATCCTTGGTGTTTCATTTAAAAATGCCATCCTTTTTATCATTTTTCCAAACAATCAAAATATTTGTATTTTGAAACACCCTGTACTATTATAACTAATATTTGGAAACAGACTGAAGGGTCTCTGGATATTACCTGACTTCCAACCAAATTTCAGTGCGCTAATTTGTCAGAGTTCAAAAATATGAGCCCTTTTTGAATGATATGTTTTCCAATAGGGATTCTAAAGAAAATACACAAGGTGTTCCATTTAAATTATCAGAGTTTCTAATACTTTCTAGTAGAACCGGCAGCAATTCACGGCGGGAAATATTTATTTTGTTTTATTTTGAAAACCTCAATTCACTGCATTGCCCCTAATGTTGAAGATTTCATATTTAAACAAAGGTCTAGGAAGTATGCCAGTACAACATTTTTCCGAGAAAGAACTCGTGTTTTTACTCTTGCGATAATCCATAAAACGTTTATATGCATATTCGTACTTTTCTCTTGATTTATTTGGCAATAATTCTAATGAAACAGTATTCACTGCCTCAACCAGCTCTGGAGAAGTCCCAGAAATGGAAAATTCATCATCACTTATCATTTTATACTGTTTTGCTTTCGGAAACACCAACAATTAAATTTATATGCGTCAAGTTTGACAATTCAACATTATTACGTTTCCATAGTAATGCAACCAATTTTATTACGAATTTCAAAGCACCATTTATTTGCGAATAAAATTATTCACGATTTTTTCGAAATCAATCAAAATCTGTCGATTTTTAAACGATTTTCGGAAAAATAGTATGTTTACCTCATAGGAAAAGCAACATTCTTGGACGACTATGAAGATTGCTAAGTCGAGTCACAAGCCGAGCAATCTTCAATCGTCCAGGAATGTTAGGCATTTCCTACTCGATAAACAATGTAATAATATCAAACCAGTTAAAAAATTTTATGGCGCATGAAAATAAATTTTTATAATAGTGCATTCAGTTTTGTTGGTCCAGGTTGAAAATATTCTATCCTTGCTAAAATGATCCTAGCAAAGATTTTTAGCTGGAGCTTTTCTCAGTGTAATGGTAATATAAAGTCTAATAGGCCATCCACCATCAATCACTCTGTAGAATTGCAGAAGTGTTGGAATTAATTCTATGGTTCGCACTATGTCTGATAATAATCTGGATGGTTCGAAGAAGAAACTGTCAGGTTTTCAAACCTGAAGAAATATTGAAATAATAAATCTGAAGGTAGCTTTTTCCCTTATTCCCAAATTGTATTAGTGTGATAAGATAAGAATAACATGTTCATCGAAGAGGGCACTGACCCTGACCCACTCATATAGACTGTCGGATTTGAAAACGATGCTAAATTGTGAGAAAATTTAATTAAATTTATAATGAAACCCAACACCCCATTAAAGTAATTTTAATAATAACCATAATTCAGAACGATAACGGCGTTTTAGTTCATAATATCGCAGTATGGTATTAGATGTCGCCGGTTTAATTTGTATGAATTGAACGTTATTACGACACAGAAAATATCCTGCATAATATTAATGATATTAAATAGGTATATTAACTTTTTTACATTGTCTTCGTGTGTTGATTATTATTGATGTTATGTGAGGGGGTCAGAAGCCAAGAAGAAAAACATTACTTCTTATACAAGGTGTTACTAAGGATTGATATCCCGTGAGGCATGAGTCATGTCAGTCCATATAATTCCGTATCCGGTAAATTAATCGAGCTCAATTTATGGAAACGCAATCCATCTTGAATCTGAATTCATCGAGGTGGAAAATTCTTCGAAGACTCGAATCGAGTCTCAATTAATCAAAGGGGAAGTTATGCGAACAAACCTGAGTTAAGCAGTACCCAGTAATATATTAATGTAATTGTAATAATAATTGTAATTTGAATTTATGTTATTAATACATTAACAGAAATATATATTATAGCACAGTTTTCAATTAATTATAAAGGACTGATGAGCAATCGTAATACAATATTGTTAAAAAAAGTAAAGATCCTAAAATAATATATTAAGCGCAATCACTTGCAAATAACTAACATAATTTTACATTTACATTTCTTGCTCCCCGAACTTCCTGATCAGTCTTTTAAGTCGTTCCCCACAATCCCTGTATTTTTTCTTTTTGATAGGAGTTTCTGATAGCGGGCTCTGAAAACATCTGTGTCAACCTTCAACGCTGTTATTGGTTTGGAAAATCATTTAAAACTGACTCATGGCAGTTCCACATTTCAAAGCTAAGCAAAGGTTGTCTTCGCCGACATCTTCTGTCGATTCGCCCTATCCACGATTACCTATTGTGGCTCGTAGGAAAAAATGTCGTCTCTAAGTTTCTCATAGGCCTCTGAAGAAAAAGAAGAAAGTTCCTCAAAGGCGTCAACCACTTACGGATTAGGAACATACACCAGAGCACTCAGCATCCTCATTTTTAGAGAGAAATCGACATCGGAATCATATCTAGCTTTTAATCCAGCAGCTTGAATTTTTCTGTATAAACACTGGTTGAAGTGAAGAAAGCAGCCTCGTAATTAACGATTAGGAAAGATTGTTGATATCGCAGATATAACGGCCTTTTCAAAATCAATCATTTTTGAAAAACGTTTGAATTTAAACTGCTTAACGTTTGTAATAAAGTTTAATAGGTGTCCTGGCAACAATGCATATATTAAAGAAATTGACAAATTTTCTTCTTAAAAGTGCCATCCATAATCCAGTGTCTTGACTTGGCTTAAAAATTTAGCGATACACGGGTAAAAAAAATAAGAAAGTTGTCACCATTTAATGTTTTTTTTGTATTCCCCCGGTAGGTAAATGTCTTCTCTACGAAGGGGGTTGATTTGAGCAGCTTCAGATCTAGATCTTACGTTACTAATTGCTTTGTTCAGGTTTTTGGCTACCGGTATTTTGTTTGATACACAAATTTGAAGGCAGCGAGATATTATAAAATGTGGGGAGCGTCTCTTGAATTTGTTGCAACTTCTCGGACTTGTTTCCATATATTTGGCTGCTTCGACGCCTGCTGAGTATCCTCCATGATTATGTTTACTAGGATTTTTCCAAATAATGTTACCTATTGTTATGCAACGTGATCGGCACTTAAATTTTTGAAATCGGTCACATTTCCAATATACTTTGTCGTCGACTTGTTTATCTTTAATGAGCAAATAACCCCCTAACACCAACCTTGGCTTTCCTTTTCACTCTCAACGAAATCCATTCTTGACTCTCGCTAAGATAGTTCAAAATATAAACGAAATTTTATTTTTAGTTTCTAGTTTCTTTATTTGGCTCTAAGTTAGAACTAACCCTCTATCTTCTGTTACAATGATTGGATAAAACTTAAATATTTAAAAGGGGGTTTTCCACAGGATGGCGTGGTGGCAGGGTGTTCAATCAAAGGCTGGTGGCGGTGGATCTCTCGGTCTCGGGTGGGTTTTCCTGACTCTTCTGTTGATATGTCTGAATACGTGGCGTATTTTGAGGTTTGGATGCGTATTCATGCTTGTTATGAATTTGATTATTGTGTTGTTCAAATGCTGCGTTAGTGTTTCTATCTTATGATCTCTATGGATTTGTGTGTTCCTGACAAACCAGGTTGCTCCTAATCCTCCTTAGGGTTCTGTTTTGGATGGCTTGTAGTTTTGTTCTTCTGGTTTTTGTCAGGTGGATCCAAGCGGGACTGGCATATGTGAGGTTTTTTTTTTAATGATCGAACACAAGCACTGCAGGATCCTTTAGGGTACTCTGGAAGTGGTGCGTGTGCGCAAAAAGCGATTCACGTTGGTTTTGAATCGTTGGAGGTGATATTCGTTGGGAAAACGACTTCGGAAGGGTCGTTCCATAAGGATGACGTCCTCCAGATGAAAGAATTCTTAAATAATGAAGTTCGAGGAGTACTAAGCGTAACCACATATGGATGGGCGGCAGTGGTTCGTCGTGCAGTTCTGCTATTCGCCGCTCTGGGCGGAATTAAGTGGGCAAGGTCAGTCGAGCACTGTCCATTAAAATATCTGCAAAAGAGAGTCAAATCCCCAACCTGTCTTCGATGTTCTAGGCTGTCAAGGTTTTTCCTCAGCTCGTGGTCTCCAATCAGACGAATGGCCCTCTTTTCGATGGAATCCAGCAACCGAAGTGTATGTTTGGGTGCAGAACTCCAGATATGAGTACTCTAGTGATGGTCGAATCTGGGCTTTGTATAGTGTAAAAGTTGTTGAGGTGTGTACAACTTTCTGGTTCGGAAGAGTACACCAAGCTTCTGAGAAGCTATCTTGGCGATTGCCACAACGTGGTTATGCCAAGACATATTTGCTCCCAGATTGACGCCCAGCAAATTAATGGATGAAGCCAGTGGGATTGCGTGTCCGTCCATGACTATATCCGGTTCTGTAATGTTAACCTTTTTAGAGAAAACTGCTGCCTGTTTTTTTAGAGTTAAATTCGACTTGGTTACTGTAACCACAAGCCAAAATTTCTTCCAGGTCTTTGTTAAGGCGTGATACTTCATGATGTCTGCGAAGATGTGCGTCGGCAGCCGATGTTTGTGCATTCAAAGAGAAAAATGAGATAAGTGTGCTACCGTCAGCGAAACTAAATATCAGATTTTCCGTTTTCACTAGAAGGTCGTTAATGTAGAGTAAGAAGAGAGTGGGAGACAATATGGACTCTTGAGGAACACCGGCATTGATGGTGAAGGTGTCTGAGAGAAATCCGTCAATCGCCACTTGCAGAGAGCGGTATTTAAGAAAACTAGACCATGCACAGAATCGACTGGGCATACCATAGAATCGCTGTTTACTCAGAAGTCCCTGTTTACTCAGAACAAACCCGAACAAACCCAAGCCCGAGACTCCCCATGATGTTCGATTGCGTTGTTCCAAAGATGGGTGACATAGGCTAGAGGATATCCAATTGATCTGGACTTCCGGGGTGCGTCTTATAATTGTTTTGAAGATTGTTAGTTTGTTTTTTATTGACATCCGTCTGTTTTTTAATAGGGGGTAAAGTTTACTGATGGTGATGCTTGTTTTTCGAGCGGCGGCTTATACTTACTTGGTTGTCCCAGTTTATTTTTCTGTCAAAAACTAAGCCCAAGTATTTTACTGATTGAAATTCTTACCGTCCTTTTATATAGTTTTTACTATATACCCTTAGGTAGTAACGCCGTCCAGAGATAATCTGTACTACCGGACATCAAGTCATAAATACCTTAATGATTGAATGCATATGCATTAAAATTTAATTTCTAAGTAGGTTAATTTCTAAGAATATTGCCTATTGATATTTTGCAATTATTATTACAATTACATTAATTTATTAGTCGGTACCGGTTTTCCCCTTGATTCCCCTTTGATTAATTGAGGTTCGATTAAGTGAGGCTTCGACGAATTTTCTGTTTTGATGAATTGAGATTCAATGAATCGAGTTCGATGTTGTTGTGTTTTGGTGAATTGAGCTCGATTAATTCACCTAATTTCATATAATTCTTAAGTATTTCACAAAATCATATCAAATCCCTTATCCGACCATAGGCGAGGGTCTGCGATTAATAAATTCAATTCGACATGCACATAGCGCATCTATTATTTATCGTATCCAGCGTCGGACAATTGGAGTTGACAAACAGCGATAGGACCATTATTTGAATATAACATCATGATCCACCTATATCGGGCTGCATTAATAATTAATACAAAATACACAACATACATGTTTGTGCCGCATAATCATTGCAACTAAATTTGTGGCACTTTCATAAATTAACCGATATTGATATTGGCTTATATTTTGTTTAAATTTGCAAGCATAAATTCACTTTACTGGTTCTATTGTATATTCTTTGTATTGTTAATGGCTTATAGGACAGATCGCGATTATTAATGACATTCCAAGTTTTGTCGTGTAATTATAATCGTACTAATAATATATTGTAACTAGTTCCAGCGCTGGACGCCAACTATGCCGAAAAATTGAGGCTGGTTCGACCGAAAATTGTAAATGTAAATAGGGTGAATTTAAATTAACTGAACTACAATAATAGATGAGACAAATTTAAAATAGCTTATTCATAAAAAGGGAAATAAGGAACTGGTATCCAATGATTGCTCAGTAAGTCTCATAAATAATAGCTCCGTTCGTACAAGAAAGAAGTCTGTAAGGGGAACAATGATACTTGTTGGTGGGAGCTCTTCGCTGTGCTTAAATTATGTAAATGGAATAAATGTGGAGGCCCATACTTACAAGCTGATTTGTACTTTATAAGAAACCATATTATGGCATATACTTTAATGGCATACTCGGTTAATACACATAGATTCAAAAGTTTTGCATCACTCTGATTCTCGAATAAGTAATTACGCCATCGCGAAAAGCGACTAAATATTAGTTCATTAATAAGTTTAAAATAAAAATCCAAAATTTTTTATTATACCACAACATTTTAAACCTTCCAAAAAAAAAACTTAACAAAAGTAAAATTTATTCATATTGTATAATTTGTGAAATTTAAAAAAATATATCTTCTAATAAAGTGTATTTCCTCCTCTGGCCTCAATGCAAGCTTGAAGACGACGACTCATGCTGTGCGTAAGGTTAGCAATCCGTTCTTGTGGAATAGCCTGCCATTCCTCGGTAGCAGCGACGACAAGCTCCTGGAGAGTTCGTCAGACATAATACCTGCCCAAAACATGGCGCTTCCTCCCGCGAATGGAGGCAAGGGGAGAGCATGGGCAAGTTGGGCGGCTCTTGTGGGTTCACTCCAAACACGAATCCGGCGACTATCGTTTACCAGACAAATCCTGGTCTGGTCGCAAAATAGGACAGAATTCCAAAATTCTTCGGGTAAGCAAACGTTCGTTTCAGCCCACTGCAGTCGACGAACTCGGTGGTTGTTGGAATATAATGCATCTAAAATGCATAAAGCCAAAAATAACTTAATCAGTGAGAACGCCGTAGCCTGGCTTGTATTTTGTTAGGGAAAGTGTAACCAAATATCAATAAATATGTCCTTAAGTTAAGTGTCAATAAATCAGCCATATAGGGCGGTTTTGGGATTAGACCTTTCTTTAGAATAGGATTTTATAAGTAGTGTTATACTGGCGTGCTTTCCGAGTGGTCTTAGTTTAAAAGACAAATAGACGGTTTTAAAACTTGAATCTTTCTTTAATTTTCCATAGCCCATTTTCCAATAGGTTATGGGCCCAGATTACGTCGCGTGTTATTTACGCATTACAGGGTGTTTATTTGTGTAGTGACTATGGAAAATTGTAAAGTAAAAAGGAAGATACAATACTGCATCTAAGGAGGGAGCTATTCTCGTGACCAGTAATATGGTTATTTAAGGGCTACTTGAGGATGTCTGTACTGTCCCGATGTTCTGTACAATTTGCTCTCAATCAGAAAAATGCAGGAAGCTCGGATGGCAATAAATTTTGGTTAAAAAGGAATAAGTATAAGTAACTCTAGTAAAACCATAATGAAGGGTAAGTCTTTGAACAATAATAATTTGAGAGGAATTTTATTTCAGTTAATAGTAAACTCTCTTGTTCAAATACGTAGTAATGTAAAATTACCCAATTATAAATTATGGCATGAACGTTTGAGGCACATTAGTAAATTAAGTTTTTAGAGATGAAAAATAAGCAAGTGGTCGAAGATCTGAGTTAAATCGATCAGGTAACACCGATAAATGATTTTTTGAGAAGCGTGTATAAATGGTAAACAACCTTTTCTTTCAAAAGGCTAAAAATCATATAAAACGACCATTATTTATTATTCATACTGACGTTTGCGGTCCTATCACTCCTACAGCAGATGATGACAAAAAGTATTTTGTACTTTTTGTTGACAGGCTACTGTGAATATATTTAATACAATATGAATCAGATGTGTTTTTTTTTCAATGTTTTGTGACTATGTTGCAAAAAGCGAAACTCACTTAAGTCTGAAAGTTGTTAATTTATATTGAGACAATGAAAGGGAATATTTATCTACTGAAGCGAAAGAGTTTTTTGTTAAAAAGGGCATTAGTTACCATTTGACAGTTCCACGTACTCCCTAGTTAAATGGTGTATCAGAGTGAATGGTAAGAACCATTACTGAAAAAGGTCGTGCACTTTGCTGGAAAATTATTTTTGGGGTGAGGTAGTGCTTACTGCTACGTTTCCAATAAAATTGACCCCTAGTAAGGCCTTAGAACAAATTAAAACACCATATGAATTGTGGCACAGTAAAAAGCCACAAATAAAATATTGAAAGGTTTTCGGTTCTACTTTGATGAAAAATCCTGGAAAGCGATTCTAGTTTGGTATGAACCGAATGGCTATAAACTGTGGGATGTGCAAACTGACAAGTTTAATGTAGTCAGAGATGTTATTGATTGTAGATGAAATACATTTTTGATGTCTAAACCTACAATGAATCTTCAAGGGGTTAATTTGAAAACTCCTATATAAGCGAAGAAACTGATGCATCTGACGTTTCGTCAAAATCAGTAATATAGTCTGACAACTCGGTAGGTAATAATTGATATAGAGAAATAAGCCCTGTAAGACTGACTCTATACCTTTATTTTTTTCTGAAAATAATCAAGGTCAATTTCCTTGTCTTTTGAACGGAGAAGGAGTGACAGGATCAAGAATCGTCCGCATATTTATTATCATGACGATAGTTTATCAAATGATTATCTTATGTGCGCTCAATCTTTAGTATATATAAAATTCCTACTTCATATCACGAAATTAAATATAGATATGATAGAGTTAAGTGGGAAGAAGCTATTTGGGATGAAATTAATTCTTTGATAATAAACAATACATGGTCTTTAGTCTCAAAACCTGAAATCAAAAATATAGTAGATTGTAAATGGGTATTTGCTCTTAAAAATGATGAATTTGGAAACCCATCAATATATAAAGCTCGTCTATTATAACGAAACATTTGCTCCAGTTGCAAAAATTTCGATTTTTTTATTTTTGCCAATCAGTTTAATCTTTTATATACAGGGTGTATATGAGAAGAGGAAATCTTTCTGAAAACTCCTGAAGGTGTACAAAATAAGCCCACTCAAGTATGTAAATGCATGCATGCATTATATGATTTGAAGCAGTCGGCAAGATGCTAGTTTGAAATATTTGAAAAGGCTATTAAAGAAAATGGTTTTCGACATTCCTCAGTGGATCATTGTATTTTTATTTTAGATTGAAAAATATTTCTGAAAATATTTATGTAGTACTTTAGTGGATAACCTACTCATCGCTACTAAAAGTAAATGGGTTAAAACAATGACCAAATTTAAAAATTATTTAGCAAACAAATTTTCCATGGTGGATTTGAAAGACGTTAAATTGTTTTGGGGCATAAAAATTGAAAGAACAAATAATTTAATAACTTTAGATCAACGAGCATATATAAAAATAATTTTTAAATAAGTTTAATTTGAAAGATTGTAAATCTATCAGCACTCCTCTCACAAGTAAAGTAGATTATAGAAGTTTAAAATCTAAGGAGAAATATGATACCCCCTTGTCGGAACCTGAAAGGTTAAATACATTTTAAGCTGAAGTATATACATGGTGGTTACAAAAATTTTAAGTGGTTATGTTTATTCCGATTGGTGATGATAGAAGAAGTCCAACAGGATATGTATTTAAATTATTCGATTAAAACATATCAGTATTAAATATCATTTCTCTTGAGAACAGATATAGAAAGAAATACTAAAATTAGAATGTCTTTCCACAGATAAACAGATAGCTGACGATTTTGACAAAGCCACTACCAGCAGCTAAATTTGAAGAATAGCAAGACTAATTTGTATATATAAGTAACTAAATGATCTGATTGGGTTTTTCTGGGTTTTCCCCAATCCTAGCAACAAATGTTGGGTTATTATTGTCATTACTCCCAGAAACACACAAGGAAAGCACGATTATTGAGATACTGCTATATGAAAAGTAGATTGATAAGTTTAATTTGATTTGTTCTTAGATATATAAGTTCAGATATTAATATTTGGTTCTTAAATAGATTAATTTTATTTTTGAGGAGGCGTGTTGGAATATAATGCATCTAAAATGCATAAAGCCAAAAATAACTTAATCAGTGAGAACGCCGTAGCCTGGCTTGTATTTTGTTAGGGAAAGTGTAACCAAATATCAATAAATATGTCCTTAAGTTAAGTGTCAATAAATCAGCCATATAGGGCGGTTTTGGGATTAGACCTTTCTTTAGAATAGGATTTTATAAGTAGTGTTATACTGGCGTGCTTTCCGAGTGGTCTTAGTTTAAAAGACAAATAGACGGTTTTAAAACTTGAATCTTTCTTTAATTTTCCATAGCCCATTTTCCAATAGTGGTCATATTGTAGTTGGGGAACCCTTATTCAAGAATGCGTCTTCTTAGTGTAGAGACGGATACGCGAACTCCAATTGCATGCGTAACATCTCTCTGAAGTTGTGGGACTGGCACAGTACGATTTCTCCGAATTGTTAACGTAATATAGCGGTTCTACTCTTCGTTAGTAACACACCTTTTACCACTTCGTTGTCTGTCTCTCATATAATTTGTCTCTAGATAGCGATTCCATATGCGAGATACATCACTTTGGAAAACCCCTATTCTTTCAGGAACAAATCTTTGGGAATGACCTTCTTCAACTAAAGCTACTATTCTTTCACGATCAATTTCAGATACCATACCACCAACAAAATACAACACTGAAAATGTTATCTTAAACAAATGTCTTGATAATATTTTTTTTGCTACAAAAAATGGTATCGTTTTAACTGATAAACATAAATAAACATTTAGAGAAAAAAAATCCTTCCTGAAATTACTTATCATGCCAAAATCAGAGTGATGCAAAACTTTTGAATCCATGTGTATATTTAAATCATACGATGGTTCTTCTATTGTAAGATATAGTCGTAATATTCTGTTGGCTGTTGTTAACCATCATGCATAAAACATTTTTCCTGGCTGTTTAGCAGTCATCTGAGGGGCAACCTTGCCTTCTCCTGTTACTAGAATCAGTTCGTACAAATACTTTTGGTCTCTGCTTAAAGCTATAAAAGGGATTTGAGGCAATTCAACATAATGTTTAATTATCTGAAGCCTCTTGGATCATTAGTTTTTCCATCTCTCTCATGAACTAACCTAGAACATCGAAGACAGGTTGGGGATTTGACTCTATTTTACAGATATTTTCATGGAAGCGGCGAATACACGACGAACCGCTGCTGCCCATTCTTATGTGGTTTAGCTTAGTACTCCTCGAACTTCATTATTTAAGAATTCTTTCATCTGGAGGACTTCATCCTTATGGAACGACCTTCCCAACGAATATAACCTCCAACAGTTCAAAACCAACGTGAATCGCTTTTTGCGCACACGCACCATTCCCAGAGTGCCCTAAAGGATTTTTCCTATAGTGCTTGTGTTTTATATTAAAAAAAAAAGGTGGGTCAACAAGAGGAAGCGTTTCATTGAACACTGGAAGTCAAGCAACTTTGGGCACTTTTAGTAATTGGATGGGCGACCGCTTGAGAATACCGTGTGTCGCGAATTTTTTTACAAAATATTTTAGTAAATTTTACAAAACATTTTAGTAAATTGTACAAAAGATTATAGTAAATTTTACAAAAATATAAATGGTGTACTAAATATTTTGGTAATTTTTACTAAAGTTTTTTTTTTATTTTAGCTATAATTTTACGGCAGTTCTTACTCAAGTTATTCCAGTCACATATAGAGTCATAAATTATGGTTTATTTTAGTAAATTTAACTAAGTTTTCCTTTCCGTATACTTTTCATTGTAATCTAAATAATTTAATTTAATATCATCAATAACTTTTTTACATGTCCAATATACTTGGGCTTTGGTGCTCTTATCCTTGAAAATTTCACGATGCCACCAATACAACCTTATAACATCCGAATACGAAATATTTCCCATTCCGCTCGATTTTTCGGCATTTTTTAGTTTCCAATACAATTAAAAGTAAACTCAAAATCTAATCGAAAACAGTAGTGATGTTATTTTATCTACTTATTTAATTTACGTTTGGTTTTAGGGGTTAAACATAATATAAAATTGGAGTTTTTCATTACAATTTTACATCAACAATGGAACCTGAAGATATCTTCACGCAAAACTGATTTTATGTGTAAATTTGAACTTCAATTCGAACAAACACGAAATCGAAAAATTTTAATTTTCAAAATGAGGGTTTTTTATTTGAATTTTCTAATTTCACATTGAAGAAGATGTCATCGCACAATGCCGATTTTGTTAAAAGTTAAACATAACATAAAAATACAACTTAGCCACATCCCGGAATATAAAATTTCCAAAAAGTTTTTTTATTGCTCCGCCCTAATGGTCAGTGCATCTAGCTGGCATAAGACATTTCTTCTAAAAAAATCACCAAAAACAAAAATAACCGAGTCGGCTTCTTTCATAAAAACATTCTGCGTTTTTATCATATTTAAGCGATACATTTGCCGTTCATTGTATTGTGACGCCATGTCAGCTAAAATATGGATATAATAAAACAAGTTAATTATCGCTACTCTATTATACGTGGTCCTACTAAATCTTCAACGCGGAACCGCCTGTCGACCCGAGACTTATCTACATTCTGTATTCTTCATTAAGAGTTTTCACACTTTACCGCCCATGTGTGTAAAAGCGGACGACATACCATTCGTACAGTAGTATGTAAATACTCTCATTTTATACTGATAGATAAGGAACTCATCTAAAACGCCGTTTTATCTTTATTGCAGGTATATGAATGTACGTGTCGATTTAAATACCTTTTATGTGTTAATTTTTGTTTACTATACCTATTTGCTTTGATCAGAAAGTGTGACGTTTTAAATATAGAAAACTTGGGAAGTATCGATAAATATCTTAAATTTTAAGAAATAATGACTGCTGTGATTGGCACAAATAAGTAGATACATTTTGAGTGATGACGTATTTTGGACTTCCATTAACTTTATTTATTGGTAACACTGCATTTCGACTGGTAAACATATCCAGTCGTTTTCGTACTAAACTACGAGAGTATTTATACTGCTTAGGGGGTGGAAAGTTAGCTAAGCATGGCAGTAGTTTTCTCTAAAAAGGTTAACATTGCAGAACCGGATATAGTCATGGACGGACACGCAATCCCACTGGTTTCATCTATTAATTTGCGTGGCGTCAATCTGGGAGGAAATATGTCTTGGCATAACCACGTGTGTGTGTGGCAATCGCCAGATAGCTTCTCAGAAACTTGGTGTACTCTTCCGAACCAGAAATTTGTACACACCTCTGCAACTTTTAACACTATATAAAGCCCAGATTCGACCATCACTAGCAGCAGTACTCTACTGCTCTCATGTCTGGAGCTCTGCACCACTCTTCTATATTTTTTATGTCTCTGAAATTTATTAAAAGTATTTGAAATTTTGAACTAGATGCTCTAAATAAGTTGACATTGGGGCAAACAATCTCGGAAGACCACAGCTTTAACATTCCACTGTAATAAGCCTTTGGGAACTGTTCTTCCATGAATAATTGGCTTCTGCTTCTACAACTGATTGTCCTATTTTTCCCTGACCGGAATAAAGATACAAAAACCCACTTTGCGACATTTATATGCAGTAACAACAATTTATACTTAGAGAATCGAAATTAATTATAACTGGATCCAAGTTTACGTTCCCCTCTTTGTCAACACAAGCTGAAAGAACCACAATAGATTAAATTATCTCTATATTCTGAATTTTGGACCTAACTTTATTATGCTCTAAATGCGCTAAGTGTACCTTTTTAATCGTATGACACGCTCATAATCTGTAAATTAACCATAAACGCTGCCCCAGAGTTCATCGCTTAGTATAAAAAGGTTCGGCCAGTCCGGCCACAGTTCTTTATCATTTTCGGTTAGATTAAATCTAATTGAAACAAGGCCGAGAGCGGAGGAAAGCGAGAAAAAGGAAGGTAAAAAGATTTACCTAGGAGAGGATTACGTATACACATTTCGGAGATTTTCGTGGGATAAACTAATTAAAATATGCTCATAAGTTAAGAGTTATTGAAGTTACAAGTCTGGTAAGTGACTTGTTACAGTACTTTTCACGAAAATTGGATACCACTTAATGATTTCCTGGGTCGGTCCCATTGTGTCGATAAGAGCTTGGCAATAAACAAGTGAAGTATGAAGGGACGGACTAAGGAAAACAAGTAATGATATGATTATATTAATGTAATCAAATGAAATAACATTTTTTTAAATATTACTAGTCATATTTATTTACATTTATAATGTTATTCTATAGATAGTTCTGTTTCGCTATCGGTATCCTCATCAAAATTAATTATAATCGATTAATTATTCGATCCAGACTAATATACGAATTTTCTACAGTTATTACGTGACGGACTGAATTATTCCAACTACCTGGGGGAATATCATTAAAGCATTTTCGTATTAATTCTACAACACTAGAACTTAAAGTCGGAGAAATATTTTCAGACCTAACCAGTGATTTTAACTGGGTAACATATGCTCTATGGGGTTAAAAATGCAATAATATGGTGGGAGCCGTAGCACTGTATGTCCAATTTCTTCTGCCAATGTGTCACAAACATATACTCACATATATATCATTCGCCGCCATGTAGTTCTGAATCTCCAATTTTGTATTATTTGAGCTTGGAACTTTATGTAATTGGCGACTGTGATAGCTCGCATTGTCCATTACTATCACGCTATTCTGAGGAATGTTTGGTAAAAGACAATTCTTGAACCATTCCTCAAAAACTAACAAATTTTACCACAAAAAGATATTTAAATATAAATTAAGCAACCTAACCTACCTGATGTGCCTATATTTAATTATAATTATTACAATCCGGTCCTTTCCACATAATAATAACAAACGGTCGTAAATAATGGGATGGTCACAGGTACTTTTACTGCAGTCATTAAGTTATATCCATTTTTCATGAAACAATCTTTACAGTACGACTGTAGGGTGTTTACATATAATATAATATAAACGGGAGACACAACATTCCATTCATAAAACACCATTTGTTTGCACTCATACATACTTCTACAGTTGGAGATAAGTTAGAAGAAAAGAAGATGGCTTTAAAAAATGGCAACGTTGTAATAAGCTACGCGTCTGGTCGCTGTTATCCTTACCAGTGCAGTAGATTGTGGTTTTATGCAACGAAGAAGAACAAAAATGATGATGTCGAGAGCGAGCAAAATGGTGACCTGGGTGAAAATCGAGGTTTCTTCCACTACATTTCAAAATTATTTACTGTTTAAAAATGGATAATCCGGCTAGGAAGTTTACACTAGTTTTATTGTAACGCAATTAGATAATTTCGATCTAAAATTAGACATAAATAGGTAATTTTTTACAGAAGTTCCAATAATATGAAGAAAATGATCTATATTTTTGCAATATACAATTAGCTACGCCATTGCTTAACCTAAAACAAACATAACCTCATTAATCTGACTTATCGACGAAATATTAATCCGGGGTTAGAATAGTCGAATTTTTTACACACTATGCACTGAAGAACCATTGTAGATAGAATAAATAGCTCTAAATACAGTGAAACCTCTCAGAACGGACACCTCTAATACGCCGACATTTTTTCATAGGAACTAGGTATATTAAATTCCATGAAAATCAACCTCTCTTGGGCGGACGCGGACAGGATGTTTTCATACAAAGAGTGCGAATACCCTCCTTTAAACGGGCAAAAAAATTTTCAAAATATTTGGGACACGAATAAGTACGATGCAAAAACTCTGAAGACAGACCGGCAACCAACCGCTTTTGCGTGGCAGCACGAAAGGACTTCGCCGAATAAAAGTATGTGTGATTCCCCGACAGGAGTCCGCCGTTTATTTGTGAGTTGTAAAGTTATGTCGCGTTTTGAGTCTGAAAGAGAATATTGATGTTGGGAAAGTTTGTAATTTGTTAACAATGATTTAGGCGAGTTCATTAACATTGATAGCAATGTGCTATTAGAAGATGATAGTGACCCCATTCCTACCGATTATGTAGTCCAAACTGAAACCACATCACTATCTGACGACTCTGATGAAGTTGAATGCAGTAATCAAACAAATGTCACCAATTATCAACAAGCCATTATTATGGTAAAGGAATTACAAGAGTATGCAAAGAATAGAGGTGGCTCTACACTACAGCAATGGAATTGTTATCAGACTTAGAATTACATTTTCTAGATTGCAAGTATAAAACGCAAACACGTCAAACTTATAAAACGCAAACACGTCAAACTACGTTATTAGATTTTTTTTAGTACTACATCCTAACTAAAACTAGTGTATTTTTGTTATGTTATGTTTATTTGTACATACATATACATAGTAATAATTTTGCATTTACATATTACCTAATAACAAATTTCCCATGGGCGGACACCTCTATTAGGCGGAGACATTTAGATGGTCCCGTAAGTGTCCGCCCAAGAGAGGTTTCACTGTAGTTCTAGTTCGAAAGTACATTTTTAACTAAAATAAATAGGAGAGCGAATATTTGACCGCCTGGCAATTTACATGGGAAATCCTACGTTTCCTGACCCACCCGGTATATTCTATAGCTTCGCTCCTGGGAATTTATGCAGTTTTTTAATCACTTGTCCGTCTTATTTATAAAAAAATTAGAAATAATGGTAATCCCGCAAACACGATAGGAACGCTTTTTTCTAATTATTCTATCTAATTAATCGAAAAGCATACCAAGGTTATGGAAAATATATATAAAAAGGATACCTTCACAAAATAATAATTAGTTTAAGTATATTTTTTATTTGTTTATAAAATAATTGAGAATTTGATATACAAATGAGTGACATGTTGACAAACGACCTTATTATTTTTAACAATACCTCGGAAATATTTATTTCCTACTTTTTATTTTGTTTAATAAATGTTTTATTATCGACGGGAAGTAAAATAATAATGAGCCGTTTTTTGCTATAATTTACTAAATTAGTAATCTTGTTATAGTTTTATCATAATACAGTTAATTCCCGTCATTACGTTTATGAAACAGCATGTTGTTAGCGGATGTATTAAAATTGTAGACTAAATGATTTGAATTATATGTATTAAGAGAATTACTATACAGAGTTGCTTTGACGTATACATTCTTACAATGTAAACTTTGTTCAAATAAGCAAGTATACTGATCTAAAAATACGGTTCCTCTACTACAGTGAAACCTCTCTTAGACGGGACCGTCTAAATGTGCCCGCCTAATAGAGGGGTCCGCCCATGGGTTATTAGGTTATATGTAAATTCAAAATTATCACTATGTATATGTACGTACAAATAAACATAACATAACAAAAATACACTAGTTTTAGTTAGGATGTAGTACTAAAAATATCTAATAACGTAGTTTGACGTGTTTGCGTTTTATACTTGCAATCTAGAAAATGTAATTCCAAGTCTGATAACAATGCCATTGCTGTAGAGTCACCTCTATTCTTTGCATACTCTTATAATTCCTTTACTATACTAATGGCTTGTTTCATTCAACTTCTTCATCAGAGTCGTCAGATAGTGATGTGGTTTCAGTTTGGACTACATAATGGGTAGGAATTGGATCACTATCATCTTCTAATAGCACATTGCTATCAATGTTAATGAAACTCGCCTAAATCATTGTTATCAAATTACAAACTTCCACAACCTCAATATTCTCTTTCATACTCAAAACGCGACATTTTTGTGCCATTGTTTTCGATTTCCTTACAACTCACAAATAACTGCTGTCCGTTATGAGAGGTTTCACTGTATTTAAAAACTTTTGACCATTTTAGAACCGATTATTTTACACATGTCTTCAAATTTAAAAAAATCGTTAAAGTACCTATTAAAAAATATTTTAATTAGATACTTATTACGGTTTGTCCATGGGCGATCTTAGAGTGTTGGCCGCCCGCGTGCAAAAGTCGAGAGTGCCGCCCCCTCTCCTGATTATTTCCTGGATGTAATTCATTTTTAACTAAATCATTTGCATTAATTTCTATTCCATGTTGAATCGGACGTTATAAGAGAAAGATATTTTTTATGTTAAGATTTATCCCATATCATTTCCAAAAAGGAGTGTATCACTAAACTGATTTCAGTAAAAACAAGAAAATGATTAAAAATAACTTGCTCATTTAGATCCCCTTTTACCCAAACTCTAATAGGTCACGTGTAAAAGAGCAAAGAGGATTTTATAGCAGAAAATTATGAAGAAACTCATAGTCTGCTCCACTAGTTTAATAAAATAGTTCAGTTTTTAATTTCCATACATGTTTTGAAGCCGCATACGTTCACCTTCAGTTGATAAATTATACATATGCAGAAACTTTTGATATTGTCAAAGTAAACTTTTGTAGCAGAAAAAGAAAATATTTTTTTTAATGAAAATGGCTCATTAAAGTAAATATAAAAAAACTTTTTAATAAAGAAAAATAGTCACAAAGACAAAACATAATAGTTTTTAATGTGATTTTTGGATAAATACCAAAAATTATTTAAAATATCCAAAAATCCTATGATAAATAATAATAACACTGATTTATTTTTCTGCTACAAAAGCTTACCTTGACAATGTCAAATGTTTCTGCTTATACAGGGTGTTCCTTAATGACGTGTTAATATTTCAGGGTGTGATTCCTTAGGTCATTTTATAAAGAAAAGTCTAATAATATGTCTGCAACGGCTTAAATTTTTTGCTACAGTGTGTTGAATTTTTATTTTTTAAATGGTTATTTTTTAATATCTCCGAAAGTACTTTAGATATTATTTTCAATTTTGGTATGTGTTAATAAAATATAGAACGAAAAAGTTTAGATAGAAAAGTTATTCAATTGTTCCACCAGTGGCGTTCCTGCAAATATGTCCCTGATATTTTTTACAAAAACGATGGTCGCCATTGACATTATTCCATGCGGATATTTTTTCTGATTAGCCTGGCCAATTCTACATGAAAACGGTCTTTTGACTTTTTCTCATTCTTGATTAAAACCACTAAATTCATAATGAAACTCATTATTATTAACATTTATAAAATAATTAATAACTTTTGTTTTATAAAAATTGTTGGAAATGGCCACCTTCACTTAAAAGGGATGCTTCCGTCCGTCTTCGCATCGAATTGCCCACTCCAACAATTTTTATAAAACAAAATTAATCATTAATTATTTTATCAATGTTAATAATAATGAGTTTCAAAATGATTTAGCGGTCATCAAGAACGAGAAAAACTCGAGACCGTTTTCATGTAGAATTGATCAGGCATCAGGCTAATCAGCGCATGGAAAAGTATCAGTGGCGTACTATCTTTTTTGTAAAAAATATAAGAGGACATGTTTATATTGACGCCACTGGTGGAACAATTGAATAACTTTTCTAACTAAAATTTGTGATTCTATATCCTATTAACACATACCAAAATTGAAAATAAAATCTAAATTACTTTCGGAGATATTAAAAAAGAACCCTTTTAAAAAATAAAAATTCAACACACTGTAGCAAAAAATTCAAGCCGTTGCGGACATATGTTCATATGAACTTTTCTTTATAAAATGACCTAAGGAATCACATCCTTAAATATTAGCACGTCATTAAGGAACACCCTGTATATAATTTTTCCACTGAAGATAAAAGTATGAGCCTTCGAAGCATGTACGTAAATTAATAACTGGATTAAACTAGGGCAGCAAACTATGAGTTTCTCTTCCTCTTCATAATTTCAGGGCTACTTCAAATAAAAGTAAATTATTTTTTAAATTTGGTCCGAAAAATTATTTCTTTTTCTTTTAAACCCGTATTTCCATACCCGTTCAGTTAGGGGTTCCAGAATCCAGAAAACACATTTGTGACGAAAAAAAAATGAAAACGACTATGCAAAAATTGCATTGACACTAATGGGAAACCGTAACTGCTGCAGCGGCTCTATTTTATGCCCCTACATAAATTCTTACCCTAATTTCGTAAGAAACTGCGCGAATCCATTTGTTTTTGTTTTAGAGTTCGCCCGTAATGTATATTTTAATTTAAGAACTAATGGCTTAGGCTGGGCCTGGTGAAAATATTTTACGGTGCCCTAAAGGGCGTAAATTAGTTAACTCGTTATTTTGTCAGTTTTTTTAAATATATACAGTGTCTCGGATAAAAATACGAGGATCTCGTTTACATACAGAAATGATGATATTAAGAGGATGCCGGAGGCAGTCGAAACCTCCGATTTGACCCCTGTTCGTTTCACGCTTTGAAGGCACGAGGCGAATTGGATCTTCCCTTGCAGTTAGAAGAATACGTAGAGCGTCCGCCCGTAATCGGTACGCCGACAGAAACAACGATAATCGGAAGAAAGAGACTGCACGGGGTCTATACTTCAATTTCCTACGCTGAAAAACGGAGTTTTCGCTTCCTATGAAAACGGTACATTTAAAAAAAAATTTTGACGAAAGATGTCTAAATTTTGTTACAACTCGAGGAAAGTCCATCATTTTTTTATATATGGAGCAGTACAAAAAATTGAATCAAAAAATCTTCCGAAACAAAAAAATATAGACTTTCCGCGAGTTCTAGTTCTATTACAAAGTTTTTTTTCCTTTGACATTTTTTTCCTAAAACAGGAATAAACGTTTGGGAAGAAAACTCGTTTACAGATAGTCCGGAATCCTGTTAAACAACAACTGTTGCGCATTAGTGAGTTTTGCATCATCATGTTTTCCACTTTAAAAAATTCCGAAGATATTTGAGCAAAACTGAATTAGAAATAGGTGAGTGATTAAATTACAAGACTGTATTTAATCGCGAATAAATTTCAAAATGTCAAATTTTATTTTTTATGGCTTTAATTTAAGTTATTCAGGAAATGAACTAGCCGTCTACCACTCGACCTATAAATTTAAAGGCTGATTCTCACTATCGTGCAAAGCACGTGCTCGGCAACGGCAAGGCATTGGCTCGGCCAAATATATTTATCATTGCATCTTATGGATTTTGCAGATGTTGACATTGACATTATGCGCGCAACGTCTCGGCAAGCGACGGCCCGTCAAAATTCATAAGACGCAATCATTAACCTGTTGCCGAGCACGTGCCTTGCACGATAGTGAGAATCAGCCTTAAATGGATTAAACTATCCAAATATTTTAAGCATGACTTTGCTTGGGCAATACCTAGTTGAATGCAAAATAATTCAATACACGAGACTTGGAAGCGGTTTTTATTTTAAAATTATTTTGCATGAAACTATTTGTCAAAAAGCAATAATCGATTAAATTTACAGGTCTGGTGATATGATACAGGATGTTATGGAATGACTTATTATATTTAAACCGGCAAATCCTGAGATGAAAATAAATTGAAGAAAAATAGCAATAAATGGCGCTTTGAATTATTAAGCGAAATATACACTTTATATGAAATCTCAAAATTTACGTGGCCGCTCCTGAGGACCTTCGCAATCAATAGTTTATTGAGACAGTCTCGAGGATCAAAAGAGGTTAGCGCATTATAGGCGGTGTTGTCATATTGCAACACAGAACACGTGTTCAGTTTTTGACTAAAAGACGTCTTTGACACGCGTTATCACTTATTTTTCAAACTTTTTGAAAAAAAACTACAGTTTTAAGGTACATACTCTCTTACCTTCGATCGCATTTTAAAATAATCCGTTTTATAATTAAATTCCATAAAAAATAAAACACAAAAAGTATGTTTTTTAACAGAACCACCAGTAGATAATATCACACAAATTTGAAATCGCATCACAACATTTATTATTATGACTTATTTCACATTAGAAAAAATCGGGTACTGCTACAACTAACAAAACGTTAAACATTCGTATACGTCAAGCACGTGGAACCCCCGACAGCGTCACTCCACCCCGGAGTCTCGAAACATACTGAAGCAACGATATTGGCGCGCGGCCGGTATCCAAGCAAGGGCGAGACACGCGGTGTGATCTGCCATCACTGTTAGTATACTCTAGTGACCCATATTGTTGCTAAGTGAATCCAGATGGACCGGCGCGACAGTATGTGGATAAAAAGGGTTTTTACCTTAGTACTCGAATTAAAAAAGAAAGTATGTAGACTTTCTCTAGGACCCATTTAAATATAATACGTCATTTCCATAACACCCTGTATATATGATAAATGCTTTATTGATCAATTTATACAGGTATAGTTGTCATTCCTCTTACTTAAAATTTCAATCACAACAACAGAATTGCCCCGTAGAACCTCAAAAAGACGATAAAGCGAATGAAAGCAAAGTGACATGCTCTCGCTAAACGTTATAACTCGCAATTCCGACATCCCCCATCGTTTTATTCGTTTTTAGAACGATTTATTCCGTTTCTTTGAGTCCATTGAGTGAATTACGTCTCGACCGCGCGTACGTCCAGCGTATTACCCGAGATAGAAATATGCAATTTTAGAGATTCGGACTTTTGTACGGACAGCGTGTATGAAGAAATGTAATTTCGAAATGTGGCGGTTTATGTGGTTTTTTAAAGCAACAGTTTATTTAATTGAGAACGGGAAAATGTTTTTGATTAAATTCTTGCCTTTTACTCCGTGATATGTATATTTAAGTATTTACAGTGATTTATAAATTTAATAAGTCATGCAGAGCGATTTTATAATTAAATGAAGCCGAATATAATAATTTTAGTTAAGCGTATTGGACAGTCTTTTTGCTACTGAATTGTATAATTTTTGCCGATGTTTCCGTAATTTGGTGGCACCTTCTTCAAACTTTTTAGAGAAAAATACTGTAATTTTAATAGTTTTTTTTATTCTTGCGTATACCTGTTTGAACAATTGTTTCCATAATTTATATAAAAATGTATGTATTACAACACAACGTATAGTAATATCATACAAATTTGAAATCGGAAGCGAATTATTTCTCAACAGAACAGAAAAGCGATATTATATGGGGTGTCCCGTTTTTTGCGGTATTCGAGAAAGATGGAATGTTGCAGGTTTCACTTTGTTCCACTTGTTAACAAAACGAAAGATCCTGATGTTAAATTTGTCATGGCTCTCTTAATTTTTTTTTTTCTACAAGGTTATTTTGAAAATCGTCGCTTTTTAGACAACCCTAGTATTTCCGTTAGGCGTTTACTTATCAAGAAGGCAAAAGTTGATCTTGTTAGAGATTTTTACGTAATAATAAGTGGCGTAGTATGTTCTTCTCTAAAACGTTTAGTTTTTGAGATATTAACAAAAGTATGTATTGTTGTTTATATTTATTTTCAGAGATAACCTAAAAATGCGATTTTTAATAATTTTCGTTACTTATAACAGTAGGCCATGGTCAATTTAAAAACAAATGCAAATGGTCAAGATTATGATATGTTGGCATGTTTTATATAATCCAATTTAATATTTGGACTAGCTGTGAATATTTTGAATTTGTTTCTAATAAATGGACCATGGCCTACTCTTATAAGTAACGTAAATTTGAATAATATAAATATAAACAACAATACATTTTTTAAAACAGAAAGTATGCTCGATTAATATACTAATAGAATATACAGGGTGACCCAATTGAAAATTTTTACCTTTGTTAATATTTCCAAAACTAAACATTTTAGAGAAAAACTGGCTACGCCACTCTAATAGCTACAAACAGTATCGGACATGAGACACCCTGTAGAACTGAAACACCTTATTTATTAAGCCAGAAATACCTTAACGTGTAACATTCTTATAAAAACACTTGGGAATTCAAGGGAAACCCGCGCCGGAGACGTCTCCCTCTCGCTTATCAACCGATACTGAATCATATTCAGGTATTCAACGACCAACGTCGAGACACGCGTTGCGATTCGGCAACACTGCCAACCTACTGACCTACATACACTTGTTAAGTGAAAATAGACGTAAATGTAGAAGTCTGCGGGCTCTCTCTAGGACACCACCCATTTAAGATAATAAACCAAGTCCATCACGCGCTGTATAGTCGTAAGAAACAAATTTATCAAGTCATTATATAATACACTTATCGGTTCGACTGGCACTTGACCAACCTTTTCACTGCCCCACTCAATCAATATCGGCTGGGGTCGTATGAAAATCCTCATTGGACCTACTTGAAACAAGCCACCCTTGTTCGTACAGGACCGGAGGTCAGCGAAACATTACTGCCCATATTGGCAAAGTAACAACACCCAGCTATTGTACCGAACATAAGAGAATAGGGAAATATATTATTGCGCGTGTAGTTTGTGGAGAGTGGACGGAACACGGCTTCCAGATGATATTCGAATTAGTTTAGAGTCGATGCGAATAACAGCGAAATAATTTATATTCGGAGCGTAATATATTTGGGTTATTCCTACCTAATAGGAGATTTAAATGTCTCCGTAAAAATAAATCATTAACCGGTCATAATTAGATCGACTTTAAATCAGATGAGACATGTTTGTATGGGTAATTTTTGTTTTTCCATGGGAAATGCAATAGCCCAATTAATTATCAAATATTCAAAAATGCACGTCCTAATTAATAAACTGTTATTTCATTAATATAGAATCAATTTTAATAATTTTTGTTTTAAGAGCACTTATCAGTGACCTCCATTAAGATAAAAAGACAAACCCGAACAAACTACATGAAAACTATTGGATAAAATTTTTTTAAATTTTAAATTTAGCTTCCAACATAAGGAGGGCCAGTACAGGGATCTCGGAAACAGTAAGAGATACGAAGCCGGTTAAATGGAAGTAAAGTTGCGCATTTACGTGCCTAATAATATGCCGTTTAGAAAGTTTTAAAATTCCGAGTAGTTCCGGAGATATCCGGAAAAAACGACATTCTGAAAAATCGCTTTATTGTTTTCCTGGGTTTTTTTGAGATCGAATTCTAAAGTAATTTGCACTTTTACATTGCCATTTTTTCCGCTCCATCTAACAGCGTTAATTGTTTTGTAATCCGACGAGTCGTCTTCGAATTATTATTTTATATTATCATTTTCTGATACTGGAATTTGAGAGCTTTTTTTCTTCCGAACGCAACGATGTATGACACATTGTGGTTTAATGACGTTTCGAGGGTTTTTTGAACATCAGGAAATTTTGGGATACGGTCCTGTATTTCTCCTAATTTTGTAAATAATAAATAATAATGTAATAATAAGTAAGCTCTAAATTTTTTACTTATGTTGAACTAGTTCAATAAATAACAAATAATTTAATAATAAACCACAAATAAGTGAACAAAAATCATACCAAAACAGTAATAAAACGAACAACGAAAAAGTAGGGAACTACATAATCAGGTGTTCAAAATGATTTCCGTTATTCTCTAAGCACAAATAACATCTTCTAACTGCCACATAACAGTTTTTTTGAGATAAAATAAAACACGATAGAATATCAAACTTTTCAGCATTTGTAAAATTATGTTTCATATTTTCTGGAAAAGAAGATAGAAAACCTCTTAAAACGCTTTCAAACGATCACAATGGGAATGTCAAGTGAAACAAATTACGCGTCACCATCTTAATTTTTTTTTTCAAACGCCTACTTTTCTTTTAAATCCCGAATCAACAGAAGTTTGAAATAATGTTTCTGTATTTTGTTCACTTATTTGTGGTTTATTATTAAATTATTTGTTATTTATTGAACTAGTCAAACATAAGTAAAAATTTAGAGCTTACTTATGAGATATTTTTTATAAAATTAGGAGATATACAGGACTGTATTCCAAAATTTCCTAATGCTATTCAAAAAACCATCGAAACGTCATTAAACCACAATGTGTCATACATCTCTCAAATTCCAATATCAGAAAAACAGGACCGTATTTAAAGAAATAAAGTTGATAATGGCCCTTCGAAGACGACTCGTCGGATTACAAAACAATTAACGCTGTTAGATGGAGCGGATGAAGTGGCAATGTAAAAGTGCAATTTACTGTAGAATTCGATCTCAAAAAAACCCAGGAAAACAATAAAACCATTTTTCAGAATTTAGGAACTACTCGGAATTTTAAAACTTTCTAAACGGCATATTATTAGACACGTAAATGCGCAACTTTACCTCCATTTAATCGACTTCGTATCTCTTACGGTTTCCGAGATCCCTGTACTGGCCCTCCTTATCTTGGACACGTTGTATATAACTGACTATAATATTATGATCATGAATTTTTCGAAAAATAATTTGATTTTTTTCACAACGGTAAATAACGTTTAAATTGAAAAAATATGGTTATACAGTCATTTTTGAAAGTATTCTCAATAATCTCAATTAATTTCATAGCTTAGTTTTAATGCAAAAAAATGTCACACCGAGGTTTTGAGGAAAAATATCTAAAATCGCAACTATCTAAAGCGATTTGGCAACGCTTCGGGTAATCAAAGGCAGAATAATAAGGAAAACGTCTTCCACTTCACAACTTATTAATTAGGACGTGCGTTTTGAAATTTTTGACTATTAATTGAGGTAGTCTTTATAATTTTAAGAATTTTAATTTCCGACAAGTAACATTCCAGTGTTGACGGACGACTCAAGTCACTTGACTATGATTACATGTTTCATTCTTAGACAATAAATAATTTGATGCTTACTTTCTTGCACACAAATGTCACCCAGTTTATCTGTTGTCAGATGTGGATCAATTTTTTGAGCAGTAGTTTCCAAGAAATCGCATTCCAAAAATGGACATGGACATATTCATGTAAATTTCCAAACGGGTAAAGAATTGGAAAGGATGTCGCTCGGAATACCTGCCATCATTCCACTAAAAGAGCAGTTACATAATAATGATTTTTTAAATTATAACCTGAGTTCAGTGTAGCTACCTACAGTCTCTTTTGAAACGTGTTTTCTTGATCAAAAAATAATAGTTTATTGAAAACAGCTTTAAACGGTCTTAAAAATGATGTTCCACTTTTCATTTAAGATTTTAAGGGTAACATCTACCTCTACAAAGGGGCTAAACCACGGAGGATGTAAATATTCTTTAACAGCGTCCCCCATCACAATAAAATTGACGTGCGTTTCCGATTCTTAATATTATTTACTGGAACATGACATTAAGCGAACTTCCCCATTTTTTTGGGTCGTTTATGAAAATTCATTGCCTTATGTAGGAATGAAAAATATTAAGCATTTTTCCTAAGATTCTTTATGGAAACCACATTAAAGCCAAACGACAAGCTTCAAAAGACACAGTAGAGTTAAAATAATTTTTTGCCCGACGGCTGTTGTGTGCTCGTGTCCATTTAAGTAAAACCTTAGCCTTCAATTTAGCAAATGGTTAAATTGCAAATTTTTTAAAACAGGCAAAATTGGCGGATTATCTTGGGTGGAAATCTGATTTTAATGCAACGCCTGTTTTAGTTTTGTAATTTTGAACCATCTTTATTCCACAGCGGACAAGTATTTGAAAAAGGCCTGGCCAATTCCAATAATACAAATACTATGTCTAGTAGGATATGGTTTGCGGTTAATGGAGTGTTCATTATAGACTAAAATTTTTTCTATTTCTTTATTTAACGCCAGGAAATATAAATTTTGCGTGGAAAGATATTTATAATAATATTTACAGTCACTATATATGTTTTGTATAGTATTATTGTACAAAAATTGACCAAACCTATTAATTGTACGTGGAGTGATACACCGTTTTTAAATTGTTCACAATTTTGCTAATCATGACATACGTTTATTTATCAATGATATCATTTCTTGTAAATGTAAATATTTGTAATTTCTTTAACATGAAGGTATATTGCACAAAATTATATTCACTGACGAAAATATACATTCTTTATAAAATATACCAATTAATTTGGCGTGGGCAGATAAATGTTTTTTTAAATGTTCTTAATTTTGAAAATTTTGGCCAATAATAGCAACATCTTATAAACATTTATTTTCGTTAAAATAAAGGTATACGCAAAAGATATTTACTGATTAAAATATATACATATTCTCTTTGTAGAGTGTTACTGTATAATTATTTGAGAATACCGAGTTTTTAAAAGTGCTTACAATTTATCTTATTATGACATACCTTTGTTGTACTAGGAAGGCAATATTTTACGAAAATACCTTAATTTTCTTTAATGTGAAGTGATATGCACGCAGATAATATTTACTATAACTAAAAAAATAGCTCCTTTTAGAGTTTTCTGGTGCAATTCTTAAAGAAATATTTTTGACTAGATATTTACCAAAAAACTTTTATTTAGAAAATCTAGGCCACATACTATAAAGAAATATTATTCTGTGTATTTTGCAATATATACTTGTGTATCACAATAAATATTTTGACAAAACATTTTTCATTTAGAAAATCTCAGCAACATACAAATAAATATTCTTCTGTGCATTTTGCAATGTATTCTTGTGTATCACATTAAATATTCTGACTAAAAATATTTACCAAGAAACTGTTTTCATTTAGAAAATCTTGGCCACATACAAGGGAATATTCCTCTGTGCATTTTGCAGGTTTTTGCATAAAGACCAACACATACGATTCGTGCATTCTGCTTTGCATCCGTCGGGAAAATAAACAGTCGTATTTCAATACCCTCGGTAAATTACACATTAGCATCGTCGGAAAAAGAAGTTGCCATAACGGCTATATACATGCACCGCCAATATATCTGAATATATCTGCTTGATTTGAATATCGAGCTGAATATTTTGAATTAATTACTGATTTCAAATTATTAGTTGCTATGTATATTCCAATTCCAGGACTTGGGATGATGCATATGTAACTGCGGATACATCGGTTCGGTATCACTGTTGTTACCATCGTTTTGCAAATTCAATACTATATAATTTGTTAAAAGTGTAATCCTGGAATCAAATATGCGTTGGTAGCTTGACCTGAGGTATGCGCAACAACCAAAAAATGCAACCAAAGTACAAATAAAACATGAAAAACACAAATTATTAGTTCTTAAATTACTTCCTACCGCCAATCTACATTTAATTCCAATTCCAAACCTCCGCCAATTACGTTGTTATTTGCAGGAGAAGCTTGCGATGTTTGTTATTTCTTTTAAAAAAATGTGATTCTTATTTTCTACAGTATCACCACTAAAGTTGGAACCATAAGTGTATTGTTCAAGGCTGATTTTCACTATCGTGCCAGGCACATGCTCGGCAAGGCACCTGCTCGGCAAAATAGGTTAATTATTGCGTCTCTTGCCGAGACGTTGCGCGCATAGTGTGAATTTACACCCGCAAAATCCATAAGATTCAATGATAAATATAATTTGTCGAGTACTTGCCGTGCGCGATAGTGAGAACCTACCAAATTATCATTTATAAGATATTAAATGGACAAAAATTAATTTATTGGAAAGATTAAAAACCTTCTTATTCATTTTTGACACTTTCGTCAATAAATTCTTATGATGTTGCCCATTCACTATTTGGCACTATCTTAAACGCAAATAAAAGTACCTACTTAATAAAAATATAATTAATTTATTAAATTAATTAATTTTGTTTCATATCTTATAAATGACAATGAATAAAAACTTGAAATATGGTCGTTTGTATGACTTAATACGCACTTTCAAAATAGTCAATAAAAAGTAGGGTTGCCATTTAAAAATATTATCGATATCGTCATATCTCTAGTTTGGGACACACTGTATCAATTTTTTTTTATAAAAATGACCCCCCAACTCAATATGTGAATTCCCGAACAAGCCCCGTATCCGAGCATTTTTTTTTCAAAAAACGGTTAGGTTATCTAACAGAATCAATAGATTTATTCGGGTTCAATTATTTGAACCGTTCTAGAACAGTTGTCGAACGATCTGCTGACTGCGCAGAACCACAAGTGCCTGGTTTTGATATCACAGACTGTTCTAGGACTGTAAACCCCGAACTCATTCGAAAGATATAAAATTGGCAACTAACATAACCTAATTTATCAGATTTCGGATATCATCGTTTCCTTTTATTTTAAGGTTATATTTCCAACAAGCCAAGCCATCTTCGTTCTCAGATGCTGACGAGGATGAACTAGATGATTCTATGATATTTATCAAATCCATACTAATTGTTTGAAAATACATCAACTATAAACAAATATAACCCTAAAACACACCTATCCCAGACTATACACCGTGCACACGTCACAATTCCAAAATCGATGAAAGGATTACAAGTGTATGCGAATGTATAACAAATAATCCGAAAACGGTATTTGCTCCAAAGCAGGGATCGATCTGACTGTTCGAGGACTGTTCCAAAATAGTTCTGATGTTAACCCGAACGCCAAATTTCTGATTATTCTGAACAGGTATATTTAAACTGCGCATACTCCCGACAGTCCTAGAACAGTTATTGCTTGAACCCGAATAAAGCTTATTTTAACAGAGAAATTTTCCCACAAAAAGTTTTTTGATTATTTAATTTTGGATTTTTGGTTGAGACTTGACTGATGTTCAGCTTTATTGAGAAGCATTGAGAAATAAAGTTATTTATTTGTTGAAAAATGCGTTGAATATAGATAAAAAGATTAAGGCTAATAAGGAATTAGACGGATGTTATTTATTGAGCACAACTAATGAACAGAAAATTAAATATTAACTCCAAATTTGGAGTTATTGCCCTACATGACAATTTAGAAGATTTCTATACTGAATATCAGCACATTTTACTCGAAAACCCTCCTCCAGCTCCAGAAAGTTACATTTACGGAGGACGGGTTAAACTATGGGTTCTTTGTGTGTAAGAAGGACACTTATCTCATCTTTCTCTTTGAATGCGCAAACATCGGCTGCCGACGCCCATCTTCGCAGACAGCATGAAGTATCACGCCTCAACAAAGACCTGGAAGAAATTTTGGCTTGGGGTGACAGTAACCAAAGTCGAATTTAAGGCTAAAAAACCCAGGCAGCAGGTTTCTCTAAAAAGGTAAACATTACAGAACCGGATATAGTCATGGCCGGATACGCAATTCCACTGGCTTCATCTATTAATTTGCTGGGCGTCAATCTGGGAGGAAATATGTCTTGGCATAACCACGTTGTGGCAATCGCCAAGATAGCTTCTCAGAAGCTTGGGGTACTCTTCCGAACCAGAAAGTTGTACACACCTCAACAACTTTTGACACTATACAAAGCCCAGATTCGACCATCACTAGAGTACGGCTCTCATGTCTGGAGCTCTGCACGCAAACATACTCTTCGGCTACTGGATTCCATCGAAAGGAGGGCTATTCGTCTGATCGGAGACCACGAGCTGACGAAGAACCTCGACAGCCTAGAACATCGAAGACAGGTTGGGGATTTGACTCTCTCTTACAGATATTTTCATGGAAGGTGCTTGGCTGACCTTGCCCTCTTAATTCCGCCCGAACAAACCCGAACAAACACGACGAACCACTGCCGCCCATCCATATATGGTTAGCTTAGTACTCCTCGAACTTCGTTATTTAAGAATTCTTTCATCTGGAGGACTTCATCCTTCGGGAACGACCCTCCTGAGGTCGTTTTTCCCAACGAATATAACCTCCAACGATTCAAAACCCACGTGAATCCCTGACTCCCTGAGTGCCCTAAAGGATTTTTCCTATAGTGCTTGTGTTTGATCATAAAAAAAATATTGTGAGCAAATTTATTGGTAGTCACTAAGAATAAGTACTGCTTGATATCTAATTAGATCAATTTTTTAATATCATCGATTCACAATTATGTAGTCATGTGACAGGAAACCAGCACTATTTGTGTATTACTTAAACTATTTCGTCCATTATTCAGAAATATGTCGTCCCTCAACTAAGGAGAAGGTTTTATTTACAAATGAGATAAAAATAGCTTCTAATAAAGCCCCACCCAAAGCTTAATATATTTTCTAATACATATAAAAAGGGTAATTTCCTCGCAATTTATTGAACAATAAGGTATCGATCGGCAATAACAGTTAACTCTAATCAGTATTTACGACTATAAGATCGACCGATTTAATACAAAATTAGAAAAAAGACCTACACAATGTATTTAATCGTATTACCAGCATGCAAATATTGGAGAAAATGCAAAAACTTTTTCCAATTAAAGGTTTGCCATCATGAGCATTTTTTAAAACTTTCAAAAATCAGACGTTAAAAATTCATTCGCGTGTTATTTATTAAAATGCCGAACAATGTTTGTAATAACAACTTGATCTTTTCAATAAAAAAAATTGTACTTATTTTAACAAATTGCAAAATTATTTGTTTTAATAATAGGAGGAAGGAAATGCATTTATCTAAATTTTCGAAAAATTTAATATTTTGTTTTTGACTGCCTGATTAAAATTTCTTTTGATTGTTTACTAGTTTTTGACATACAAAATATTGAAGTTTGGTTTTTGAATTTTATTATTTTTAAACAACACGCCACTTCAAGTGGCATCATCCTCTTGCGGGCATTATGTGGTACCTGAAACATCTTGTTTTGGGTGTTGCGCCAATCTAGGCTACATCCGATTTTCGTTTCCGGCGGTTATGGGTGAGTTATGAGTATTACAATGTGTTTTTTAATAACATACCTAATTTTTTTTTATTATGATTAAACACAAGCACTATAGGAAAAATCCTTTTGGGCACTCTGGGAGTGGTGCGTGTGCGCAAAATGCGATTCACGTTGGTTTTGAATCGTTGGAGGTTATATTCGCTGGGAAAAACGACCTCGGGAAGGTCGTTCCATAAGGATGAAATCCTCCAGATGAAAGAATTCTTAAGTAATGAAGTTCGAGAAGTACTAAGCTTAACCACATATCGATGGGCGGCAGTGGTTCGTCGTGTATTCCTGCTATTCGCCACTCTGGGCGGAATTAAGAAAATATCTGTAAAAGAGAGTAAAATCCCCAACCTGTCTTCTAGGCTGTCGAGGTTCTTCGTCAGCTCGTGGTCTCCAATCAGACGAATGGCCCTCCTTTCGATGGAATCCAGTTGCCGAAGAGTATGTTTGGGTGCAGAGCTCCAGACATGAGAGCAGTACTCTAGTGATGGTCGAATCTGATAGAAATAATTGAACACAACAAAGCTTCTTCCCATCCGTCATAATTAAAAATAAATAATATACCTATTATTAAAGTTAATAAAAATGAGTCAGGAAGAAAGTTGTACTCCGTCAGAAATACGACAAATTGCAGAAAATAATCTAGAAAAACTTTTAAAAAGAATATGCAAAACTTTGAGTTATGGTGCGAGCAGAACAAAGTTCAAAATATTGAACAAAATATTGTGTCGACACAGAATCTGACAGGAATAACAATGAATGCCCAGGAAATGTCTACAGTAACTATAAATATGTATACATATATAAAGTAATATGTATAATACTATATTGAATTAAAAATTAAAATAGTACTTTATTGAATAAAACTCTAGAACTAGAGCATAAACTGGAAGATATTTCTATTATTTTTAGGTTATGTTGTTTTATAGTTGTGACTAGAATTTAGTTGACGGACACCGTCAGCATGTTATATATTTCCGAGTATAGGTATTTCAGATAAATATCTAGTAAAAATTAACTCAAAGTTAAAGGTTAGTATTTTAAAATTTTGTATAAGAAATTTTTGTCGAATTCATAATGCCTAAAGAACAAATTTCAACGAAATCGAAGTAAGCCTAAAATTCGAACCCTACTTGCTGCCAACATAAAAAAAATTCAGTTTCATAAAGTGGCAGGTTATTAAATTTTTTTGCATTTCATAATGTAGTCATTATGAAACCCAAATAGAAAAAAATTCTTGCATGGCATCATCCTCTTGCTGGCGTTATGTGGTACCTGAAACATCTTGTTTTGGGTGTTGTCCCAATCTAGGCTACATCCGATTTTCGTTTCCGGCGGTTATTGGTGGTATATACAGGGTGTTTTTTAATAATATAATAATGTTTAAGTAGGTTATTCTATGGTCCATTTTCAGAAATAGAACTTTATATGAACATAATTATGTCCTAAGCGTCTTAACTTTTGAGATACATGGTGTTAAAGATTTGCAAAATATCTCCTTTTTTATTAATATCTGTGATATTGCTCTAGATATTTGTGTGAAATTTGATAAACACTTTCTATTCATCATGAGGCATATTATGATGCTTATTATTTCCCAACTACCCGATGATCATCGGGTTTGTTTGATGATCATCTGGTGGTTCGGAAATAATTTTTCCATACATTGGGTATTTAATATTAATACCACCTGAAAACCAAACATACTTTTTATTTTGATCTATTTAATATTTTATATAAAAACTTGCAATTTTATAACATTTTTTTAAAATCTTATTAAAAAATATTTTTGTTTGCTTGAAGATGTGTGGGTATAGTGAATTTGATTCCTTTACATTGAAAACTGATATCTTTTCCAGATTGACTATATTTTGGTTCTGCCGTCTTACATGTCCTGGCATGGTGGCTTGAAGAATCAAGTACCGGAAGTTTGATTGGTGTGCACCTCGGATTGGATGCTAGACGTCAAGTAAACTGTGCTAATGGTAAGTTTATAGCAGAAGTGATTAATAATTTTACAAATATAATAACGTGAGCACGAAGAATAATTAATATTTGTCAATCAAAATGTGTAAACTTAATTACGTTATACGTATACAGGGTGATTCACGACGAGCTTGCATTAGAACTTTATGGAGAACTATTGAGCATATGTTTCTGAAACTTTGGGGATTTAAGTTTATCGACAGGCTATCTTTAACCAAAGTATTCACATGTTCCTGTCGTTTCCGGTCATACCGGAAGTAGCTGTCAACTTTCGTTTTATTAAACATAACATGGTAATTTTTATTATGTTTTTCGATTAGCCATTAAACTCTATGCGAATTTTATACAACATCATTTTGTCTGACTGGCAGTTTTTGAGATATCTGGACTTTTTGTCATTATTTGGCGAATATATGTTGATAAAATAATCCACATAATTTTTTTACCTTAGGTCTTTTACTACACAACTTTTCTTACCGATTAGCTAGAAGATCATCAAGTCTCAAAAATATTTCAAACTTGGCAGAAAATGTACAGGGTCTTCACAAGTAAAGGTCCATTGTGAAAGAATTGAACCTTTAAAAACTTTCTTATTTTAAATGGAACACCCTGTATATTTTTGTTTAATTTGATGGCAAATTAGTTGTTCTTTATAAATAATATTTACTGTCCTATACCTATATCAAAGCGTTTTCTCAAAAAATGCAATATTTTTCAAGTGTGCTATGAAAACAATTGTACATAGGTATAGTATTGTATACTAGTGTATATTGATGTCTATACGGAGGAAGATTGATTGATTGCTTGAAAAATTAACTTTCTAAAGCATTTCTTCATTGAATTTATAAATAAATGCAGTTGATTATTTTTAATTGTTTTGAATTTAATGGTTTAATATTAATTTTTTAAAAAGTAACAAGGAAACAAGTATATAAACTTTATTGAAATTAAAAATGTGTTATAAATTATAAATATAAAATAATCAATTGCATTTTATTTATAAATTATATGAAGAAACGATTTAAATAAGGTGTTTTTTCAAGCAATCAATTAATTTTCCTCCGTATAGAGTACCTATGTTCAATTATTTTCATAGTACACTGAAAAAGTAGTATTTTCGGAATAAACTTGATGCTTCGAGGAAACGCTTTGATATAGATATACAGTATGTCCACGGATGGGGTTTACAAGAGGACAAGTGGACTAAAAATTGAAAGATACGAAAAAAAGTCACTCTTAATAAACGTTTATGCTTGTCTAGAAAATACGATTCATCATAAGAATTTTCAATTGTTTTATACAGGGTGGGTAAAAACTGCAAAAATGTTATTTTGCTTAAGAGTAAACACGCTTTATTTTGAAAGATACGAAAAAAAGTCACTTAATAAACGTTTTTACTTGAATAATGAATATGTGATACTTGTTGTCAATGTCTTTATTTAATGAAGTAATTATTATAATAATAATAATACGAACATTTTTATTAACATGAAAAGAATAAGATAACGATTTCATAATTCAAAAACTCCACCCCCATACTCGACACATTTTTCTAATTGCTTTCTCAAATAAGTGAAAGAATTTCTTATTAATTGGATAATAATGCCCTTCAGCACTTCAATATCATTTGGTATTGCGGTTGCAAAAACAATTTGTTTTAAAAACATATCGGCCAAGGTTAAGTCGGGACTTCTTGGGGGCCACAAAACTGGGCCATTCCTGCCAATCCACCTTGGACCAAATCTGCGGTCAAGCCATTTTCTAACCTCACGAGCGAAATGGGCTGGACATCCATCTTGCTGAAAATACATATTTTGTCGAAAATGTAATGGGAGATTTTCGAGTTCATCATTGAAAAATGTATCCAGCATTTCTAAATATGATAATCTATTGCACGTCTTATCAAAAAAATATGGCCCTATAATGCCATGGATGGATATCGCACACCACACGTTCACTTTTGTGAAATATTGTCTTCTCATCGTAATTCTTAATTCGGGATTTTCTAAAGACCGGTACATAACGTGCTGGGTTGCAACGGTTCCATTTGTTGAAAATGTACTTTCATCAGAAAACATGATATATTTATAAAAATCAACATTTCCACTTAAAATTTTGTCTCCTATCCACAGGCAAAAATCAGTCGTTTCGCGTCGTCTCCCTCTTCCAATCTTTGATTAAAGTGCGGTTTATACGGATACAATTTATTTGCTTTAAGAATCTTCTGAATTTTACTTTTTTCACAACTTCCAACTGAGTAACACGATTTCTAAGGGACGTCATAGGATTTTCTTCAACAAAATGAAGAACTAAGACTGTAGCAGCATCATCATGGTCGTATTTCTTTTCTTTTTTTGAGGTTCAAAACCGAACCAGTTCTCTTGAACTTTTTTATTAACTTGCAGATTGCCATCCTAGTTATTGGGATTCCTACAAATTTCTCGGTAAATTGTTCCATGACGTAGCGGTATGAAACTTGACCATCCCCATAACATTGTATTATAAAAACTCTTTGTTCAGTAGATAGCATTTCTACTTAAATAAAGACATTGACAACAAGTACCTATCACCTTAAGTGTCATTATTATTTCAACTAGGTTCACCAGTCAGAGGTGTGCCAGAGAATACTTTTTGAGAAATAATTTTTGCATAGGTAAACCTTTTAATGAATTGTTCGGTTTGTTGTACAGAGAACACATTCATTAAGAGTGACTTTTTTTCGTATCTTTCAAAATAAAGTATGTTTACTCTTAAGCAAAATAACATTTTTGCAGTTTTTACCCACCCTGTATAAAAGAATTGAAGTTTCTTATGATGAATCGTATTTTCTAGACAAGCAAAAACGTTTATTAAGATAGACTTTTTTTCGTATCTTCCAATTAGTCCATTTGTCCTCTTGTAAACCCCATCCGTGGACATACTGTAGAACAGAACAGTAAATACTACTATTTATAATGAACATCTAATTTGTCATCAAATTAAATAAAAATATAGAGAGTGTTTTAAAATATGAACGTTTTTAATGGTTAAATTCTTTCACAATGAACCTTGAATTGTGACCACCCTGTATATTTTCTGCCAAGTTTGAAATATTCTTGAGACTTGATGATCTTCTAGCAGCTATTCGGTAAGAAAAATTTTTTAGTAGGAGCTAAGGTAAAAAAAATTAGATGCAGTATTTCATCTTCATGCATTTTCCAAATAATTACAAAAAGTCCAGATATCTCAAAAACTGGCAAGATCAGACAAAAAGATGTTCTATAAAATTTGCTGAGAATGAATGGTTAATCGAAAAATATAATAAAAATTAACATGTTGTATTTAAAAAATGAAAGTTGACAGCTACTTCCGGCATAACCGGAAATGACAGGGGAACATGTGATTACTTTGTTTAAAGAGAGAGTTTCAGAAACATTATTATTAATTTTAAGGAAACTAGCTACGCTTCATAAATTTCTGCATGGTCTACAATCTAAAAAGAAATAATCGGATTTTGCCCGTTGAATACGATTTTTGTTAAATAATATGAATTTTGCTCAAGTGTAAAGTACCGTTATTTTTGACAATATCGAAAATTGTTTTAAAAAAGTTGTCAAAACTGAAATCTACGTTTCGTTTTTACCATCCGAAGAACTTATTCATTTACATGTTTGGGCTGTGACTTTTTCCCAGGTAAAGAATGGAAAAGTCGCCCGAAGTGCGTGCCTATGGACCCCTTATAATTCTACTCAAAAAAGGACTAAACAATAATTTTTTTGAAAATAATAACCTAAAAACCATACGTCTCAGTGCAGATATATATGCTCTAATTACATCCATTTCGCGATTATTGGAAACAACTCAAAAATAATGATGTATAATAAGTATGGCATTGGAAACAGATTTAAACAACCTTTAATGATGTTCCACTTACCCCCTTCTCATTTAAGATGTTAAGGGTAAGATCTACCACTCCCAGGGGGAGAGAGTATTCATATTCTGTAAGCCCATCACAATATAATTTGATACGACTTGGAGTTGCTTTGGCGCAATAAATTCTTTTTTTGAGATAAGGGTATTATGACGAATACCCTTATAGCAACCGCTGTTGGTAAAATTATTTAAAATATTAACATAAAATAAGAGAAACTGACAATGGACGACAGTTGTTCCAAGCTAAGGGGATGGTTAAGAGGCGCGCAGCAGCCAGCTAACTCCCTGCGGCAGAAGGTCCCTTTTGCGCCACCAGCTTATACCAGATTTAAGCTGGAAATCTCCCGGATGTTATGGGGATCCTCTTAACTTGGACCCACTGGTCGACACCACTGTATATTATAAAAACGCAGCGAACTAAATAAAACACATAGTAAAAATTAATTGACTCAGCATTTATTATTTCACAAGGAAAAAAAAAAGAATATTAGAAATGAAGTTAATTACAAAACCCAGTGCTGTACGAGAATGGTTAGTAAATAAAAAAAAATCAACTTATCAGCTAAAACGATACCATATGTTGCGTGTTGGTCAAAAAGACTCTAGTTGGGGTAGACTAGGCAGATGTTATCCCAGGAGGATAACACAGGTTGATGTTAACCAGGTAGAACAACAAGTTGACTTTTGACTCGTAGAAAAAAGGGGTTTCTTGACCCGGTAGGTAGAACCCTAGGAATATAAACACTCTCTAGTATAATGATATAAAAATCAAAGCAAAAGCAAAGTGATTAAATCAAAAATAATCTTAATTAAATCAAAGACAAAAGCATTTAAAATATTGTTACACAATCCTGAAGGGAAGCAAAGAGTCTAAAATATTATTAATCAAAATATAAAGCAAAGAAAGAATTTAAAGTAAAAGGTACCATCCATCACTGACCATCATTAAGACATCTGACATGGCATAAGCAATAAAACGTTATAAATGCAAACAAAATAATTAATCTTAACAAATTATCAAATTTAAAATAAATTAAACGAAGATTGTTATCAATCCCAGTATCCATAATCAAAATTGAAATTAATAAATAAACTACTGAGCAATATTAACGTAAGTCAATTAAAGAAAAATAAAAGCAAATAATTGATAACTAATATACACAATCCTGAAACAGCGTTCAAGCAAAACAAAAAAAGATAAGTGAATTTAAAATCGAGCCTAAATGCCTCATTCAAATAAGTAAGAACTACTGCAGTTCATTCTATTATAAAATACCATGATTAAGAATAAAAGTCCTTATGGACCTCGGAGGCTCGTAACCAATCTTACACCTCATTAATAAAGTAAGAATTAAAAGGTAGTAGCAACCATATTAGTGCGGTTTCAAGACGGCATACCAAACTCTATAACAACAGACGCAGAGATAAAACTATATACATATGTACGATGGGTAATAAGGCCAATATTTATTTAAAATCTAACACAACAAAATTCAGCAAAGCAAAGAACTAGTCATAATGAATTAATAAATTACTATTACATCAAAGCTACATAATATTGTCACTGATAATTAAAATTCCACACTGTAGGACTAAAAACAGAAATCTTGGGCCCTATTCCCCTTCGTAACGTAAATCACAATTAATAAAATTGGCCCACATGGTCATTGTAAACTATATAAATCTTTGCCTAATGAAGGAAATCCTAAATTTCCACTTAAAAGTTCATAACGAGACATATCTATTAGAATTTATTATTTTCGATAATTAATCTTTTAGCCAGAGAGAATTTTACGGTAATGCACGTGGCGTGCGAGTCTAAGAAAATTACTAATAACTTTAATGAAATTTAATAAAACACGAAATTAAGAGAACTAGAACCGTCGCTGAGTTAATCAAAAAATATTATGCTGGACCAATGAACCATTATTTAAAGCAAAATAAAATGCAAAATATAATATACCTTATCAGATGTTCAAGGGTTATTCATGAGGTGCCCAAAATTCCAAAATGGCCTCTGCAGTCAAACAAAGCAAATCAACCAAGCAAATAAATCCCATAGGGAAAATATGTGCAGCTCCAAAATCCAAGGGAGAAAACTTGCACTATTCTTCTTCTTCGGAGAACTAAATCGCCTTACCGGCAGGGAATATTTCCCATGTGTTTTCCGAAAAACTCGTGGCTTATGCCTCGTTGACACTGACTTGAAAAAGGGCCGAATCATAGCAATTTTTCGCCTTATAAAGTGGGCAACCCGAACAAAAAATGACAAAACGACCATTTTTTTTTTAATATCTCTATGCTTCCTGCCTGCAGGTAACATCGGTTTCTCTATTACCGACACACCGATCAGGTGACACGAAGCGGAAACTAAGCAGAGTGGTGCAATCCACCTACCAGACTAGAGAACGAAAAGCAACCGCGTTCATAGACACCCGATGTTGCGGATAAACTATAGTCGTAGCTTTGACAAATTATCGATACTCTAACCACATAAGAATAACAGCGAAGGAGAATGACATTGTAACAGTACCATGCATCTCGCCAAAAGTCTTCTCTCGTGTAGATTACAACAAAAATCGCGATCTACCCTAGGCCGTGCAAGTCACTTCATAGCGGTAAAAGGAATGCAGCTCATTTAACAGCGGTGAAAGGAATGCAACTCAAGATATAACCTCTGCAAACAGCTGTCACTCGAAACTGAAATAGACAACGAAATTTGAGATTAAATTTGCAAAAACCAAAGTAAGAGTTCCATATAGAACGCCAGAATATCACGGAAAAGATGCAGGTGAGTCTAAATTATAGTTGTGCAAAGGCCTACAGAAAGAAATGGCCGTTAAATTAGAGAAACAATACATACCGAATCAACGGTACATTTTCAGAGATGGTTTTAAAGCTTTTAGATGCCTATAACTGGGGAAATCAGTCCTGAGAACCCAAGATGAACCCAGAATGAAGTCCTACAACCAGTGCAGACTCTTCCCAAAAAGTATTACGCTAGGTACAGCGTGTGAGAAGTCTTTAGCAGGCCTTACGGGGCATATCGGAGACAAACCCCACAAAGTCAAGGCACATCAGGCGGTAACGTCAGGATGTAAGGTTAGTACTGCAAGCCTGTCACTGTATAGCTATAAAACTCAAAAGTTCAACGAATAATTACCACGAATAAATAACAAAGTATCTAGTGACTAAATCAAACCGTTACAACTCCCCCTCTCCTTCAACAGGAGGGAAATTTTCTAAGGGAAAATTAACCGACGATAAGAAAATACAATCTGTAGGGAAAAAAAAAACAAGTTCCTCATTAAGCAAAGCAAGGAAACATCTAGACGATGCTAAAGCCAGGGGCCAAAATACAACCAAAATATATACAAGTTAATTACCAATAACAGGCGTCATAGATATGGACGCACCCAAATAATCAGATCCAAAAAAAAAAAAACAAACGCTACTGACGTAGCAGCTAAGCAAGGTAATTCAGAAAATCAAAAATACAAATTGTAAGCAAACCAAAAATATTTCAGTCACTGTCCTGCGGTCGGGAACCCATGGAGACCTCGGGAGGGAAGGGAGTAATCATGAGCTGCTTGGATGGAACCAGGTTCTAAGATTAAGATGAAAATCGAACTGGAGTCAATAGTGCGTTACAACCAACTGCGGCTTGGTGAACCTCGTGTACCAACCTCATTCAAGCAGACTCATGACACGACCAACCGTTCCAAAGAGAAACCAAAAATCACCGAACACTTGACAATTCCTAAAAAGTGGAAAACTAAAAATAACAGATCAAGCAAAGAAAAGAAATAACGTAATTGTAACCCAAATGTTCCACCAATCAAAAGGGAGTGCATTGTAGCACACACTAAGCTAAAAGATACACCCGTGTTCCAAGAACATCAAAGTGTACCGCAACCTCCAAAATAAACTTAATGAAAAAGGTACTCCGAGATACGCCACTGCTCTCGGTCTGTCGAATTATTATGGCCCAGCGCAACGAGGTCATAATCAGTAACTTGGCCCTCTCTTGAGCTACATTGCGTAGACTAGTCCTAAAAAGGCTACAAGAGTCAGGCTTCCGCCCCCCAAAATATAACTCTGCTGGCTGAGCTGCATCCGCAATTAAGCCGGAAAAGATGCAATCAAACGCCATCCGAGTCCACCCAAAGTAACTCGGCCAATATATATAAACAAAGAGAAAGAGGCTGCAAAGACATAATAGGTAAGGTAAAGTCAAAATCGGTAAGTAATCAAAAGTCAAAATCAGTAGGTAAACTAGTACTGGGAAATTCCCAAACTAAGACACAATCAGTGAAATATAAACGTCCCAAGGACAAACGCAGTCAAATCAAAGGTAAAAGTTGTCTCGTGTTTTTCTACTCGGACCTTCTGTAGTCATAAATCCCATATCCTGAATATGGTTATACTCTTCTCCAAACAAAAGCAAAGCAAAATCAATGATTCCTCTGGAACACGTTACCCAGTAGGAATACCCAAGCAATAAAGCAAAGCAAACTAATAAGAGAAAAATAATTAAGTATTTCCTGTAAATATCCCAATAATTGGCTTATAAACATTACAAGGAAAACTCGACTAACAAATCCTAAAGAAAACAGAAACAAAAGTAAAAGTCAAAATCAATGAGTGGTATAGTACCACTACCAAAAGGTAAAGTCTAAGTGATAAATCCAGTAAGCACTGAAAAAGGAAACATACGGCAACACAGCTAAGTCCGCACTTAGACCAACGAAGGTAAGGTAAGGTAAGGTAAGGTAAGGTAACCAAAAACGTAAGGTAAAGTCAGGTAATGTACTCTTGGTCCTATAAAACCAGTAATACTGAAAAGCAAAGACTAACACAGGCTCTAGCCAAGTCTTGCCAGAACTCAAGAGTAACTAAGCAAAGTCAAAATCAAAGGTAATCAAGTCACAATCAAAGGTAAGCAAATCAAATCAAAGGTAAGGGATCTAAATCCAAAAGTCAAATCAAGGTAACAGTTCGCTCTAGGTATTCATAACCAGTAATCACTGACAAGGCAGAAAGCTCATGCAACGAAAGCTCTACCTAAACCTAGACGAACCAGACATAATCAAGGTAAGTACTAATTCAAAATCAAGGTAATAAGGTAATAAGATACACATCAATCCGAACGATAGAAATGGTTGGACCGAAAAACAGTAAAGGAAAAGGTAAGATAGAAACAAAAGAAACAAGGTAAAGGTAAGGTAAGATAAGGTAAGATAAGGTAAGGTAAGGTAAGATAAGGTAAGGTAAGATAAAGGTAAGGTAAGGTAAGATAAAGGTAAGATAAAGGGAAGAACGTACTGCCAATTGATAAGGAAGGGAAACTGAAGGTTTACCCCGCCAGATGCAAATAAGATAAGGTAACTGATGGCTTGCCTTATCATAAAATAGAGAAGTCGCTGAAGGCTTACTTCCCTATCCAAAAGACAACTAACAATGCGCGCACTCGAAATGTTTCGCGCCAAGACGACTACATGCACAGTTAGAACTTTTCTAAGATAATGATAGGGCAACTGAAGGTTTATCCACTACCACAAGAAATAGATCAGCTGATGGCTACGATCTATTCCAGCTCCATCCAGCATACATCCGAATTCGTCAAGTTACGCGCCACGACGAAGTCGAATTTAGTTGGAACCCCACCACTAAAAGGGGAAAAACCTTGGCAGACACAAGGACACAAGCAAGTAAAATAGTAAAGTAACTGAAGGTTACTTCACTGAAACGGGTAATGTAGCAAACAACTGAAGGTTTTGTCTACTACAGCAAGAAACAGACTAGCTGAAGGCTTTAATCTATTCCAGCTCTCGGCAGGTTTCTACTGCCACTGGTTCTCAGTGCAGGGCTTTTCTAACCAACTCCATCCGAATTCGTCAAGTTACGCGCCAGGACGAAGTCGAATTTCATTGGAACCCCACCACTGCAAGGGGGAAAGGTAAGACAAAGACAGGGAAAGACAAGGGAAGAATAAAGTAAAACAGAGAAGTACTGAAGGTTACTCCGCTGAAGTGAGGGTAAGGTAACTGAAGGTTAGCCTTACACTCGCAACGTAGTAAACAACTGAAGGTTTCGTCTACTACGGCAAGAAATAGATCAGCTGAGGGCTTTGATCTATTCCAGCTCTCGGTAGATTTCTACTACCACTGGTTCTCAGTGCAGGGCTTTTCTAACCAACTCCATCCGAATTCGTCAAGTTACGCGCCAGGACGAAGTCGAATTTCGTTGGAACCCCACCACTGCAAGGGGGGAAGGTAAAGATAAAGGTAAAGGTAAGGGATAAGGTAAGAGAGAGAAACAAGGATTAATCGGCCAACACACAAGCAAACAAGAAGAAGGGAAAAACAAAATAAAAATAATAAAGAAAATACCAAAATAACGCAGAAAATGAACGTAATCAAACCTGTCTAAGCAACAACAAAGAAAGTCAAGATATTAATTAGAGCAAGAATTTACTGATAGCAAGAACAAGAAAACTGTAGAGAGCAAAATAAAAATAATACGAATGAGATACTACTTATTCTGAATTTAAGGTAAGTTATATGATCAACAAAAAAAACAAAAAGGAAAGATATCATTACATAATTTAAGAAGAAAAGGTAAGTTGCTTATACAATATCAATTTATTCAGTCGGATTACGTAGCAGAGTCGGATTCAACGTGCACTGGTTTCAAGTCTTGAACGTGCCACACACCTTTACTAACTCCATTTTCGTCTTCGAGTTCGTAAGTACAAGTGCCGGTCTTCTTTTTAATTTTAAATGGACCTATGAATTGCGGAGCTAATTTCGCGTTGTAATAATTAACGGCGTCGGACAAACTCTTATTTTTACGCCAAACCATTTGACCACGAACGAAGTTTAAAGGTCGTCTGCGCAAGTTATAATGATGTTGGTTTTTAACGTGCGAGGATTGAATTTTATCGCGAATCTGTTGGTACAGCGATTTAAAAGCTTCGATTTTTCCTTTGACATAGTTTTGCGGTTCTGTTTCTACCAAAGGAATTCCATTAGAGTAGTCTTGACCAAACAGCTTATGTTCTCTACCAAAATTAACGAAGTAAGGCGAGTAACCAGTGGTTTCGTGACGAGCAGTACGAATTGCGCAACCAATCGAGGGTAAATTGTCTTCCCAAGTCCTATGATTAGTCTGTTGAACATAGGTGCGTAACATAGTTTTAATTACTCGATTTACACGTTCTGTATGATCAGCTCTAGGGTAATAAGAAGCTGTATAAAAATTCTTGACCTTATACTTGTCACAAAGGTTTCGAAATTCTTTCGATTTCATGGCAGATCCATTGTCCGTAGTTAAAAATTGTGGTGCTCCATATACTAAGAAGATATCTTCTTCCACACGCTTGACTAATGTTTTTGCTGAAACTGAACGACATGGAAATAATACGGCGTATGTTCGTATTTCCAGATTTAGATCGTGGTAATGGTCCAATAAAATCAAGGCTGATGGCTTGCCAAGGTTCCGTTATGTCGGGGCGATTTCCCATTAAACCAGCAGGACACTTTTGTTCAACTTTATTTTGTGCACACGGTGTACAAGCACGAACATATCTCGCAACATCGGATCTCATCTTCGGCCAATAATAACGCTCAGCAACCTTCCAATATGTTTTGAAAACTCCTACATGACCTGCAGCTGGAATGTCATGACAACGAATCAAAATATCTTTTCGTCCATCCTTCGGCACTACAATTTTCCAACAGCTAGAATGATTAGGAAAGTTAGGATTGGTTGATTTAATAAATTTGTACAGGTTTCCATTCTCTACTCGCCAACAGGAGAATTTGTCAGGACGTTCTTCTAATCTTTGAATCATATTTTTGTACCATTTATCAGAGGTGGACGAATATGATACTGTTTCTTCAATAAGAGCTACGACAGCGTCGGTAGAAACAGGCACTGCCCTTGAAAGAAAGTCTGGTACAATATGTTCTCGACCTTTGCGGTGAATTAATTCAAAGTCGTATGGTTGTAAACGAAGTGCCCAACGAGCAAGTCTTCCTTGTGGATCCTTAAGGTTATGTAGCCACAAAAGTGAGTGATGATCGGTGATGACTTGGAAATGCACGCCTTCCAAATAATGCCGAAGTTTTTCTACACTCCATATAACTGCCAAACATTCCTTTTCGGTCACAGTCAACTTCATTTCCTGTTTAGTAAGTGAACGGGATAGGAAACATATCACCTTTTCTCCATCATCAAAAGTTTGCGATAAAACTGCTCCAAGGCCATATGAGCTCGCATCAGTCTGCAAAATGAAGGGACGATTGAAGTCAGGACAGGTAAGAATAGGTGCCGTCACTAAAGCTTCTTTGATTAGTCTGAAGGCGTTGTCGCAGTCCGGTGTCCAAGACCACTTGACATTTTTCTTAGTGAGGTTAGTTAATGGTGAGATTATTGATGAGAAATTTGGGATGAAACGTCTGTACCAAGATGCGGTGCCTACAAAACGACGAATCTCGGTGACACTTTTCGCTGGTGGTATATTTATGATGGCTTCTACTTTGGATAAATCTGGGCGAAGACCTTGACGATCCACAACATATCCTAAATATTTGAGTTCTGGCCTGCAAAACTGGCACTTATCCAAGGACACAATCAGTCCGGCTTCAAGAAGTCGATCGAATATTATGCCCAGAAGACGTAGATGTTCGTGAAAGTCTTGAGAGATTAGGATTATATCATCCAGGTATACCATTACAAAAGGCTCGAGGTCAGCACCAAGTACAGTATCCACTATACGTTGCCAAGTTGCGGGTGAATTTGTCAGTCCAAAAGGCATTCGTCGAAACTGAAATAGTCCTCTTCCAGGAATTGTAAAAGCTGTTAGTTCTCGAGAAGACTCACTAAGTGGTACCTGCCAAAACGCTGATTTGATATCTATTGAACTGATGAAGCGTGCGTCTCTAAGGCGATCCAAAATGGACGATATGTAAGGAATGGGATATGCGTCTTTCTTCGTGATTCCATTCAATTTCCTAAAATCGATGCAAAAGCGATAACTGTCATCTTTCTTTTTCACCAAACACACAGGGCTTGACCAGGGACTTTTTGATGGTTCTATAACACCAAGTTTTAACATTTCATCCATTTCTTTGTCAATTATTTTCTGCTTGAAGGGAGAAACTGGGTAATAACGTTGCTTGATTGGCTTACTGTCTGGCTCAATCTCTATTGAATGTTCTGCAACCTTGCACAAACCAAGGCCGGTACCCATCTGAGAAACTTTCTCATTCACTAAAGCATTCAATGCATTTTTGTTGGTTTTCGACAAAGACTCTCCGTCAGTTAAACTGCAAATAACAGCGGTGGAATCACTATTAGAGAAATGCCAAACATCTTGTTTCAAGTCTGGAATGATATCCATAGTCCTCCAAAAATCAATTCCTAAAATTAGCTGGTGAGACAGTTCAGGAAGTACCAAAATGTCGATCATCCGTGTCTTATTCAACAGAGTTACAGGTGCTTGAAAATAACCTATACTGGAACATCGTTGACCATTAGCTACAGTGCAATTTGTCTGTTGTTCGACAAGCTTCAATCCTAAGTTCTTTAAAATTTCCAATCCAGGTCTTCCGACGAGAGTGCGAGTGGCGCCGGAGTCAAGCAAGCCTTTCATGGCGTATCCAGAGATGGAAATTTCTAAGTAGGGACGTTCATCGCCGTGTGCATGTGCAATGATGAAATCTAGAAGGTTCTGGTTGTGAAAAGTGAGCTTTTTATCATCGGTCGAAGAGAAGGATGTGATGGGAGGCATCGTACGACCTATCGATTCTCCCGGGATCCGTTTCCCGAAGTCGTACACTTCTGACAACTTCTCACCGTTACATCAGGCATTCCACATCTGAAGCAATGAATCTTGCGGCGTTCTGTACAATCGCGATTCATGTGACCTATTTTCTGACAGTTCCAACAAGTTATAGATCTAGTGTTGGAGAGAGTAGGTCTCGCTTGTTGAAATCGAACTTCATGGACATGAGGTAATGTTCGACCTTCCTCAGCAGGAGGTAATGTTCTTTCGTCTGCTGAGACGGATGCTTCAGAGCCCAAAAAGGCAAAGTCGGGTTCCACCAAACCATGACGTTTTCGTGAGGGTGGAATGTAGTGTTCGGCTCTATATTTCTTCGCTTCCAACTTCAGACATTCTGTCTCTAACTCTTCCAGAGTATGCACTTCAGTTAGTTGACTGGTATAGAATGGTGATAAATTTCGCGTCAACACATCAAGTTGGACATCGATGGACATTGATCCATGTCGTCGGAATAAAGCGCTCATGCTCGAGATGTAATCCACTATGCTTTCGGTGGGATCTTGTGTTCTTTCCAAAATTTCTTTAAATAATCTTGGGCGATAATCTGGAGCTTCGTAATGCTTAACCAACAGATCTGACAGACCGTTCCAATCAATGAATCTATGGCGATTTGCCCTAAACCATAATAACGCTTTACCAGAAAACAAATCTATCGCTGAGTCAAACAGTTCTAATTCAGAAATACCACGAGCAACACGTAGTTCAGATACACGTTCTAAAAAATTATGAACCGAGAGTTGTTTAGTCTCGCCAGTAAACCTAATGCCCCATTTTTCAACACGTTGAGTCTTACTACCTGAAGGGTATCCGGACGAAGATGAATTATTTAGTTGAGTCGCCTTCGGCGTTGATCGAATAGGGTTACTTTTCTTAACACTACTAGTCTGTGACGCCACAGAAGATACAGAACCAGAATCCGAATCTGTATCGCTCAATTTAGTTCGTTCTAACATGGTGCTTAAATCGCGATCATGTTTTAGTAGATCATCTAAACTATTCAAGTTGTTCACGATTTGGAATAATAGGCCAGTGTGAGTCTGCGACTCAGCATCACTTAAACCGATTACTGGTATACGGCCTGTGCGAGAATATAAATGAACGAGACGCGACTGGATACGTAAAAAGTTATTACGAGCGCGTTTCCCAGAGATGAGTTTCATCTCGCCCTCGAGTTCTTTTAAATTTAAGTCCACGTAATTAAGTTCTTCTTGACAATCTAAATTGTATTTAGGAACGGGTAGTTGCTTCCCTCGTTTTTCTAAACGTATGACAGGGCGTAGCGCCGATCGTAACTGAGCAACAGTTTTTGTGTCATCAGCTGGTAAACCGCGAACCGTCAACTCATAAATGAGCATGTCTTTCTTTAAGTACACAATCTGCATCTTGTAATCCATCGTGAATAATTTAAAACAAAAGCAAAAATATCACAAAAGGTAGTAAGTCAAAATTAAGTAGTATCACAATATTCACCAAATCTGTCTCCTATGAGAACTGTACCAAAGTAAAATAATGATATCGATCGATACTCAAAAATATTCAAAATCAGTAAAAACAATACAACCAATTGCTAGACAAGGTAAGAAAATCAATTGTAGTAAATCAAGGTAATAAAATCAAAAACAAATTAATGATCAGCAAAGATAAGTTAATCAGTTCGTAAACATTAAAATCAATAAGCAAAGCAAAGCAAAGCAAAGCAAAGGTAGTTATTAATCATGAAAACTAAATTGTTCGGATTGAATTAAGCAAATAAAAAAAACAAATAAAAAAAATTAAATCAAATCAACCACCGGGTCAAAGAGAGTCAATATGTATCACGCATCAAATATTAAAGTTGATTAAAATTGAAAAATAGATATGTCTGATATCGAGCAAAATACAGTAATAGCAATAAGTCAATAAAATATACGCACTATCAGGTAAATCAATAAATCAGAAATATCACAATAAATCAATAAATCACAATATGGGGTTAGTAAAAATGCACTGGGGAAAAAAAATCAAAGTTTCATTTAGTTCACTGCTCATTATTACCAAAATTACCAATTAATGAAAAATTAAGCAAAGAAAAGCGGTTTAAAATCAGGCCCCACGTTTCGGGCGCAACTGATACGACTTGGAGTTGCTTTGGCGCAATAAATTCTTTTTTTGAGATAAGGGTATTATGACGAATACCCTTATAGCAACCGCTGTTGGTAAAATTATTTAAAATATTAACATAAAATAAGAGAAACTGACAATGGACGACAGTTGTTCCAAGCTAAGGGGATGGTTAAGAGGCGCGCAGCAGCCAGCTAACTCCCTGCGGCAGAAGGTCCCTTTTGCGCCACCAGCTTATACCAGATTTAAGCTGGAAATCTCCCGGATGTTATGGGGATCCTCTTAACTTGGACCCACTGGTCGACACCACTGTATATTATAAAAACGCAGCGAACTAAATAAAACACATAGTAAAAATTAATTGACTCAGCATTTATTATTTCACAAGGAAAAAAAAAAGAATATTAGAAATGAAGTTAATTACAAAACCCAGTGCTGTACGAGAATGGTTAGTAAATAAAAAAAAATCAACTTATCAGCTAAAACGATACCATATGTTGCGTGTTGGTCAAAAAGACTCTAGTTGGGGTAGACTAGGCAGGTGTTATCCCAGGAGGATAACACAGGTTGATGTTAACCAGGTAGAACAACAAGTTGACTTTTGACTCGTAGAAAAAAGGGGTTTCTTGACCCGGTAGGTAGAACCCTAGGAATATAAACACTCTCTAGTATAATGATATAAAAATCAAAGCAAAAGCAAAGTGATTAAATCAAAAATAATCTTAATTAAATCAAAGACAAAAGCATTTAAAATATTGTTACACAATCCTGAAGGGAAGCAAAGAGTCTAAAATATTATTAATCAAAATATAAAGCAAAGAAAGAATTTAAAGTAAAAGGTACCATCCATCACTGACCATCATTAAGACATCTGACATGGCATAAGCAATAAAACGTTATAAATGCAAACAAAATAATTAATCTTAACAAATTATCAAATTTAAAATAAATTAAACGAAGATTGTTATCAATCCCAGTATCCATAATCAAAATTGAAATTAATAAATAAACTACTGAGCAATATTAACGTAAGTCAATTAAAGAAAAATAAAAGCAAATAATTGATAACTAATATACACAATCCTGAAACAGCGTTCAAGCAAAACAAAAAAAGATAAGTGAATTTAAAATCGAGCCTAAATGCCTCATTCAAATAAGTAAGAACTACTGCAGTTCATTCTATTATAAAATACCATGATTAAGAATAAAAGTCCTTATGGACCTCGGAGGCTCGTAACCAATCTTACACCTCATTAATAAAGTAAGAATTAAAAGGTAGTAGCAACCATATTAGTGCTGTTTCAAGACGGCATACCAAACTCTATAACAACAGACGCAGAGATAAAACTATATACATATGTACGATGGGTAATAAGGCCAATATTTATTTAAAATCTAACACAACAAAATTCAGCAAAGCAAAGAACTAGTCATAATGAATTAATAAATTACTATTACATCAAAGCTACATAATATTGTCACTGATAATTAAAATTCCACACTGTAGGACTAAAAACAGAAATCTTGGGCCCTATTCCCCTTCGTAACGTAAATCACAATTAATAAAATTGGCCCACATGGTCATTGTAAACTATATAAATCTTTGCCTAATGAAGGAAATCCTAAATTTCCACTTAAAAGTTCATAACGAGACATATCTATTAGAATTTATTATTTTCGATAATTAATCTTTTAGCCAGAGAGAATTTTACGGTAATGCACGTGGCGTGCGAGTCTAAGAAAATTACTAATAACTTTAATGAAATTTAATAAAACACGAAATTAAGAGAACTAGAACCGTCGCTGAGTTAATCAAAAAATATTATGCTGGACCAATGAACCATTATTTAAAGCAAAATAAAATGCAAAATATAATATACCTTATCAGATGTTCAAGGGTTATTCATGAGGTGCCCAAAATTCCAAAATGGCCTCTGCAGTCAAACAAAGCAAATCAACCAAGCAAATAAATCCCATAGGGAAAATATGTGCAGCTCCAAAATCCAAGGGAGAAAACTTGCACTATTCTTCTTCTTCGGAGAACTAAATCGCCTTACCGGCAGGGAATATTTCCCATGTGTTTTCCGAAAAACTCGTGGCTTATGCCTCGTTGACACTGACTTGAAAAAGGGCCGAATCATAGCAATTTTTCGCCTTATAAAGTGGGCAACCCGAACAAAAAATGACAAAACGACCATTTTTTTTTTAATATCTCTATGCTTCCTGCCTGCAGGTAACATCGGTTTCTCTATTACCGACACACCGATCAGGTGACACGAAGCGGAAACTAAGCAGAGTGGTGCAATCCACCTACCAGACTAGAGAACGAAAAGCAACCGCGTTCATAGACACCCGATGTTGCGGATAAACTATAGTCGTAGCTTTGACAAATTATCGATACTCTAACCACATAAGAATAACAGCGAAGGAGAATGACATTGTAACAGTACCATGCATCTCGCCAAAAGTCTTCTCTCGTGTAGATTACAACAAAAATCGCGATCTACCCTAGGCCGTGCAAGTCACTTCATAGCGGTAAAAGGAATGCAGCTCATTTAACAGCGGTGAAAGGAATGCAACTCAAGATATAACCTCTGCAAACAGCTGTCACTCGAAACTGAAATAGACAACGAAATTTGAGATTAAATTTGCAAAAACCAAAGTAAGAGTTCCATATAGAACGCCAGAATATCACGGAAAAGATGCAGGTGAGTCTAAATTATAGTTGTGCAAAGGCCTACAGAAAGAAATGGCCGTTAAATTAGAGAAACAATACATACCGAATCAACGGTACATTTTCAGAGATGGTTTTAAAGCTTTTAGATGCCTATAACTGGGGAAATCAGTCCTGAGAACCCAAGATGAACCCAGAATGAAGTCCTACAACCAGTGCAGACTCTTCCCAAAAAGTATTACGCTAGGTACAGCGTGTGAGAAGTCTTTAGCAGGCCTTACGGGGCATATCGGAGACAAACCCCACAAAGTCAAGGCACATCAGGCGGTAACGTCAGGATGTAAGGTTAGTACTGCAAGCCTGTCACTGTATAGCTATAAAACTCAAAAGTTCAACGAATAATTACCACGAATAAATAACAAAGTATCTAGTGACTAAATCAAACCGTTACAAATTGACGTGTTTTTCCGATTTTTGATATTATGTACTGGAAGTGAAATATTAAGTAGTGTTGTGATCGCTCGAGCGAAAAACCTCTTGATCACTCGATTATTGAAATAACCGCTCGAGTTATATCTTCAGGCGAAAACCGTCGCTCGTCACTTATTATCTTTCACTCGATACCCGAGCTTCGCTTGACGCCGACGGAAATGTACCGCTGTAGTGTGATCGAGTTAAAAAATCGCTAGTATATTCGAACAGTCATATAACGAACATATTTCGCTCTAGTTTTAACTGGCTAGCCAGCGGCGTAGTTTAGGTCTCCGATTGTAAATATTAAAAAATTAAAGGATATTTTGAAATTTTTATTTACTATAAACTCGAGAAAACTTCTCAATAATAACATAATAATAGAAATTCTAACAAAATATATAGAAAAATTCGTTGGTAATCGTATAGTAAACATTTTTAAATCTAAACAGGAACTTTTATTATTAAACTCAAGAAGATTTCTCAAAAATAACATACATTATAGAAAATGTTAATGTAAAATAAGAAAACGAGCAAAATAGTTAACAAAACATAGGTATCGACAAATTTTTTGGTAACCAAAAGTTAACATTCTCAAATTTAAACATGAACTTTTAGGTAACTATAAACATGAGTTTAAAAAAATAATCATCTATTTTCTTATTTTGCCAGTCGCGTAACTAATCCTACATTTTTGAAGGGCACCTGATAATTTAAAGTCGAAGAATTTGACAAGCCATTTTAAATATCTACTTATTTTATGCTCGTAGATTGAGAGAAAATGTGAAGAAAAATAACTTTATATTACTTTTTGTCTAAAAAAAGCACACGAATGAACCCGAACAATAAATACATATTTGGCTGCTACAATTTTTTAGCTAAACCTGTGCCACCCGTAGTTACGTGCCTGCTAAATACTCTACCTGATCACATGTAAACGGCTAGGCAGCAGTCGAGCAGTCTGTGACGTCATCGCTTGGTGAATTGGAATTTCAAGCGATTCACTCGATTATTCAAATCGCTCGAGTATCAAGTACTCGATTATTAAAATCATCGGTTTTCCCAACATTAATATTAAAGGTGGGAAGTTTTGCAAATTGACACCCTATATATCTCCATGGCTGTAAATAATATTCGTAACGACCCCTTCTGTGTAATTTATGGAAAAATTAACAATGCCCAAGAACTTTTGTTAAATGCAAAACCGCTTCTCAAAAAAAGACTAGGTGGAGAAACGGGCGTGACCAAAATGCAGTCCTGACGTCACGCGCAAAAAAGAACCAAGAGCGGGATGTATGTATATGCGACTGGCTTTTTTTAAAACGAATCAAAATAACATTTTTTGCATCGACACAAAAGTCGTATATATTCCGCATTTTTCCATCGCCACATGCAATAAATCACCAAACAAACTTATTTCAAAAATAAAAATGAATTTTTAGTTCTCAATTTCCATTTAGAATGTCGGCCCGTACATATTGTAATTAAAAATGGGAAATGTTTTCCCGTTTTTTATGGGGGGTATATCGGCACGACGTGAAACAAAGCAACTAAAAAATGCCGCGAACACTACACGCAAAAAAAGACGGACAAGAGATGACCTGGTGTGTTGCCGCGGGGCCAAGTCTGGACTGTTTGCTGGATATATCTTTTTACGAAAAGTGATTCCTGTTAAGATTGTCCGATATTTTGGAGGTTCGCTTTAGAATGGTACTTGCACGGAAAGAAAAACTTAGTTAAATTTACTGTAAAAATAATAAACCTAACCATAATTTATGGTATATGTGACTGGAATAACTTTTATTAAGAAGTGCCATTAAATTATAGCAAAATTTTAACCTACATTTTTAGGAATAATTAAAAAAATATTTAATAAACCCATTTATATGAAAAGTTTTTGCAAAATTTTCTAAAAACTTTTGTAAACGGTCTCCAAGTGGTAACCTCGCGTTGCGTCGACTTCTCCGATCGATGGTATGTTCCCTGTATAAATTCTCCACCCATTATTTGTTACGAAGATCGAAATTTCGTGATTCGTTGCAACTTGTAACTGATTTAAGCCTTTCATTCTTGTAAAAAAGCAGTTTTGCAAACACAAAATACTTAAAGTACAATAATAGTAGTCAGTAAAATATGCTAGTGTTCTGATCGCTAGAGCGAAAAAAACGTTTGAGTACTCGATTATTGAAATAGTCGACATCGCTGAATTATTAAAAAACTGCTCGTGTTATAAATTCAAGAAATCAAATCGTCGATTGTAACTTATTACCGTTCACTCGTTACCCTAGCTTCGATTGACGCCGACCGAAATGTGCTGCTTGGTAGTGTGATCGCTCGAGGTAAAAAGCTACTCGTATATTCGAGCAGTTTATCGCTCGATAGGAAATACTACTCTAGTTATAAATTGAAGCGAAAAATCGAATCGTTGCCTTTCACTTGATACCTTCGCGGGCCACCCGAGATGTGCCGATTGGTAACGTTCGAGTTTGACGCTCAGAAGGCTGACACGACAAACGTCTTTCTTAAAGGCACATGAACGAGAAGGCACATATAACAAAAGTATGCCAAATCCCTGAGCGGATTCATCGCGACGTGGGTTTTGCTTTCACTGGCTAGCCAGCGGCGATTGTAAATTCTTAAAAAATTAAAGGATGTAATTTTTTTAAAAATCAAAATGAACTATTCTTCCTTAATAATAACTGTAGACTAAGCTTCTAAAACTTACAAAAACAACCCCCTGGTGTTTTATCGACATCTTAGTCATAAAAATTTGAAGTGATTAATCGCTCAAGCGATTCACTCGATTATTAAAATCGCTCGAGTATCAAGTACTCGATTTTTTTAAGTCATCGGTTTCTCCCAACACTAAAATATACCATACATTTAAAAATATGTAACTACGGGAGTTATAAATAAATTATATTCATTCGTTATTGCATTCGTTGTAAAATTTAAAATATATTTTCGTATTACTTGATTGTACTAAATTTTTTAGAAATATTTACTATACTTTTTTATATTATCTACAATATTATTTTGGTACGGATTATTAATGAGAAATGCAATTAATACTGTTTACATTTTATAGAAAAATTCAATCTTTACTATAATAATTTTACTATAATATTTTTCCGTGTATGTCTGACACATTATTCCCTTTCTCAGACACAATAGGGCGCTCAAACAGGGACGAAAATTTAAAAAAATCATTTTTGAGTTTTAGGGCTGCAAGCTGAAAACATGAGTAGATAATCCAAAATATACAGATTGACTATTTAAAAAAATTGCAAGAAGTCCTAAAAATCGTTGTCCCACCTCTAAAAGGTCCAAAAATCTGAAGAGTTCAAGAACGTTTAGAATGGCATTCTTCTTAAAAATTAAACTATAATCCGAAATACTTTACTGGACTTGACCCTTTTCTGGTACAATTTTGCCATCTGAGAAACCATTTTAACTTCGTCAAATTTTCCATTACCAAATGTAGGTACAAAACATAAACCATGTGCATTACTTTCAGTCATAGTACATGGAATATGAAAGTAAATTTGCCAATATTGATTTTTAATAACGGATTTTTTTTTACTTCGTTTATGAGGTATACGGTCGTTGCATTTCACTTTATATACATTTTTCTGTGCATAGCAGCGAGAGTCGATGTCCAGCTCTCTGTGAAAAAGGGTCGATTTTCCGGGTTTGATTTAGAATTGACTAAGGTATATCAAATGAGGGATCTCGTTATATTTAATAGAGACTTTTTTTAGTCACGGTATTGATTTTCAAACAGCGAAATTTCCTTATGCACAAAAACTTAATAATACATTGTATCCCACCGGGAACCGATTGGATCTATACAGGGTGTCCGCTAATTAGTGGTACATGGAAAATCCACAGACTCCCTACGTAAAAATATTAGGATTTAATTATACTTACCTATATCCGAAAGTTGATATTAACTGACATACAGGGTGTTAAAGTTAAAACTTAATTTTTTTTTGCTCTAATAACTTTGAGAGAAACCAACGTTCTTTTACAAAATTTGGAAATTATGGTTTTTTTAGAACGGGAAATTGATTTTTTTGTAAAATTTTAAAATTTTCGCACTTTTATTAGGTCATAACTTTTTGTGCCTTAGTGTATTTAAGTTTTTAATGAAGATAATACGTTTCTCATATTTATTACGTAAAAAAGGTAGTTTAGGTCGCCCAGAGTTACCGTTTCGGAGATATTTGCATTTAAATTGTTTAGTGCACCCTGCCTGATTACGATTAATTCGCAAACAAAATTATTTTCTTAAAGTAACCTAGGAGAAAACAAATGAAGTTTAGAGATGCAGCTGCTATGAAACCTCTATGTTGTTATTTGTTTGTTGATTATTGTGAGATAGCTGTGTGAGTTATTTGGAATTCCGTTTAGGACGAAAGGTATCTGTCTCGCCTAATCGGTAGTAAATATTTTTGAAGATCTTAAAATCAGGTTGTAGGATAGAGTTCCGAATATCGTCTCTGGGCACCTCGTCCATTAAAATTTTCCTGCGCGTATACACACAACTTATCCCGCATTTCTGCGTTTGAAAATAAATTGTGTCTCGGCATTGTTACTTAACTTACGATAAACCCAAAAATGAAACATTTTCTCACACAGCTATCTTACAATAATTAACAAATAAATAGCAACATGAAGGTTTTATAGCAACTGCATCTCTAAATTTCATTAGTTTTCTCATATTTAAATTTAAGAAAAATTTTGTTTGCAAATTAATAGTAATTGGGCAAGGTGCACTAAACAATTCTCCGAAACGGTAACTCTGGACGACCTCAACTTAGTATACCTTTTTTTCGTAATAAATATGAGGAAAGTATTATTTTCATTAAAAACTTAAATACACTAAGGCACAAAAAAGTTACGAACTAATAATTGTACATTAAAATTTCACAAAAAATCAATTTCTCGTCCTAAAAAACCATAGCTGCCAAATTTTGTAAAAAACCCTTGGTTCCTCTCAAAATTATTAGAGAGAAACAAAAATGAAGTTTTAACTTTAACACCCTGTATCTCAGTTAATATCAACTTTCGGATATAGGTAAGTATAATTAAATCCTAATATTATTACGTAAGGAGTCTGTGGTTTTTCCATGTACCATTAATTAGCTGACACCCTGTATATCAAAAACTATACATAGGAAAATTTTGAAAATTGGATTCAACGCAAGATTCCATGCAGATTTCATATAATATGTCGGATGTCCTATATCTAAGCTTTGATATATTTAAGGTTTTATGTCTAAAATGATGTTTGCACACCATAAATTAATTATTAATGTTTCCTATTAGGAAGTCTTTATTATTTAATTTGGGTTAGATTCCGTGTTGAACAGCACCTGCTTTAATAGAATGTTTATCATATTTTTAAAGTATTAATACAGAGTGTTCAAACAATACGATGAAAAATGAAATTGAAACTACTGCAAAATCTACATTTTCAAATGGAAACCTTAAATTTGTATAATTATTTGCCCGAGTTGCCGTCTTCAACATTAGCATATTTTCCAATATTGAAAATTTGTTCATTAGCAGAGCGTTGCTTTCGATCATCTTCAGTGCCACTTGCAAGTAACAAGAAATTAGAGAGTTTTAAAAGATTGTGAATACTTTTTCTTTTAAAGCATATTTCCTAATTATGTAATTTTCAAATTTGAGTCGTACATTAACAAGATGCTTAGGTTTGTGCGACTTCAATGATTCTTACATCACCATTATAATATTTTTTAATAAAACGAATATTCAGCACAGGAAGATATTAAAATAAACTAATTTATTAATTTTTCAATTAATATTAACAACACCATTCAATTTTCTAAAACATTAAAATGTTTACTTTTAATTAAAGACAAGACAAACTGAAAGAAAAGTTCCATAATCGGGCTTTAAAAAAATTAGGACCGCAAAACAGATTAAAAATAATTTATGCGATTTAATATAATGTCGGCCATTAAAAAATAATTTTCTAGACAAATTTGCATCTTTATTGGATATTTACAGGCCAAGGAACGGAAGAAACACTTTTATTATCCTTAAAATAACTTTATTGCGATTTTATTTATTTTTTATTTCATATCTTTCATAATGGTAATGTTTACAGTTTTTTAATTCTAATGGCACAAAGTAAATTGACTCCTTTAACATTTTTATCACAACAATAGAAAATTTGTACAGTATTTTAACGTGTATGCTATTTTTATTATCGCTGTCACTATTAGGGTGCCAGTCCCGAAGCTTTGTTCTAATCCCGGGATCTTCGTGATAACGAGTATCTGATGCCGGGACTATTCCCCCCAAAAAAAAAATAACATGAGAAAAAGTGTTTACTAACTAGATACACTAAATAGAAATATTACGTACTGCTAACAAAATACAAAAAAAAACATTAAAAATTTTTAAAAGAATGAACTTAAATAAAACCAGTGCAGTGCGTTCTGGTGTCGTCGCCTAAACTTAATCGTTACTTATTGCAAGTATAACCTGCTGACGAGAAGTACCCTCAAAATAAGGGATTAATAATCCTTAGGGGACAAAAATTGAGGGATTAAAAAATGTAATCGATATCTCAAAATAATATTTTTTAAAAATGCTAATAGTTTTGCGTGTTTAGATGTGTCTACTTTTTTCCTAATGGGTAGAGTGGTCCTCGGCATTGTATATTGTGATCAAATCGTTGATATCTGCTTTGTCTTGGCATATTCACTGAAATAAGCTATTTGCGTCGACTCAGAACCAGGATTTTGAACTTTGTTTCCCGTACACCATTTTTTTTTAACAGTTATATGCCTTGTCATATCTCGGGCGGCTTTTAGTTGGCAGAAAATCTTCTTCTACTATTTTTGCTGCTTCTCGAATTTCTGGTGGAGTAGCAGCAAAATCATATTCCTCATCTGATAGCATTTTTCTGTTGTTAAAATAATATATTGCTTAGTGACATGGAAACCATATTCAAATATGATATTTGCCATCTTGATATGTATTATTACCTACGTTATTTTACCACCTGCGGTTATTTGAAATTTCTGTCTAATTTTTCAATGGAAAAGTCAAAATGACATTTATCCTTTATTAATAATTTTAATTCAAAATAATAAGAAGTGGATGTTAGATGTGGTTGTAAATAAAATAGTATACATACCTAGGTGAAAAGTTTCATTACAGTCTCGAGACCGACTCTCTCGTCAGGAATGAAACACTTTCCACCTCGGTACGTAATATACTATTGTTTCATAGTTAGGGGGAGAAATATTCCAATCTGTCTGTCTCGTATATAGACTGTAACCTTTGAAATTGCTGTATATTTTTTTCGGTAAACTTTCGTATTTGTTAACATTTAAAAAACAGTTTTAAATATGTACGAGATAAAATTCCGTCCTATGCAATTAAACAAGAAACAATATAAATATTTTGCGACTAAAGTGCAAGAAGCTAAAATTTAACACTTGCCAGCTTAATATAAAATTAGCGTCTGTACTACTGCAAGCAAAGTACTTTAAACAGAAATGTTAATATTGAACAATACATTCAAGGCACCATTTCTCAGGCCATTCTCAAACAATTGAATTATTTACCAAACGGATTGGCATAGAAGAGCGAACTCTATTCAAATTGCACCTTAAATATTGCATAAATGAAGCGAAATAATTCATAAGTTTGTAGTCTGCCACGTTTAGGGTTATTTACAATGCACAAGGAAATATTTATGATCTCCGTTCTTTAGGAAGGATTGCCTGTGTTGTCTTGTTCTAAACTTTGATTCCTTACATTAACTATTCATCTTGCAGGGTGTAAAATAGATCCCTCGCATGAATGTTTTATTTCGCTAGCGAGTGTCCAGATATAGCCCGCCTTTGTTGCGAAAAATAAGAACCGACAGCGAAAAAGGCTGCCTCTGCAATAAAGTGGGACATTTTGAGCCATTCTTGCAATTCAAGCAAATAGTTATTTATGTAACAAGAGTGTAACGTCATCGCCTGGGGCTCGTGCGTCAATTTTCCCATTCGTGAAAAAGGTACTTTACACACATAATACAATGTTTTTCTTTGCTGGTACTGAATGTTAAAGTGTTAATTTTATTTTGTTAGAAGGGAAGTTCGATAAGAGCGTAGAGACTGATCCAACCATCCCTACCTTCTACCAGATTCAAAATTAAGGCCAAAAAATCCAAAACCAAGTGACATACTTACTTGTGTTAAAGGTTTTAGGTTATTTTCCCGCAACGGCTTAAATCTTCCCCTATAGGGTGTTCACATTATTTTAAAATCTTACTTCTGAGAAAAAGTAGTATCCCATTGACAATTTTCCAAGTATGTAGATATTCTTCCTATTAGCCTAGTCAATTCTACATGAGAACGGTCCTTGTGTTTTTCTCGATTAAAGCAATTAAATTCCAATTGAAATTCGTTGTTATTCACATTGATAATGATAAATTAAAACAAATTGAAGAAAGATAACCATAGATGGCGCTTTGAATTAATAAGTGAGATGAGGCACCTTATATCAAAACCTAAAAACCACATGGCAGGTGTCATATTTACAGTGAAACCTCTATTAGGCGGACATCTACGGGACCGTCTAAATGTGTCCGTCTAATAGAGATGTCCGCCCTTGGGAAATTTGTTATTAGGTAATATGTAAATGCAAAATTATTACTATGTATGTACAAATAAACATAACATAACAAAAATACACTAGTTTTAGTTAGGATGTAGTACTAAAAAATCTAATAACGTAGTTTGACGTGTTTGCGTTTTATACTTGCAATCTAGACAATGTAATTCCAAGTCTGATAACAATTCCATTGCTGTAGAGTCACCTCTATTCTTTGCATACTCTTGTAATTCCTTTACCATACTAATGGCTTGTTGATAATTGGTGACATTTGTTTGATTACTGCATTCAACTTCGTCATCAGAGCCGTCAGATAGTGATTTGGTTTCAGTTTGGGATACATAATCGGTAGGAATGGGGTCACTATCATCTTCTAATAGCACATTGCTATCAATGTTAATGAACTCGCCCAAATCATTGTTATCAAATTACAAACTTCCACAACGTCAGTTTTCTCTTTTAGACATTTTTGTGCCATTGTTTACGATTTTAACCTTACAACTCACAAATAATCGGCGGACTGCTGTCGGGGAATCACACATACTTTCATTCGGCGAAGTGCTTTCGCTCTGCCACGCATACGCGATTGGTTGCCGGTCTGTCTTCAGAGAGTTTTTGCACCGTACTTATTCTTCTCCCAAATACTTTAAAATTTTTTTGTACGTTTAAAGGAGGGTTTTCGCACTCTTTGTATAAAAACAGACTGTCCGCGTCCGCCCAAAGGAGAGTGGGCCAAGAGAGGTTGTTTTCATGAAATTTCATTTACCTAGTTCCGAACTATGAAAAAATGTCCGCTTAATAGAAATGTCCGCTTATTAGAGGTGTCCGTTATGAGAGGTTTCACTGTACATGTAAAACACATTGGAGAAAAAAATACTATAATTTTAACGCTTCTTCACTCTGTCATACCCGGGGTCATACCTTTTTGAACAATTCTTTTTGGAACCAAAAAAATTGTAATAGCTAACATACACGTGGTCAGTTTTTGTCACGTCTTTGACACTCATTTTTCAAACCACAATTTTAAGACACATGCTTTCTTACCTTCGGTTTTATTTAAAAACTATTCCTCTAATAGTTTCCGCAAAAATACAGCACAAGCAATAGTAATCACACAAATTAAAAATCACGCTACAAAATTTATTATTTTAAATGATTGCACAAAAAACGACAATGCTACAACTGATAAATTCAAGACATTATTTATTAAGCCACAAAATACCTTTGACGTATAAACGTGGGAATTAAAGGGATTTCCTTTCGTATATTAACAGATACCAAAGTAGCCGCGCGCCACATTTGATCAACGTTTCCCATTGGCCGGAATATGGGAATAAAGGGATTTTTACCTTAGTATTCGATTTAAAAATAAAGTATCTCTGGAACACCTAAGGAGTAACCCATTTGAATATAGGGTGTTATGGAAATGACTTGTTATATTGAAACCGACAAATGCTGAGATGAAAATAAATTGAAGAAAAATAACTTTAAATGGCGCTTTAAATTATTGCTCGAAATATACACTTTATGTGAAATCTGAAAATTTACGTGGCCTCTACTGAGGACGTTCGCAATCAATAGTTTATTGAGGCGGTGTTGTCAAATATTGCAACACATAATTGTAAACGCACGTGTTCAGTTTTTGACAAGAAGACGTCTTTGGCCCACGTTATCACTTCTTGTTCAAACTTTTTAGAAAAAAAAATACTACAATTTTAAGGTACATACTCTCTTAACTTCGATGTTATAATCCGTTTTATAATTAAATTGCATAAAAAAATAAAACACCAAAAAGTATGTTTTGCAACTGAACCAACAATAGGTAATATCACACCAATTTGAAATCACATCACAATATTTCTTATTATGAATTATTTCACAACTGAAAAAAAATCTGGTAATTCTAATAAAACGTTTAAAATTCGTATACATCAAGCACGTGGAACCCTCAACAGCGTCATTCCATCCCCGAGTCTCGAAGCAGACTGAAGCAAAGACAGTAGCTCGCGGCAGGTATCCAAGCAAGGGCGAAACATGCAATGTGATCTAACAACACTGTTAGTATACTCTAGCGACCCACATTGTTGCTACCTGAATCCAGATAGAACGGCGCGACAGTATGTGGGTAAAAAGGGTTTTTACCTTAGTATTTAGATATTCGATTAAAAAAAAAGTGTGTAGACTTTCTCTAGGACACCCTAGGAGTCACCCATATAAATATAATAAGTCATTTCCATAACACCCTTTATAATAATCCATTTTCATAACACCCTATATATGGTTAATGGATTGACCTGACCTACTTTTTCATTATATAAGTCGGCTGATGGATCATTGGAAGTTAAGTCCTGTCAGAAATACTTGATAGTATCCCATCCATAGACATTCCAACATTTAAAGAAAAAACAAAAATTAAAAGCTTTCACCTTTTACCTATTTTCAGTTCTTTAATATAAGCAACGCCAAATATGATTAAGCCAAAGTTCGTAATCTCTTTACCAACATATAATTTCTTGCACGGCAGACATTCCTATAATACAGATATATTATATTAGACCTAAAACTTAATAGGAAGCGCAAATAAAGCATTAGGTCTGGATCTGGCTCGTATCCGCACAACTAATGCCTCGCGCTCGCTGCGCCATCTACAACTAATCTTGAACTAATTGAATTTGCTAGATTGCTTTTGCCGATAAAATATACATTTACCTAGCACTTGCCTCGGATTACGGGGGCCTTTTCCTTCAGACTCTACATCGCGAGGGCTTAATACAACCCATGCTTTAAGTGAAATATATGTGAATTTCGGTTTTATTTACGGTATTTTACCTAAAAAATTGCGAAATTAAGATATTGAGACTTTTTGTGGAACGGAGCTTTGCCGCAATCGGCTGGCTCCGGAAACGAGATTTAAGGTTCCCTCGAAAGAGTTTATGGGTCAAAATTTTTTTACAGGCAACTTTCAGTCCTTATAACTTACTAAATAAACTATTTGCCTGTAGAATCGATTATAATTTGCCAAATATATGTTACTTCCTGCATTAGAAACCAATTTTAAAAGTATTTTTTAGGTTATAGCTGCTGTATTCAAATTTGAATTTAAAAATGTATCGCCGGTCAATAATTTCTTACTTTACCCTTATATTTCACGTCATTTTACTAAAGCTACTTTTATATATAAATAATTTACACTCCTACTACAATTTGTATTGAAAATATAATGTTCAAAGATCAGCAGTTTAGTTTCTCTAACGCAATTATTAACCAGAAGTTCTGTGCCCGCAGCTGCATGTATCGCCGGTCACGGCAGAAATTGCTTATAACTAACGGGTCAGCCTAATAGTTTTACAAATATGATGGTGTGTGTTTGAATTTGTGTAAAGCGTGCTCCTATTTAGGTAAGTTCCTTATTATTATGTTTATTTAGGTATAAACACAGGGTTAACTCAGACCTAGTAGTCTTAATTAAGGGAAAAATACTACACGAAGTCATTCTCTTGAGTACAGATACTCATTTCAGTCTAAAAAAGTTTAAGAAATGTATTGTATTAGCTGTTATCCACGAATTTGTGCATTTTTGTAACACCGGTCACGCATAAAAATGTTACCGGAGATACATTGATGTGGCGGTTTGTTATCCGAAGCTATATACAATATTTTTTTATTAACCATTTATAAACCATTAAGGAAAAATATATTTTGATGTGCAAGTTTCGCTTACACCTAGGTAAATTAAAAGTATGACTAAATTTTCTAAGTATTGTCACATTCTATAAAGAACATTCCAAAACTTTGAGCCAATATATGACAGGGCTGTTAAATTATTAAAAAATCCATGCTACAAGAATAGACAAAGATCTTTGTGACGATGATCTTTTGCGCGGACATATATAATTCCTCTAATTAGATACTATAAGAAACCTATTAAAAAATTAATAGGTGTTTTTGAGATTATTTATTTTTAAATTCCGATTAACTGAAAGTTAGGTGGATTGTAAACAACTTTCCAGAAAAACAATCGTGGTGCTCTGAAAATTAGAACAATTTTTCTTTGTCGCTTTCTATTAATTTGACATTACGTCTCCTAAGAGCGGCGAAACGTACTTTTTATAAAGCCCTTATTGGAACGACCGTCTTTCATACCTGCTTTGACATTTGACACTACCAGATTAACTACTGTCATATCTGTCATTATTGTTAAATAAAATACTTTGTTGGTTTTCAGTGTTTGTGTGTTAAATTTACGTATTGTTTGTGGCAAAAATAGTAATTCTTAACTCAATATGGCAAGACTGTGCCAAGTCTACCGTAAATTACATGGATCAAAATAGACTTTTGAGTTACGTCCGTCGATTGTTTGTTTTTCCTAACCAATCAACTGTCATAATGAAAACAGACACAGACAGAAGATAAAAAGAGATTGGGATTCTACTCTACTACTTACTCTCAAGTAAAAATGTTATAGGTAGGTTTAAAATTTCTACTCGTAAAATTATTTGTCTCCTAATAATAACATCGAATATCTTATAAAGTTTTTGGGAAATCACTGTGCCGTGGCAACGCTGGACGGGTGTTTGTACTACGGGCAACCATGAATTTTAGAAAGTTGTAATATTTCATTCATTTCTAGCGCTACGGTGTTGCTGAGCTGCACTATAGGAAAATCATTTAAAGCACCCTGGAGTGGTGTGTATGGACGAATAAAGCGATTCAGGTTGGTTTTAAATCGTTGGAGGTTATATTCGTTGGGAAAAACGACCTCGGGAAGGTCGTTCCACAAGGATGAAGTCCTCCAGATGAAAGAATTTTTAAATAAGGAGTTCGAGGAGTAAGAAGCTTAACCACATGTGGATGGGCGGCAGTGGTTCGTCGTGTATTTCTGCTATTCGCTCTGGGCGGAATTAAGAGTGCAAGATGATCAGCCGAGCACTTTCCATGAAAATATCTGTAAAAGAGAGTCAGTTCGATGTTCTAGGCTGTCGAGGCTCTTTGTCAGCTCGTGGTCTCCGATCACACAAATAGCTCTTCTTTCAATGGAATCCAGTAGCCGAAGAGTAGGTTTGGGTACAGAGCTCCAGACATGAGAGCAGTACTCTAGTGATGGTCGAATCTGGGCTTTGTATAGTGTCAAAAGTTGTTGAGGTGCATACAACTTTTTGGTCCGGAAGAGTAGGCACCAAGTTTCTGAGGAGCTTGGCGATTGCCACAACGTGGTTATGCCAATACACATTTCCTCCCAGATTGACGCCCAGCAAACTAATAGATGAAGCCAGTGGAATTGCGTGTCCTGCCATGACTACATCCGGTTCTGTAATGTTAACCTTTTTAGAGAAAAGTGCTGCCTGGGTTTTTTAGCGTTAAATTCAACTTCGTTACTGTTACTGTTAATAACTCTAATACCTTATGAAAGTGTCGAACTTGCACATAATCATTTTACATGCTCATTAATCATATATTTCCCAAATACGTTATTCAGCCGATAAAGCTGGTACTTGTGGTGAAACAGAATATTTCATTTCATATTATTCGATTAAAAAGAAATAGGAAAGAACAAAAAGTTAATATCACGGTTGCAAGTAAATTGTTCAAAATAACAAAAGAATTCCTTTTATTGCCCCATTGTATGCTAATATAATTTTAAATAATAGACGTATAAGGATTCGAGATTGCCTGCTGATATATGTTAAAATGTTGTATGTAAAGGTATAAAGAAAGTGGTCATATATAAAATGGACTTTTGTTAAATTTACAAGCGAAAACGTGTTAATTTTGCCACAGTTACTGGTTCATTTAGCTTTGTTTAATTATAATGTTGGTCACAATTTCGATAGGTCATTGGCATTAGAGACACAATAAAAATCATGTCGGAATATTTATTTGCTAGTATTAAAGAACCTTCGGCTTAAATTTAATACCTTAATATATTCGTACACGAAAAGAAAGTGACTCCTTGAGTGTCCTAGAGAAAGTCTACCTACTTTTTTTTAAATCGAATATCTAAATACTAAGGTAAAAACCCTTTTTCCCTACATGCTGTCGCGCCGCTCCATCTGCTTTCAGTTAGCAACAATGTAGGTAAATAGAGTAAACTATAGTGATGCCAGACCACACCGCGTCTCTCGCCATTGCTTGGATAACTGCCGCGCGCGTATTTATATGTTTAACCTTCGCTATCGTTGCTTCAGTATGTTTCGATACTCAATGTTGGGATGACGCATGCTTGACGTATAGGAATTTTAAACGTTTTGTTAGTTATAGCATTACCCGATTTTTTTTCTGTTATGAAATTATTCATAATTAACTCTCTTCTTACTCTACATTAACGACCTTTTAGTGAAAACTAAAAATCCGATATTTAGTTTTGCTGACGATAGCACACTTATCTCATCTTTCTCTTTGAATGTGCAAACATCGGCTGCCGACGCCCATCGTCGCAGACAGCATGAAGTATCACGCCTCAACAAAGACCTGGAAGAAATGTTGGCTTGGGGTGACAGTAACCAAGTCGAATTTAACGCTAAAAAAAAGTTTTCTCTAAAAAGGTTAACATTACAGAAGCGGAAATAGTCACGGCCGGACACGCAATCCCACTGTCTTCATCTATTAATTTGCTGGGCGTCAATCTGGGTGGGAATATGTCTTGGCATAACAACGTTGTGGCAATCGCCAAGATAGCTTCTCAGAAGCTTGGGGTACTCTTCCGAACCAGAAAGTTGTACACACCTCAACAACTTTTGACACTATACAAAGCCCAGATTCGACCATCACTAGAGTACTGCTCTCATGTCTGGAGCTCTGCACCCAAACATACTCTTCGGCTACTGGATTCTATCGAAAGGAGGGCTATTCGTCTGATCGGAGACCACGAGCTGACGAGGAACCTCGACAGCCTTGAACATCGAAGTCAGGTTGGGGATTTGACTCTCTTTTACTGATATTTTCATGGAAGGTGCTCGGCTGACCTTGCCCTCTTAATTCCGCCCAGAGCGACGAATAGCAGAAATACACGACGAACCACTGCCGCCCATCCATATGTGGTTAAGCTTAGTACTTCTCGAACTTCATTATTTAAGAATTCTTTCATCTGGAGGACTTCATCCTTGTGGAACGACCTTCCCAATGTCGTTTTTCCCAACGAATATAACCTCCAACGATTCAAGACCAACGTGAATCGCTTTTTACGCACACGCACCACTCCCAGATTGCACTAAAGGATTTTTCCCTATAGTGCTTGGGTTTAATCATAAAAAAAAAGAAAAAAAAAAAAAATTCATAATAATAAATGGTGTGATGTGATTTCAAATTTGTGTGATATTATCTACCGCTGGTTCTGTTGAAAAACTTTTTGTGTTTTATTTTCTTATGGAATTGAATTATAAACATGATTATTTTAAAATAAGATCGAAGGTATGAGAGTAATTACCTTAAATTTGTAGTTTTTTTTTCTAAAATGTTTGAAAAAGAAGCGATTAGCGATGTTGTCAAAAATGATGGGTGATAGATATTTGTAATTCACAATAATTCCAATGTTTTCGTTCAATATAACTCCATAAGTGAATAAGAATATACTAAATTTATAACAACTTTGATTTTTGAACATAGTTGAAATCACAAAAATTCATTTTTATTGATTAACTTTACAACAATTTTGAAGATCGGTACTATTGTCAAAATGTCAAATAAAAATGTATTTGGTATAAGCATTTTACCAGTCGCCTTCCAACTATAAACTAAAAAACGGACATTCCGAATCTCTTAAATCAAATCGACCCCGAGAACAAGCCTCGCAAGATAAAAAGTGTTGTGACAAAACTTAGGCCGTGCGGAAAAGAACAATGTTTTTCCGCCAGGGCTCGAGAAAACAAATTAACAAATTTAAAGTTCCTAATCCGCAAAAACGCCTTTCAATAAATTCCACTTAAAGCCGGGGCCTTGTTTTATGTCCGGCTCGCCTCAGACCCGGACCGAAAAGTGCAAATGTATTTTTGTGTGTTTCCATTAGCGATTCCGATTTAAAAGTTTTTCTTTCCGATGCCAATAAGGTGCCGTCAAATCAGGACCGGTTTCAGGGGTTACACGGAATCCAAAAATATTGTAGGTATATTTAATTTAATACCTGATCGAGTAAATGTAGGGGAGAATAGGGACTACGCTCATTTTTAAAGATGTTTATATTATGTAATACATAATTTTATATTATTAATACATAATTAAGTTTTTTTAAATTTCAACCTAAATCACTATATCTATGTAATATCTTCAACTGTTTCTTGTAATCTTTGACGTATTCTAAACATTTCGATTTTTGATTCATTCCATCTTATTTCAAAATTTTTAATGAAACACTGATTTGAAGAAAAACAATCACTAGGTATATCATAAAGTTAATTAAGAAGAACAATTTTAATATCCTGTATTTCCTCCTCTCGCAGCAATGACAGCTTGCAATCTTCGTGGCATCGACTGAATAAGGTTACTTATCCTTTCTTGGGAATAGTCTGATATTCCTCGGTCAGCGCCAGTCGTAAGTATTGCAAGGTTTGTGGTTGTACGTACAGGACGACGACAAACGATCCTTGTTGATCCCAAAGATGTTCGATTGGGTTGAGATCCGGGCTACATGCGGGCCATTCCAATCTTGGAAGTCCAACTTCATCCAGATATTCGCTCACTATATGTGCAACGGGAGGTCTAGCATTATCATGCATTAATGTAAATTGGTTCCCAATGAAAGGAGCACATGGAGCAACAACTTCTTGGAGGATTTCCTCAATGTAACGGTGGGCGGTTAGAACTCAACAAACACAAGATGGCTTCGGTAGAAATACTCATGACATATATTTTCTAAAAATAACATCATTTAATTTAAAATTTTGCAGCTCGCAGCAGAAATGAGATAATAGAATGAATCAAGAAACGAAATGTTTAGAATACATCAAAGATTACAAGAAACAGTATGTAAATAAAAGTAGCCACCTCAATTTTCCTACAGGGTGTTTTGATTTAAAACAAGAAACAACAGTTTGATTTAGTCCTGTTAATATAGCCTAATCGAAAAATGTTACTTTATAAAATAATTAAGGAAAAACACAATAAATTGATCTGCAAACTGAACGAAATCATGAAAATCGCATAAAAAATAAAAAAGTTATAAAATATCATATCATAAACATGTCACGGTGGTTAGAATATACAATTTCCATTTTTTTCTCATTTTAATACCACTATCTCATTTATATCACCCTTATTTTGCCAGACCGCACCTTCCTAAATAATTCTTGGAGTTGTTGGACAGTCGAGAACGCTCTTGTATTTCTTTGGAAATTCCGTAATTTTACATCTGGCATGTTTAGAACTACCAAGTTATAAATAATTGCATTCATTAAAACTATACGTAAAACATATACCAAATTAAGTACTATACAGGGTGCCCCATAACTAATGATCCATAGAGCAACTGGAGATACTAAACTAGACCGATTGACCCATTCTGTATCAGTGTGTTAGAATGAAGGAATTCTAATAGATTTTTACTTAAGAATGTGTTGTTTCTAAAAGAGAATATGCATATTTTTAGCTTAAAGGCAAATATCTCATTCCGGTTCTGGCTAGAGCATTAGACATCCAATGCCTCAAAAGTATACGAAGGAACCGGCGAAACTTTCAGCGCTCGTGCATAAACTTTGCCCATAACGAAGGGCCCAATCGATAAATTAAATTTTTGTTATTAACGATTATAATATATTACTCAGACGGAAAACCGTTTTTCTTTAATTAATTCGTTTTTTTCCTTTTTGCACTGAAAGTCCGGCAGACTGAAATATCTCGGTTTTAATTTAATTAAGAAAAGTTATTTCGCCCGCTTTTTTCCTTTAATAATTTCTCGCGATTGTTTGCGCTTCGAAAAACCGAGGAGAGAAAAGGTGTGTACTTTTTATATCCTTTATTTATATTCTAGTGTTTAAAAATCATCACTTATAAAAGGAGATGGAAACGATAGACCAGGAAAAACATAATGGTCGTAGACCGTTGCCGTTGGTACTGGCGAGGCAAATGGTGCAGGTGTCAACCCGGCAGGGAAATATGTTCATAAACAATGTGCATACGTAGATGATAAGAAACCAAAGGATATGTGTCGGGACATCTGGAGGGTGGCTCCCCAGGTTGTAAGAAGGGACGTCCAGAGGTAGTGGCTGTCCAGAAATAAATTAGGGCAGATGACAAGAGACCTGCCGAACCATACAACAGGATTCCTACAGGGTGATTGATGGTGGATGGCCTATTAGACGTTAATAAAGAACTAGTCAACGGAACACTTTCAAAATTTGGAAACTTATATAAATGGACATGCTCTCTCTGTTACTCTCTCCTCTTCAGCAGTGCAGTGATTCAGCTTCTACTAGAAAGTATTGGCAACTTTAATAATTTAAATGAAACAACCTATGAATTTTTTTTTTGAATCCCTACCTACTATTATACTTTTTTTTATAAATAATGTATATCTACCATATTATTCCGGTCAATCATGCAGAGGCCATCGACGTAAAGAGTATTTTTAATAATTCAATATGTGGCCAACTATTTTGCCGATCACTGTATGAAGTACATAAGTTCTTAATTGAAACTGATATATCTTTGCATATACAGGGTGACCTTCACCATTGGGATTTTGGAAACTGTAGAGATACGAGGTCGGTAAAATTGGGGCAAAGTTGTGTAATTATGGGCGTAATAATATGCCGCAAAAAAAATATTAATACAGGGGCTTTCAAAAGATTTGGTAAAATCTGAAATTTTGCGTTTCGGTTATTATTTTTTCCTGTTTTTGTTCGAAGAGATGTCCAAAAATAAATTTCACTTTCTGATTGCTATTTTTTATTCTCCACAAGATGGCATTATCCGATCTTTCATGCGACGTTTCGTCTGTGGATCACCGTCATCAACTTAATTTTTTTAAATATGGACCTGGATTTTTTTTGTTTATATTTTGCAAGATCACCGGAATCTAAGATACGAAGTCGGTTAAATTGGGACAAAGGTGTGTAATTAATGGCTCAATAATATGCCGCAAGAAAATCGCAGATTAATACAGGGGCTTTCAAAAGATTTGGTAAACTCTGAAATTTTGCGTTTCGGCTATTATTTTTTCCTGTCTTTGTTCGAAGAGATGTCCAAAAATAAATTTCACTTTCTGATTGCTATTTTTTATGCTCCACAAGATGACATTATCACATCTTCCATGCGACGTTTCGTCTGTGGGTCACCGTCATCAACTTAATTTTTCTAATTACGGGCCTGGATTGTTTTGTTTAAATTATGAAAGAAGACCGACAACTACGTTCAATGGTATACAATACTTACTGGTTTTCCGACGTTTTGTTCCTTAAATTGACCATCTTCATTAAAATACCCCTAGTACATTCCTGTAATTTACTTTTTTTTCAATTCGGTATAATTTGAAAATGTAAAACTCAATTCCTCTTTTAGAAGTATTAAGAAAGTGCTGGCTTTAAGAATCAAATGTTGGTTGTATTAATAAAATAAATTCATAACAATAACAATTAAAGACAGAAATAGCAGTAATAATTTTGAAAGTCTTTAGTTTCTTCGAAACAAAAGTAAATTACAGGAACGTACTGGGCAATTTAAGTGTTGTATACCTATACCGCTGATCGTAGGTTTTGGTCCTCTTTCATAATTTAAACAAAAACATCCAGGCCCGTATTTAAAAAAGTTGATGATGGTGACCTAAAGACGAAACGTCGCATGAGTGATCTTATGATGCCATCTTGTGGGGAATAAAAAATAGCAATGAGACAGTGAAAATTATTTTCGGATATCTCTTCGAACAAAGTCGGGAAAAACTAAGAACGAAACGCAAAATTTTAGATTTTTTCAAATATTTTGAAAGCCCCTGTATTTATTAACGATTTTTTCGCGGCATGTTATTGGGCTCATAATTGCACAACTTTGCCACAATTTAACCGACTTCGTATCTCTGACCGTTGCCGAAATCCCAATTGTGAAGGCTGAATCTATATACAAATCAAATTTTTACTTAGTCCAAGAATTGTAATACATTTTGTATTCTATTTATGACCCTACGCAGATAATTATAAATAAAAAGTTGTATCGCTCCGGTACATTGTTCCTATTTACATTTGAAAAGCAAATGAGGCAAGAGCGCCAAACGAAATTTCACCCCAAACTCTCTCAATCCAATAAAAACTTTTTATATTTTAAAAAGTTTCCCGGTAGCGCTTCCGCTATTTAGGTTTCCCTTATTTGCTTCTGCTCTCTGCACCCGCTTTTATAAATATTACTATAATTAGATATACTCGGCCATTGCAACTTGGGCTTAAAAATGATTAGACTCCATTGCAACCATGGGGACACATTTTTGTTCGAATCGGGGACAGTTTATATTTTTATGATGCCGAAGTAAATCAATGTGGATGACTTGTGAGGAGCTTTTCTATAAAATATTCGAATTTTTCTATGGGATCATTAAAAAGTTACTAATTCTGGATGCTAAACTCAAAAATAGTATATTCGCTATATACAGGGTGTTATGGAAATGACTTATTATATTTAAACCGGCAAATCCTGAGATGAAAATAAATTGAAGAAAAATAACCTTAAATTGCGCTTTGAATTATTGTACGAAATATGCACTTTATATGAAATCTGAAAATTTACGTGGCCGCTGCTGAGGACGTTCGCAATCAATAGTTTATTGAGGCGGTGTTGTCATATATTACAACATAGAATTGTAAACGCACGTGTTCAGTTTTTGACAACAAAACGTCTTTGACCCGCGTTATCACTTCTTTTCCAAACTTTTTAGAAAAAAATACTACAATTTTAAGGTACAATCCGTTTTATAATTAAATTCCATAAAAAATAAAACACAAAAGTATGTTTTGCAACAGGCCCAACAATAGATAGGTAATATCACACAAATTTGAAATCACATCACAATATTTCTTATTATGAATTATTTCACAACAGAAAAAAAATCGGGATAATGCTACAACTAACAAAACGTTTAAAATTCGTATACATCAAGCACGTGGAACCCTCGACAGCGTCATTCCACCCCCCGAGTCTCGAAACATACTGAAGCAACGATAGTCACGCGCGGCAGGTATCCAAGCAAGGGCGAAACATGCGGTGTGATCTGACAACTCTGTTAGTATACTCTAGTGACCCACATTGTTGCTAACTGAATCCAGATGGAACGGCGCGACAGTATGTGGGTAAAAAGGGGTTTTACCTTAGTATGTAGACTTTCTCTAGGACACCCTAGAAGTCACCCATTTAAATATAATAAGTCATTTCCATAACACCCTGTATGTTCACAAATCAGGTATCTGTTTCATACGATTTAAGCTTTGTATTCTTGTAAAAACGCATTTATACATACTTCATTTATACTATGTCAATTTTACAATAAAAAATACTTAAAGTACAATAATAGTCAGTAATGTACCATACATTTTAAAATAGTTAACAACTAGAATTATAAATAAATAAGGTCGCATATTTGCATATTAATTCAAAGTGACATTTATGGTTATTTTTCTTTAATTGATTTTCATCACAGGATTTGCTTGTTTAAATATAATAAGTAGTCATTTCCATACCACCCTGTATATACAAGAAAACTGATAAAATAAATAATTTTAAACGATTACATTCGTTGTAAAATTTAAAATATATTTTAGTATTTACTTGATTGTACTAAATTTACTAGAAATACTAACTACAGTGAAACCTCTCATAACGGACACCTCTAATAAGCGAACATCTCTATTAAGCGGAGATTTTTTCATAGTCCGGAACTAGGTATATGAAATTCCATGAAAATCAACCTCTCGTGGGCGGACTCTCACTTGGGCGGATGCGGACAGGACGCTGACCAAAAAAATTTTTGTTTGGGAGAGGAATAAGTACGGCGCAAAAATTCTCTGAAGACAGACCGGCAACCAATCGCGTATGCTTGGCAGCGCGAAAGGATTTCGCCGAATGAAAGTATATGTGATTCCCCGACAGCAGTCCGTCGTTTATTGAGTTGTAAGGTTAAAATCATAAACAATGGCACACAAATGTCGCATTTTGAGTCTGAAAGAGAATATTGATGTTGTGGAAGTTTGTAATTTGATAACAATGATTTGGACGAGGTCATTAATATTGATAGCAATGTGCTATTAGAAGATGATAGTGACCCCATTCCTACCAATTATTTAGTCCAATAAACCACATCACTATCTGACGACTCTGATGAAGAAGTTGAATGCAGTAATCAAACATATGTAATCAATTATCAACAAGCCATTAGTATGGTAATGGAATTATAAGAGTATGCAAAGAATAGAGGTGACTCTACAGCAATGGAATTGTTATCAGACTTGGAATTACATTTTCTAGATTGCAAGTATAAAACACAAACACGTCAAACTACGTTATTAGATTTTTTTAGTACTACATCCTAACTAAAATTAGTTTATTTTTGTTATGTTATGTTTATTTGTGCATACATATACATAGTAATAATTTTGCAGTTACCTCTATTAGGCGAACACATTTATACAGTCCGTAGGTGTCCGCCTAAGAGAGGTTTCACTATACTTTTTTATATATTATGTATGTCTACAATAATGAAAAATGTTATTAATAGGTCATTGTAATTCGCCTGAATTGTAAGCTAAGAAGGAGAACATTTTTATAATAAATTAATTCATTCCTTTAAATTCCACCGCATTCCCTTCACTTACCCGGTACTTGTGGAATACAAGTTTTATCAGAATATGTAATACCCTGCACATCACACACAAATCGTTACGTTTAAAGCAAGAAGCCTTTTAAAGGAATTTTCTGTCCAGTAACAAATGTAAAGACATTCCAACAAAGGCTAAGTATGAGAAAAACAAACGGTTTTATTATCAAGCCTACACTATTTTAGGGTTCATAAAACTTGCTGTGCCGCGCCACCTGGAGAAACGCGATCGTATAAAATAGAGATGTGACGATTAAATCGATCCCTATCGAGTATCATTCATCAAAATAAGAGACATGGGAGGGGTGGCGCGTTCTTATGTTTAGTGTCTCGGATATATTTTGTATTTGTCTTCAGGTATTAAAGATTCATATATGTACAGGGTGTCCTATTTTCGACACTTTTATAGGGTATCTCCGTAATTGTTAGTGCTATCAGAAAAGTAATGTAGGTGTCATGTGACATTGGATCAAACTTAAAATGGTAAAATCAAAATTTGAAAATTTTCGCACGTTTAAAAGATACGGGGGAAAATCAAAAAAATATCAATATTTAAATTACCTACCCTATACTTTCTTAGAGAGATACAGAAAAATGTTTTATACAGAAGATTCTTTATAATGATTGTTGAATAATCTGCCGTTTTCAGAATAAGTATACGGGGTCAGGTAAAAAAGTTATCGGACCTAACCTCATTTTTTAAAATGTAACACCCTGTATATTTTAACCTAAAAAGATATAATTTTAATTTAAAAACTTTATTACTTTAAACCACAGTAGACCATGAAACAAAAGCTAATATCCTAGAAACAACTATGTTGACTATTAACATTTAGCGTCAATGTCATTTTTACATATGCATTTGCGAAAATGACCTATCAACATTTTGAAAAATTTTATATGATATCAGTTTATATTGAAAGTGGAAAAACCAAGAAATGGCGCAAAATCTATATTTTGTTCGCTATCCGGAAAGACGGTAACCATTTGAGGACATATTCCGAACATTTGCGATGATTCCCGTTATTTTTTACCTTAATCTGAATCTTTTATTTCGTTTCAAAGTAATAGTTTAAATATATCGTCTAGGAAACCGATATCATCCATGGTGTGTTATATATTTGAAGGGAGAATGTAAAATAGTATCTTTTTAGATTAAAATATACAGGGTGTTCCATTTAAAAAAATGAGGTTAGGTCCGATAACTCTTTTACCTAATTTTGAAATTGTCAATTTTTTGATTTTCCCCCGTATCTCTTTAGCAAGTGAAAATTTTCAAATTTTGATTTTAGAATTTTAAGTTTGAGCCAAAAAGAGCACATGACACCTACATTACTTTTTTGATAGCACTAACAATTACGGAGATACCCTATAAAAGTGTCGAAAATGGGACACCCTATAACAAAACAAACAAACAAACAAACCCGAACAAACCCTATACATAATCTCTATGTATTTGTTATTTTACATATGAAGAAGAAAATGTCACTGTTATAAAAAACATTTATTTTCTATTTATATAGTGTTTTAACATGATGTACCACTGTTTGACTGAATGGTATGTAAATTAATTACAATCATGTTGTAATATAATAATAGCCCGGATGGATGAGTTACTAAATCAGACTACTTTGAATGTGATTGAATCATTTCTGCCAATATTATTTAAATCAAAGTTGTCTAATTAGTTAATTCCGAACAAACCGCAACACATTGTCTTGGAAAATATTTACAAAATGTCTCAAAAAATTTAGAACTCTGTGAATTTAAATAACTGACATTTTATATCAGAAATATGTCTTAAATAGGATATTCTGATTTTTGTGCAATAAAGAAATTACCGTGTTTTTAAAAATACCTCTTATAATCGCAATTATATTTATTCGTTAACGTTAGAGCCAAGTATCGATATTTGAATTATCGATCCAGATTGACACCTCCTTAATTGAGAGGAAATGTGTTAATCTTTAAAATATACAAAACACAGTAATGAAATCGAGATAAGTTTATTTAAAAACTAATTAAAATAATACAAATGATGGATAACTTAAAACTTTATGGGGTAAATAAAGCCCGGCTATAAATTCTATATTTATTTTTTATATTGGTTGTAACATTTTAAATATTTATGTATACAACATTGTTTAACGGCTTTCGATGCATTAAGATTAAAAGGCGTGGTTACGTCTACGGCTTTCGGTGAATTAATAAAAGTGTTTGTTTTAACTCGACATACGAATATATTTGTTAAACATCCGGAAGAACTTGAAATTTGTATCGGGCTCTGGCTTTGTTTTTCAAACAAATGTAACAGGTCAAAAGCCTTTAGTGATCTGTACATAAGAAATCTTCGAAATCAACGTTTTAGCTTGAGTAAGGGTGGAAAGGCAAAAGGATTTCCAGCCATATTTTTTTTACACAGAATAGAACATAATTAAACATGTAAAGGGTATCCCATTTTCCACACTTTTATAGGGTATCTCCGTAATTGTTAGTGCTATCAAAAAAGTAATGTAGGTGTTATGTGCTCTTTTTGGGTCAAACTTAAAATGGTAAAATCAAAATTCGCTCGCTTAAGAGATACGGGGGGAAATCAAAAAAATTACAATTTCAAAATTACCCTATATTTTCTTAGTTAAAAGAGATACAGAAAAAGGTTTTATACAGAAGTTTTTTTATATCGATTATTGAATAATCTTCCGTTTTCAGAATAGGTATACGGGGCCAGGTAAAAAAGTTAACGGACCTAACCTCATTTATTTAAATTGAACACCCTATATATTTTAATCCACAAAGATACTATTTTAAATTCTTCTTTCAAATATATAGCACACCATGGATGATATTGGTTTCCTAGGCAATTTACGAATTTTGTTGCGGCTGGTGGTTTCGTCCATTAGATACTGAGCTGAACTACTTCTATTATTTCTCCCAATGATATAGTATTTATAGCGAATCCTCAAGCTTTTTCGACAGTTGACATCATTAATATGTCATCGATCAGCTGTTTGGGGACTTAACCAAATACCCCAGTTTTATAGGAACCGTATTGAGCTTGTTTGGTTTTTATATTTTTCGAGTTTGATTAGTGCTAATACGTTTAAAAGTGTATTTCCGTCGTTTTAGAAGTGTTTATTTTGTGTTGAAAACTTTGATTAATTACATATTGAGTTGTTTGTATATCTGGTAAACCACAGTAAGTACTTGTCACGTTATGAAAAATTTATAGGTTAATATTTTCATTTATCTGTTTTTAGGCGAAAATAATAATTATGGAGCATAATTATTGTCTGCCTTCTACCTCAGCTGATGCCACCGTTAGAGAAACTAAGGTGAATTTAATATTAATAAAAAAATTTCTAGATGTTTCATTTCTTTCTGATCGAGTTGAGATTTGTTTCAGTTAAATATCAGGTAATACTTTTGTGTGGCGACTTGAATGTAGACAGTAATGGGTAATAACGACCATGCTCATATTGTTCATTCCTTCATAAAATGCCATCTTGGGGAGGATGAAAAGTGGCAATGAGAAAGTTAAATTTATTCTTGGACATCTCTTCGAACAAAGTCAGAAAAAACTAAAAACCGAATCGCAAAATTGTCCCAATTTAACCGACTTCGTATCTCTTTACTCTTACCTTTCCCGAAATCCCAATGGGAAAGGCCGAAATACCCATTTTATTAGTTTTTTGCATATATGACTTACGTAACCTACATATTTGCAGTATACGTAGCCTACGTATACAAAAGAAGGGTGCATATAGAATTTGCTTGTTATGATACTATACGCTTATAAGTTACTAGTGAACATTAAAGTTAAAACAGAGGTAACAAGAGTGAACAATCTTTAAGCAAACCGTATATTTAGTCCATAGTTATTTTCAAAAATATTTTTTTGTGCATCCGGTACAAAACATGGAAATTTTTCCAAGTGATTTGTATTTACATAACAGGGAAAAGAAATGATCAAGGATGACTTTTTCGAAAAATTGAAGATACAATTTATTACAGGTATAGTTAAGTCCATGTGTAGACACACTGTATACAGTTTACAGTAGGTAAAGATGGACATGCATGTAGATGCGTACTTCCTATCTTTTTGTGAAGATAGAGGTACCTACTAGACATGTAATTATAAAATAATGACTTTATTTTATATATTTGAATAAATAAATAACAAAAAATACAATGTGTTATGTTTTATTCCCTATAATAAATAATAAAAGATGTATTTAAAAATATAAATAGACTCGTTTCATTTTTAAAATAAACGTACGTACTATTGTAGTACGGTCCTGGAAAGTCCTGGAATGTCATACAAACCTAGGCAAAATAAATAACCAGAAATAAGCAGGCAAGTCATTATGTCACGTGACACTTGACATATCTGGCGCGAGGATTCGCTAGAACCACTATACTCATTATTATACAAGGTTCGGACTGACCTGGAAATCCTGGAGAACCTGTTAATGTCATAAAAAACATGGAAAATAAAATTGTACCCAAAATCCTGGAAATTTTATATGGGAACCTGGAAATCCTTTAATGCAATTTTTTTTTTCATTACCAAATTGCAGGTCCGTATAATTAGGGGGGGGGGGGGGGGGGGTTCCATGCCCTCAATATATTTTGACATGTTTACTTAGCATTCGTCCACTTTTTATTAGTCCTGACGCCCCCGGTCCCCCTTATGTCCATAACCCAGACACGTGTGGTGAAAAAATAAACTCTACAAGCCTGACAGTAACAACAGGTGGTAGATTTCTAAATTACACGCAAATTACACACTCGTTGGACTACACACAAATTAAATTACATGCAAATCGTGTAATTACACGCTAATTGGCAACACTGGTTGTAACTGTCATCGCCAAATTCAACAAAGTTCATAAAGTAGTCACAGCGTATGTCATTGTTTTCCCGTGCATCGTCACCTACTCGTCATAATGATCATACGAATCAAAATCAAAAATATCAAAACAAATACTAATTTCATAAATATTAGAATAGACGTGCCTAGCGTTCCGATATACATATTCCGAAAAGTAATTCATAATTTCGAAAAGAAAAATTGAAATGATGACGGCGAAAAGCATGGCGTTCTATTTTTTTTTATCATAAAAGTATTATAATGAAAGAGCGAGAGCGAAAAAATCATGATACATCCATATTTTCAATTTCAACCCACGAAAAATTCTTTTTTTTTGTCTAGATGAGAGGGAAAATATTAAAATAACCACCAACAAATTACTTGCCTATATTAAATTGAAACATGCTATAGGTACAGCAAATATATTTAATGTAAGACATGCATAATGTATGTTCTAGTCCGTTCAAGGCAATCAAATATTAAATCCAATCTACTAGTAGAGCTCTTAATAATTAATTTCTTAACCCTTAGAGTAGATCCTTGGATTCGCTCTAACTTGGACCGGTGTACTGGATATTGTTTAGGAGCCTGAATTATTTAGGAGATTTATAAGATGATAAAATGGGAGCGCTTAAGATCTAATACAATATCCAGGACTCTGGAATCTGGGGGTATATGGGATCCATTTTATGAAAAATTATCGGAAATTTTGATAAGGTGTTTGTTTTTGAGGTAGCGCAAGGCTGAAGGTTATGGAAATACCTATAGGCTGGACATTGCCATAACTTCTTATTTTTTAAAGGTAAAGGTTGATTTTTATACAAATTAAAACTGGCACGGACAAGACCAATTACGAATAGTTCATAAGAACTATTAGTCACAAATTTCCTTTTCTGTAAACAATGTTATATAACGTACAGTTCGACAACCAAGTGTATAGCTACGCGGTATCGGTAAGGGGGAAGCAATATCTTTTAAAACATGGCCGAGTCATGGGCGTGCAATTATTATCTTAATAATGTAATAATATATATTTTTTCATAGCATGAATATATTTGTATCACCAGTGCAATATATTAGGCCTTTTCATTAATATTCCTCGCTTATTTTGGCATTTTCGCCAATAAAATCCGTTTGATTTCAACATGCACCTCAAAGTTTCAAGGGAAAATGGAAAGTTTATGTCACTTCTCAGCTGTTGTAGCAACTTTTTTAAGGTTGGAAATACTTTTAGTTGAAAATAAAACTTTTGTATTGTTCTCCTAACAATGCCAAAGTCGAAGCCTTCGATTTTTTCGACAGCAAAGAGACGGTCCCTTTTTTGACAGGAGATTACAACAATTGATTCGGGTTATTTTCTTCCTTTCAGTATCTTCTTTGTGCATGTTTTTTACTGCACCCATACTTACTCCGTATACATTGCGAGCCTTTCTAGCTTCCGCTTAAGTGGCAATTTAAATGTATTAATTTGTGATTCCTCTTCACACACCCTGTACACATTGGCAATCACTTCGCGGGTCTGACTATGAAAGGTTTTACCAGGGTATATTCATTCATTATTACAGTTTTAAAATAAACCCTATCACTACGCAACTGGATGAAGCATATTGGACATCGCCGACCAAGCACGCTGGCACTTATAGGCGTGTCACCAGGCGCGTGACGTCATCCTCTGTCTGGGATATAACCTATCAAATTAGCTCTAGCCACCAGTTACCCATGGTTACCGTTGATATTGTGCCATGTTGCCCTATTTTTAGATTAGAAGTACTTTAATGAAAAAATATTTTATTTTGCATTTAAATATTAAAATAAATAGTATGAAAAGAAAGTTTTAAGAACATTGAAACTATAATAGAATATTAGTTTCTTATATATTTATGACAATTTACTTTAAATGGGTAAATTTAATTTTAGGGTTTACTTGGTAACATGTTATTAAATTAAAATTTAATATATGTGACAACATTGTTATCCCAAGAAATTTTTTTGCCCGCATTCCTTTTGTAGCTACAGTTAAAGTTGTCGACCTGTATGTCTCATAAGTTTTGGCACAAATTTCAGATGCCATAAAATTGTTAAAATAAGAAGGGAATATCAAGTTGCCCTGGTACAGTACGTTTCACGAAATTTGGATACGACTTAATGATTTCCTGGGTCGGCCCCATTGTGTCGACAAGAGCTTGACAATAAACAAGTGAAGTATGAAGGGACGGACTAAGGAAAACAAGTAATGATATGATTATATTAATGTAATCAAATGAAATAACATTTTTTAAAAATATTACTCGTCATATTTATTTACATTTATAATGTCATTCTATAGATAGTTCTGTTTCGCTATCGTTATCCTCGTCAAAATTAATTATAATTGGATTAATTATACGATCCAGACTAATATACAAATTTTCTACAGTTATTACGTGACGGACTGAATTTTTCCAACTACCTGGGGGAATATCATTAAAGCATTTTCGTAGTAATTCTACAACACTAGAACTTAAAGTCGGAGAAATATTTTCAGACCTAACCAGTGATTTTAACTGGTGCCACATATGCTCTATGGGGTTAAAAATGCGATAATAGGGTGGGAGCCGTAGCACTGTATGTCCAATTTCTTCTGCTAATGTGTCACAAACATATACTTTTTTATACAAAATGTCTTTAAAACTTCTAAAAGATCACTTTTTTTATAACTTTCTTCAAAATATATATCATTCGCCGCCATGTAGTTCTGAATCTCCAATTTTGTATTATTTGATCTTGGTGCTTTATGTAATTGGCGACTGTGATACCTCGCATTGTCCATTACTATCACGCTATTCTGAGGAATGTTTGGTAAAAGACAATTCTTGAACCATTCCTCAAAAACTATCAAATTTTACCACAAAAAGATATTTAAATATAAATTAAGCAACCTAACCTACCTGATGTGCCTATATTTAATTATAATTATTACAATCCGGTCCTTTCCACATAATAATAACAAACGGTCATAAATAATGGGATGGCCCCCAGGTACTTTTACTGCAGTCATTAAGTTATATCTATTTTTCGTGAAACAATCTTTTTTTTTAACAAACACTTGTTTGACACCTTCACTTAACGTTGACAGTTCAATTTTTAAATTGATTAAGTCAATATGGCTTACAAATTAGAAATTCGGAAACTTATTTATAATTTAGTTGGACGGGTCCCTAAATCCGAAATAATACGCTTTTTTGAAAATCAAAATATATCGCGTAGAACAAATTATCGGACAATTGCTGAGCAAGGTATTCCTTATATAATCCTTCCAAAAAGTGGAAGACCTAGAATTTTTACCGGAGTAAGATCAGAAAGACGGTAGACTGGTAAAAACGGCGAAAAACACACTTGGTACATTAACAAGGAAACTAGCACGACAATATCGAACATCTAAGAACACCATAGCGCGGGAACTATTATTGTAAAATTATATTTTTTCAGTTAAAAAATAAATAATAATATTTTTTGATGGATGTGAGTCTTTGATATAAAATCAGACTGGCCGCTTATAATTTTGCGGTGTCAGCGGTTCGGTTCCCGCTTTCTCTTGTTGTAACGGCCGCTTCGTCAGCAGTAGATTAGAATGACGCAATGTAGCGTTGGGAAGGATGAAATAAAAAAAATTGTTTCGGACGTCGATTTTGGATTCTTCAAGTACGCGGTATACCGTCGATTGGGGAGAGTCGTACTCAAACGCGATTTAGTATTTTTTTATTAATTTTTACGTAAGAAGGGGGATCCGTATTTTCGGCTACAGGTTTTAGAGTGTTTATCACCGAAAATTCCGAGAAAAGTCAAACCGCGGATCTTTCCCTCAGTAAATTTTATTTTCAAACACTCGTATGTTTCAGTTCGAGTATAAATAACGCTGACTCGTCTTCAAACACTCGTGTATTTGGTGCGAGTATAAATAAAAACCTACATATCTTCGAACACTAGTGTATTTTGGGGCGAGCATAAATAAAAACCGAAATTGATCCTCGAAAACTCGTAGCCTACCGTACAGAGTATAAATAATGCTGAGATACCTTCAAACACTCGTTTTGGTGCGAGTATAAATAAGTTCAAACATTAAGAAATTTCGTTAATGCAATGGGAGAGTTGGAAAAAGCAGATTGGTGCGTACCCCCAGTAACGGTCCACCCGCGATTTCAAAATTTACCCAATTGTGATAAAAGACATTCCGAGTCCGGAATGAAGAAGTAAAGTCTTAAAACAATGAAATATCAATATTAGTAACCTCTACCTCGTGTCTATATTTCCTGGAAATTATAGAGTAGCTGAGCTCTCTTTACTTGAGAAATAAAATATTAGCTTAGGTTGGATTTCTATTGTAAATAAATGTAAATAACTAAAATTTAAAGTGAGTACGTGAAAGATGAGTGATAGGTTGGTTTGAACAAACAGAATGCTAGTGTAGTTTAATTTTTTCTCAATTCGGCGACACTATCGCGGAATGGCCAGAAATACCGAAAAAGAAGAAATATACAGCCAACCAATAAGCCAGAAGCCCGAGATGCTGCCGTGCATTAAGAAGAGTATATTTTGTTAACAACCGGGTGATAATTATGGATGTCGAAAAGTATTTCACATTAAGTAACTCAGAAATGATGGTTTTGATACTGACAATATTGCAGAGGTCTCTAATGATATCCAATTTAAACAAATTTCCAAATTCGCTGATAAGTTGTTAGTATGGTGCGCTATTTCCACCAGGGGTGTATCCAGGCCTTATGCGGGTCGAGTAAGAGGTGACCCTGGATAGTCAAAGGTATATCGATAATTGTCTTACGTAACTGGTTAATTTTATCCTCCTGCTGGAGACGATATTATGTTCTGGCCAGACCTTGCGTCCTGTCACTATGCAAAACAACCCCAAAATTGGTTAGTAGACCAACCAAAACATACCATTTGTGCGCGAAACGACAACCCTCCTAACCTTCCCCAGGCTCGACCCATAGAAGATTTTTGGGCTCTTTTATCTCGAAAAGTTTACGATGGAGGATGGGAAGCACAAAACGAGGAGGAACTTCGACGCGGGATATATAGGAAAATCCGACAAATCGATATAAATGCCGTCCAAAACCGAATGCTAGGTGTCCGCAGAAAGTTGCGTCTAGTGGAAGACCATATTCCTCTATATTTAATTTAAGTTCATAATTTTGTTGCTTATGAAACAATTTATTAGTATTTATTACAAAACTTTATTTAAATATAAACTCCTGGACAAAATTAACGCAACATCATAAATTTGCCATATTTTTTAGGCTATTTTTTTTCTGAATTTATGATCCGATTTGAATGATTTTTTTTTGCATTGTAGGTTGGTTCCTTGACAATATCATAGTTTTCCCTGTGTATGATAAAAATTTAATTTTCGATTTATACTGGGTGTACTAAAAATGCTATGTTTTTTTCCGAAAATTCGTATCGCCCTGTGGAGTATATTAGCAACCGAAACATATTGCAGTTGACGTTAAACGGTAGGTCAATCTTTTCCCAACATTTTCTTCTTTTGGTTTACTTAAAAAATAACATCAAAAATATGGCAAATTTTTGATGTTGCGTTAATTTTGTCCAGGAGTTTATTTTATTATAAAAAAATTGGTTGAAATTTGTGCCAAAACTTATGGGACATACGTTATTGTATATTAGTTATAAAAAAATGTATGCCAGATCATTTTCTCATTTTTACAAATAAGTTTTTACTTATTTTCTTTACACCCTAGTATTTTTAATAATGTTAGTATCAAAATGCTTTTTTAAAAATAACGAAATTTCTGTGAGACGTTTGAAACTTACTGTACTTTTAGAAAACTCATGGCCAAAAATGCTACTTAGAAAAGGCAGTATTTTCCGAATTAAGGGTTAGTTTTATTCTGTAAAATTTTTAACCATAGACTGAGAAATTAATCTGTAAAACAGTGCCAAAGAACGAAACGAACAACCAAACGATCAGCTTATGGTGTTGACTATAATTATTAATTCCTTATGCATTAGTAACGGAAGGTGTTTCCCACACTTACACGGAGCTTTTTATCATAATAAAAATAATTTCTCAGCTTTAAAATTAAAGAATCAAATAGTAATTGCCGGTTCGTGCTTCTATGCGAAAATATTGCGACGAATTAAACCATTACTATATTTTAATTTTTGCTCATTCCATTTGACCATTTGATCAGGAGCGGATTAGTTGGTATATGGTAGGGTTGCACTTTGTACCCAGCATTACCGGCCATTCCAAATTTGCAAACCCAACATTCAGAAAATTACATTTTGTGTCAAATTTTCGAAAATACATAAACTTTGCGTTTTTCTTTTTAACGTATAATATTTGTTATGGATGCAATAACACTCCGCTAATCTGTAAAAAATACGGTAAAACCATATATGTACATTTAATCAGTAGAAAAACAAAACAGTATGCCGCGGTGTGGAGCACAATATACTTTCTGTAAGCTTCGTAGGTATCGACGAGAGTTGTCATCTGTTCGGAACAGGTCCCGTCGTACAATGTTTGTTTCCTTTTTCTTCAATTTTTAAGACTGAAGAATACCAAATTAAATTAAGTTGATTTGTACCACGCTTTGACCCCCCGACTGTAATTCTAATTCTAAAATATACAGGGTGGCCCAATAGTATGAAGAAGTGAGAAAGATTAGAAAATTACAAATACTAAATCAGAAAATACAAAAAAAATGTATAGAAAAATTGTACCAGACCCTAATGTGTACATTTAAAATTTATTGTTTGTTTATTTTTTGAATTTAATGTTTTTTTGTCCTAAAACTTGAAGAACTAATAATGTCAAGATCGATATAGGGTTTAGGATTACTACATAATATTTTTAAATTGATTGTTTTCGATATAGAGGGTGTCAAAGTTTTAATTTTTTTGGATTTTATCAAACATTTCGAAACCAGTTTCATAAAGAATAGAATTCAAACGTTTCCTAAGCAACAGATAACAATGCTAAATTGGTTTTATTTTAATGAATTCCATAAAATATTATAAACCAAATAGGATGCATAATTATTATTATTATTTTCAAACGATAAGATTCAAGAGAAAGATAAAAGAGCCTTGTTTCGTTTACAATTGAATAATAATTGTCTTGAAAATATCAGTGGTTAAAATTTCATTGAGGCGTAACTGTACCTACGTCACTGGCTTGCGAAAAAGAACATTGTGGTAAATATATCTTAATAGTTTATACCATAATGCAATGTAATATATCAAACTGTTTCGAGGTTTTTGATAAAATCAAAAAAAAACTTAACACCCTGTACATATAAAACAAAGCATTTCGACTTAGAACTGATCCAGGAACCACACATTAAAATAAATACATGTCATTAAGTGATATCATGTATATTTATTAATATTTGTCACTTTATTTATGTCTTAGAATAAAAATAAGTAGTTTCAAATAAATATACAATACGATTTTGTTTTAAAAACAATAATTTTAAATATTTTCAATAAAAAGTCATCATCACAAAGTTTCGTTCTCACTTGAAAATGCGCATAAGTCATTGTTCGCAAGAGTATCAATTAAAATATATGGTTTAGTTTAAAATAACAATTAGCTGTAATTGTGACAAACTCTCCAATTCGAATTGGAACAGCTTATTTAAATATTATAACTATACGAAACAACAATTTAAAGTTTCAAATTGGTAAAAATTTCTGACTGAAAAAAGAAACAGCTAAAGTGATTATTTCTTGTTTTGTATTAAAAACTTCTTCCACGTTGAAATTAAGTTGGAATCAGATGGATAATTTTATTGTCGCCTCTATTGTAAGAATCAAAAACATTTAATTAATAAACAGACAGAATTGTTTTCATTCTCTCATCATACGAAGTTTTAAACAGTAATTAGAGGTGCCAAGTCTGTACAGAGAGTCCTAAATCTACCGTCGGCGTTTGAAAACGAAAAGTATAATATTAATTATATTGAAGGTATTTCTCATGTGTACCTATTTGCACTAAATATGTGTGTATTTTTTAAATTTTCTACTCCTAAGTTATTTATAATTTCCCAACTTTCAAATTCCAAAGTGTTAGGGAAACCACTGTGGCAACGCTGTACGCACGTGCCACCGATTATACTACGTGTATAACCCTGAAGTTTAGGTCTTTCATTCATTTTTCGAGCGCGCTCTTGTTTGTGTTCATTCTCTACTGCGATTGTGATCTATTGTAGAACTAGAACTATTTAGAGCTATTTATTAGCTATCTGCAGTGGTTCTTCAGTGCGTGGTGTATAAGAAATTCGACTATTCTAACCCCGGATTAATATTTCGTCGATAAGTGAGATTAATGAGATTATGTTTTTTTTAGGTTAGTGTAGCTAATTCTATATTTTAAGTAAATATTGCCAAAATATAGATTTTTTCTTCATATTATTTGAATTTCTGTAAAACATACCAACACGATTATTTATTATGACTAGACATCGGATTATATGCATTTGCATGTTTGCATATGCAAATGCATATAATTCCATTTTTATAGCGTTATTGCATATTTTGGTACTTTCTCATTGATAGTGCATATTGCAGTTATACGTGTTAGGCGGGTTGTAATGCTGTCGACACGTCTTCGTCGCAATAAAAAAAAACACATTTCAGCAAATTGCCCGATGCAATTGAGAAACTAGAAACTAAAAACCTTCCTCTGTGCAAGTCCTTGGAAATATTAGAAAAAATGAATGAACAGAGTAACGCCCTTCCGAGTTCACTATCGCAAAAGGTTCGTGGCAAATTAAATGCAGTTTTGTCGGAATAAAGAATTGACGCATTTATCAACGGCACCGGACAAACTCTGCCTGAAGAGATCTCTGCAGAAATGGCGCCAAATCTCCTATAAATTAATATTAAGTGACAAACGTCACAAGTTTTCTGTAGAAAACCTGGAAAAATATGTTATTGTTTATTGTCACAAGAATTATAACAATAACTAATATGAATATATGTATGACATATAAATATAATGTTAAAATAAACGTAAATTGTAATAATAAATGGTTTTTTGATTGTGCATATTTTGTGCATATTTCGCCCTTTTTTAGTGCATATTTGCATGCATATATTGGCATTTTGATAGTGCATATAATCCGATGTCTAATTATGACTAATGCTAGATCGAAATTATCTGAACGCGTACCTTATTACAGCGTTGCCATTTTTTAAAACCATCTTCTAACTTATTTGAAACTGTCGAACTGTGTATAATTGTAAATGAATGGTGTTTTATGAATGGAATGTTTTGTCTCCCCTTTTATATTATATGTTTATGGTAACAATGCGAAAATTGTGTGTAGTGTATACAATTGGATTTTTCCACATGAAATTCGATTTTTCGTGAATAATTACAAATTTGGAAATTATATTTTGTTGTTTGGTAACATTTTTAACATTATTATGTATTAAATTTATGTTCAAAGGCTTCGAAACGAAAAAAAAAAAAAAAAATAGGCGGCTAATATCGAGTTGCAGAAAAATTTTAAACAATGATTTATAATTAATCAGGCAACCATCTCTTTCTCACAGTCAAACTGGCCCGGTTATCTTAATTCCTGATTTGATAGCCAGACAATGTTGTCAGTAAATTATTCCTGCCAATGTCATTGATGCCCAAAATCAAACTTGCCAGGGTTAGTTACTTATCGTTAAAGTATTTTCCAACCCGACGTTAGTATTGTTTTCTGAAGATGTTGTTACCCTTAAAATCTTAAATGGGAAGTGGGTCAAATGTTACATCAATTTAAAGGTCGTTCAAATCTTTTTTCAACAATGGGCGTAATTAGAGCTTACTTGGACTGAGATTTATGGTTTTAAGTTTTTGTGTTAGTTCTCTCTCTCTCTACTACTCAAAAAATTATAAAATATGATATTATTGGAACGAGATTTGAACGACCTTTAAAATGACGTACCACTTATTTGACCCCCATCCCATATAAGGTTTTAAGGGTAACACCTACCCCTCCCGGTGAAAATAAAAAAGCTGCTGAAAAGATCAATAAATCAAGAATAAAACCGTAATAAAATTATAATTGCAATTGAAATATTTCTAGTGACTGGAAATTGCTAAATTCAACGCGCACCAGCGCCTAACGATGAAGCAGTGGCAATAAGTATATTTTCTTTCCCGTGGAGCGGAACTCAAAATATTGACCGATTCAGAAGTTGGATTAATATTTTATATGAAGATTTACAATTTCATTCGACCCAAGCATGCTGTGAACTCACCCAACTTATTAATAGCAAAATGAAATATAGTCAAAAAGTCAACTCAAAAGTCACGGTCTCACGTTTTGCAAATATATATTAACAAGGTACTACGAAGGTTATATGTGGGCATCATCAGACCTAAAATTTTACGAAATATTGGAATAGAAAAATGATAAAAAAACACTAAAATATAAACAACCGCACATGAATACAAACTGCCATTTAAAAATATTAAAGATGAGTTCATTAATACCAACTTTAACCAGAAAAATATTAATATTTTTAAATGTTATCATACTATACAGGGTGTTATGGCAATGATTTATTATATTTAAATGGGTGACTCCTTGGGTGTCCTAGAGAAAGTCTACATACTTTTTTTTTTTTTTAAATCGAATATCTAAATACTAAGGTAAAAACCCTTTTTACCCACATACTGTTGCGCCGTTCCATCTGGATTTACTTATCTACAATGTGGGTCACTAGAGTATCCTAACAGTGATGTCAGATCACACCGCGTGTCTCGCCCTTGCTTTGATGCCGGCCGCGCGCCACTATTGTTGCTTCAGTATGTGAGACTCGGGCATGAAATGACTCTGCCGAGGGTTCCAAGTGCTTGACGTATACGAATTTTAAACGTTTTCTTAGTTGTAGCATTACCCGATTTTTTTTCTGTTGTGAAATAATTCATAATAAGAAATGTTGTGATGTGATTTCAAATTTGTGTGATATTATCTACTGTTGATTCTGTTGCAAAAAAAAGACTTTTGTGTTTTATTTTTGGATGAAATTTAATTATAAAATGGATTATTTTAAAATAAGATTGAAGGTAAGAGAGTATGTACTTTAAAATTGTAGTTTTATTTTTCTAAACAGTTTGAAAAAGAAGTGATAACGCGCGCCAAAGACGTCTTGTTGTCAAAAACTGAACACGTGTTCTGTGTTGCAATATAACAACACCGCCTATAATGCGCTAACCTCTTTTGAACATCCAGACTGCCTCAATAAACTATTGATTGCGAAGGTCCTCAGGAGCGGCCACGTAAATTTTGAGATTTCATATAAAGTGTATATTTCGCTTAATAATTAATAAATGGTTATTTTTCTTCAATTTATCAGGATTTGCCGGTTTAAATATAATAAGTCATTTCCATAACACTCTGTATAGAACCCCTCATCTTTAAAACTTAAAATTCTTAGAAAGTGGCGAAGGGGATCATCTGGGATTGGTCAGTATATGATATCCCATGTTATTACCGCTCTTATCGCAAAAGAGAAGAAGAAGAAAACTCACTATTATCATTGTCACAAATACCGAAATACGGACGTAAGTAATGCTAAATCGGCATTTGCTAACCATTTGCTGGAGTCGGTACATACTTTTTCGTCATCTGAAAATGTAAACATTCTGATTCATGATTGTCTTAAAGGTAAAAAGTTAGATTTTCTTGGACTGGAAATAACTAAAGCTAAGTAGAGTCCTATTCTGTCTTATGTGAAATGAAGTGTTCCATTTTGAATTCCGTTTAATTTTTAATAGCATTTGCTGTCCCTTTCTGACAATGACAATATTGCTTTTCTTCATGTCATGGTGACATTTTTAATATACTCTGGTTAAAGTGGGTTGGCACCTTGGTGGCCAAGCACATTCTGAACATTGTCCAATCCACCTCTAGAATTGTCCGGTTTAAAAATTCTGCCATTCTTGCAGAGCACCGGTCCTGTTGGAACCAAAGGGTGTTTCGTATACCCAGCTGTAGTCGTTGAAAAAATTGAAATAATTCATTGCTTCAACCCTCTAACAGTCCATATACAGGGTGTCCCATAACTTATGGACCATCGAGCAATTGGAGTTACTAAATATCCAGCTATACCGATTTAAGTCATATAAGTTTTTTTGAAATGGTCCTGTCCTCCAGCCGTTTTCAAGATATTTCCATTTTTACTCAACAAGACAAAACATTTTTATCAAAAAAAGCAAAAAGAATACTTATCTGCGTCTGCATCAAGTGTTTATAGTGACATAAAATAAGGCCGGATACCAGATCCGGTTCCGGTGGCATCGCTAGTATTTAGTTAAATTTAAATCACCCGCAGAGATAGAAAAAAGTTACAAAAGAATCCCCAAAATAAGAAAAATTAACGAGTTTATTTTATTTACTAAGAACTTTTAAATAAAACCTATTCCAGATTTTTAGAGTATTTATCCGTGGACCGCTTGGTCTGATTTGGAATTTCGCCGCGGAACAGCATAAGTCATTGTTATTGAACAATGAGACAACATCGCCATTCCACGACGAGCCAGCGGGCTGACCGGCTGTATCGAGGGAGTAGGAGACGTTTTTCTTATTCTTCTGCCTTTGATCACCCGAGGCGTTGCCAAATCACTTTAGATAGTTGCGATTTTAGATATTTTTCCTGAAAACGTCGGGGCGACATTTTTTTTGCATTAAAATGAAATTAATTGATATTATTGATAGTGCATGCAATACTTTCAAAAATTACTGTATAAACATATTTTTTCAATTTAAACGGTATTTACCGTTTTCAAGTTAACATAGTACCTACATGTAGTACCATATTTCGAAGCTAAAATGTTATTTTTTATTAGTATTGCTGGGTTCCGTTGTTCGCAAGACCCTCAATTTCAAAAAAACCGAGGTAGGGGGACTGGGGTTTGGAGGGTTGAGGGCAAACAAGATATATTGCAAGAAAGTGGAAAAAAACATTCAATTTAATCGTTTTATTAACAATATAGGCGTATTAAGAAAGTACGTTTTTCTGCTGGACTTCCGGGAAACCCTTTATACAGGGTGTTATGGAAATGACGTATTATATTTAAATGGGTGACCCTTGGGTGTCTTAGAGAAGCGCTAAATATTTTATTTTTTTAAAATCGACTGTTTTAAAAGTGGGGTAATAAACACTCTTACTCACAGGTCAGTCCGCGCTACTGTACAACATTTCACCCAGATCCAATGGCAATGTTGCCAAACTTAATGTAAAACTGAAATTCCATATAAAATTATAAAAATAAATTATTTTCTACCAACTTGTATTTATCCTTATACCTAAAGAGCGAGGACATCCAGGTTCAAACACAATCAGTTTTTTTTCTTTTTCATGGGAACACTCCTGAAAGCACTTTATGTACACACAGTAATAGTGAAACAGGACCGATAGTTATCTTTTGAAAATACAATAATACAGATTAACTACAGCTTATTAGATTTTATTACACGCGACGAAATTTAACGTCTAGAAGAAACGCGTCAATAAAAGCAATATTCAAAGATTATTTATGGACGGTCAAGATACACTTGTAAACCGAAAAAAGAGACCGGATTGCTAAGAGTGTATTGGTGATCGACGAGACACAACGTATCCGGCCGCTGGAAACTACTTCGCTCAGCCGATGTAAGGCGTCAAGAGGTCATTGGCATTTGACCTAGTGACGTACGTGGCTATTACTATTCCATATGTTTTTTCTGGTTATTTAAAACATAGTCCGTCGTAAATTTCTTCAATTAATTGTACAAAAGGGTATTACAGAATGGAGAAGTGTTTAAAATTATTTTATTTTGTCTAAAGAGTTTAAGGTGTACATATGACAACACCGGCCAGAATTCCTTGATCGCTTACATGTATCGCAGTGCCACACAGGTGTTTGACGTCAGGTCACTTTTACCGCTTAATGAATTGAAAGTGCCCTTTATGACTATTTTTCTTCAATTTGTCTTTATCTCAGGAATTGCCGGTTTAAATATAATACGTCATTTCCATAACACCCTGTATAATTGAATATTATTTTTTTGGTCTCGCGAGTCAGCAGGGCCGGATTTCACGTTGACGGGGCCCCGTGGCGCTGCTAAGGTGGTAGCCCCAGGACCTATGCAAAATGGAGTAAATTTCTTTTTTCGACATTGACGGCTGTAAAACAAAACAAACAGGGCTGTGTAGGTAAAATTTGTACAGATGGTTGTCGTGTCTAAGAAATAGTAAGGAATTTTCAACTATTGTTCTTTATGTGGGGGCCTCTAATATTGTGGAGGCCCCCGTGACCGAGCCCCAAGTGCCCCGTTATAAATTCGGTACTTGCGAGTCGGTTGAAATTTCTCTATTTTCCATTATTATAGACGATTAAAACTGCTTTATCGGGGAACTTTCCGCAGGCCGGTTCTGTTTTCTTCGATAAAACACTTGAAACCTTTACGATTCACAACTACAATAAATCTATAACTATAACATGGTTTCTCTCACACGTGTGTGTGCTACACATAAACCAGACCCGAAGTAAAAAAATATTGTTTATACAACAATAAATAGCGAGCGGGCCCGGTGATATGCAGGTTCGCTCCGGGATCATTATATTACATTACCATGGGTATATTATGACTTTTGTATGGGTTCAATGTGTTCCATATTGGTTTAAGCACACTCTGTGCAAATGGCAACGTTCCATTTCTAATCGATTTGTTCGGGTTTGTTCGTCAGTTGAGGCAACGGTAAATTTAAATTAATTTTTCGTACTTTTAAGAGAAATTACAAAAATTTAGTATAGATCAGGGGTTCCCAACCTTTTTCAGTTCGCCGCTTGGTATTTTATTACGGCGCCGGACTTGAGTAGCAAAAAAAGGGGTTTCATACACCATCAGATTGAACATAAAAAATTATAAAAATGTCGCCGATGGTGGCCAGAGTTATGTATAAAGTCCTTACTATTATATGGGTCCACCAGAAAAGCGCTCATCAGCTCAGGGCGCCCCTGCTTACTCTCCAGGGTGCCTCTAGGCTGTATACTTTGGGAACTGCTAACAACTCATTGACGTAAAAATACAATTTCAAAATCAAGAAAATATTTAGTGACTATCAAAATAAATAAATCATATAATTTTTCAAATAAATACAGGGTGTTATGGAAATGACGTATTATATTTAAACCGGCAAATCATGAGATGTAAATAAATTTAAAAAAATAACCATAAATGGCGCTTTGAATTATTAAGCGGAATTATACACTTTATATGAAATCTGAAAATTTACATGGCCGCTACTGACGACGGTCGGTGTTGTCATATCTACACGGCAAACTATTTAGAGACCAAATTATAATTTTAACAATTTTTCATTCACAAATCATTTATGAACAAATAAGTATGATTCCCGAAAACCGATGCCGACGACGAAAGATGTTTTGCAAAACAAATAATGGTAATATCACACACAAATTTCAAATTCGTCACAACCACAGGAAAGTAAATAGGTCAAACGTCATTGACCTTCCTATTATTTTTCAAACTCTTTAAAAAAATGCAATTTTAATTAAGACCCGTGGTTTGTTTCCTACCTTTACTTATTTAAATATTAGTTTCATAGAAACCACACAGAATCTAAGTTTTAGGAAAACACCTCTCACATAACCTCACAAATAGCAGCTATTCACATGGAAAGAATACACGGGAAAACTGTTTTAATTTTGGTCCTTTGGTCTCGCTTAGATTTATCTATTTAACTAATTTAAAAAACATACAATTCTTTCAATTTAAGAATGACATTTTATCTACGAACGAACGAAATGGTACGTGCAAAACTCGGAATAGAGATGGGCAATATTTGACAGTTTGATATTTCACGGTCACGGTAATTGAATAATAGGCGTTACGGGACGGACTATGATCGCTTAAATGCGTTTCTTATGGTGATAAACGAGATTCTTCCCTGAATTGAATAAAATGAGTAGTGATATATCCATCAATTAAGGTAAGGGATAATACTGCGACTGTACTTGAGAAGCTCAAAAAATTAAATTAGCTCAGCTCTACTAAAAATGACAAGACCGACGAAGATTTAATTTTCTTTCTCCACAATCCACTGGGCGCCGGGGCAACGTAAGTCTAGGCGTACAAGCGTGCGTCTTGCAAGTGTCAGTATTAAAAGATATGCGTTCGAATACGGTCGGTTCTGTTGCTTACCATTTGCACTCTCTGCTATTTTATTTTACATTGTTTTTATTGACGAACCTAAAATGAATAGTTTGTTTTGGACGTTTGACTTGATGGAATGTTTCGAGCATAAAGTGTTTCCAGGAGTGTTCCCATGAAAAAGGAAAAAAACTGATTGTGTATGGTGCGTGGATTTCCTCGTTCTTTAGGTATAAAGATAAATACAAGTAGGTAGATTAATAATTTATTTTTATACGCTAGATATTTATGGGGCTGGACCCCACCTTTAAAACGGTCGATTTAAAAAAAAAATATGTAGCGCTTCTCTAGGACACCCAAGGAGTCACCCATTTAAATATAGTACGTTATTTCCATAACACCCTGTATACCTACTTTAAAGTAGAAATCGAGAGCTATCGATAGTCATGCCTTTGACGATTGTAAAAGCAAGCAAAAGCCAGAACTGATAAAATGTCGCATTGATTGTTTACGAAACATTTTTGACAATATAACGAAGAATGGGATTTTTTTGTTACCTCTAGTGGCATGACGATTCTGTTGGGCTAGTGCCTAACCTAGATATACAGGGTGTTTCCTAACCTCTCTGAAAAAATGAAGGAGATGGTGAATCATCACCTTACTTTAAGACGAAAATGTGGTACTATAATAGTTTTTCGCATGTCGCTTCGTTTTCGAAATACAGGATGTTAAAAAATATTGTATTTTTGATTTTATTAATTAATGCCAACGATTTGATAATGCATATGATTTAAAAACGTTGAATAATGAGCTCATATGAAGAAAAGTCAAATAAAGCACTCATGTACACGACGTGCTAAATTGTCTCTTACGCGTTGGAAAATTTCGGAACTGGCGCGAATCATATTAAAATCATCAATAATACGCACTCGAAAGTCTTCTTCAGTTTCAATAGGAGTAGTATAAACGAGTTGTTTAAGGTGACCCTAGAAATAAAAATCAAATGGATTCAGATCCGGCGAACGGGTTGGCCATGGGTGAGTTCTTCCTCTACCTATCCACCGAGCAGGATAGTGTTGATCTAAATAGTTTCTAACACGTACTGCAAAGTGAGGGGGGCCGCCGTCATGCATGAACCACATTAAAGTGCTCTAATCCTTTATGTTTAACAAATATCATTAGAATATCGTTTGGCATTAATTAATAAAATGAAAAATACAATTTTTTTTAACACCCAGTATTTCGAAAACGAAGCGACATGCGAAAAACTTTTATAGCACAGTTTCGTCTTAAAATAAGGTGAGGATTCACCTCCTTCATTTTATATCTAATCGGTTTAGTTTAAAAAATAAATTAAATACAATTTTTATGTAAGATAAGTCAAATTTAAATTTTACGAAATTTATATGTATTTTATGCGCTTCTCCATACAATTAGACATACCAGGACGTAAATTTTTACGCCCTAAACTCTAGAATCTATTTTCTATTAATTTTTAAAAAAATTACTAAAATTTGTTCATTATTAACAGCTTATAATAATGAGGTGAATTTTTTAATATTCCATTATTAATTGGCGTAGTGTATGGAAAATTCATTTTCTAACCTCACAATAAGGTCGCATTTTTCCTAACACAGTTGGGTAATAAAATATTAATTCAGCAAACAGACTTGTTCGTGACATTTCTTAAAGTCCCAGACGGCTTTGTGCTCCATAATTATATGAAAATTTAAAAATAATAATTTTTTTTCGGCCTAATTCTGAACTAAATTTTCTAGGTCGTGCATTACATACTGTTCGTCGCATATCGCTGCATTTTTACTCGCGCGTCTAGGCTTTTACGTGTCAGGATAAAGCAAATATACTGGCACAAAGATATGTAGAACATCGACGTGTAAATTCAAATTTGAAAAAAAATTATAATGGAAATGTCACAGAATCCTTTGTTGTTTCCTTGGAAACATGATATCTACTAAGACTAAAGACAATTTAACTTTACCACTGCTGGCGAATTGTTAAGGTGCTTCTAAACGGGCAATATTTTTACGGCAATGTGTGGGTGGCTGCAATAGTATAGCTGGAAGTTGCCTGAAACTAAAAATATGTTTCTATATATTTCGGATGGCCCGGCAATATAGCCAAACATGTTTAGTATTGTTAATATGATGCCGGCATCTTGCTTATTGAAGTTAGGTCGCATCCATATTCTTGCCTTTTTTATTTAGGACAAGAACAAACCTCTACTACACGAATAGTTTCGTCAGCCATTATTGCCAAACTGAAAAACCCATTTACAGATAAATGATATGGACTACGCTGTTGCGGAAATATTGCCGAGCTATACATTGTCAGATATATTCCTGCAACAATTAATATACACAGATTGCCGGGCTATAACTCACTAATATTTCAGACATATACAGGGTGTTCCTTAATGACGTGCTAATATTTCAGGGTGTGATTCCTTGGATCATTTTATGAAGAAAAGTTCATATGAACATAATATGTCCGCAACGGCTTAAATTTTTTGCTACAGGGAGTTGAATTTTTATTTCTTAAATGGTTATTTTTTAATATCTCCGAAAGTACTTTAGATATTATTTTCAATCTTGGTATGTATTAATAGGATATAGAACAATAAATTTTATTTAGAAAAGTTATTCAATTGTTCCACCAGTGGCGTCCCTGCAAACATGTCCTCTGATATTTGTTACAAAAAAGACGGTACGCCACTGACATTTTTCAATATGGATATTTTTCTGATTAGCCTGGTCAATTCTACATGAAAACGGTCTCTTGAGTTTTTGTCGTCAGACGCACCCGTTCTTGATCAAAACCACTAAATTCATATTGAAACTCATTTTTATTAACATTGATAAAATAATTAATGATAAATTTTGTTTTATAAAAATTGTTGGAAATGGACACTTTCACTTTCGCCCGTCTTCGCATCAAGTTGCCTAGTCCAACAATTTTTATAGAACAAAATTTATCATTAATTATTTTATCAATGTTAATAATAATGAGTTTCAATATGAATTTAATGGTTTTTATCAAGAACGGTGCCTTACGAGAAAAACTCAAGATACCGTTTTCATCTCGAATTGACCAGGCTATCAGAAAAAATATCCACCTGAAAAATGTCGGTGGCGTACCACCTATTTGTAAAAAATATCGGAGAACATGTTTGCTTTCTAACTAAAATTTGTAATACCGAAGTTGAAAATAATATCTAAAGTACTTTCGGAGATCTTAAAAAAAAAACATTTAAAAAATTAAAATTCAACACCCTGAAGGAAAAAAATTAAGCCGCTGCGGACATATGTTCATATGAACTTTTCTTTATAAAATGACCTAAGGAATCACATCCTGTAATATTAGCACGTTATTAAGGAACACCCTGTTTATTGCAGAAAAATGGTGCCCGTTTACAAGCACCCAGTGTGGTGTCCTTATATTCGCTATCCGAGAACCACCTTTAATTATTTGTTTTAAATTATCTAAATTAAACCTGCATGATCCCAATAGTCAAATTTTTATTCGAAGTTGCATCCCACGATCGATTACCTATTCTGCATAGGGTCAAATGTCACTTTTTGTTTTACCATAATCATATTAGGCACGGTTTGGGTTAGTTCTTATTTTTTATGGATATTATTAGGGGGTGACTCAGTTTCTCTAAATAGTCTAAATAAATTATTCATCTCTTGTATTGTAGATACATGAAGCTGAGGTGCCACTATCGATTACCTATTCTGCATAGGGTCAAATGTCACTTTTTGTTTCACCATAATCATATTAGGCACGGTTTGGGTTAGTTCTTATTTTTTATGGATATTATTAGGGGGTGACTCAGTTTCTCTAAATAGTCTAAATAAATTATTCATCTCTTGTATTGTACATACATGAAGCTGAGGTGCCACTATGTGCCAGCTCGCTGTGAATAATTTCTGAAATGCCTATTTGATATGTCATATAGGTAGGTACTCATTCCCTTTTTATTGAATTCTTCATCTTCTGTCTATTCGTTTAGAGTTTTTTTCTTTCTCTCTGATACCTAATTGTTATACATGTAGGACAAAATATTTTGAAATTCGTATGCGTTTATAAAATTACTTAAAAATTACACTTCTTTTTTCCCCAAATTTTCTCATGCAATAGGAACAGAATACCTACCAATATTTGGTTGTTGTTTTGCTACATTCGGTACAATTACTAACTGATGCCCAGCTATCTCTCGGAATAATTCAAAAGATGCACAAATGATGACTATAAGTTCTGATGCATAATCATTTCGACTTTCCTAATCTCCAAAATCGCACCAATTCAATCTGGTAATCATCATCACAGACACAGATATAATATCAAAGCTATACTTGCAACAAAAAGCCATTGTTCGAATCGAAGGCATCGAAGGCGAAACATCGGAGGAGTTTAACATAAGGAGAGGAGTACGTCAGGGTTGTATACTGTCACCTCTTCTATTCAATATGTAGTCAGAACATCTATTTGAAGAGGCATTGGGCAAAATGGAGGATGGAGTTGTAATAAGCGGTGAAATAATAAATAACCTAACATACGCTGATGATACCGTCCTTATAGCAGATACTGCTGAAAGACTTCAGAAGCTTATAGACCGCGTAGATACTGCGTGTAATAGATATGGTATGAAGATAAACTGTAAGAAGACACACATATTAATTATCAGTTAAAACGTCATCAACAACCTACAGTTTACCGCTAACAATATAGCTCTCACAATATCCGAGACAGTTGCATATCTGGGCTGTACCTTAAATAAGAACTGGGATCACTCTCGAGAAATAAGATGCCGAATCGAAAAAATAAGAGATACATTTAACAAGATGCCCTATCTCTCAACATCCATACCAGAATAAGAATTTAAAAATACTATGTACTCTTAACCCTCCTATATGGGGCAGAAGCGTGGACCCTTGCCGATGCCTCATGTAGGCGCATAGATGTATTTAAGATGTGGTGCTATCGCCGCATACTCAGAATCCCATGGATGCACCACGTGTCAAACGATGCCGTATTGCAACGCATCGGTGGACAACTGGAATACCTACCAAGTGTCAAACGTAGAAAATTGGAATACTTCGGGCATATCATGCGAGGTGAAAAGTATCACCTTCTTCAACTCATCCTACAAGGGAAAATAGAGCGTGGAAGATCAGTAGGATACAGACGAATATCGTGGCTGCGAAATTTACGAACATGGACCGGAATGACATCAACAGCTCTATTCAGGACGGCAGTGAATAAAGTAATTTGGACCAACGTGATAGCCAGCCCCACAGAGAAGGCACTCGAAGAAGAAGAACCATCATCAGTATCTTGAATAGAAAGAAAATTAAGTGCCTTCTACTTACCTTCGGGAAAATAAGGAAGGAAATGGATCACCGAGTACAGCTTGTCAAACGGTCGATGCTTGTCTTGTGTCTCTGCATCCTTGTAGGGAAATGGCTTCATCTGTCCTACTGTTCAACTACTCTAATGTTCATCTGCCCTACAACTCGATTATATTCGGGTGATGTTCGGTTAAGCTCGTATGACCTAATCCGTTGGGAACTCCTTTTCCCCCTGTTTACATGCATTTTTACTGACATGCCGTGATATTTTTATTGGATAGAGACTTAAAATATTGCTCTTAGCGTCGAACGATTGAATGGTTATGTCATATTTATTTTCATATTAGAACTGTAATATTTTTGGGATTTCCTGCACCCTACCTGACTACGCCATTAGTTGTAGTTATTTCATTATCGAAATTTTATTCTTACATAAGAAGATAATTAATGTATAATTGAATCGGTGAGTGGAAGAACAGTATAAGTACAAATCGTTAGTTTTTCAGAAATTAAATAAAATCGTTTTAAGGGAGAACTGTCAGTTTTACCGGATATTCATGCATTGTAAAGTTATAGCATTTATATTAACTGATAATATTACATAGATAAACTTTAAGAAAAAAAATGCAAAAAGCAGATATATACAAAAGAAAACTTGTACTTATACTGTTTTTTCACTCAATGAAAAAAATATTTAAAAAAAGTCTTGTTTTATGGCTTTATTGAAATCATTTAACAAACTTATTGGTAATTTTTATTCAGAATCATCATTTTTAATTTTCCAAGAAGTGATATGGTAATAAAATTCAAGGGTTTCGTCGGAGACATACTGAATAATTTTTTTAAGATCAGCAATCTTCTTTTCATTAATATGGACAGCTTCAATCTGTGTATGCCCTTTTTGATGGTAATTGGGGTTTGACATTTGGCTTCATTAGGTTAAAGGTGCGCGTCACAAGTCCACCTATAAACTCACTAGTAACAACATACCCTGGAGTATCACTAGTGTATGTAAACTGGCCATATTGTGAAATGGTAAAATTAGCTTTCTGTTATTCAGTTGACTTGGAAGTTTTTTTATAAAATTGAGGCCACCAGTTCTTGAAATCAATATCATCTTCGTTACTTATAGTAGTAAGAGTAAATGGCAACACCTTTCTGGAACTCAATATCATTTGCTCATATTGTTCTGGAAGATAGATCCGATCAGCTCTTCTTATTACATGTTTCCTTCTCTTAAGAGCTTGTTTAATCTTTGCACACGAGAATTAGAAATAGCATGCACTTGAATAAAGGCTTTTTTGCATAAAGGTACTCTTATACCATTTTGGCGTATATAGTACGAAAATGATGCTGCTTTTATAGAGTTTTTGCTACTTTTTCGTCGCCTTGCTACAGGCCTAGCTTCCATGAGTCCGATTAAGTGCGTATCCTGCTCATTTTTGCTTTTAATTTCTAGTAATTTGGACAGTATAGCCTGTTTGTCATCCTGCGTGATATGTTCGGTGCACTTATCCTTACAACTAAAAAAATAAAATAACTCGGTTCATAATAATAATTTGTGCAAAAATCATTAAACAACTTACTCTATCTCTCCAACTGTTTTCTTGGGTATGATTTTCCCTGATTTAGTAACATAGGCTTCACCTTTAAGGCGAGAACATTTTCGTTTGTTTTGCTTCCATGTTGCAGGTAGTTTTTTTCGTCTTTTTAGGGATCTGTCTGCAGAACGATCATTTTCACTACTCGTATCAGACATTTTGCAATATTGTTTAATAAAAACCACTTTCCGTATAACAAAAGATGCACCACGTGCGTTTCTGAGGGCATCTGAGTGGAAGAACAGTACATGCGCCGCACTTGTACTGTTCACTCAGCCGAAAATTAAATAGTTTACCGTTGTGGTCGGAGGATGGCTAATGTACTGTTGTTTCAATATATGATAGGCCTTTGGATTTTAAGCGATTTGGCTATCTTAGTTTAAAACGCCATATTTGGCACTTGTATTGTTCTTCCACTCACCGATTCAATTATATTGATAGATGCCCTGAACAAGTGCAAACCCGCCCCGATACACCTTTTGGAGACGATTTCCTATTGTATTTTAATTTGAAAAACAAAATTCGAGCGCAAACCGGCCGACAGCTAATCTACATATAAGTAAATTAGAGAAATATAACAAGTATTTATTATTTCCGTCCTAATGTTCATCTGTCCTACACGATCTCATTGGCCAACATGTCTATTCCAAAAAACAAATTTCGAATCATGCTCGAACCCGAAACTTACACACTATACCAAATAATTTTTCCGTATCGAAACACACACGAAACAACAAAGAAAGTATGCATATTCCATCCTTGGTTGTCGACTTCCGCTCCCTACGCGTCGTAAGGGTGGATAGGGCAATTGAAGAAACGAAGATTCCCGGTTCAACACGAAGTGACCTCCGAGGAGTAGGGCAGTTGTGGTTTCCCCCTTGTAGGCCGGCCGTCGCATCGGGCGACATCGTACCACTGCGGTAGTACTTCGGAAGTACAGGAAAAGGCATAGGTACGAGTGACGGTGCAATTGTAAGGAAAATGGGGGTAGTGAGAAAGCCGAGAAAGCATAGTATTTTGCATGCAACTTTATTATAATGATAATTTTATTAATAAAGTTTAAACTTTAGTTAAATAATATCCTTTATTATTAATATATATAGCACAAAGTGAGGACGAAACACTATTTGAGACTTAGTTATGAAATGACGTGTTTTCATGTCTCGACAAACTCATTATTATTGTATATTTTAAAAATAAATTACAGCGAAATGCTAGAAAAATTCAGCGATAACGTTAACAACCCCGGATTTTAGTTGAAAAATATTTCCTTTTTTAGTGACTTTCTACTAACTTCCCGACATTCGATATAGTGTCCCGATTGTATAATTAAAATGCTCGTTTATTTACTTTGACACACAATAAACATAATATTAATGATAAGCGACAATCTGGACAGATTGTTTTAAAAAATATGGCACTTTAATTTTAGTAGACGATCGAATTGTTAATTAAGAATTTTTTAATTAAAAGTGTACCTAATTCATTTTAAATTAAGAACTTTGCCATCGACGCAGAGACGGCCGTAAGGGATTTGGGCATCTCTAGTCACTAGCAATTTTGGTACAATCACTTGCTGTACCAGTAAAATTTTAATAAACTTCTAGATTCGTACTGCTCACTCTGAGATTCTTTCTACTTCACAAAATAATATCATTATCGAGTCTACAGTATTTCTGCTTTCCTTGGCAAACTTTACGGATACAGACATTGCAGAGCCTTGCGGCTTCAGAGTCTCAGCTTCAGTGCCGATACCTCTCTGCTTGCTTCAACCCTCTCCGCCCTAACCACTTATTGCTTCGCTGCCTTGTTAAGCGGTAGGTGTTCCACAGACTCCTTCTCCTCCTCCTTGGTCTTCATCGCCGCGACTAAACCTTCGGTCCTAGCAGCCCGGTGAGACTGCTTATGGGGGGATCGAAATACGTAAGAAGGCCTTGGAAGTGATGCTAAACCTACTCTGCTCCATACGCTCACAAGTAACCTACTTTTGTCTATCTGTTTCACTCTCTCATTTAGGCGTCAATATCAGACTTACGTAGAGTTAATATGAAATGCCAAAAAGTGATTGTTTATGCAGGCGACTTGATCCTGGTCATATTTGTCTCACTTTACTGAATTAGGGAAGGTTGCTGCAGACAGAGACAGGCATAGAATGCGAACAGCACGAAATGTTAAACAAGCTAACTTCCTTCGTCTGGCTGGAATGAAAATCAAGCAACATCTGATGTGATTTAAAATGGTGGAGAAGACGCAACATCTTTAAATTTTAAAATAATTTTTAGTTTCCTAATCTTTTCACGAAAAACGTCGTTTCCTTTTTGGTGCAAGTGAGCAATTTGTAATTGAAATATTCATTTAGTCATCTTTACTGATAGTAAGCATCAATAATAAGTTTTTCCTAAATCATATGGGGCCCAAAAATATGCTTGAACTTGAAGCTTGAAATATTTGCTAGGACCTAGAGCCCAGTAAGATGGTAAAATATTTTATGTAAATTATGATTTACTTCCTATTTTTTAATAAAACTACTTACAAGCTTATTTCTGATGTTTAATTTTTCATTTGTAGTTACATTAGTAGTTCAAAAAATGATATAAGAGTGTGTAAGGATTATTTTAAAGTGATATTTACAGCTTAAAACATGTCAGAATCCTAATATTGATTTTCACCACTTAGTAAATCAAATATAAGGGTTTTTTGTTGGTTACATGTCACTTTAAAATATTGACAGTAATAAAAATTTGGACAAAAGTGACATTTGAAAAGCACGTGCGTTTGTCAGCTGATGCCAGACGTAATGGATGCCGGGTTTGTTCGTTTGTTTCATACTTGCTTCGCTTTGTTAACACGGCTGTTTGTCTTCTTCCTGTTTATAAGTATTCGTTGGGTCCTAGTATACGCTTTCTATTGTCCATGGCGTGATGAATATAGACAGCTGTCATGAGTTTGCGTTCTGCCGTTTTTGTTGTTTCTGATGCGCCAGAAACAAGAAGATTGTCTATATTGTTTATTCATGACTTTTTCATGTAAACATCAATAATAAATGAGTAAACGAATACACCGAACCATTCAATTATCACAATTTACTTGGTTGACAGACGCTACTACTGCAGTACTGAACAAAAGCATCGGTTGGATGGATGACGATGGATCTTGCCCAAAATCAAGCTCGAAAAAAAAATTAAACCGACGCCGATGTTGAAATACAATAATTGTTTGCGTCCACATCATACTTCGGATTTGGCACGACGATTTTACGGTCTTGTTCCATTGCTTGTCTAACCTATTCTGCCAGCCTGTCGCCTGTTAAAAAGTTTTCACTAAATCACTAGATTGAAAAAGAAACACTAGATCCAGTGAATTGTTAATAGAGCTGGCAACACTGTATCGACTGGTCACCCTGTAAAGTCTGCGAAAGGAAATTACAAAAATCCCCTTACCGTGGTAGAAGCGGAAAGCAAGCGAATTAGGATGCGACAAGGAAATCTGTTTCCACTTTATTTAATTCATCGCTGGTATATTACGGTCTCTTTTCAGCCCGTTAGGTGTGCGATTGTAATGGTTGTTTGCCAAACCTGTATACAGCATGATGACTATGATCCTAGTCGCCTCATTGCTCGATTTAATCTTCTTGGGCTGTCTTGCTGAATTTTAAAGGGTTTTGAGTCTTCCATTCTTTGTCGCGTATCCATATGGTCTTCATATCGTGCGTTCATTCTTTCCCCGTTCCAACTGTAAATATTTCTGAAGAGTTTTCCAGGGCTCCTGCTGTATATGAGGATGCCAAAAATTCATGTTGCTTGTGTACCTACAGGTCGACAAGTGGATCTGTGTCTCCGACGTATCGGTACGGGGAAAGAAATATCGTTTAAAACATGGCCTGGTCATGGGCGTGCTATTATTATTTTAAATAATGTAAAAAAATAGGAAATCCTTCAGTAATTGCATTTTATGTTTGAAGGTAGGTAACTATTTTTATCAATTTTTAAAAAATTACTTTTTACAAGATGTACATTTTTCAACATGGAAAAAGAAGCTACATGATTAATTGATTAATGATTATTGTTCAGTTTTGGTCGTGTTAATGCCTCTTTCTAGCTTTCGGTTAAGTGGCAATTTAAATATATTGATTTGTGATTCCTCTTCACGTACCCTATAAACATTTGCAATCATTTCACAGATCATTTATCACAGAATTTTAAAGTAACGCCCTAAAACACGACACAATGAATACGTATTTAGAAAAGACAATTTACCATAATACCGGCAACTATTGCCCTTTCTAACACTACATAACTGGATGGGTACATCCATCAAATATCGGACATCGCCGAACAAGCCCGATGGCCCATCGGGTGTCTCACGAGACGCATGCGCTTTCAACAGTCTGGGATATAACCAATCAAAGTAGTGCTTAGTGCATTGACAATGGACTATGTTGCCATATTTTTAGATTAAAAATACTTTAATCGAATAAAATATATTATTTTGCATTTAAATATCAAAATAAATAGTTTGAAAAGAAGGTTTTAATAATATTGAAACTATAATAGAATATTGATTTCTTATATACTTATTAAATGCGTAAATGTATTACCTAACGAACACTATACCCATTAGTTTAATTTTAATTTACGACAACATAGCACTAAAATCACTTGGGAAATTTTCCACCCGCGAAATTAAAACGGTGGCACTGTCTCTGTTCTAATTTCTAACGTGCAGCTTAGAAATCGCCGACGCCGCCGACAACGTCTTAATTATAGGCCTACTATGGTATTTCCATCAGCCTGGAACAGCGCATAAATTTCGATGCCTCTATGCAGCGTTCTGATTTCCTATATTCAACTGATTTAACAGGTACGCGACCGAGACTTGGCTGATAAAGACGTTGTTAACTAGCGTTTTAGCCAGTCTACTTATGATTTTATATGACATTACGATATTACCAATCTTGCCACCTATCTAAGCGACCAGCTACATACGTTTGTTCCAGTGGCGGCTCGTGACCTATGATAGAGGGGGTTGACAAGTATGTGTAATATATATATATATAATTATAATTATTTTTAATAACGGTTGTATCTCCAACTTAGCATTGATATGAGCCCCAAGTCGGCTATTCCATTTTTTGTCCAGGCAGGTTCCGCAACGCCGCGACCAAACAACAAACTAGAAAAAATGGTTAGTTGTGCTGCATCCACAAATCCAGTTATTTTTTTCGTATATTTCATTTTTAAACTTTCTAATAAAGTCCCTAGATTTACCCTTTGTGGTCTGCGTTAAATTTATTTCGGGTTTAGTTCTTCCCGCATACTTCACTTCAATTTTTTGCTCCAAACTCAAAGATAAAGTTATTTTTTAAATAGTCCACCGTCAAACTATTCATTTTAACTTAATAAATATATAATTAAAATATTAAAACATACACGCTCGAATTTCTAAATACATGCACGAACAGACAACAGCTCGGCGCACACTAAAATTGTGCGCCTTTTGCATGGTAAATCGCCATAGCCCCGCTATCCCCCGCTGTCCCTCGCCACCTGTTACTACAGAGAAACTGCATTATGGCCCGCCCACTTATTCGCATATATGAGTATATCGCGTCATTATCTTTACTGAGTTGCCGGATGAATCGAGAGCTTATAATACAGTTTGGTTTGACGGTACGAGAAAATTAGGGAGGGTCGGACTTTATACGATAAATAATATTCAATGAATATAAATTAATAATTTTTTATTCGTTTTGTGGGCGCACGTGCGCATGTGCTCCTGTGGAAGAACCGCCACTGGTTTATTCGTGTTTCACGCCATGTGAAAAAATTATAATTTGTCATATGAGACTGTTGCTTCTCGCCAATCTTACTTAACGGCGTTATCGGTTCTCTAGGACGGACAGCGTCTGATACTTCAATAATTTACCGCGGAAAGGAGGGGGCTCAGCTCATGGGAAAATCAGCCTGCTACAAAATCTTGTAAAGATGTATATATGTTACTTTTAAAGTAAGTTGAAAGTGCAAAGATACCTGTCGCCGGCACATATCAAACAAATTCCAGACATAGGCGTAACATATTTTTTTACAAGTGAAAATACAATTAATTAATTACTTACTTTTCTACTAAATATGCTACTAAGTGACTGTTTAAATAAAAAATAAATTACATAAATTAGTAAACTTCAGTAAATATTAGTAAACTAATAATAACATCGAATTAGTTAACAAGCCGATAAATAATAATCGATTGCCTGATACCTACGCGCGCCGCCTCTGACTCATTGACTTTTAAAAATCAATGACATTGACTGATACTGGTTTCAGCTTGCTGTTGCCACCCGCCCTGCCGCCGGCTCTAAAGGGTGGCACATCGTAAGTATTATCACTGTTTAGCGGGCTACCACGATGTGACGCAATAGAACTTCCTCCACGTCGCTTCTCTCTTGATATAAATTAATCGAATAACAAGATATGAGCAGTGTTACCTAAGTTAGTTCGATATTACTAGTTTTGGCATTTTTTCAGGGACATTTAGTACCGTTGGACCCAAATCTAGTACTTTTTGAAAATGATGTATGAAATGATGCCTATTGGTATGTCGTATTACCTTCCTTTTTTGTTCGTCAGTGTTTTTTGCCACGAATTACTTTAATTTTATAAAATCTAGTACTTTTTCGTACTTTCTTGCGACAATCTAATACCCAACTAAGATAATTTCTGGCAACACTGGATACGAGGCTTCAGTGCTGCTTGAGTCGTGAGAACGGCTACCGCCTGGTTCCCTTAAAATCGTGAGCGTATTACGTACTACTTTTAAACGTTTAACCTGCTCTTCCTCAATAAATACTGCAAATACGAAATACTGCAAAATTTACCAACGTAGAGGCTATCCTCGTCCTCTCGATCAGTACTGTGGGTGATTTAGAATTCGTGTACGTTTGTTCGGGTTGTACTTTTTGCAAACGACCTGAATCTGTTTTGCCAAAATTACATTTTTTGTTGTCAAATTGTAGAAAAATATTTATAAATAGCACTCCACTATAATAGGTGAGAAAACGCAGCAACAAGTCATTAGTAAAAAATCCGTACCCGCCACTGCCAGAGTATAACGCCAAAAACTCAGTATTGTACATCCAAATCTGCACCAACCAATCCATTTAATTTCCATACCTAGTAGTCAGTCTACTCAGCTCAAATATTTTGGACAAACTACACCAACACCATTATACACCTACACCTACTTACAGTCAGCTGATGGACCAGGAGCGGCGTGGGTGTTCTAATTTAAAGCAGTTTTACAAAAATTATTGATTTACCAAAGGGTTTAATGTGACTAAACAATCCAGAGCGCCATAATAAATGATTTTCATAACACGTTGAAGAAAAGAACGCGTTTATGCACCAGGTCTCAAAATAAATACCGATTACGTTGTCTCTGTCCTAAATCTACGCGGGAATCTCAGAAATCGTTGATGACAGCTTAATTTCGGCAGTTTAGGCCTACTACGGTGTTTCGGCCACCTTCTGAGGGCTCAGGTGTCGGTGCATCTCAGGCCGGCTCGCATAATTAGGCTCGCCGCGCGGCGACCACCACGCGGCCTCGTGGGTGGATGGGTGGGGTGAGGGCGGGCCGCCCGCCTGGAGGGGGCAGGGGCGTGCGCCAGGGCGGCCGGCCCTCCCGCGGACTACAAGCGCTCAGTCGGGCCGAGTACGCGTTAGTTGACGTTCGCGCGAGCCGTAATCGCTCCTATTTCTCGTTTCGTGCTCACGTGCTCTTGTTATTTACAACTTCGGTGTTTGGCAATGAACGCCAAAACGCTACAATAGATAACTGTTAGTGACATTTCGGTGTGTTTTTGAACTTTCAGGTGACCAGAGGAGCCGCCGAAATGCAGCACGCTACAGGGTCGCCGCAGCAGTTCTGTCTGCGATGGAACAACTACCAGACCAACCTTACCAACGTTTTTGACCAGCTGCTTCAGAGTGAATCGTTCGTGGATGTGACTTTAGCCTGTGATGGACACTCGGTGAAAGCACACAAAATGGTCCTCTCCGCGTGCAGCCCCTACTTCCAGTCCTTGTTCTTCGAGAACCCTTGCCAACACCCCATTGTAATAATGCGGGATATAAAGTGGCCAGAACTGAAAGCCGCAGTCGAGTTTATGTATAAAGGCGAAATTAACGTCTCCCAGGAACAGATCGGACCGTTACTTAAAGTTGCCGAAACTCTGAAGATCCGCGGCTTGGCCGATGTGAACGGGGAGCAGGACATAGCCGCTGCCACTTCTGGAGAAGTAACCGCTAGGCCAGCTTCCAAACCAGCCCCGCCAACTCCAACGGCTACCCCCGAATGGGGTAGAGATTCTAGATTAGATCATCAGTCCCAACAGCCACTAAACTCGCAAGATTCTTTAGAGGCTCAGCGCGCCAAAAAGAGGCGCCGTTCTGGCGAGCGAAGCAGCATCAGCAGCCCCGCTGAAAGTGCTAGTACAGAGATCCCAGAACCTCCACCTTCAGTGGAGATGTCGCCTGCTCCCCCACATACCCCTTTGACCACTTCCGCATCTATCGAACAGTTGCCGTTGCCGCTGACTATGCAAGCACAACAAGTCTCACATTCTTCTGTTCCTTCTGATGAAATGGAGATCAAACCAGGCATCGCTGAGATGATTCGCGAGGAGGAAAGGGTAAGTCTTAATATTTCCGTATTAGTATTTTTGGGAAAGGATGTTTTTCCTATGATCTAGGGAACTTGGAAGACAATAATTAGGGATATCAGATGTCTTGCTACTGAACTGATAAATTAATTGTAGCAACGATAATTTTTGTCAGAGTATTGCTAGTTCCTAACCTTCGAGGGCGAAACCGTCTGGGAAACCGCCATATCGTAATATAGAAATAAAATAACATAATAGAAAATCAATAGATCACGCATCGTGTATGCACGATGGTTAGATTCATTCCATTACCGTCTGTGATCAACAGACTTAGTTGCTTTTCGGGGTTGCTGCTATCAAATTGAGAAACAGTGACATAACCTTTTCAACGTGATCTAAATGAGATTTTAAATACTGATTCCCAAGAACAGTACCTACTAGTTCATTTTTCTACATGTTGCTAAACTGTTAAAAAGAAACATCGAGAAATAACCTATGATGATATAGTCGACTTCGAAAAATGGACTATCGAAATCTTTTATTCCATCGGCAACTGATATTTTCTTCCATGAATTAAATGAATCGATGAGTAAAAACAAAACAAGATCCAGAAGATAAAGACTATTTTAAATCTGTACAATCTTCTTGGCAAAAAATATCAATTTCAGTAAGCATTCAAAAGTATTAAGGAAATTATATTTCAAGCCAGCAGACGGCTCCTCCTTTATCCAACTATTATTTATTCTTATACTTATCCGGACTGTAAACCGATTTTAAATTTGGATCAACTAGAACGTCAATTGCCTTATCCAACTTTTTGATCTTCATCTATTTCTCTTTATTTCAAGATATTATTAGATCTTGACGTTTTAGTGTCTGTGAATCACGAAAACGCTCATTTCCTATTTCCATCGGTCAGTCTGTTGGAACAGAACAGAAACTGATGAAATTTGATAAGTGAATATGGATTCATAAAGTCAGGAATAAAAAACATATAAATTATATTTACTAATTACACCAGATATGCATTAATTATTATCCTACCGGGCAATGGTATTTCCCGTTTTTTATTATAGACAAGAACGTTAATATGGGATAGGAAAAAGATATTTTTTAATGTTTAGCTCGCTCTGACTATTTTTTTTTAAAATGATTTTATTAATAAAAAAATTACGATTTCGACAATTTAATGTGTAAAGTCCATTAACCGATTAAGGATGGAGATAATCATTTATCAAACGAGGTGCTAAACAGAGATGGGATACTGACCTACACAGATCCACGAAAAGATAGCGTGTCTAATGTTCCACGCGCGCCGAAATAAAGCATCAAAAAGTGCGACGCGCGCCATTGGTTTATTTACATCGAGCACACGTGCGGGGCATGTGAATCCGGCTGTCCGCCGATCTTCCCATGCTGAGAATTTTTAGCGTTTGTGCGTTGGGGGATTTTGAGAACGGTTCTCGTATTCGGGTGTTCATGTACAGGATGAGTCGGGAGGAATGGACCGAACGCCAGGAGTGTATTGTACATACAAGTGAAAAAAACTCATATTAATTCTTTATCCCATTTTCATTTGTTTTCAAGTTATAGCGTAATAATTACCAAGGATCTTAAATCAAGGAGGATACCGCTTTGGTTCACAGTCTTTGTAGAATAAACAATTCACATTCTTAGGTAGGTTGTAAAGAACTTTCCAGAAAAGCACTCGGGGAGCTCTGAAAATTAGTATAATTTTTGTTTGTTGTTTTCTGTCAATTTGACAAATACGTCGCCGTCGAGCGTTCGGAACGTACTTTTTATAAAGCCCTTATTGGAACGGTCGTTTTTCATACTTGATTTCACGATTGACAGTACCTGATTAAGAACAGTCATATTTGTGAATATTGTTAAATAAAATTATTTTTCTATTTTGGGTTTCATAATGGCTACATTATGAAATGCAAAAAAATTGCATAACCTGCCACTTTAAGAAACTGAAATTTTATTTTTTTTATGTTGGCAGCAAGTAGGGTTCGAATTTTAGGCTTACTTTGATTCCGTCAGGCATTATGGATCCGACATAAAATGTGTATAGAAAACTCTAAAATACTAACCTTTAACCTTGCAAATAGATCATTTTTACTAGATATTTATCTGAAATACCTATACTCGGAAATATATAACATGCTGACAGTGTCCGTCAACTAATTTCTTATACACTGAACCAAAAGTGAACATAAATACAAAGAAAAAGTTCATTGAATTAATGATTGACATCATTAATTTTGAGCCGATGAACCAATACATTAATATAATGAAAAGTCGTTCATTTAATGTAGGAATCTATTCTCATCATATTGATGATCACTGTTCATTGATTTTAGGAATAATTTCATTGATACAATGTACGCAGTTTCATAGCTTTAACGAATACATTTATTGTTTCGATGCATTATAGCATTAATTCAATTAATACAGATTCATTGCTTTAACGAATATCATTCATTGTTACAATGAACATATAACATGAATGCAATGACTACAGATTCATTGTGTCAACGATTGCGTTCATTGTTACAATGTACTCATTCATTGTTACAATGAACTTCCAACATGAATTCAATAATTACAGATTCATGGATTCAACGAACACGTTCATTGTTTCAATGTACGCATTCATTGTTGCCAGTTTGGAAAAAGGTAATTTAATAAAACTTACGTATTTACAAGTAATTTGTTTATTATGGTTATTTTTGTGATAAATACTCGCATAAAATGTGAACTTTAGAATTAGTGTTTGTTGACTTTAATTCAAAAAAAAAGTTTCAATAAAAGAATAAAACATAGACGATTCAATGGGAAATTCGAGATCGAACAAATATATAATTTTAAAACAAAGGTCTAACGCTCTTAAAACATTGTTGAATTTATACCTTATATCATCAAAATTGATAAATATTTGTATAATTGTTTCACATTGCGATCTTTAATGTGGTTGTCAATAGTTAACAAACAAATAATTTCCTCTTGCCTCTGCTCCCGTTCGGCCAACAAACCATCCTTGTTTTTAAAATCAGCCTTGAAGTCCATGTCAACCTAGAAAAGATTGGTTAAGGAAATAGAATAAAAGAAGAGAATAATTAATTTTACCAGTCGAAATCCAGATGGTTTTTTATAAAAGGGCCATTTATCCATTATTTGGGCTGTGTCGTTAGACTTAATAAACTGTAGCCGGAATTGACAACATGCTTTCCATGTGCTATCGAATTGCTCAGAAGTCAAATTGTCGAATTTAAGTGCTCGAAGGCAGCTTTCACCATCTTCTTCTGGATCTATAAACAATATAAAAATTAATTACTGCAAGTATGTATAATTTTATCTTGACCATGTTTGATTCTTTCAGGAACGTGTTAGATATATTTCATTCATTCATCTCATTTCATAAATAATTTTAGATGTGTATCTACTAACCACAAATATGATATTATATTATACAATTTGATTTTACCTAAATCTTTTTCATGTCTAGATTTGGTTTGTTCTTTTCCTTGTATTTTTTCTTCATATACATGTTTGGAAACCGCTGCTTTAAATGATGTCGTTAAATTACAAAACTTGGTGTATATTTTCCCTCTTTTATTAGTTCTAAAATATTCGTAAAATAACATTAGTTTCATTAGAAGCCATATATTAAAAAGGTTTACAAATTCATATTAGATTTTAAAATGCAAACTCTTACCAATTTTTCTGACTGAAATCTTTCAAGAATTTGTCGTTCTATCTGATGACTAGCACCCAACGTCATTTTAATTCCTCTTTCGTCGAAATAGAATGCAATAAGTGAAATTAGCGAGGATCTCTGTTCCTCTTGAAACTTAGAAAATTTGCTGTACTCTATGAGTATCTTTCCTCATGAGGTTTCATTTAAAATTGTCACTAATTCAAGACCATCATAGTTGTTGTCAGGCGGAGACGAAGGTCTTTCATACGGTGATCTTGGTGGGGTATTTGCTCTGCTGAGCGATCCAGAAGAAGCTGGGGTTGGTGGACTTTTCAGGTTCTGATGAAGGAACAATGCTTCTTGGGTCTGCAATAATTAGCCTTTTATTTAATTAAAAAATTGTTAAATTCCGGTTGTCAAGGGCTCTTACCTTTGAAGTAACAACTCACTACACAGATATAATAATACCTACTCGATTTATAAAATAAATCACACGTGCAAAGATCTCAAGATGAGACTTGCCTCTGTCGGTTTCTTTTCAATTATTCCAACAGCAGCTACCGCTTCTGGTGGGGATATCGTTTAATGACGTGTTCATTAGCTTGATGAAACTCGTACATCAATACAATGAATAATTCGTTTTTTATGTTCGATACCTTATATTAATGAACGCATACATTAATGTAATGAAGACTTGTTCATCAAGTAAATAATTATTGTTCATTAATACTAATACCCACTTCATTAATCTGTGATTTTTACATTAATGTAAGGACTAGGGTTCATTAAAATTTAAGAATTAAGACGATGGACGAATTCCTTGAATCAATGAAAATGTTCATCATTTTAATGAACATATTATTATAATAACGAACATTTTACATTAATATAAGCATATATAAATCATTATATAGATGAACACGAATTCTTAATATTAATGAATGCAGGTATTAATCTATGAACAGCATTTCATTACTTTGATGAAAGAGTTCATTGTTTCAATGAAATATTAGTTAATAATTGCCGTTCATTAATATTATGAACGATTTTTTTTTCAGTGTAGTCACAACAAAAAACCACATAACCTAAGAATAATAGAAATATCTTTCAGTTTATGCTCTACTACTGAAGTTTTATGGAATAAAGTACTATTTTTATTTTTAATTCAAAATTAGCAGTAAGTATTATACATATTAGTTTATATATACATATTTATAGTTACTGTAGACCATTTCCTAGGCATTAATTGTTATTCCTGTCAGTTTCTGTGTCGACACAATATTTTGTTCAATAGTATTATTTATTATTTAGTTCATTAATTTGAACTTTGTTCTGCTCGCACCATAACTCAAAGTTTTGCATATTCTTTTTAAAAGTTTTTCTAGATTATTTTCTGCATTTTCTCGTATTTCTGACGGAGTACAACTTTCTTCCTGACTCATTTTTATCAACGTTAATAATATATTTATTTTTAATTATGACGAATGGGAAGAAGCTTTGTTGTGTTCAATTGTTTCTATCATGGCAGATTTGATACTTGTAAGATTTTATGAAATTGTAAAAGTATTGCCAACCCAAGAAGAATATATTAATTCAAATGGAAAAAATCGACTATATTTTTTTAAGTTTTCAGACCCAAATAGAAAAAATATTATAAAATACACGGTTCATAAGACAATTAGAGCACTTGTACTTTAGAAAACTCCCCGCTTCGCGGGTCGTTTTCCAAGTTAAACGCGCGCTCTAAGATAATGTCTTATGAAACTTGTATCTTAATATACTATTGTTGTTTTCCAGTGTTTGTGTGTTAAATTAACGTATTGTTTGTGGAAAAAATAGTAATTCTACACTACATACGGTAAGACTGTGCCAAGTCTGCCGTAAACTAGATAAAATATAGACTTTTGAGGTACGTCCGTGGATTGTTTGTGTTTCCTAATCAAACCAATCAGCTGTCACAATGAGAACAAAAACAGACAGACGATAGAAGGAGATGGGGATTCTACAGATAGAATCCCGATCTCTTTTTTGTTGTCTTTATTTTCGTAATAACAGGTGTCACATTGACGTGTAGGAAGCAGATAGAAATACCGGGTCCATGTTTGTTTCAAGCCAATGGTAATTACAAATAATTTAATTCAGACATTAACATTTTTTAATCATAACGTTCTTTTAATTAACATCACCATTAACCTCTAAACATTTTCGGCAAATCAACCAAGAAATATATAAATAATTCGTGAGATCACAGCGACAACGTTGTAGTGTTTACGTGATTAGTATTCATTCTTATTTCGGCTCCTGGATTGTGGTGCACATGTAGCGCATTGTAAAATAGAAATAGATGTTGCCAGAGTGCAGTTTGATTAGTTCAAGATTCGTTTGATACTTTTAAGTATAATAATATTTTTTTAAAGAATCTCTCATCGCCTTTTCACAGTTTATATTAAAATTATTGGGAAATACATTTATTTTAAGAACAATTGCAAACCAGTTGTAATTGTCAAATTAACTAATTTAAAATTTTGCAAGATACCTTTGCGATAAATATGTCAATCTGGCTATGCTGTAATAATCACTGAAAGAGGTGGGAAAGACTGTTTGTATTCGCTGCGTAGGCTAGAAATGTACATTTTTCTATCTGTAGCTTGCAGTATCTTTGTTAATGCCGAATACAAATTTGCTACAAGAACCGGGTTTACATTTTGAACGGAGTGGTGCAATTTTCAAATCATTCTTTTTGCCTAATATTCGGAGTTATGTATGCATATTTAAAAAACAAAATTTATTAATCAGAAGTTTTTTTTAGATTAGTTCCGGTAATTTCATAAAGATGATTAAAAATACTCGAAACGTAATTAAACTATAATGTGTAGTATCATTGACTTTAAAATAAAAAAAGATCTCAATTTTGCTCTGACAACTTTGATATTAACGACGGATAAAAATTAAATTAAAAATCCAAAATTTCATTTTTTTTAAATAACTCAAAATTTTGTGTGGCATATTGTTTGCGATACTTTTTCCCCATTTAATCAAAGTTGTATCTGTTACCATTAACGAGATCTCCATCAATCCCTCCTTATCTTGGACACCCTGTATAATTTTAGAACAATACTGGATAAATTAAACTTTTTTCATTTTTGAAATTCTAATTTTAGGATAGATTTAAAAATTCGAGACAAATGTGGACTGATTATTTTTTAAATATTGTTTTTAAACTAGTGGAACAGATTTTGAGTTTCTCTTCCCCCATTCATCATTTTACTCCACTATAAGATGGACTATTTCAAAAAAAATAATAAGATTAGAAAATATGCATTCTTCAAAACGTAAGAACCGTTTCAGCCTGGCGCGTTATAATTTTAGCATTAAAATATTTTTACAGTCAAACTACCTTATTAAATATAAATTATTAATGAAACAATCATCCTTTCTCGCCTTTTCCTTAAAATTCGATATCTGCCGCATTTATTATTTATAAAAACTGTTCTAAATTGCGCAGCGTTCAATTTTTGTGTTGCCTTCTTGAAAGTAAAATTGTATCTGGGCAATTTTTGCCTGCAAATTTTATTATTTTTTTTTTGTTGGTAAAATTAAAACACCGGATAATGAGCAAACCCATGCATGGTACCGTGTGCCTCCACCCATCTTTTGAATAGATGTTTCTCGGAACGTGCGTTCCCAAGTGTGTTGAAGATTTCTAAAGTATTATGTTTACTTAAGAAGGGAAATCCTCATGAGTTGGGTAATTATCGTCCTATTTCACTCCTCTCTGTGTTTTCTAAGATATTTGAAAAAGTGATCTTCAGACGCATAGTGTCTTTTTTGGAATCAAGTGACTTGATTTCTGAAACACAGCATGGTTTTCGTGTGGGTAGGTCGACTATTTCTGCACTATGCTCCGTCTTGGATACGGTTTACAAGCAGATAGATGTGGGGAAAAAAGTGATGGCTCTGTTTGTGGATCTGACAAAGGCCTTTGACTGTGTGGACCATGATCTGTTATTACAAAAAATACAAATTTTTGGTATTCGCGGGAATTGCAATTCTCTATTAAAGTCATATTTACAAAATCGCAGTCAGTACGTTTTATTTGAGAGTCAGCAGTCCGCTCGGTTGGGGGTTGAGGTCGGCGTCCCGCAGGGCAGTGTATTGGGGCCGTTGCTTTTTCTACTATACACAAATGATATTTCAAACTTTCTGACTTCCTACCATTGTGAGTTTGCGGATGATATTACAGTGCTTGATTTTAACACAAATGAATCTACTGTAGTCAGTTCAATAGAACAAAATCTTAATATTCTGCAGAGTTACTTTACCACTAACCGACTTACCCTAAATCAAAATAAGACTTTTTCCTTACAATTTCATCCCTACGGAGCACACTACACAAAGAGTCAGTTACTGAGATTGAATGGTCGATCAATTGCTCAAGTTACTTCATTAAAACTACTTGGCATTCATATAGATATGTCCTTGAATTTTAGAAATCATGTTGACTTTGTTTGCAAAAGATGTGCAAGTAACTGTTATGCTTTGCGCCGCTTCAGGCAAATTTTGAGCAAGGAGGTAGTAAAGACTTACTATTTCTCAAATTTTGAATCATTTATCCGATATGGCATCATCCTTTGGGGAAGTTCGTCGGCTGCCCGTAGAGTCTTTATAATGCAAAAGCGAGCAATTAGATGTATGTTTGGTCTTAATTTTAGGGAATCGTGTAAAGACATGTTTATTAATGAAACGATACTAACATTGCCCAGTCTTTATATTTTTGAAATTTTAAAGTTTGTCAAATCAAGTTATAATAGTTTTAAGTTACAAAACGCATTTCACAGTTATGGTACTAGATTTGGAAATGACCTTCAATATGTTCATCACAAATTAGAGTTATATAAACAAAATCCGTATTATATGGGCGCAGTTTGTTATAATAAACTTCCTTCTTGCTACAGAAATCCAAATATGAATATATCTAGAATTAGAGAATTCTTAGCAATTAATGCTTTTTACTCAATTGGGGAATTTTTGCACCATGAGTTTTAGTCGTTATTTTAATTTTTCTTTTATATCTATTAATTTATGTAATTTCTGAATTGTTATTTTTTTAAGTTAGTCATAAGTTGACATGTCCTATATCCTATTTTTAGTGATCGCTTGGATTAATAAATTTTCATTTCATTTCATTTCCATCGTTTTTTACGCACAAATATGGTCAAAAGAATAGTATTTGACTATTTCACAATATAGCCATTAATGGGCTGCTTGATGGTATTTGAACTGTAAATTTTAAGGACATTTTCTTCGCTGCATTTATTGTCATGATTGTAAATATTTCGAATGGATATATGAAATATTGGAAATTCCCGGACGTATCTCGGAAATACGGAAAATATATGAAATATTAAAATAAATATTTAAAAAGCGTTTTAAACGATTGAAAGCAAAGGTTTATATATGTATGTAATATATATTTTATAACTTTATGCAGTAAAAACATCAAACTAGAAAAATGATTTCGTCATTCATTTAAAAAAAAAAGAAACAGGCGTACTAATGACATCGCACCTAAACTACGCCAAATGTCCCACAATGAAAGCAAAAATAGCAATTTTATTTTTATTTTTGACACTGTTGAAGACTGATTCCGCGGTTAGTTCTTTATGAAACATTTTTTAAATAATTTAATGTAAAGAAAGAAGAAATTTGCTTTTAAATGTTTCAATATATTGAGAGGATTACTCTACATGTTTCGGCTTTTTTAGGCCTTTTTCAAGAGCATTGCAAGATGAATACTAAACTTAAAAATTATTTTACGGGTCTTTTACAGTCACTAATAAACTCTTTTATAGCCTAAGAATTAGGTTTTTCCCCAGATTAGTGTAGGTAGACTTGAGAAAGCTGTCTATAACGGACGTGTTTACGAAATTTTGTTGATCATCGCAATTCTATTTTGAATAACATAAGAAATTCCGGAATCTCCACACATTGTATAGAAAATAACCATTTTATAGATACGGGCAACATTAAACTATTACATAAAGAAAGAAAGGGTCAACGTTTAGATCTTCTAGAACAGTATGAAATTAAAAAGCCTATAAAAAATAATCCCCTCACAACTAATGATCAACAAAATTTCGTAAACACGCCCGTTATAGACAGTTTTCTCAAGTCTACCTAATCTGAGGAAAACCCCTAATTCTTAGGCAATAAAAGAGTTTATTCGTGACTGTATCCCGTAGACCCGTAAAATAATTTTTAAGTTTAGTATTCATCTTGCACTGCTCTTTAAAAAGGCCTAAAAAGCCGAAACATGTAGAGTAATCCTCTCAATATATTGAAACATTTAAAAGTAAATTTCTTCTTCTTTACATTAAATTTTTTATTCTTTATATTTTTTGATATTTTACCGTCCCACAATGAAAACTTGTTAAACAAAAACAGGAATTTTTTTATTTTTGACACTGCTGAAGATTTAGAGGAAGTTGACTGGCATGAAGAAGGTATTGATGCTGAATATAATATTGCAGATAAATGGTGACAGCGATGAAGATATAATATGCCTCTTGCTCGACTTGCTTCTCGTGTGTGATTGTTTTTTTAACAAATTTGACTTTATTCTTTGTATTTTTTGATATTTTCCCTTTTATTTATGTGCATGTGTGTTTTGCGTTCTGGTTTTTGGATGTGGTATTTTTTCATTAATTGTTTAGTTCTTTGAGTTTTTAATTTATTTCCAATATTTACGTATTGCCAATGTTTCCGAAAATATTTCCTAAAATATGGGAATTTTGCAACACTAGCTCCAGGGGTACCTGGTGGTCAAGTAACATTTTTTTTTCAAATTTAGGCATAAAAAGAAATCTGACTAAACCAAAAGTTACACTCGTCATGTATTCAATAAGCACAGCTCCTCATTGATTCAAAAATGTTGAGGTTTTTGTCATTCGTGAGTGTAAATTCAGATATTCTGACTCCCTTGCGTCAACTGCGCTGCCACCACTTTATTCCAGTATTAAAATATGCGTCTTGCAAAACTTGAACTTGTTTATGCGGAATTGTTGTGTTGTTTCGAACAAACTTGAAACATTGTCGATTGTAAACCAGGTTTAGGTTAAGTTTTATATTCATGTATTAATGCCATTTAAGCCATAATTAACAAAATAAGATTAGATCTTAGTTAATTTGTTGCTTTTGCCTTGTTAAGAAACTCAATTTGCATATATCTGATAAGCAAGTAATTTGACAAAATACTACACGTGTAAACTGCACGTTTATTATTTATTATTTTTATAATAATAATGTTATAAACCCGTATATTAATTTTTTTTCTCAATTTTTATTCCCAACCTTAATCAACCCTTGGTTGGTACCATTGCGATATAACCTACCGATTGGGGAGTGCGTACCGTCCCCACGATATATCCAATCAGATCTGGCCTCTATATTTTAAATGTTCATCTACTAGGTAAATCATACACACATGTTCCACAGATATGTAGAGTTTGTTTGGAGCTGTATTGAAGCAACAATAAGCAATAATGCTATAATTTGGAAGAAAAACTTGGTGTTACAAAATTATAGGAATAATGTTATGAGGTTTTTGTTGAGGAAAGACAAAACTTTGAGTGTTATAAGGAAAAATTTTATCGATAATTAAAACGACTTCTACTTTCGTAAGTTTAAGGTTATGCATGTGACTAAAATTTCAAAAGAATACAAGTCAACAATATAAATAAGGAAATACATTGCAAATAAACCGTAAATTAATTTTTTTATTTAAATCTTACCTTTAATAGTATATTAAGATATTTTCATAAGACATTAGCTTAGAGCACGCATACAGCGGTTAATTTAGAAAATGACCCGCGAAGCGGGGAGTTTTCTAAAGTACAGGTGCTCTTATGAACCGTGTATTTTATAATACTTTTTCTATTTTGGTCTTTAAGGTCTGAAAAACTTTTAAAAATGTAGTCGATTTTTCCATTTGAATTATTTTTTTCTTTTTGGGTTGGCAATACTTTCACAATTTAATAAAATGTTACAAGTATCAAATATGCCATGATAGAAACAATTGAACACAACAAAGCTTCTTCCCATTCGTCATAATTAAAAATAAATATATTATTAAAGTTAATAAAAATGAATCAGGAAGAAAGTTGTACTCCGTCAGAAATACGAGAAATTGCAGAAAAACTTTTAAAAAGAATATGCAAAACTTTGAGTTATGGTGCGAGCAGAACAAAGTTCAAAATATTGAACAAGATGATAAATAATACTATTGAACAAAATATTGTGTCGACACAGAATCTGACAGGAATAACAATTAATGCCCAAGAAATGTCTACAGTAACTATAAATATGTATATATAAAGTAATATGTATAATACTATATTAAATTAAAAATAAGAATAGTATTTTATTGAATAAAACTTTAGAAATAGAGCATAAACTGGAAGATATTTCTATTATTTTTAGGTTATGTTGTTTTATAGTTGTGACTATAAGAAATTAGGTGACACCATCAGCATATTATATATTTCCGAGTATAGGTATTTCAGATAAATATCTAGTAAAAATGATCTATTTGCAAGGTTAAAGGTTAGTATTTTAAAGTTTTCTATAAAAAAATTTTGACGCATCCATAATGCCTAGAAAACTAATTTCAACGAAATCGAAGTAAGCGTAAAATTCAAACCCTACTTGCTGCCAACATAAAAAAATACAATTTCAGTTTCATAAAGTGGCAGGATATTAAATTTTTTTGCCATTATGAAACCCAAATAGAAAAAGTAGTTTTCCCATTGTCTTGGGTAAATAATAATGAAAATCTGCTTATATTAAAAGAAAATGTAATTTAAACTTGACATTTATTAAAACTCATTCTCTAGTACTCGGCCTGGTTAGCACCCTGCTTAAAAATGTTGTGGACCAATGAGACAGTTTTATCACGTTTAAGGAACATGGAAAGTTTATCAGTATAATCACATGTAAATACAACACTTTGATTGGTCGCAACAATATATTTGGTGATGGAAATAATCGTCGCTAATATAACTAGAGCTCGTTTCTTATCGATAAAATATTTCATGTTCACGATAGGTTTTGTTTTGGAAAATTTACGAATAGTCGTTGGCATGTTTATTCTGATTAAATCCCGAGAATGAAGCTCGAGTGATTTAATCTATGAATAAACATGCCCTAACGATCATTGAGTAACATTTCCATTAATAATAATAATAATTTACGGGGATTTTTAACTGGATCTATCGTTGATTGCAATATTCCTATCCTATAACTAAAATAGGATTTTGCATGTAAGCTCCTTTTGTATTAGTTATAGTAATTTTTCGCAGGCACATACGCAGAACATTTCCAATGAAATGTACACACACTCGAGCTTAAAAATAATATACAATTATCCGCATTACATATTTGTTTTCTTGTAATTATCTTGTTTTTGTTTTATTATAACGTGTACCTTGGTTCTCAGCTAATTGTATACTTTCATAAGGAACCGTATAACCATACACATTTTTACTTTTAATGGCGGTTCTCCTTTTCTTAAAGATTATATACATATTGTTAATTAATGATATTAAAATAACTAGGGACATGTGACTTTAATAAAAAGCTCATAAAAATTATAAGAATAAAATTATGTACGTGAAACGATAAAACTCGTACCTTGTACGTTGGAGAAAATTTATCATTTGATGAGGATGATCGTAATTTTTTAATAGTTAAGGTGTTTTTTGTTAATTTATTAACCGCGGTATGCACCGGTTGCAATTAACTAGAATTAGGAATTTGACTGCAGTTGATTACGAAAAATGTTATGCGGCCGTCATGTTAAATTTAATCTTATATATTTCTGGGTTTAACGAAAGATTAACAAACGTACTGACGTACGCGCATGCGTGGGGTTACGTATTATTATTTTTTACATTATTTGTTAAACTTTCAATTGTGTGTTTCTGTTTATTTAAATTGCAATCAATAATGGAAAATATTAGAAATTACAGATGAGGTGTTTAAAATACAGCGAAACCTCCCATAACGTACACCTCTAATAAGCGGACATCTCTATTAAGCGGACATTTTTTCATAGTCCGGAACTAGATATATGAAATGCCATGAAAATCAACCTCTTTTGGGCGGACGCGGACAGGCTGTTTTCATACAAATAGTGCGAAAACCCTCCTTTAAACGGACAAAAAAAATTTAGTATTTATGAGATGAATAAGTACGGTGCAAAAACTCTCTGAAGACAGACCGGCAACTATGCGTGGGCAAAGCGAAAGGACTTCGCCGAATGAAAGTATGTGTGATTCCCCGACAGCAGTCCGCGTTTATTTGTGAGTTGTAAGGTTAAAATCGTAAACAATGGCAGTAAAATGTCGCTTTTTGAGTCTGAAAGAGAATATTGATGTTGTGGAAGTTTGTAATTTGATAACAATAATTTGGGCGAGTTCATTAACATTGATAGCAATGTGCTATTAGATGATGTTAGTGACCCCATTCCTACCGATTATGTAGCCCAGACTGAAACCACATCATTATCTGACGAAGAAGTTGAATGCAGTAATCAAACAAATGTCACCAATTATCACAAGACATTAGTATGGTAAAGGAATTACAAGAGTATACAAAGAATAGAGGTGACTCTACAGCAATGGAATTGTTATCAGACTTGGAATTACATTTTCTAGATTGCAAGATTTAAAACGCAAACACATCAAACTACGTTATTAGATTTTTTTAGTACTACATCCTAACTAAAACTAGTGTATTTTTATTATGTTTAATAAATGTTTATTTTATACATACATATACAAAGTAATAATTTTGCATTTACATATTACCTAATAACAAATTTCCCATGGGCGGACACCTCTATTAGGCGAACACATTTAGACGGTCCCGTAGGTGTCCGCCCAAGAAAGGTTTCACTGTATAAGTATAATCGGCTTTTCTTTTCTTCTTCACGGAAATTTATTGAATATCAAGTTATTTCGAATACTGGGTAACTGGTAATTATTTTTTAAAAGGTTGAGTGACGAAAAAACTTCTTTTTCGTCTTTTTTTTTATTAAACACTACCACAATAGAAAAATCTTTTAAGACACTTCGTGAGTGGTAAGAATGAACCGATTCATGTTGGTTGTTAATGGTTTCAAGAAGTTATATTGGTTTGTTCGGGTTTGTATTGTTGAACATTTGCCATGGAAATATTTGTAAAAGAGGAATAAATCACCAACCTGCCGTCGATGTTCTACTAGGCTGTCAAAAGATATTGACCAGCTCGTGATCTAGGATCAAATAAATAAAATCTCCTTTCCATGGAATCCAGTAGCCGGGCTTTGTTGAGTGTCAAAAGGTGTTGAGGTGTATCCAACCCTCTTGTTCCGGGCCGCACCAAGTTTCTGCGAAGCAGCTTGGCGACTACCACAACGTGGTTATGCCAAAACATATCCTCCCCGATTGACTCCCATATTAGACAGTGGAATTGTGTGTCGTGCCATGACTGGATATAGTTCTGTAATCTACTGCAAACTTCATAATAATGAATTGGAAGGTAGAATTTAATAATAATTCGTAAGTTTAATGATAGATTATTTTAGATAACTGTGACTAAAGTGAATCAACATTTTAGTGAAATTTTCATTAAATTTATGCTAGAAATAGAAACTAAAGTTATGAGGTCTGATGCCATCTTCAAGTCGTGGTTTGGCCAAATTTGAATACATAAGACTGTAAAAAATTCTTTTATGTAACCTAAAAACTCGAATGAAGCAATAAGTGTTCGTTGCGTTTTATTTAATCCATCATCAGAACTTATGTTAAAACATCATTTAGCTATATCCCTAATGATTTTAAACAAAAATTAGGAACAGACAATTTTTATCGTAACATCGATGATATTTCCAAAAATAATTTATTACTCACATCCAAATAACGTCACACCCTGTATACACGATAAATGTATTAAAAGTTTTATAATTTTCCCATTTCCCACTTTAATATTAAAGCTGATGAATAATTTAAAATTAACTATAATTTATTTTTTGTAGAGATACGGCAAAGCGCAATTCGGTATAATGAGATTTTCACTTACTATGCATAGAGTAAACGCCTATTTAGGTTAAATCTTTAGGAAATTTTCCGAAGAAATTAATATTAACTTAATTAAATATGCAAAAAATATGATTACTGGTGTAAACGTTGCGAGGTTTAAGAGCTGTTATTTTTTTTAAGCCTAAATCAATTTTTTTTTTAAATTTAGGAACAGATTCTAAGGAAATTGCAAGTTGTGTTAATTTCGAAAAATTTATAGTAAAAAATCTTTACTATAATTAAACGTTAACATGGCAATTTCCGATCTAAATTTGTGAAATTATACAATTAGCTCGACAAATTACACGTTTTTAGTCAAACAAATACACGTTTCTTACTCATCATTTATAATACAGCCAATTTATGTTCACAAAGGCCCCAGGTAGTTATGATTTCTTCAATTTCACTTGTTTTTGGGGTGCTAAATCCGAATCTGGGGTCTGCTAACAAAATTTCGTGACGCAACATTGAAAGAAATGCAAAAGTTGGTAAAAAAATCTTATTTTTTGACTCGGAAACTGTCAACTTTTCGTAAATAACCTTCCTATTCAAAAAGAAAGCACATATAATTTTTTACAAATTTCATTATTCGAGTTTTGGAGTGTAGAAAGTTGGTTTTTGAAGAGATATCCGAAATGCATCAATTTTTAACTATCGTTCGAGCCCGAATGGTTGGTCGTACAAAAAAACTATAATAATATAATTTGTAGGAATCTTTATTTCCTATCCTTATGACTAGGAAGGTTATTCACGAGAAGTTGATAGTTTCCGAGTTATAAGCAGAAAAACACAAAAAAAAAAAATGAGATTTTTTTTGCTTTTTTTGGGTTTTTTTTCAATGTTCCGTCACGAAATTTTGTTAGCAAACTCCAAATTTGGATTCAGCACCCCAAAAAACATATACAGGGTGTTATGGCAATGACTTATTATATTTCAACCTGCAAATCCTGAGATGAAAATAAATTGAAGAAAAATATAACCATAAATGGCGCTTTGAATTATTAAGCGAAATATACACTTTATTTAAATTTCAAAATTTACGTGGCCGCTCCTGAGGACCTTCGCAATCAATAGTTTATTGAGGCAGTCTCGAGGTTCAAAAGAGGTTAGCGCATTATAGGCGGTGTTGTCATATTGCAACACAGAACACGTGTTCAGTTTTTGACAACAAGACGTCTTTGACACGCGTTATCACTTCTTTTTCAAACTTTTTCGAAAAAAAAAACTACAATTTTAAGGTACATGTCTTTTACCGTCGATCTTATTTTAAAATAATCCGTTTTATAATTGAATTCCATAAAAAAATAAAACACAAAAAGTATGTTTTTCTACAGCTCAACAGTAGATAATATCACACAAATTTTAAATCACATCATTATTATGAATTATTTCACAGTAGAAAAAAAATCGCGTACTGCTACAACTAACAAAACGTTTAAAATTCGTATACGTCAAGCACGTGGAACCCTCGACAGCGTCCGTCCGACCCCCAGTCTCGAAACATACTGAAGCAACGATAGTGGCGCGCGGCCGGTATCCAAGCAAGGGCGAGACACGCGGTGTGATCTGACAACACGGTTAGTATACTCTAGTGACACACATTGTTGCTAAGTGAATCCAGATGGAACGGCGCGACAGTACGTGGGTAAAAAGGGTTTTTACCTTAGTATTTAGATATTCGATTTAAAAAAAAGTATGGAACTTTCTCCCAAGGAGTCACCCATTTAAATATAATACGCCATTTCCATAACACGCCCGGTGGGCCCGTACGGTAATATGGCACTGATTAATACTATATTTTATAGGAAATTTTACAATAAAACACTTTACTATAACCTTTCAGTGCACTATGAAAATACAACTGAACGACTATAACGAACTAAAAGGACTAAATTCAAACCTCCTTAGTGAATACGAAGCTGTTTTTACCATAATTTTGATAAACGATGCAAAATAAAATATGTCGGGGTACGCTCCATACGCTCTATCGTACATACATTTAAACATTATGGTTACGACGCCTAATATACAGGTTAGTTCTAGTTATACCGTCGGCACAATTTACTTTATGCGCGTATTAAACAGCTTAATGCATTTCGTAACCAAGTTTATATGATGCCACGGCGAGGGTGCCGCGAATATTAATGCAGCCCTTTATTTTTTATGAAAGGCTGTATAAAACTCATTTATGTGCGGGCCGTAACATTGTAGAAAACTGCGCTGACAAAGTATTTTAGTTTAAATGGTTTCAGTCATTCGAAATGGAAAAGTTCTCGGCTTTTTATGGACCTCGAGAAAAAAGTTCCTGCTAACGCAGGAAAAATATAAACTGACTGTTTCTAACTTTGCATCATTAAATAGGGGAATGCATGTCGAAAATATTAAGTTCGGTTTTGACATTTTGCGTAAGAAGTTCGGTTTTGACATTTTGCGTAAGACACCTAGCACGATGTTCGTTTTGGAAAATCGCCACACATGGAAAAAAAACACTATTGTATTGTTTGGCACATTAGTCTGAAACAGTGAAAAGAATGCGGGCAAAAAATATGAACCTAAATGCAAGATTGTCGGGTTGTCTTATTAAATTTATTAAAATGCCGAATTTAAATTACTTTGTAAATGAGGACTAGGATCACAATGGATTTTTTCTAGTCACATTCATTTTTTTATTGCAAAATTATTATAGAAAATGAATTTTTTAGAATTAAATTCATGTCATATATAACGTGTCCCAGATATGGAGGGCTAGTACAGGGATCTCGGAAACTGTAAGAGATACGAAGTCGGTTAAATGGAGGTAAAGTTGCGCATTTACGTGCCTAATAATATGCCGTTTAGAAAGTTTTAAAGTTCCGAGTAGTTCCGGAGATATCCGGACTAGACCGAAATTCTAAAAAATAGTTTTATTGTTTCCTGGGTTTTTTTGAGATCGAATTCTAAAGTAAATTGCACATTTACATTGCTACTTCTTCCGCTCTATCTAACAGCGTTAATTATTTTGTAATCCGACGAGTCTTCGAAGGGCCATTATCAACTTTCTTTTTTTAAATACGGTCCTGTTTTGAATGATGAAAGCAAAAATTATCAAAATTTTTTTATTGGCCCTTCATTCAACAGATTATAAAAATGTAATTAAATTATGCCTAAGCAAGAATGAGAGATCAAATGACAATATACTGATGAAAAGGAAATTATTTTTGTAATCAACAAAAGAAATCATCAATATTCTTTCTATACCTCTCCACCGTCTAGCCGCCGCCTCGTCCTAAAACAACAAGCTCTGTTGGATTATATTTAAAACTCTTATAAGGGTCCTGGTCGACCACCCCAACAAACCAGACGATCAATATAATAATAAAATATAACATCTGTTGTGTAGAGCCGCTTTAAAACTTATATTATAAAAATAATAAAAGGTCGTTCCCTTATTTTTATATGTCGGCAGTGAGTCAGCGACCTTAACAAATTATTTCTGACTCGGTTATACCATATTCCTCCTATAAATAAGTTAATATAATTTTATAACGACTGGGATCAGTGGCGGGACAATCCGTATATGTGGAATTGCATTTATTTGGAGATGAAAATTTAACCTTAAAAGGGGGATTTATCAAAACACACTTGTTCTCTCAGAATTGTAATTATTACAATATTTTGTAGGAAATCATACAATAAAATATTTATTATAATAATTTTACTATAGTATTTTAAAATTTACTATATATTTTAGTATTTACTTGATTTTACTAAATTTATTAGAAATTCTAACTATACTTTTTTGAGGGTCAAAAATTTTTTACGGGCAACTTTCAGTAAATCGGATTTTAAAACTAAATAATCCCAAAAACACCTGCTAATTTTTTAATAGGTTTCTTATAGTATCTAATTAAAGGAATTATGTATGTCCGCGCAAAAGACCATCGTCATAAAGATCTTGGTCCATAGCATCGATTTTTTAATAATTTAACAGACAATAGTCACATGGCTAATTTTACTCTTCTGAATCATATAACGCCAATATTTGAAACTGAGTTATTTTAATCAGTCACTATAACCATTTTCCTATTATTTATAACAGCCCTGTCTTATATTTGCTTAAAGTTTTGGAATGTTTCTTATAGAATATTAAAATACTAAGAACATTAGTCATATTCTTAATCTATCTAGGTGTAAACGAAACTTGCACATCAAAATATATTTTTCCTTAATGGTTAATAAAAAAATATTGTATATAGCTTCGGATAACAAACCGTCACATCAATGTATCTCCGGTAACCGGCTATACAAAAATGCATAAATTCGTGGATAACAGCTAATACAAGCTATTTCTAATTCTATTCTAAACTTTTTTAGACTGAAATGAGTATCTGTACTCAATAGAATGACTTCGTGTAGCATTTTTCCCTTAGTTAAGACTACTAGGCCTGAGTTAACCTTGTGACCGGCGATACATCATGAAACATACGCCTGGTAAAAAGTAGGCAATGTTCTAGTTTATACCTAAATAAACATAATAAGGAACTTACCTAAACAGGAGCACGCTTTACACAAATTCAAACACATACCGTCATATTTGTAAAACTACTAGGCCGGCCTGTAGTGGCGTTATTTATAAGCAATTTCTGCCGTGACCGGCGATACATGCAGCTGCGGAGACAGAACTTCTGGTTAATAATTGAGTTAGAGAAACTAAACTGTCGATCTTTGAACATTATTTTTTCAATACAAATTGTAGTAGAAGTGTAAATTATTTATATATAAAAATGACGTGAAATATAAAAGGGTAAAGTAAGAAATTATTGACTGGAGACACGTGACCGGCGATACATTTTTAAATTCAAATTTGAATACTGCAGCTATAATCTAAAAAAACTTTTCAAATTGCTTTCTAATGCAGGAAGTAACATATATTTCGCAAATTATATTCGTTTCTACAGGCAAATAGTTTATTTTAGTAAGTTATATGCTAAGGACTGAAAGTTGCCCGTAAAAAAATGTTGACCTTAGAAATCATATTTACCATATTATTTTGGTACAGATTACTAATATAAAAGTAATTAAGTACCTATATAGAAAATTTTACAATTACATCTTTACTATAATAATTTTACTATAGTCTTTTTTTCGTGTAACCTACATTATACTGTGAACTGAACACATTCATTCATATGTCTATGACGTCGCAGCCTGTGGGGATGATTTTATGTTTTTTTTTTATCCAAGTCTCTAGGCGGTCGATTTAAGAGAATATTTCCATAACACCCTGTATTGATATTTTCTCTCAATCTAACTATTCGACGTCTAATAAGAATTTTTAATTATAATACAACGAAATTTCAGTAAAACATTTCCTGCTGCATATTTCTGCCGTCGATTAAAACGTACACGTTTCCTTTAAAACTGAATCTTGTACTCGATCCGAGCATATTTCATTGATCAATAAAATGCAAAAAGGGCTTATCTCGGTCCTCAGACAATGGGCGCATTTAGAAGTATACAAATCACCCCCTTCCTGACGCGCATTGAGTCAGACGACGGGGGTTGTTAAAGGGTAAGTTCTGAAAAGGGCTTATTATTTTCACCGAGCCATAACTTTAAGTGGTCTCGCTATCACCCGAGTGTATTGCCTGACAGCAATAAAGAACGCGCCTGAGTGAATGATGATTTGTTCCTGTTTTTTTTTTTTAATCTTAAGGCAATTTACACAAAATTAATACATACATAAAGTATGTCCGTTATATCTTCACACATACGTAATAGATGTATGGACTAAGGGCCATCGTGACTTAATACTCTCCATCTTTATTTATTACAGACTTAAAAGTGAATAAAAACATAACAGTGTGTTGGCGGAGTTCCGCAACACGTTTCGAATTCAATAACGTGTTAGACAAAAGACAAAGTTACAATTGTAGTTGCATATTGATTTGTAACCATTAAATATTTGCCAGCTGTTAATTCGTAGTTCTATTTTGATCATTTTGATTGACACATCAAGTGTCAATATTAATTGGTTTTTATGCCTTCAAGTTTTAATCGTAGAAACAATTCGTTTTAGACCTATTTCATCGTACTTTTGTGTGTGTTCAGTAAGTATTTATGGACATGTATTACTAATATAACCTTGTTTTGTAAAGTCATCTTATAACGTGTCGAAAATTTATAGTGTGGGTAAATTCCGCTAAAGTCATGACTTTAAAGTGGATTACGAGAACATCGAAGGTTTCCATATTTTGAAATAAACACAATTCTGATGTATACTTGTGGAACGGTTTTTGCCGCTGATAACATTTTTTTCGAAGTTATAAATATACGTATATCGGCACGCTGGGCACATCCATTATATGAAAGCAGACTTTGTCTTGATATTTTGCTTGCACCAAATTTCGATTGATTCGGAGGGTTTTAAGACGTGTAATTAATTGATGACGTGCGGGAAAAGATATAACGTACAGACATATATACTATGTTAAATATTTAAGAATTACTTATCTTCCTTACTTAGGTACACAGTAAAAAAATTCTTATAAATCGACCATTACCATAATTGGAAATATAATGTCGTATGTATCTATATACGAATAAATACAAATGAATCTAGAAGGTGTTTCATTAAAGACGACCGCCGGCCATATCTCGGAAACTACTGGGCATAAGAATTCAGGGAAAAATTCATTATTAAAGTGGCTATGAGGAAATCCTGGAAATTATTTTTAAGTTCCGCATTTGGCCGCAAGGGGGCACATTTGAAGAATAAATATTAAAATTCTAAATTGCCATATTAAGGTATAACTTTGGTAACATCGTTAAAAAGTTTGGACAAATTGGTATCATTTTGGTCCGTCATTGGCATACCGACCTTGATAAGAGTGGGGGAAGTATTGAAAATGTAACCATTTAAATCGTAGTATTTATAATTATCGTATCCAGTGTTACACGATAGTTTCTAATAAGATTGCTAGAGGTCGCAATTTTCAATAATAACAGTTATTTTGATTGATTTTAAAGCATACGGTATAATTATTATTAGAGTTATTGCCCGAAGAATAATTTTTAACACCTTAATTGTTATTTTAAAGGTATTTTTTGGTATTCTTCGATTCTATGTAAATACCAAAGTTTGTTACCAATGTGATATACCTCTTTCCAACCGTTTCTGAGGTAATTAAATTAATTTTCTATTCAAATAAAAAGGTTGAAGGTAATTTGACCTTACTTTGTAACTAATGCAGTTAAAAATTTAATAATTTGAGAAAATTTAGAAAATATATGGATGGCTCTTTTGTATTTCATAAATATACTATACATTTTTTTATACAGGGTATTTTGAAAATGATACCTTCCTGATATAATATAATAAACACTCAAGTCAAAAATTATATAAATAAGAAAACTGATTTTTTAAGCACTGAGATTATGGAGGTGGTAAAACTCGTGGTGAAATATCTCCTTAATTTACCATTTCATATGCTACTCGTATCAGAAATGGTGATTCAAAAGGTTTTTAAAATAGACATGTCATATTTATTCATTATACAGGGTGTTATGGAATGCCTTATTATATTTAAACCCGAAAATCCTGAGATGAAAACAAATTTTGCAGAAACATGACCATAAATGGAACTTTCAGTTAGTTAATAAGCGAGAAAAAGCAATGTCAAAAAAGCCGTGACAATTTGACCGGGTTATTTTTTCCGTCAATTCAAACTTTGAAAAAAAAATACACGCTAGAATTTTAATAATTTCACTAAACGGAAGGAGAGCCACGCAGATTATTTTATCATAAAGAAATATATTATTATAAATAAATAACGAGTGATTAAATAAATTAATGAATAATAGTCAGCCGAACACTACCTATTTTTTTCAAAAAACATTAACATGCCACCATAGTTTAAGTTTGGCTACCAAGAAATCCACGTACAATACCGAAGTGAAAAGATATGCCAGTCAGGTATGCGAGAAATTCAAAAATATGTAAATTAGATATCTTCACACTTTCAATACCCAATTATTTTTGAAATCTATGCAATTCTAAAAGTATTTGCATTATCTCCCACGTCCCAACTAATCGCCCCCATTGTAAAATATTCTAGAAAAATTCCTTATTGCAAAATCACTTATTTTTATCTTAAATTTGCGAAGCAGTGCAAAATTATTATAGATATTTAAGAAATAAAAAATGTGAATAATATCGTTATTCACAGAATTCCTCCAATATCAAGGATTGAAACAATGGGAGCTGCATACTTATGTTATGATGACCAATGTTGTCTTGTCTGTATGTAAATTTTTGTTGATATTTTAAAATAGGGACATGAAACACAAAAACCTATTATAACTAATAAATGGATTATGAAAATGATCTCGTTATTTTGACGTAATAAGGACATCGTCGTGTCGCTGTTGGTCCCCAGCCTTTAATATTGTCAAAAGTTGCATCAATATCGTGCATTTTCGCCTTCGATGGCTTTTAATAATAATTGCTCTTTAGGTTTTAAGTAATCACTTTAACTTTTGCACCACGTGATGACTACTATTTATAGGTATTTTCTTTGTCACTAACATACAGGATGGGCCAAAAAGTTGGTTACTTACTACCTTACTATTTTCTGATTTAATTTTTTTAAATTCATTATGAAACAAAATTTGTAGGAACTACTTAAAAAAGGTATAAGTTCTGGTAAAATAAATTTAAAAGTAATAAGATCGAATTGGAATATCATACAGGGCAGGTTAAAGTAAGAAGTTACTTTTTAAGCCAGTCGCAAAAATACGTTCTTTCCTTACCTCCTTAAATATTACCATGACAGGGTGTTATGGAAATGACGTATTATATTTAAATGGGTGACTTCTGGGGTGTCCTAGAGAAGCGCTACATATTTTTTTTTTTCAAATCGAACGTTTAAAAAGTGGGGTAATTCACCCATAAACCCACACACAACTCCTCGGCACAGTCACATTACACTGAGCAGCTGTATAATAAACAGATGTTCTGGCGCAATGTTGCCAAATTGTTCGTGTAAAACTTTAGATTCTTATAAAAATAAATATTTAGCTACCTAGTATCCAAATAGAAGTGAATCCAGGTGCCAGTATACTAGCAAGTAATCCAGGGCACATAAATCTTCAGTTTTTTTGGTTTTAGTGGGTAAAGCTTATACCCCACTAAAACCCCTTCGGCGATTTTCCTTCCAATCTCAGAACATGACCCTGTATATCGTCACAGACACAAAACAAATAGTGAAACACTGAACAAATTACCATAAATCACTTAAAGAAACACACACATGTTTCAAATTAGTTTTTTTAAGATAGGCCCTTGTCACACAAAATCGTTACACACTAATGCATTCTTTAACAAACACACAAATAGGACACAATTGGCACTTTATAAACTAAAACGTTCAGCAATTATTGTTTTATCTGCTGCATCCAATATCTTCGACTTTATCAACTATTTCTTTATTCATCGTACCCCATAGAAAAAAATTGCATGATGTAAGATCCGGTGACCTTGCGATTTCCAGTCTCTTACTAAAGGAACATTTTCTAATATGCCTTCGACTTGATTTTTCTGTATGTACTAAACATTTTCCCACTTATTCGCACTGTACAGTTGATTAAATATCCCGAAAAACTCTTTCGCGCGAAGCCGCTTGTTGTCAAGCAAATGTGAACTTCTATCCTGTCGATTTATACTAGAGATGTGGCTAATCTTTCGTTTTAAAATCTCGCTGTGAAACGATCGATTTAATTTTTTTAAGCTTTTCGAATGAAATAAAGCACCAGAGCAGCGATTAACAAGTTTTTTAATCTTTATTGGTATCTACAGCAGTGAAGGAAAACAATAAATAAGAGCTATAGATTATTATAATTATTTATTTCAACCTTTTTTGGTGAATGCGCAGGAATCTACCGGAAAACATCATTTCTAGTTTTTGACAGTTCGTGTTTTAAATGCGTCATTTTTAGTTCAACTGTTCAACAAATAAATGTTATTTACATTTTACAATGTGTTTTATAATTAAAAAGAAAAGTTCATACAAATCTAGGCGAGACAACCCAATGTTAATAAAAAACGATGTCTCCAAGTGAATTTTGTGTGTGTTTTGGCCAGTGTTCATGTGAAGTTTTCCGATTAAGGGTTATGTGATGTGCCGGTTTCTTTACTAAAACGCTGTATAAGTTTTTATAGAAGTTGACATTAATTTTTAAATAAGACCGACAAGGTAAGGGTATGTGTGTGGCCTAAATAAAATTACATTAAAAATTCAATCAGCCAATCAAAAGTCAAAAGGTCATTGACATTTGACCAAGTTACGTAGTTGGGTATTTCAAACTTAAAGAGTGTAATTCTGACAACACCGGTGAGAATTCGGATGTGCCACAGTGCGGTACAGAGGTATTCCTGGTTTGACGTCAGGTCATTTTTACCGCTAAATGAATTGAAAGCGCCATTTAAGGATATTTTTCTTCAATTTGTATTCATCTCAGGTATTGCCGGTTTAAATATAATACGTCATTTCCATAACACCCTGTATATCGACAAATTTCTCGAAAATTATATTTTTTCAGAAAACTGTTGCTTATGATAAACTGCACTTTAAAGGGAACTTTGGTAAGTTATCGTAGGCATCCATGACAAAACATCGTATGCGTGGTGCGATTTACCCCAATGTCGCTTACGATAATTCATAACCCCACCCGATACTGGGCGGTAGTCACCCTGTATCGGCTTATACAAAAGTAATGCCTATCTGAAGCGATAAATGAATATATTAAACTTTCAAAAAATGCATTGACAAAGTATCCTAAGCTGCAAAATTACCTCAAAATATTGAAGTTTACTAAAATCTGCACTAAACATTACAAAAAAATACGTAGAAAATTAAACAGGTTCATGTTCAAAAATAAAATAGTGAGAAGCAAAAAGCTCCTACTGTAAAATTTGAGACACGTCGCGTACGATGCTTTGTCAAATCGATACATGGGAACCCGTATATTTTTTTAATGAAGTTATTAGTCTAAAGATCGATCGTCTGCAACGAAAACTTTTTAAGACTTCCCGTCAAAACAGTGGAATTTTCGATTTCGGCATGTCTACCTTCCGTATAACTAAATTCGAGGCAAGTTGAGTGAGGCCTGTTGAAAGGGAAACCTTTTCGACGAAAAGCTGACGCGTCACGTTTTGCCGCCGCTTTCCCTGGCTTTTCCGAGGCAGCGAGATGTGTCCGACATCGTGTAATAGCGATGGCGTCTCGGATTCCCTTTTTAAACTGTTTTGTTATCGTTTAAACAGAATCGGATCCTCACGTTAAAAAATGCGTGCAAATTTGTTTAATTTTACGAAAAAGGCATCGCTCCCCTTTCATTTATGTGACTAAAACTTTATCTTACCTACCTATCAAGTAATAAAGAAGTATAATAAATGTGATTCAATGTAGCACATACAGTTACCGGCAGAATTCTCGCTCCAGATGGAGAACTTTTTTATTATTGATTTCTCAGAAAATGTTATTCTTCTTCTGCGTCTCCTTAAACTAAAATAGCGCTCATTAAATCGAAGAAACTGTAATGCATACGAGGGAGATTCAATTTTTTAAAATTTAAGAAAGATTAGAAATAACGAGAAATTTAAAGTTTGACCAATATTCTAAAAGTACAGCAAGAACATTTAAAAATAATTTGATCTCTTCAATCTAGGCTCTCTTGAGTTTTGAATAGAAGAATGAGCAACTTTTAAAAAATTGAATCTTAAATTTTAATGAGGGCTTTTTTAGTTTAAGGAGAGGCAGAAACTTTTATCAAGAATAAAATTTTCTGAGAAATCAATAATAAAAAAGTATTCCATATGGAGTGAGAATTCTGCCGGTCAATATATGTCAATTCGTGTAAAAATACTTAGAGAGTAGCCGAATATATTTTTCCCTTTCTATCCATATTAATGTCCGAGTGAACTGTTGTTATTATTCAACAACCCATTTGATTTGTTTAATATTTCAATACGGGAACTCAAACATTTTTTATTTCCGTATGAGTTAGTTCGGGTTTGTTTTGTTTACAAAAGATAACGGGTGTGTGCTTAATACATGGAAACCTACGGGACGGTCTAAATGTGTCCGCCTAATAGAGGTGTCCGCCCATGGGAAATTTGTTATTAGGTAATATGTAAATGCAAAATTATTACTATGTATATGTATGTACAAATAAACATAACATAACAAAAATACACTAGTTTTAGTTAAGATATAGTACTAAAAAAATCTAATAACGTAGTTTGACGTGTTTGCGTTTTATACTTGCAATTTAGAAAATGTAATTCCAAGTCTGATAACAATTCCATTGCTGTAGAGTCACCTCTATTCTTTGCATACTCTTATAATTCCTTTACCAGACTAATGGATTGTTGATAATTGGTGACATTTATTTGATTACTGCATTCAACTTCTTCATCAGAGTCGTCAGGTAGTGATGTGGTTTCAGTTTGGACTACATAATCGGTAGGAATGGGGTCACTATTATCTTCTAATAGCACATTGCTATCAATGTTAATAAACTCGCCCAAATCATTGTTATCAAATTACAAACTTCCACAACATCAATATTCTCTTTTAGACTTAAAACGTGACATTTTTGTGCCATTGTTTACGATTTTAACCTTACAACTCACAAATAAACGGCGGACTGCTGTCGGGGAATCACACATACTTTCATTCGGCGAAGTCCTCTCGGGCTTCCACGCATACGTGATTCGTTGCCGGTCTGTCTTCAGAGAGTTTTTGCACCGTACTAATTCGTCTCCCAAATACTTTTAAAATTTTTTGTCCGTTTAATGGAAGGTTTTCGCACTCTTTGTATGCAAACAGCCTGTCCGCGTCCGCCCAAAGGAGAGTGCGCCCAAGAGAGGTTGATTTTCATGGAATTTCATATACCTAGTTCCGGACTATGAAAAAATGTCCGCTTAATAGAGATGTCCGCTTATTAGAGGTGTCCGTTATGAGAGGTTTCACTGTATTTGATAATTCATACAACAGCTGTGTATATTATGTTGGGCTCAAAGCTCGTAAACGGTCAAGGGTTTATATTTTTGTTCAATCTCGGTGTCTAAACAGCCAAAACTAGAATTGTGCAATTATAAAATTTTGTTTAGTTGTTAAGTTTAGTTATCGCAGTGTTTTCTATATTTGTTACTTCTGTGTATACAGTTGCTCTACTTTTAGCTTATCTTGCATGCGTTTACTTATCCGCAGTTTGCCTCTGATCTGGTAAACTGTCATTCCGCAATATTAATATTTAAATGTTCCTATGAATTGACTTTGAATCAACTATAATACAAATTTAAATAAGACATATTAAAGTTTTATAATAGAAAATTTCTATCGGTCACAGAAGCAAAATCTATGACCGCTGACCAAAAATTCGTTGTTTGTAGAACAAAATGTATCGATTGCCAGTTGATTTGCAACCGTCAGGATAATTCGTGTACTGGTACGGAATTGTGGGTTTGAATTGTGCGCATTTACTCGATCGGCTATTTGTTAACTTTTGGCTGTTTCCGCCGATTCGTTTATTTTCAGTTTGGGCATGTTCTGGTTAAACTAACATTTCTTTATTCTTTAATTATCTATTCCAAAATGTACAGGCACATAACGAACAGGCGCATAACGAAAATTACAACCGCTCTTATGTTGCATGACGAGTTCTATGTTTATTCATTATCATGAAGTTTTTTAGAATCTTTTTCTGTTTACGTATAAATCGATTAAAATTAGATTATAATACTGAAGAGCTTGAGAGCGGGAATTAAGCTCTATATTTTTTACATCTTTAAAAAAATTCGCCGATTCCAGCCCGGACCTGCTCTAAGAATTTCTGAGGTCATAGAATGAATCGATAAGTTTAAGTGCATCAGCATCAGCGCGGTTTCGGAGTGGAGGAGCAAATTCGAGACCCATTTAAAGCACTTTTCCGACCTTTTTCAGATTTATTTTAAAATTCCGAAAAGAAAAAGTCGAAGGCAATCGGAGAATAGAAGAATGGATGCCAATAATTTATAGGTTTACTTTTTGCGAGGGACTTTAATGGTTTCAGAGTAAATATTAGGGGTTTTAAAATATGCGTTGATAAATTTTATGTCGCGAACGAAAACGGGTTTTGGTCTGAACGTCATAAACAAATATGGTAGAGTTTTGTAACCGATTTTACAATTCTATAAACCTAAATAAACCAGCTCTTCAAGGGTATTAGGGGAATTGGCACTTCCTCGAGGAACAAAAAAAAGAAGAGAAAGTTAAAACCAATCAATTTAATTTTATTCAATAAATTAAATTAGTGCAGTATAATTTTTGTATTGAATTAATAATTACATTATTCTTTACTCCAAATAGCTCAATACTCCAAAATATTCTACGTATAGGGGCACTCAAGAAAGAATGTTACCCAATTTGGTTTTGCATGCAAGTTAAAAGGCTACGCGCGAATGTAGGAAGAGCGATCAGCATTCTTATTTGTATTTACCTATAGCTGAAGAGCTTCTCGGACTCTTTGCTAGCTTGTCACCGGCTAGTATGAAAATAGTCGGTTGCTATGACAATCATGACGTGTTAAATGTATATGAGAACGTTTAAGCAGATGCGATTTGTGCTCTTCACGAATAATTCTGTTGCTGTTAGTTTAATATGGTAATGCGGAATGCCGCCGTTGGCATGAAATATATTGACGGGTACGATAGTAATTATTAATTCTATTTCCTGGACAATTATTTGATTGTGAAAAGTTCATAGACAAAATGAATTCATTTGAACCAGTTAGTTATATTGTTTGGAATGTATTGGAAATATCATTGCCCATTAGAGACTCTCATCGTTGGCAAATATGTATATATCTATTCAACAAGAACTTAAAATTAACCATCGTTTCTATGACGATATCATTGATAATTACGCAGTGTTAAAGAACAGAAGGATTGATTTGATATACAAAAAAATAGGTAATTTAAAAGAACATAATTTTGCTATTTTGCTCTCCCCCTATATTTTTTATTATTGATATTTCAAAAAATTGAATCCTAATAAAATATTAGAAGTATGTATTTGCACCATTCAAAATCCGATTTTGCAAAACTCGAAACTAATTTTATTACTGGATATATTCTATAACAATTGTTGGAATTATCCACAAACCTTTGTCATTATTGATAATGTGTTTTTTTTTTTAATTTAATTGTTTTAAACAAGAAATGGCGCGTCAAACGAGGAAAGCGCAGTGACCGTCTTCATTTAGAATGAACTAGTCTAATAAAAAAAAATATCCACATGGAAATCATCAGTGGCATACCACTTTTTTGTCAAAAATATAAGGACATGTTTGCCACTGATGTACCAAAATTTAAAATAATATCTGGAATACTTTCTGAGATATTAAAAATTAAAGATTTAGAAACACCCTGTAGCAAAAAACTTAAGCCTCTGCGGACATATGATGTCACATATCAGTAAGGAACACCCTATACCATGTGGTGCGTCCGAACAAGACCCATGGGATTTTCCATGTAAAATTCGAGGTGGTCAAATATTCGCTCCCATATTGATTTCAAAGAATAATTTTTAAAGAGAATAATGAGAATGAAATCAGCCAAGTTTAAACTTTTTTACACAACATATAGTTTTTAAGATATTAAGAAAATTATTCAAATCTTTAAACTAGCTTAAATCGGGACTACGATTCGGTTTAATTTGAATTCAGGTTCAAGCTAGGAAAACACACTTAAAATTGAACAAGGACATTTTCCTTATTGTAGTTTTTAAAAAGTTTAAGTACATTTTTGGGCTAAAATAAATAGGGGATTTAATATATACAGGGTGTTCCTTAATGACGTGCTAATATTTCAAGGTGTGATTTCTTAGGTCATTTTATAAAGAAAAGTTCATATGAACATATGTCCGCAACGGCTTGAATTTTTTGCTACAGGGTGGTGAATTATTATTTTTTAAATGGTTATTTTTTAATATCTCCGAAAGTACTTTAGATATTATTTTCAATTTTGGTATCTGTTAATAGGATATAGAACCACAAATTTTAGTTAGAAAATTTATTCAATTGTTCCACCAGTGGCGTCCCTGCAAACATGTCCTCTGATATTTTTTACAAAAAAGATGGTACGCCACTGACATTTTTCCATGTGGTTATTTTTTCTGAGTAGACTGGTCAATTCTGCATGAAAACGGTCTCTTGAGTTTTTCTCGTCAGAGTGGGCAATTCGATGCGAAGACGGCCGGATGCTCGCCTTTTAAGTGAAGGTGGCCATTTCCAACAATTTTTATAAAACAAAATTTATCATTAATTATGTTATCAATGACTTTCAATATGAATTTAGTTGTTTTAATCAAGAACGAGAAAACTCAGGAGGCCTTTATCATGTAGAGTTGACCAGGCTAATCAGAAAAAGTATCCACAGGGAAAAATGTCAGTGGCGTACCATCTTTTTTTTTAAATATCAGAGCACATGTTTGCAAGGACGCCACGGGTGGAATAATTGAATAACTTTTCTAACTAAAATTTATGGTTTTTATCCTATTAACACGTACCAAAATTGAAAATAATATCTATGTAGCAAAAAATTTAAACCGTTGCGAACATAAATGTTCATATGAACTTTTGTTTATAAAATGACCTAAGGAATCACACCCTGAAATATTAGCACGTCATTAAGGAACACCCTGTATATACAATATACGTGGGATATCCTGTGTCCCGACCGGACGCACCACCCGGTATAACAACATAAGCAATAATTTATGTTCTTTCTACGTCAAAAGTTATTTTGACGCAATTTAATTTGTCCATGGTGTTTTATGGAGATGGTAAACCGTAATAAAAAATGATTTGATTGGTCACAGCCAGATTAATCATTAACTACCAGTGATTATTTAAATTACTTAAAAATTACATGCTAATGATCACGATGGTCATATAGAAATAATATATTATAATTCATAACGTAGTTCAACTTTAGATTACCTAGAGAAACAGGATGGTACTAGTTATATTTTATTTATATTAATCAACTGTAGGCGAAATTATTACTTCAATTACACACGCGGAACAAATCTAAATGAGCGAATTCTCTCGCCGTCTCTCTTGTACCCGTCGTGCGGTTTCTCTTACTCTGCACAATTTTCCTTATTATTAATAATTGAGAAATGCATGCATGTGGGCCCGAGTAATAAGTTTCCTGCTGATAAAATATTAAATTATTTCTATTTCGTGGCAAAAAATGATGTGGCCGTATTAACCTGCGTCCTAGTTTCTTAATTGTTCATCGGTTAAAGTTGGACGTGACGGCATGAATTGAAATGAATAAGATCGTATTGTAACGTTATGATGCAGCAGTGATAAATTTCATCCTTTTTTTCATGATCAAACACAAGCACTATAGGAAAAATCCTTTATGGCACTCTGGGAGTGGTGCGTGTGCGCAAGACGCGATTTACGTTGGTTTTGAATCGTTGGAGGTTATATTCGTTGGGAAAAACGACCTCGGGAAGGTCGTTCCACAAGGATGACGTCGTCCAGATGAGAGAATTCTTAAATAATGAAGTTCGAGGAGTACTAAGCTGAATCACATATGGATGGGCGGCAGTGGTTCGTCGTGTATTTCTGCGATTCGCCGCTCTGGACGGAATTAAGAGGGCAAGGTCAGCCGAGTACTTTCCATGGAGATATCTGTAAAAGAAAGTCAAATCCCCAACCTGTCTTCGATGTTCTAGGCTGTCGAGGTTCTTTGTCAGCTCGTGGCCTCCGATCAGACGAATGGCCCTCCTTTCGATGGAATCCAGTAGCCGAAGAGTATGTTTGGGTGCAGAGCTCCAGACATGAGAGCAGTACTTTAGTGATGGTCGAATCATGGGCTTTGAATACTGTCAAAAGTTGTTCAGATGTGTACAACTTTTTGGTTCGGAAGAGTACACTAAATTTCTGCGAAGCTATCCTGGCGATTGTCACAACGTGGTTATGCCAAGACATATTTCCTCCCAGATTGGCGCCCAGAATAATAGATGAAGCCAGTGGAATTGCGTATCCTGCCATGACTGTATCCGGTTCTGTAATGTTAGCCTTTTTAGAGAAAACTGCTGCCTCGAGTTTCTTAGCGTTAAATTCGACTTGGTTACTGTCACCCCAAGTCAAAAAATTTTCCAGGTCTTTATTCAGCCGTGATACTTCATGCTGTCTGTGAAGATGTGCGTCGGCAGCCGATGTTTGGTGCATTCAACGAGAAAGATGAGACAAGAGTGCTATCATCAGCAAAGCTAAATATCAGATTTTTAGTTTTCCTTTATTTTTAAAGTATGGTGTTGAGTACTTCAAAAAGAAATCATTAAAAGTAATTATACATTAATCTAATAGTGGTAGATCATTTACATTACATTCAATTTGTGACAAAAATTGTGATAATATGTTTTTTAGTAAGTACTAAACCTTGTAAGTACAAGGTTAATACTATACAGGGTCGCCAATAAAGGACCGTTATTAAACGACAACTGATGGCCTTTATTCAATATCTCTCCTCCAGTAAATAGTATTAAAATTAGAAGACAGGGCAATTTTATTGTGAAAGATACGGGGTGCAATCTTCGTGGTTTAACCCCTTGGGAGGGGTAGATGTTCCCATTAAAATCTTAAATTGGACGGGAGGGTGGGGGCCTTGTTCACTCCTAATCATTCTACTAAAAGAAGAGTCATCACATTAATGATTTGATAAATAATAACCTAAAAACCACAATTCTCAGTGCAGGTAAATTCTAATAATTCCGTTGGGACGTTTTCAAATTGACACCCTGTCCTGATAGCAAGCAAGTATAAACAACAACATTATTGAATACCGCCCATCTGCGGTCGTTTAATAACTGCTTCTTTTTTGTTCACTCCGTATAACATTGAAGATCTTAGATTAATGAATCCACAAAGAACACTGACGATTCATGACTATGGATTCGTAAAGAAGGTGTTCAGAAATCAACTCTTTTCGGTTATATTTGTGAAGTGTGATACAGGAAACCTAAGAACTCGACCATTTAGTAATTATAATAAACTATGTAATTTGCCGATAACATATATTCATAAAAAGATGTGGGCTTTATAGTGATTAAATTATGTACCTACATAAAATATATTAAGCGTATTTGTATTTATTGGTGTATAATGACTAAACTAATTCTTTATTTTATTTTATTTTTCGTTCGACGTTTTAATACACATGGGGGGAGCATATTTTTTTTTTATCATGGTGGTATACTTAGGTAAAGGTGGATGGTGGTTTTTATTACCCATTTTATTGTGAATATACGGTAAACTCTCTAAATTGCTTCATTGTAACTGTGAAATCATACAGTCGAACCTCCATGACTCGAATTTCAGGGATCGCCAATTTCCTTTGAGTTAGAAACATTTCCAGTTAATGAATGACAATGGAAAAATAAGATACATTTCGTACAAATGTTTTTATTTCATTAAAAATAACAGAATCATTAACTGAATCACATTTGGGGGGATGTTGTTGTGCATGATGTTAGTGAAAATGAAGAGAGTCGGTTTTACTATTTACACATAGGGTATCATTTAACTGGTTAGCAAAATATTCTTATTTTTGCGAACAGAAAAATGTAATCGGTCAGCCAAAGTGGCTAGTTGGTCAGCAACTTATGGACAGCAAACATTTCTGAATCGGTCAGTAATAATTAATGTCATCTAGAGTGCTCTAAGTTATTTTGGTACGCAAATTAAATATATAAGCTGCTATGAGCGATCCACTTTTAATCAGATTATTGGTAAGCAAAATATTTAATCTTGATCATCAAAAAAAGCAATAAAACGTGAAATAGTAATAGTGCCCTGGGAAAACAAGTGAAATCCCGCCCCCGCTACACCTTTTGTAGCCGATTTCCTTCTATATTCGACAAAAGAAAACACAAGAAAGTTACATAAATTGACAGTGCCCTCTGACCTCTGAATTAAACTGCTTCTAGACATGTTTTTTTCTACTGACCAATTGTAAAATCTTGCTGACCAAGTAATCATTTCGCTGCTCGACTGTTAAAAACGGCTTCTCTATTCACATATATTACAAATATTTACAATGAACTAAAAACGGGGTTCGTCATCGTCCCTCAGAGTGCCGCGTGTATCGAGGGCTAGCTGAGATCGACTGACTACCGTTTCGTGTTTTTCCTTTTTGGAAAGTCCCAAAAAGGACTTCGGCAATAAATAATTTACTAAGAAGTTCCCTGGTACTAGAGGCCTGTTTATTTGCCTGAACCGAGTTATTTAGTTTTATGATTTGTATTACTATCGACCCCTGGTAGGAAGGTTCAGAGGAACAGTCAAATGCAATGCAGATGTTTTATTGCGTTTTCTTTAGTACGTACACTGCATTGATTAAGATACCAACCAAATACTTGATCTTGATATTTTGTGTGTATGTCCGCTATTTTATATTCTAATACTGTCGTGAAACATATCATGTCAAAACAAATCACATGGGTACATTAGGTAAAACAGTATGCAGTTTTTGTTGCAAAACTGGATCTGATTGGGCAAGTTTTCGGTACTAGCTGATCCAAACCATTTTAATAACAGTGTTAATAGTTTTAGTAAGCGCTAAACTGAAAAATGGCTGCTCTATATTTGATAATTTTGGACAACGTGCTTTTTTCTATTTGGGTTTCATAATGGCTACATTATGCAATGCAAAAAAATTAAATTACCTGCCAATTTATGAACTGAAATTTTATTTTTTTATGTTGGCAGCAAGTATTGGGTTCGAATTTAAGGCTTACTTCGATCTCGTTGAAATTAGTTTTCTAGGCATTATGGATTCGCAATAAATGTTTATAGAAAACTTTAAAATACTAACCTTTAACCTTACAAATAGATCATTTTTACTAGATATTTATCTGCAATACCTATACTCGGAAATATATAACATGCTGACGGTGTCCGTCAACTAATTTCTAGTCACAACTATAAAACAACATAACCTAAAAATAATAGAAATATCTTCCAGGTTATGCTCTATTTCTAAAAGTTTTGTTCAATAAAGTACTATTTTTATTTTTAATTCAATATACTTAGTATTATACATATTACTTTATATACACATATTTATAGTTACTGTAGACATTTCCTGGGCATTAATTGTTATTCCTGTCAGATTCTGTATCGACACAATATTTTGTTCAAAGTATTATTTATTATTTTGTTCAATATTTTGAACTTTGTTCTGCTCGCTCCATAACTCAAAGTTTTACATATTCTTTTTAAAAGTTTTTCTAGATTATTTTCTGCAATTTCTCGTATTTCTGACGGAGTACAACTTCTTCCTGACTCACTTTTATCAACTTTAATAATATATTTATTTTTAATGATGACGGATGGGAAGAAGCTTTGTTGTGTTCAATTGTTTCTATCATGGCATATTTGATACTTGTGCCGTTTTATTAAATTGTAAAAGTATTACCAACCTAAAAAGAAAATATTAATTCAAATTGAAAAAATCTACTATATTTTTTAAAGTTTTTCCTACTTTAAAGACATAAATAGAAAAAGTATTATAAAATACACGGTTCATAATACAAATAGAGCACTTGTACATTAGAAAACTCCTCGCTTCGCGGGTCGTTTTCTAAATTAAACGCGCTCTCTAAGATAATGTCTTATGAAACTTTTATCTTAATATACTATTGTAGTATTCCATATTCTTGTAGCATTCTATTTTTGGGTCCCACTTTCTTTCAAGATCTCCATCTTCTTTTAAACCGTCAGACAACAACTTTATTAACACTATTCTATAGAAAAATGTTCAAGACAACGAGCGGTAAAAGTCCCGATGATGCTTCGGCGATTCCCCAAAAACCGTGCATATCGCACGCGATGAATCCCGACTCGCACAGCACCAAGGCTTTGTTTTGTTAAATTTTATTAGAGAGGAGGGGCTAGTGAGTGCCCCTCGTCCGTTTATTCGTCTTTACGAAAAATACTCTTTAGTTAAACGGACTCGCGAAAAATCTCAATGCCCACGGAATATCGTGACAGACAGACATTAAACTTAGTTTTATTCATTTTGGTAGCTCGTTACGACATATTGACAACTCGGGCTGTCAAATTCGGGGTTAACTTAGGGTTAACCGGTAACCAGACAAGTGCGTTACAGGACGAACAATAGAATCGACTGGGAACAATGTTAAGAAACAGCTGGTGTTTTTATGGTAAGGGGTCCCGAACAAAATCAATATTTTTATTTAATATAAAACTAACACCATTGCAGACGTGGATAGGACAAAAGGGAGTGTTGAGCTGTGTTTAAAAATAATGCCGCGGTACGAATTTAAAATAATAAGGGCCGGTTGCCTCGCTCGAGTTTGTTTTGGAAATGCACAAGTTTAGTTAACGTGCTGGTAGGACGATGCGGATAGCTCCAATTTTATGTATAAAAATACTTTATCTACTATTAAACCGCTTAATGATCTTTCGTTATTTCCATCATCATCATCATTATATCTTATAATGGCCATGTGGAATGTTCTCTCTGTTCTACAAAAATTGTTTAAATATCCTAATTACTCCTGTTTGGGATCAAACGACGATGGCCTTGAACTTTCCAGGTCACAATAACTCATAAGAGAATTTGATTTGATGATTTCCGATTAAGCTTATTCATTTCTTGTAAATACAGGCATCCCCGGATCTTGATTGCTTTCGAGACGGGACAAAAACTTAAAATTGCCGCCCTCGCATATCTTCCATCCCTTGTTGTTTTTAGTAGTGGTATTTAAAAAAACTTCGCGCGCCCATGCTCCCCCGCATTTCGACCAGATTGGGCTATATACAGGATGTCCCAAAACTAATGTTACACAGTAAAACTGCAGATTCTTTGGGTAAAAATATTACGATTTGGTCAAACATTGCTTGCCCAAAAGCTGATAATAACCGAGTTCTGTATGTACAAGTGAAAATTTCATTTTCTTTAATTTCCTGATTAACTTACTTTTTACCAACGTTCTTGCATAGGGTAAAGTGGGGTGAGATGGCCGCAGGTTTTTACAGAATGCCCTAGAAAATTTTTTGTAATGGTTAGGATTATGGCATATTTTTTTTGTAACAGCATAATTATCATCCCAACAAATAAGCAAATAAATAGAACTAGAATACTTTAAGAATGTTTGTTTTATTATTTATTAAAATATGTTGTATGTGGCCATCTATCCCTGTTCGAGTGGGTTAGTTGGCCAATTTTAATAAGGGAATTTGTCTTCTTTTTAAATACAAGTTGACCACAATTTTGACAAGTGTTTAAAAAACAAGAGCAATTTTCATGAAACCACAACTGGCATATTATGCATTGCAGCCAATCTTCTTTCTTTCAGGTGCTGTTCTAGCTTTCTCCACATCCTGAACATTCGGTTTCATCTATCTCGGAAGGGGTATCACTTTCTTCTTCGTATTGGACGTCTTTATTCTCCTCCTCGTCAGAACTTGACGATGGACGCATTTCCTTTCTCGAACAATTGTTTTATTTTTTTTTTCTGGAGCCTTCTTTTTTGTTTGTTTTCTTTTCTTTGCGGATCTATCTTTCACAATCGCAATGTGTTCCGGAGAAGTTAATAGGGTATCTGGTCTAAAAGTTTTCCAGGTGTCAAATCTGAAACAGATGTTCCTTCCACTGAAGTTGTACATGGAGGTTCTGTATTCTGTAAAAAATAAATGGCCATCTATCCTACAATTCGTCTCTCCCGAATGCTAGGGAGAGATGGCCAACGTAGCAAACAAAATACACGGTATGCTCTTAACGGTTTTTGGAGGGAGGACACGCAGCGCCATCGAACGTCGCGTTGTTGAGTTTTAGCTGTTGGTCATCTCTCCCGGCTGGCCATCTTTCCCCACTTTACCCTATAAAATTATGTGATTGGAGGTTTTTATGGGCGATGAATTTGAATTTGGTTAATGTTTTATTCTTATGTAGATTGTAAAGGGCGCTCGCTGCGACACTCTGGGTACATAGAATCAAGTGCAACTTTCTTGTGCTTTAGCGTATTTTTGTTCCTATTAATAATGTCAATTTTCCCATCACTTTTACGCAAAAATGGTATGTGTACCTTGTCAATGTCGCTCCGAACAACTGCTTTCGATATTTTTGCATTTATATTGTCCAGTGCGCTTTTTAAAATATTGAAATAACACATTATTATGTTAAATATTAATAATTATTACATTTTAGATAATAGAATTCATAGAATTCAGATTACGACAGGATTTTAACTTAACCTATATTTTTTAAAGTATAATTTACTTAAAATATTCTAAAAAGTTAAATAAATTTTTGTTGCTTCATAATAAACTATCAAGAAAAGATCTGTTTTTGACGATAATTGTAATATTTTTAACTATAAATACAAAAAAATATCGAAATTAATTGCTCGCAGCGACAAGATGCACACGCCATTTTTCGATAAATATGAGGAGAAAATTGATATTGTAAATAAAAACATAAATACACTTAAGCGCAAAAGAGTTGCACTTGTTGCTATGTAACCAGAATGCTGCAGAGAGCGCCCTCTACAATCTGCATAAAAATAAATTAATTAACAAATTCAAATTTCTCGGCCCTAAAAACCCCCAAACCAAAAATATTATGCTAAAATATTAGTAAGAAAGTAAGTGTTCTTAATTAGGAAATAAAATTTTCACTTGGACACCCTGTATCTCGGTTATTGTCAACTTTTAAACTAAGTAAAATTTGGCTAAATCGCAATATTTTTACACAAGAATCTGCACTTTTACTGTGGACTATTAATTTTGGGACACTCTGTATATGATTTTTGACAAAACCGTAATTTGGGCGATATTATGAATAGTTGGACACTGATAAAAGTTTCTAAGCGACAAATACTCAGGTGCGGCGCGCCGCCCGGGGTGCTGCCACTCGCCACCCACTGAAGTTGCCGCCCGGGGCTTGGGCACCGGCTTGCCCCCCCCCAGATCCGGAGCTGAATACAGGATCCGGTTCCGATATGGGATCCGGCAAGTAATATTCGCGTAGGTTCCGGTAATTAAAACTATAAAGGATCATTGCCGTCACTCTTCTCTTCTCCTATTTGAGATCGGTTTCTCCATGATAACACTTTCCATGTCCAGTGAAAGTTTTATTTTTGAGCAAAAAGGAGCCTGGAACATTGCAAACGCCAAATACAGAGAACAATCGTCTAATGTCCAATGATCGACTGTCAAACATCTGTACAAATATTAGTCCTGTCGTGGAAAACATCCATACGCTTTTTTAAAATAAAAATATATATATAATTGAATTCCGAACAAAAATGTTTTTTGTGATAATAAAACCCAATTTTTACGAGAGCTCTCATCAAACAAAGGCTTGCCGAATAAAATAAACATAAAAAAGTAAAACAAATTATGCGTCCAAGTTTTGTTTTTGCAAAACGAAAAAGAATTGTGTATGTGCCGTATCGAACGGCCGACATCATCCAATACCGTTCAGGCTCGGTTTTTTATTACTTTTTTGTTTCTGCTTCATTTTTTCCAACTGATATATGTATAAAACCTGGGCTATGCCGTATTATTAAAACATTCGTTTTTATTAAGTACTGCATATATCCCATGGTTTTTAAAAAATATTTTCTAATAAGATGGAATGATGATAAAAGCAATAGAAATCAATACGCATATTGCACACGTTTTCATTAACAATTATTATAATAATATACGGGGTGTCCCTGGATGGGGTTAGCTATGTCACCTAATGGACCTAATTTTTAATTTCTTGACAAAAAATCATTCTTTAAAAAGTTTTGCTTTTAAAAAAAATATATTTTTGTATACAGTACGGTCAATATCATTTTTTGTATTGTTCCTTAAACTCTAGTACGGTAAAACCTCCCCGGACACCTACGGGACCGCCTAAATGTGTCCGCCTACTAGAGGTGTCCGCCCATGGGTAATTTGTTATTAGGTAATATGTAAATGCAAAATTATTACTATGTATAAGTATCTATGTACAAATAAACATAACATAACAAAAATACACTAGTTTTAGTTAGGATGTAGTACTAAAAAAATCTAAGAACGTAGTTTGACGTGTTTGCGTTTTAAACTTGCAATCTAGAAAATGTAATTCCAAGTCTGATAACAATTCCATTGCTGTAGAGTCGCCTCTATTCTTTCCATACTCTTATAATTCCTTTACCACACTAATGGCTTGTTGATATTAATTGGTGATTTTTTGATTTCTGCATTCAATTGATTTGTTTAATACTGCATTCAACTTCTTCATCACAGTAGTCAGATAGTGATGTGGTTTCAGTTTGGACTACATAATCGGTAGAAATGGGGTCACTATAATCTTCTAATAGCACATTGCTTATCAAATTACAAACTTCCACAACATCAATATTCTCTTTCAGACTCAAAACGCGACATTTTTGTGCCATTGTTTATGATTTTAACCTTACAACTCACAAATAAACGACGGACTGCGGTCGGGGAATCACACATACTTTCAGTCAGCGAAGACCTTTCGCGCTGCCACGCATACGCGATTGGTTGCCGGTCTGTCTTCAGAGAGTTTTTGCACCGTACTTATTCGTTTCCCAAATACTTTAAAAAAATGTTTGTCCGTTTAAAGCAGGATTTTCGCACTGTTTGTATGAAAACAGCCTGTCCGCGTCCGCCCAAGAGAGGTTTATTTTCATGGAATTTCATATACCTAGTTCCGGACTATGAAAAAATGTCCGCTTAACAGAGATACCCGCTTATTAGAGTTGTCCGTTATGAGAGGTTTCACTGTATATGCATTTTTTTATAGTAAAGTTGCCAAAAATAAATGTTTTTTTTTATAAAACTATGTGTTAACAACGACCGAATTTAGAGAATTACATGATTATAAATTGAAATATAGAGCAAATATTTTAAAACTCAATATTTGATTTCGTTGTTAACTTTCACGCCAGTAATTAATGCTCATTTATTTTTTATCGGGCGTTACGAACGGGGCAATTGAGAAAATAAATTTTCCCGCGAGCGCGCTCTCCAACATTTTCAATATTTTCTCTATAATATTATTAAAATTACACCGGCTGTTGATAAATCGGCCTTTTCATTTGTAATTCGGCGAAATTGTTGCAAATGCGAGAGGGTCATATATCAGCCCGGTTTCCGATTAATGCACTGGCAAATTGTACTATTTAATTTGGTCAAAGTTTATCGTTTTCATTTAAAACGCCTATCGCTAAACAGCGTGACTTTAATGTTTCATTCATTATTTTATTCATTTTTGTTCATTCAGCGATTTAAAGCCGGCGTGTATTTTAAAACGTCAAATATAAACAAATGCATACAATGTGCTTATAGCATATTAAAGCACAAGTTTTATAAAGCATCATGCAGCGGGTGCTATAATAGCCTTATAAAACATATACTTTTTACATCTAAAAAAAATATAAGGCCCATAAATTTTTATGTCTAAATTTTATGTTGTCTATTGAAGGTGTTTTCGTAAGTGGCAGTGGCCGGTTAGCATACCAGTCACCTGGGTTAGCATCCCATTCGTTAGCATCTTGCCATCGAGAAAGATGTTGTTTTTGCGCCCATCTGTCTAAAGTTGTTTTCGTTGCCTGTTTTGATATCCCGCAGGTCGTCCGACTTCTCATTATCTATTACCCCCAACTTGACCAGGAACCCACAAAAGAAACCAAAACCGAACAAACCCGACGAAATCTTTTAATTTTTTTCAAGAAATGTAAAATAGTATATTAAGATACAAGTTTCATAAGGCATTATCTTAGAGCACGCGTTTAAATTAGAAAACGACTCGCGAAGCGGTGAGTTTTCTACAGTACAAGTGCTCTAATTGTCTTATGAACTGTGTATTTTATAACACTTTTTCTATTTGGGCCTTTAAAGTCTAAAAAACTTTAAAAAAATATAGTAGATTTTTTATGTTGTTTTATAGTTCTGACTAGAAATTAGTTGACGGACACCGTCAGCATGTTATATATTTCCGAATATATGTATTTCAAATAAATATCTGTTATCTGTATATTTGCAAGGTTAAAGGTTAGTATTTTAAGTTTTCTATAAATAATTTTTGTCGAATCCATAAAGCCAAGAAAACTAATTTCAACGAACTCAAAGTAAGCCTAAAATTCGAACCCTACTTGCTGCCAATAAAAAAAAAATAAAATTTCAGTTTCATAAAGTAAAGAACATTCAATTTTTTTGCAGTTCATAATGTAGCCATTATGAGACCCAAATAGAAAAAAATACTTATCTGCGCCTGTATCAAATGTTTATATAGTAAATTACTTTTTTCGTAAGACGGCGAGGCCATATAACAAAAAGTCGAAAACTCAATACTTTTCGAGTTACAGGCTATCAAAGTTCAATTTTTTGTTTCTATTTTTACTATTATTTTTTTTATATTATTATATATTATATTTATATATTTACTATTGTTTCTTAAAATCTCAAGCTTATATTTGGCACAGGAGCTACGCTGAACGACTTCTATCGTTCTGTTGTAAGAATGTTTCCCTACTGTACCACCAGAGGCTACTTCACCTGAAATTCAAATTTCATTTTTGGCATATATTTTTTGTTTCGACAGTTATTGGAAAAGGGACATGGCATTTTAAGAACGAAAGAACCCCTAATAGAATTGGTTACTCTTTATTCCACTCGATAAAGCATACCGTTTTGGCGCAAAACTGGATTTAATGTTCTGGCTAGAGGTAATAAAAGTATTGAGTTCTGGAATACCTTGAATAGATAATTGTGTTTTGTTTATTACATGTTATATCCTTTTGTCGTCCTTAGACGCGTTTCGCCGTATCACTGCTCGTCAGTAAGGCTAGATAGGCCTTTATTTCTTTTATTGTACCTTAACCACTGTGAAATGGACCACTTCTTGAGCTGAGTTTATACTCAGGTGCGCGCCCCTGAATCCGTAAAGGTTATTATTCGAAATCGAGCCCCTTTTTTACATTGGTTTCTCACCGAGCATTATTATACTTATCATCGGGTCCTAATTACGGATATATTTATGTTATACGATCTGTAATTTGGTGTCTGGTTTTGATGTAGCCAAAGCCTAATCATACAAATTTTTATATGTATCCTTATTATTATAATCATTATATTTTGCGCGGGTTAATATACCTTATGATTACGTCTATGGGATAATTTATGAGAGTAAGGTCTCCATGTTATGTGTACGAAATTTGGTACAGTTTTAAAAAATCGACATAAACATTAATTTTTCGAATGTTAAGTTGATGTTAAATGTTAAATTTATGGAAAATACGCATGCAGATTTGTTGCCTAAAAACAGCTTATTTTATGATCAAACACTTGCACTATACCAAAAATCATGCCAAGACATAATGTCCTTCCAGACACATTCACCATCAATGCCGGTGTTCCTCAAGGGTCCATATTGTCTCCCACTCTCTTCTTACTCTACATTAACGACCTTCTAGTGAAAACGAAAAATCCTATATTTAGTTTTGCTGACAATAGCACACTTATCTCATCTTTCTCTTTGAAATGCACAAACATCGGCTGCCGACGCACATATTCGCAGACAGTATGAAGTATCACGCCTCAACAAGGACCTGGAAGAAAGTTTGGCTTGTGGTGACAGTAGCCAAGTCGAATTTAACGCTAAAAAACCCAGGCAGCAGTTTTCTCTAAAGAGGTTAACATTAAAGATCCGGATATAGTCATGGACGGACACGCAATCCCACTGGCGTCATCTATTAATTTGCTGGCCGTCAATCTGGGAGGAAATATGTCTTGACATAACCACGTTGTGGCAATCGCCAAGATAGCTTCTCAGAAACTTGGTGTACTTTTCCGAACCAGAAAGTTGTACACACCTCAATAACTTTTGACACTATACAAAGCACAGATTCGATCATCACTAGAATACTGCTCTCATGTCTGGAGCTCTGCACCCAAACATACTCTTCGCCTACTGGACTCCATCGAAAGGAGGGCCATTCATCTGATTTTAGACCACGAGCTGACGAAGAACCTCGACAGCCTAGAACATCGAAGACAGGTTGGGGATTTGACTCTCTTTTACAGATATTTTCATGGAAGGTGCTCGGCTGACCTTGCCCTTTTAATTCCGCCTAGAGCGGCGAATAGTAGAAATACACGGCAAACAAAAGACGGACGTCCAGCAAATGAATAGGCAACACCAGTGGAATTGCATGTGCTGCCATAACTGTGCATTTTTATCGTTATTTGACAAAAATTGCGGTACTATTAAAAAATAGACTTAATTTTTTGTACAGTAAATAGGTATTTATTATAATTAAGAACACAATTTTTATATCAAATCGTGTGTGAATTTTTTATTTCAACTTCTTCAAAATCCATCTGTGGTGAAACTTGAAACTGTTGACAGGTGCATGTTCTTGAATCTTCTCTGCGAAACGATTCATTTTAGAAAAATTGACGCGAAGCCACAAAGAAAAACATTGTCAGTTTTCAAGTTTCCGAGTTTGTTCGAGCTTCAGCTCAGTCAATTCGGGGGGTGGTTGATTTTTATTGGAAATCAACTGCAAATCGCACTATAGTTATATGTAAGAATGAAATAGTCAGGTGTGTATATATACAGGGCATCCGACAAAATGTGGGAAATCTCCCGGATATAACGAAAACAAGTGAAAAGAGTACCTACTACAAGTTCATATAACATTTTTTCGTATAGACCTCCTCTTGGGAGATGCGGGCTCCCAAGGGGCTCCAATGGAATCAACTTTTTTACACATAATGATTGAACCACTTCAATTGTTTTTGCATATCCGGGAGATTTCCAACGTTTTTCCGGACACCCGTGCTCTAAACATGAGTTGACTCTTAATAAAATATATATTCAGAGCCGGTGTGAAGACATATTTAAAATAAAAACAATAAACACTGTTTACGTCATTATAAACGTTCACTTACCGTCGTTTTGTTTTGCTAAAGTATATACTTATACGCAAAACTTTAAATATAATCATTACCCCATCCTGTTATATAGGAATACAAGTTATAATTAGAAACTTCATTATTAATACAATAATTACAACAGCCTGGTAACACAAAACTTCAATTCACATATAGAAAATATATATAACGGGGCTCATCTATTTTAGTCCATTTGCAGCACGCATTCAAATAGGATATTATAATCTAGATAACTACATATTTATTATTATTAGCTCTAAATTGTACAGGGTGAGTTAGACATCTCGTTGCCTTTGGCAATTACTACTATATATTGCAACATTTTCTAAACACATATGCTCATTTATAGTTTTCAAAAAATGTTTACAAAAATATTCGCTAGTGTCGAAAATTTGCCTTTATTTGTCAATTTACGTGAAGAACTTTATTACTTTCAAATTGGGAAATTATAAGCGTTTCTGCTTATTCTTTGGAATCTAGATTAACATTTATTTGCATTTGATAATTGTAAAAATGTCTTCGGTTTGCAACCCCACCGGTAAATATATCCCAGGCCTCCCGCAGTGTATTCTGTCCCCTTTGCCCCTAAAAGCTTGCCACGCCGCTGACCTATAGAAGAAACTTTTACAGAGTTGATGTTATCTGATTAGGGCGACCCTATTCCCTCTTCTGTATGCATATACCGGGTGATTCATACTCGGCACATGCATCACTGATACAAAACAAAAATAATCAAACTCGTAAGCCTTTGTAACAAAGTGCTTCAAATTCTTGGACTTAGGGATAAAAAATGGTTTTGCATTCGTTGGTGATATTTACCACGTTGTTAGACCTACCGCATGTCAGGTATTGACACTATGTTTTAATTTTCTTATGAAACATGATGTATTTTTGGTTTTTTTCGGATTTCTTGAGGAATTAAAAGTATGTTTTGAAGAAAAAATAATGTTTTCTGGGTCCCTACTATCCCATTTTGACAATTGAAATTTACTGGGGACTTCAAGTAAGGAATACACAGGTAGAGGCTTGCTTTACAAAATTTAATTAGCTTTCCTGGAACCTTGCTGCGTTAAAAACATTATTTTTTCATTAAAATACTTTTAATTGCTAAAGGATCCGAAATGCATGTTGTTTCATAAGAAAATGAAAACGCTTTGTCAATATCTAACAAGTGGAGGTCTGACAACATCGCAGATCTCACCAACCAATGCAGAAGCATTTTGTACCCCTACGTTTAAAATTCGAAACACTTTGATACAGCGGCTTACGAGAAAAACTGACCGTTGCTGAACTTCTTTCTTCTATGCCACACTGTATTATGAAGAACGCATTTTAAAAATCTGAGAGTATCTATGTATGTATGTATGTATGTATCTAGTGCAAAAAGTTATTGTTTAATTGTTCAGTTTAGTTATAGCAGTGTTATTATTTGCTTGTTTTTTTTATGATCAAATACATGCACTATAGGAAAAATCCTTTAGGGCACTCTGGGAGTGGTACGTATGCGCAAAAAGCGATTCACGTTGATTTTGAATCATTGTAGGTTATATTCATTGGGAAAAACGACCTCTGGAAGATCGTTCCATAAGGATGAGGTCCTCCAGATGGAAGAAATAATGAAATTCGAGGAGTACTAAGCTTAACCACATATGGATGAGCGGCAGTGGTTCGTCGTGTATTTCTGTTATTCGCCGCTCTGGGCGGAATTAAGAGGGCAAGGTCAGCCGAGCACTTTCCATGAAAATATCTGTAAAAGAGAGTCAAATCCCCAACCTGTCTTCGATGTTCTAGGCTGTCGAGGTCGTGGGCTCCAGTAGCCGAATAGTATGTTTGGGTGCAGAGCTCCAGACATGAGAGCAGTACTCTAGTGATGGTCGAATCTGGGCTTTGTATAGTGTCAAAAGTTGTGTGTACAACTTTCTGGTTCAGAAGATTGCCACTACGTGATTATGCCAGTTAAGTTTAATTATCGCAGTGTTTCAAAGAAAAGCAAGGGGAAATTTTTAGTAATAATTACTCCAGGGTCAGGTGTATACTTAACTTTATGCCAAGTTTGTCGTTAAAGAATTTGAATTATAAATGCGATGAGATTAATGCCGCCCGCATATACACATATCCGTAATTAATAATTTTCGATCACCCTATATATTGAGGATATTTACGAATATATAATATCGGTTTGCATGGAAAGCAGAAACGGATGTAATGCACCATTCATTAGGAAGAGGATACGCTAATATAACTTTGTGTGTGTGGTGCTTTAACTATTAATAAAATGTTAGAGGCATTTATATTAAATAGCTATCGAACCGAAGGCTTAATAGCCAATGTAGGAAGTATTATATTTTATATTGACCAGTGGAATATGTATATGTATTAGATATTATTGTAATGTACGTGTTCGATATTCCTTTGATTGTTGTCATTTAATATTAAAGAATTCTTTTATAAATAAAATATGAAAATCCTGGTCGGAAAATCGGTTCATAGACTGTTTTTGCAAACACGTGAACTATATACAGGGTGTTCGGATAATGCATCAGGATACTTGTAGAGGTGATTATACGGTGTTTTGATTATACAGGGTGTCCCTTATTCGGATAAATAATGTTGGTGCTCGAACAAACCCTTTTGGGTCAAACTTAAAATGATAAAATCAAAATTTGAAAATTTTCGGTTGCTTAAGAAATACGGGAGAAAATCAAGAAATTGACAATTTCAAAATTACCTTATATTTTCTTAGTTGAAAGAGATACAGAAGTTTCTTTATAGTGATTGTTGAATAATTTGCCGTTTTCATAATAAGTATACGGGGTCAGGTAAAAAAGTTATCGGATCTAAACTCATTTTTTTAAATGGAACACCCTGTATATTTTAATCTAAAACGATAGCATGTTAAATTATCTTTTCAAATATATAACACACCATGGATGATATTGGTTTCCTAGGCAATTTATTTAAATTTAGTAGGCCCTGAAACAAAAGCTAATATCCTAGAAACAACTATGTTGACATTCCAGTTGTTATTAACATTTAACGTTAATTTCATTTTTCCCGATTCATTTGTGAAAATGACTTTTTGAAAAATTTGATCAGTTTATATTGAAAGTGGAAAAACGAAGAAATGGCGCAAAATGTATATTTTGTTCGCTATCCGGAAAGACGGTAACCATTTAAGGACATATTCCGAACATTTGCGATGATTCCCGTTATTTCGTTTCAAAGTAATAAAGTTTAAATAAATCGCCTAGGAAACCAATATCATGGTGTGTTATATATTTGAAAGGAGAATTTAAAATAGTACTTTTTAGATTAAAATATACACTGTGCCATCAGAGGTCACTTTACCAGAAATTATAATTTAATTTGTGGCATATCTTTTTAGTTTCGTCAGTTATGTCATTTTAAAGACAGAATAAAAAGATCATCTTTATTCGAGTCGATAAACCCCGCCATTTAGGCGCAAAACTGGAATTATTAGCAGTAAAATTCAGCCACCTCAAAAATTACATGGAATTTCCTATGTTCAACTTAACGATGCCTCACCCGGTATATCCGAAATAACACGCGCCATTTTGTCAATATATATTTTGTGTTCATGGGGAATGGATCTTTTTTGTCAGCCATTCCGAGAATGTTATATTCAAAGAACCATTCATCATGTTTTCTGCAAAAAGATTCAATATTTATAAATGCAATTTCCCATTTAAAATCATTTAATAAAATACGTAAACAGATTTTATACATACCATTTATGACAGTTTATGATTTGTCAGTGGTTCGTTCCGACCCGTTTACCCTGTGGTCTGGCGAGATTTATGAAGAAGTTCCATATGGACAATCATAAATTGTTGTGCTAACGTTTCACATTGTGTATTCATAGGTCTTGTGCTCGGATTCATTTCGTTTCACCTAAAAATTAGATTTCATGTAACTATCGAATTGTAAATCATTTTTTTTGCTTCAATTAAGACCAATAATGACATATTTAAATGGGACCATGCGGCTTTTGTTAGCTGTAAAAAAAAAATTGCCATCAGTTTTTGCTTCAATAAAGACCAAAAATTACATAATTGTTAACTGTCAAAAAATTTGCCATAAGTTTTTGCTTCAATAAAGACCAAGAATTACATAATTAAATGGGACTCCAGCGGCTTTTGTTAACTGTCAAAAAAAATTGCCATCTTTTTTTGCTTCAATAAAGACCAAAAATGACATAATTGGTAGCTGTCAAAAAATGTGCCATAAGTTTTTGCTTCAATAAAGACCAAGAATAACATAATTAAATGGGACCATGCGGCTTTTGTAAACTGTCAAATTTTACATTCTCTCCACAAAATATCGGAACAATTGCATTCAATGATCGAATTTAAGATAAAATAATTTGTAAAAGTTGTTTGTATTGTGAGGAGGAGAGGAGTCCACAGATGGCAACATTTTTGAACTGCAAATTAATTTTCTGAGGAGAATGAATATTTTGGTATAAGGAATGAATCTGAACGATGAGTATTGTATAAATAAATAGATTTACGTCCGCTTTCAATGAAAATAGATATTGGGCAAAAATATCATAAATGATTCAAATTTGATGTTACAATACAAACAACTTTTCCAATTTTCGAAAAATCGAATAAATGCCATTTTTAGACATTTTGTGGAAAAAATGTCAATTTTGACAGTTAACAAGAGCCGCATTGTCCCATTTTTGGTGTTTATTGAAACAAAAACTTATGGTGAAATCAAATTTTACCTAAATCGAACAATATATTTTTCCCCACTGTATACTTACGGTATAGGAATAACTGGTGTTCTAAATATTTGTTGCTAATTAATTAATAATATTAAACAACAAATTACTTTTAAATTTTGTAATTATTAATCAGCTGAACGGCAAATAATTATTTTTGGTGTCATTCGATTTTAATTAATTAATTGACCGTCAATGCTGTCAACTGACAGATGGCACCTCGTATTCAGACTCCATAGAATGTTAATTTTTAATCATCTTTGTCACGACTATTTTGATCTGATAGACATATTCCTACCTTAAAAAAAATCCCAATACGAGCACGAAAAAAATCTATAAAATATTCATTAGCATTTTGAGAGGTAATACTATGCATTTAAGTGCCGCTTGTAAATGGCTTTAATGTTAGTAATAATAATAAACAACCCCCTTATATTTTATGTAGGTTTATATCGTGCCTTAATGATTAAAAAAATCATTAACACAACTATCGATTTTACAATAATAAGTTTAAATTATGTTTAATGACACCACTTTATTATATTTTTTATGGCTCCATCATTCATTTACTTTTATAGTTATGTAAAAAATACTTTTCATGCTTGATTTTGCTATAAAAATGTTCTTACTGATTCATAACCTTTACAGGAGGTGGTGTTTTAGTTATGGTAGTACCCTAACCAAATCATTACTAAAGTTACTGACTATGGTCGTGTTAGAATCTACAATACTTTTGCAATTTTGTTGCTGCAATTTAATTTTTGGCATGTGAGTTGCAAGCAATGTCATGCCAATCGTTTTACAGTCGGCACTTCTATTGCAGTTGTGGTTTCTACGGCGAGGGTGCCAACCCAACAAAGGAAAAGTACCATGAAACTATCAAAATACGGCGCTTAAATTACGCAAAACACAACTAAACACTGACTGAGAATATAAATAAACACGAATGCACGATCAGCATTAAACAACGATTGCCAATGTAAAAACCACTATGTTTTCCACCAGACTTGCATCAGAAACTGCAACGAAGATCCGAGCAAACCCATTTTTTGGCAAGCCATATTGCACAGCAGCAGCTTAATGCGCATGCTTTCCTTCTAGTTTATTGCAATTGCAGAAAGACTTGCCGAATGTAATGCGGCCTTTAGAAGTGTTTCATTTCATTTCGCAAGATTTATCCGTAGCCACGTAGAATCTGACGGAAGGAACTTTTTTTATTAAGTTAATTTGAAAGCAATTATTGTTGGTGATTTTTGACCAAGAATTATTGAAATGAGACCTCATACCAATAAAGTAGTACCATTGAATCTGAAGTACTATTTTGATATCTAACTGTAATAAAAATCTGGCACTCGGCGGGGCTTATTCGAGATTTTTTTGTTATAGCTATGAGAACGGTATTAGAATAAATATTATTTTATCCAACCAAGAAAAGCATAATTTTGATATATACTCATTATTTTAAAAATATAACGGCTCTGGTGGCTCCGTGGTTAAAGCGGTAGTCACTAGAAACTCTAGGACGAGAGTTCGTAGGTTAAACTCCACGAACGGTAAACGGGTTCGCACTCGGTGGATTTTAGTGGTATAAGTCATGGCGTTACTGGCCGGTATCATGCAAAAAATAGAGAAAAGTAAAAACTGCATCATCCCCCATCCCTATCCTATTCACGGCGGTCACCAGGTCAGATGAGATCGTATATCTCGAGGGGTAGTGTGACGGTATGCACTCCACAATCGACATACCGCAGTTCGAGAGACCAACGGTTGCAGGAGCAAAAATTGAGAAAAAAAAACAACTTTTAAACAGGGTGTTTCTTAATATGATGCTAATATTTAAGGAGGATATTCTCGGGTCCATTTTCAGGAAAAAACTTCATATTAACATATGTCCTAAACGTCTTAACTTTTGAGATACAGCGTCTTAAAGATTTTCAAAAAATGTCCTTTTTTATTAATATCTGTGATACTGCTCTAGATATTTTTGTGAAATTTAGTACATACTTTCTATTCATTCAAGAGGCATTTTATGATGTATAACATGTTTTTTTTATTCCGACCAGTGGCGTTCGCGGTGGAATTGCCCTCGGTTATTTTGAAGAAAGAATGGTACGCCACTTCCTTTTTCTAAATAAAAAATATTTTTGAAATACTCATTCCTTGCTGAGCAAATGTCGTCCATTGATTTTTTTTCGTTTGACGTTTATTCATTTGCACTCTGTTATGAAATTAGGGATTAAGAAAGATTAAAAAGGATCTAGTCGGTAAGAAGCAGATTTTGTTTTGTAAACGTTTAGGACATATATCCATATGGAGTTTTTTTCTGAAAATGAACACAAGAATAACCTCCTTAAATATTAGCATGTTATTAAGAAACACCCTGTATATGTATTTTTTTTTTAAACTAAGCAAAGCATTTTGAAATACTTTATAGATTGATTAAAACGCAATTTGGTCGGAAACTTTTGATTTCATTACTTTAATTTCCATTCCCAAAGTATTTACAATGTATGGAGGAGGCGCTGTAATGATTTAACTATTCAGTGTCTGTTTTATAAATTTATTGTTTTTAATTTTTTTTATTGAGATAAAATATTCAGAATATATTAAATAAACTTTGGAACTAACCCCTATATTTGTTAATTATTAATAATGACCAATTTTATGTGTATAATAAAAGCGGCACTTATATATTTATTGCGGTTCATTTATTATTTATATACTAATTGGATATTTTCCTTTGAGGGGTCATAAATATATGAAAATATATTAGTCTCGACTATAGATTAGAGAAACGGCCGTATTCTTATTTAATGGTCCAAAATTAAAAGTCGTTGGGGTCTTTTGTTCGTTTTTGACATCCCACATATCAGCTGAGAAGAGGTGTGTGAACTAATTTATTAAAAACTTATACAGGGTGTAACAACCTCGTCCTTCAACATTGGGATATCGGGAACGGTTTGAGATACGAAGTCGGTTAAATTGGGGAAATCATGGACCCAATAACATGCCGAGAGGGGGACTAACACGCCATTGAATCGTTCATGCTTATTTATTTATTTCATTTTGTTTTTTATTAATTTTTGTATTGCTTCATTTAATTTTTTTAATAATAACCCTTCTATGGTCTGACGCGACAGAACATATACATACTCATATGGTATACATAAAATGTAATATTCTAGAAAAAGCGGTATAACTTTAAAACTGTTAAAGATATACAGAAAAATAAAGAAAGAAACTAACCTCGTGAGTGTGTGATTACTTAGATGTACCTGAAAACCCCGGGTCGCAGGTTAAATATTAGTAAAAAATATCATATTTTATCCCATATATTGAATTAAATGAAATAAAACTACTCCCATGTATAGCTCAATAGTGCTGCTACCCGTTAGTGAAAAGTTTGTCAAAATTTATTAATCGGAAGAAAAGATATGGTGGTACAATAAGCAATTAAAATAATAGCGACTCGTGTCGTATGTCCTATTGCCAATATGGCCAATCCAATTTTCTTCTCCGTTTTAGTGCAATCTGTTGCTGAGTTTTTTAAAACTTGCTTAAGCGTGTGTGTGATAATCTGCCTCAGCTCGCTAAGGTTTGAGATTACTTCTAGAACTTTAACGATGGCAGACAAGATGGCAAGATCCGAGTCAGATATTAGTGACTCTAATATTAATTTGTTAAATTCGATATTAATATGAAGCGAATTTAAAAGTGCCGTCTGGATTTTACAGTTCGTTATGTGGATTTATCAGGGGGGTAGAAATTGCTTATTGCTAGATTAGGCAGAAAAAAGGTGGAAAGTATTGTTGGAACATATTGAAAACATTGCAATAAATTTTTATTTCCAAATAGTACACCAAGATAAGGAGGGCCTGGTAACGGATACAATTTCGACTAAATTGGGAAAAAGTAATTGTTACTTGGGTCTCCACCCATTTTTTGTTACTAAGATCGAAATCCATACATTTAATAGTATATTAAGATACTAGTTTCATAAGATATTATCTTAGAGCACGCGTTTAATTTAGAAAACGACCCGCGAAGCGGGGAGTTTTCTAAAGTACAAGTGCTCTAAAATTGTCTTAGAAAAAGTATTATAAAATATACGGTTCATAAGACAATTTTTAGTCCTCTCTGATGATAGGTATGTACACCTACCCTGTACTGACGAGAATAAATGAGTTCGAAACCGGTCTGCAGGTGGTTGAATCCTATCAATGGAGAGGGCTTCCTTTTCTTGGTAGTACCATTCAATCTGAAATAGTATTTTAAAGTGCTACTGTGTAGACAAAAATACGCCCTTATTGTATAAGGATCATCGGGTGGTCTGAGAAGTAATAATTTTCCATATTGGTATTTGAAAATAATTAGTTTATAACTTCAGCAGGGAAAATATTTTTAAATATATACATTCTACTATTATTGTACTAATTTTAATGTAAAAACGACTAAGTTTACATAAAATCTGAAGAATGAAGGGCTTAAATCAGATGCAACGTATCAAACAGAACTCACTATTTGTTAGAAGAGTAAATGGAGACAACAAGAGGAAGTGTTTCATCGATCACTGGAAGTCAAGCTACGTTGGGCACGATTAATACATGGATAGATGACCGCTTGAGAATACCGTGTGTCGCGATTTTTTTACAAAATATAAATTTTAGTAAATTTTACAAAAAATTTAGTAAATTTTACAAAAGATTATAGTCAATTTTAATAGTTTAAAGGTTTCTTCGGGCATAAAGGTAAAAAAGTATTATCTCAAAAGTACTCAATAATTATGTCACTAGGTATAAATAATTTTGTGTAATTTCTGATTTTAAAGATTTCTGGGAGTCTTTCAATCTATAGTGCGATTGGGGGCCTTGCCCAAGATATGAGACTAAAATATATCATGTATCATAGGAAGTAATAATTTAAGGTTACAGAAAGATGTTAAACAATAATAAACTAACCAAATAACTTTGTGACATCAAGGACAATTACATGATTTACTCGTATAAATATCTGTTGTTTATGTCAATTTTTAAATTTATATAGGTTACCTAATTCTAGTTATAATTTACACGCCAGCTATAAAAATAGCGTATTTTAATTTATAAATATATAGTTCTTAAGTTTCTATCAAGGTTCGCCCGATTTAAATTGAATGGAAATAAAACATAATAAATATTAAAATAAAAAAAAATGAAATAAAATCTGAAGTGACAATTATTTTGAACGAAGCAGCTGACGAATTGACCGCAGGTGATCTAAATATTTTGATGGACTGAATTTAAACCTGTTTAGCGAATAAGGAAGGTTAATTTTTTGTAATTTATAATTTTGTGTTTTGGCAAAATTGTGTTGTCACAAAATTAAGTTTTGAATACATAAAATGTATTATTATATAGAACGCCATCAGATAATAAATTACTTTTCTAAAAACTTTTACAGCAAAATATATTAAGATTTGATTAAGTTCAATTCAAGAATTTATTTCAAATAATATAGTTATAAGCTTTCTCAAATGAATACATACTTTAAAAAAAATAAATTCTCAGAAATGTGGTTTTAGTGTTAAATGTTAAGTTGTTTTATAATAATTGTCATCAATGTTAAAATAAGCCATTAATTTTGTGATGAAGAATCTGATAAGTTTTTGGAAAGTGGAACTATTAGTTATTCGGATAGGCGGTGTTTCAAACATCCACGTATTATTAGATTAGCCTAAATATGTATTACATGATGAAACATGCATTTATCTGCACTATTAATCAATAAAAAAATAAATGGGAAATACAGGTGTATCATCTTCTTTACTTTGAGAGCCACTCGGCAGTTATACAGGGTGTCATGGAACTGACTTATTATATTTAAATTGGTGACTTTTTGGGTGTCCTAGAGAAACCGACATACGTTTTTAAAACCAGGATTGGCAACTACGAATTTACTTGGCAAATATTACCAATAGCTGTTATGTAAGTAATCAAAAAATCGGAACTTTTAAGTTTGCGAAACAACAAATCAATGACAAATGATACGTCCTTTATATTTTATAAAATGTAGATTAGAAACCAATAAATTGTGAGTTTTGCAAATAACTGCGTATCATACACTAAACGGTAATGAATACAATTATACATCTTAAACCATTCTCAATCAAAGACTTTGGTAATCAATACTGCTAGATTACCAAAAACGTTATTATTATACATACGTTTATACAAGCCGGTTAAAGTCTAATGGCAAGTAATAAATGATAAAGGTGATGATTAATTTAGCGCCTGCAACAATTCGGGAAACGTCAATTTGGAGGAGTACAATTTGGCAGAGGCAATTTTATACTTAAATCTGCCATAGACATCAATCATTAATCAAATACACATTAATTTCAAAATTAATTTGAGAAAGGTACTTATAAAAAATTGCAATAAATCTTGAATGTACCTCAGGAACTATATCATGTGGCATTGAAATGAAACAAAGAGGAAGTTATTTTGTGTAATAAGTGTTTCTTATTACCTGTGAAGGGCCATCATTACGTTGAGTTCGCTAAAAGTTACTGTGAGAATGTTTTGCCAGTTTTGCTGTAGCTTTAACATTAACGTTGAAAAAAAAATTTAATTAAAAATTCAAATTTAATTTTTTTTTAAATAAGTTTACATAATGGCTACATTATGAAATGCAAAAAAATTTAATAACCTGTCATTTTATGAAACTGAAATTTTTTTTTATGTTTGTAGCAACTAGGGTTCGAATTTTAGGCTTACTTGATTTCGTTGAATTAGATTTTAGATTTAGATTCGATAAAAAATTTTTATAGATAACTTTAAGATACTAACCTTTAACCTTGCAAATAGATCATTTTTACTAGATATTTATCTGAAATACCTATACTCGGAAATATATAACATACTGACGGTGTCCGTCAACTAATTCCTAGTCACAACAACTATAAAACAACATAACCTAAAAATAATAGAAATATCTTCCAGTTTATGCTCTATTTCTAAAGTTTTATTCAATAAAGTACTATTTTTATTTTTAATTCAATATAATATTATACATATTTATAGTTACTGTAGACATTTCCTGGGCATTAATTGTGTCATTCCTGTCAGATTCTGTGTCGACACAATATTTTGTTCAATAGTATTATTTTGTTCAATATTTTGAACTTTGTTCTGCTCGCACCATAACTCCATGCATATTCTCTTTAAAAGTTTTTCTAGATTATTTTCTGTAATTTCTCGTATTTCTGACGGAGTACAACTTTCTTCCTGACTCATTTTTATTAACTTTAATAATATATTTATTTTTAATTATGACGGATGGGAAGAAGCTTTGTTGTGTTCAATTGTTTCTATCATGACATATTTGATACTTCTAACATTTTTTTAGTAAATTGTAAAAGTATTGCCAACCCAAAAAGAAAATATTAATTCAAATGGAAAAAATTTACTATATTTTTTAAAGCTTTTCAGACTTTAAAGACCCAAATATGAACCGTATATTTTATAATACTTTTTCTGATAATACAGCGTTAAGTTAAAGTCCTCTCTGATGATAGGTATGTACACCTACCCTGTACTGACGAACACAAATGAGTTCAAAACCAGTGTCTGTAGGTGGTTACATCCAATGGAGAGGGCTTCCTTTTCTTGGTAGTACCATTCAATCTGAAATAGTATTTTAAAGTGCTACTGTGTAGACAAAAATACGCCCTTATTGTATAAGGATCATCGGGTGGTCTGGGAAGTAATAATTTTCCATATTGGTAGTTGATATTAATACTACCTGAAAAGCATAGACTTTTTATTTCTTGAATAATTATTTTCAATTCATTCATATTTTAGTTGTTCTTGCTAAATATAAATTAGAAATATAAAATAGAAATTCTAACTATAGTTTTTTGTAAATTATGGTTACAATGTTATTTTGGTACGGATTAATAATGAAAATTGTAATTATTACAATATTTTATAGGAAATCGTACAATAAAATCGTTACTATACTAATTTTACTATAGTGTTAATTTTTATTTAATAGTGTAAAATTTACTATACTGTATTTTAGTATAACTTGATTTTACTAAATTTCTTAGAAATTCTAACTATTTATGTTTACGATATTATTTAGGTACATTTTACTAACAAAAAATTTAATTACATAATGCTATATTATTTTATAGGAAATATTACAATAAAATTTAAAAATTTTTTAATTTTTTTTTAACACTTAATGTAATCTTTGCAATAATAATTTTCCTAGTCTTTTTCCATGCAAACTTGTACAAGTATGTTAGTACAAACTTAATTTTATTATATTGTTATTAAAAGTAACTGGCATATGTCCGTTATAGTCCGTCCAGCGATTAACATTTTCAAAATCCCAAATATTAAAATCGGCCATATGTAATTAATGAACGATCGTAACATCTGTGACAAACGTATTAAAACAAATTAACATTTTAACGCTGACACGACGTTTCTTGGAATTCCTAAAATATTTATTTATTAAAAGTATGCGTTCAAATAAACTATACTCGATGTGTGGGCCGGCAACAAATGAGAAGTGTCAACACTCTCCATAAATATAATAAAGTTTTTTTTGTTCCATCTCTTTTCTTTGTTTCCTGTGCAGTCTGTACCTAAGGGAATGCAGCTAAATAACTTCTTTAAGGGGCCTTATTTTCTTATTTTTAAAGCTATTTATTTCATTTGACTTACCATAGTTCATACGTGTTTTATTACTGTCGAAGTTTATGGGAGTTTTAGTAATAATTCCTAAAGTAAAGTATAGTTGGAATGTCTAATAAATTTAATAAAATTAAGCAACTAGTGAATTTTAACAAACAATACAGTAAAATTATTATAGTAAAGCTTTTATTGTACGATTTCCTATAAAATATTCTAATAATTACGATTTTCATTATTAATCCGTACCAAAATAATATTGTAAACATAATTTACAAGAAACGATAGTTAGAATTTCTAATAAATATAGCAAAATCAACTAAAATATATTGTAAATTTTACAACGAATTTAAGTGAAAATAATTTTCTATATAACTCCAGTAGGTAAATATTTTTACATGACTATTACGTATTTTAAGTATTTTTTATTGCAACGGTTTATCGCAACGGATCAAACAGAACTCGCTGTTAGGTTGTAAAATCAACAAGAGGAAGCGTTTCATTGATCACTGGAAGTCAAACGGTTAGTAGTTGGGTGGGATGACCGCTTGGGAGTACCGTGTGTCGCGCCATTTTTACAAAATATTTTAGTAAATTTTACAAAAGAATTTAGTCAATTTTACAAAAGATTATAGTAAATTTTACAAAAAGTTTTAGTAAATTTTACAAAAAAATTTAAAAAAATATAAATTGTTTACTAAATATATTGGTATTTTTACTAAACAATTTTGTTAAAATTTAGCAATAATTTTATGGCATTTCTACTAATTCCAGTCACAGAGCCATCAATATCATAAGTTAGTTTTACTATTTTTATAGTAAAAAAAGTTTTTCTTTCCGTGCAGACTACAAAAGTTAAGTTCTTAATTTAAACTTATATACAGGATGTTTCTTAAAAACATGATAATATTGAAGGATGATATTCTTGGATTTATTTTCAGAAAAAAAACTTGATATGAGCATATGTCCTAAACGTCTTAACTTTCGAGATACAGGGTGTTAAAGATTTTCATATTTTTTAAATAATTTGTTACGGTTAATGACTCAAATACGTGACAACTAAACTAGGTAGACAACTGTCAATATTGTTTATGTTTACAAAACAAAATCTTTCTTAACCTACTAGATCCTTTTTAATCTTGTTAATACCTAATTTCATAACAGATTGCAAATGAATGAATTTTATTTTTTTATACGAAATCTATACGTTAAACGACAAAAAATGAAGAGATGACATTTGCTCAGCAAGGAATGAGAATTTCAAAAATAATTTTTATTTAAAAAAAAGTGGCGTACCATTTCTTTGTTCAAAAATACCGATGGCAAATTCCGCACGAACGCCACTGGTCGGAATAAAAACATGTTATACATCATAAAATGCCTCTTGTGATGAGTAGAAAGTGTGTACCAAATTTCACAAAAATATCTATTAAAAAAAGGAGGTTTCTTGAAACTATTTAACACCATATATCTAAAAAGTTCTGACGTTTAGGGCATATGTTCATATGAAGGCTTTTTCTGAAAATGGACCCAAGAATATCCTGCTTGAATATTAGCATGTTATTTAGTATACACCCTGTATATCTTTGCGTATATTATATGTAGAAATCAAGTTTTTGCCGTCCTGTAGTATTCTTTTGTTTCCGTGTACCTGTCATTAAGTTTGGATGCAAATATCACATTATCACTACTAAAGAATTTTATACAAAGCAAAATTTTAACAATTTCTATTTGTATTATTTTCTCAATGACATGTATAATGTATAAAATATAACATGATAATTACAACGCAGTCAAAAATTAATACGGTGCAACCTCGATAATCCGAACCTTCGTTACACCAGATTCTTCAATAATCCGGCCAAACATTTCAACTGCATTGTGTACTTTACGATCAGGATTTGATAGTACTCGGTAAATTCAGGCAAACAAAAATTACAAATTACTTCACAAAATAATATAAAACTTAATAAGTTTGTTTTGTATTAAATATTTTTTCAATAAAAAAAAACGTCTCGCTTCAATAATCCGGATTATTTACTAATCCGGATGACCGCGGTTTTAATTAGTCCGGATTATCGAGGTTGCACTGTACAGACATTAGTAAAAATTTCGGGCTGGCCTAAGTTAATTAAGGAAGGTTTGCTTTGTTCGTTGAAGGTCGCTACTTTTTAAACTATGATTTTACAAAGCTGTGCTTCGATAATAAAGTCATACTCTGTTATTTTATTACTAATATAAATTTTTAAATGAATTAACCACATGACAAGACACCTTAAGATTACGATAAAGAATATTTATAAACTGGGTGTCGACCAGGGCAAACACCGATCACTGACACCGCTTCGAAAAAAAATAAATAATAATCCTAAACAAATTTTATACCTAAAAATAAACCGGTCGGGCATCATAAAACCCACCCAAACAGTGCCGTCTTCAGGGGATGCATTCAAATTATAAGATCACTATTATTTGAAACTTTTTTGATAACTTTTTTTGTCAAATAATATTTTGTCTCTGTAAATTTGTTTGATTGATCGCAGAAAAAGTATAATGTACGACTTTGGTCTTTGAAGAATAAACAATTCACACTCTTAGGTGGATTGTAAGCAACTTTCCAGAAAAACAATCGGGGAGCTCTGAAAATTAGTATAAATTTTTATTTGTCGCTTTCTGTTAATTAGACCAAGACATTACGTCGCCTTCGAGCGTTCGGAACATACTTTTTATAAAGCCCTTGTTGGAACGGCCGTCTTTCATACCTGTTTTCACGTTTGACACTACCAGACAACTTGGATAAAAATTATTGACTTTGGAGTCACGTCCGTCGATTGTTTGTTTTTCCTAACCAAGACATATCAGGTTACCTGTTGAACGAATGAAAGCGAAACAGACAGAAGATAAAAAGAGATGGAGATTCTACAGATAGAATCCCCTTTTCTTTTTTGTTGTGTTTATTTTCGTAATATCCGGCGTCACAGGTCACAGTGCAATAATAACATCTTCTTATAATTATTTTCCGTTTCCTGGCAACGACTAAGTGTAGGGAAATATTGAAATGTCAATATTTTTATTGATTTTTGGGAAAAGATTTTATTTATATTTCGTGCACTAGATTCGTGTATAGTGGGAAACACTTATTTTGTACACAGCGCACAAAATACAAAAATAATTGTTTTAATAGTTTATAATTATTAGTCTAGTCGCCTATGCTTAATTTTCATAATAAAAACTGTATTTAAACAACATAATTTGTGAAATTTGCAATTATTTCGAGAACGGCTGGAAATAATTTATATGCTTCCATTACAAAAAAAATGCTTACGAATTCTACATCCAATAGCTAAATAATATACAGGGTGTTCCATTTGAAAATCTGGAGAAAAATTATTACCTAATTATATTCAGAGTATATCTAGACCTCTTGTCTTAAATTCCAACCAATGCCTTGGTTAAAAAAGTTATTTTAGGTAGTCTTTTGAATTTTTTTCTAAGACTCCAAAACTTTTTTTTTAGTTTTTAATTTATTACTCTTAAACTACATAACCAAATGAAATAAAACTTTAGGCAATTATAAACGACACTAATACGAACCTAATTACCTAATAAAATACTGGGTGTCCCATTAAAAAAAAGACAGCATTATGTTACCACTTATTTTTTGGCCACCCTGTATATTTAAAAATATTTTCCTGAAATGCACCCTCTATAATACAGTATAAATCGGCATATGAATGAAATGCCAGTATAGGAGCTATGAATATAATGAAATTTTTCAAAATAAATAATGTTGTGTAAACTTGGAATGTAAAGAGGTAGAAATAAAAATAAAAGCCCTTACCTAAAGTGGGTGTTAAACTCTTGCTACCGTGGAATGGACTAGTTAAGAATAATTTTTCGTAATACGGACCTGAAAGGGACGGACCTCTTCGAAGAAGAAAAACATATGCACCAAGGAATCCTCTATAAAAATATATATTTAAAAAATTATAAATAAACCAGCCGAAATAAAAACAACTGAAATTTTATACTCTGCACTTTGGCGAATATACATTCGTGTGGCATATAAATATAAAAAAAAATAAGAAAGCGAATATTTTTAAGAACTCGACGACCGACGTCGCTATTTATTTCGCAATAAACTTTTCGCAAAGTGCCGTATTTCATTTTTTAACGATTCTTTGTTTACACTTAGGCAAAGAGAGCCATAAATACCAACTTAAAATAAATAAATTAATGGTCGGGGCCATAAAGGAACTTAAAATATTTGTTTGAAAAATCGCATTTTGAGCCAAGGAGACCATAATTTTATTTGCGAACTATATTTTTACATTTAATTTTTATTTATTCTAACTGTAATTATTATTTAGGCACTTAATTTTGAAGGGTTTCGCCATCCCCGGAGCTTCTGTTCTGGTCGAACATCTTTGTCGCCTATATATATTTTTTTATTTAAAAATAAAAAATTTATACTTTTCAGGTGGTATTAATATCAAATACCAATGTGTGGAAAAATTATTATTTTCCAGACCACCCGATGATTTTTGTGATTTTCTCGATTACCGTTGATAATACAGCGTGAAGTATTAGAGTCTTCTCTGATGATAGGTATGTACACCTACCCTGCACTGACAAGATCAAAAGAGTTCGAAACCGGCCTGCAGGTGGTTGCATCCTATCAATAGAAAAGGCTTCCTTTTCTTGGTAGTACCATTGAATCTGAAATGGTATTTTAAAGTGCTACTGTGTAGACTAAATACACCCTTATTGTAAGCTATCATCGGGTGGTCTGGGAAATAATAATTTTTCCATACATTGGTATTTGATATTTTTTATTTGTTTCTATTCTTCCTTTGACCTTTTCGATCCTCCGTGTTATGTCTAACACTATGTTTTCTTATTCAGTATACATGCTTATGAGAAACAACTCGTAAAGTCTGGCAGAACCGCCAAAGTCGCGTTCAGTAATATGTTAGAGTAAAAGTGAGAAATCAGTAAATGTTAATAACTACATACTTGTAAGAGTACAGTCTGATTTTTACTAGTAAATGCTCATGATTCATTAGAGCTCAGTGGGACATATTATAAGAGAATACGAAATTTCAATGTTTGTTTTGAATAGTTTTAGACGTGTATAGATCCTGTGACTTTTTAAAACAATAGTAAGTGGTTTCATGTATTTGATTTCCCTTAAAACGTTATAGTTTATGTTCTTTTTTATCGGTTTCAAATTTTGTTTAGTTTTGGTTTTATACACTTCGTATAATGTCCATTTAGTCTGTAAAATTCTTCGATATACAGGGTGTTATGGAAATGACTTATTATATTTAAATGGGTGACTCCTTGGGTGTCCTAGAGAAAGTCTACATACTTTTTTTTTTAAATCGAATATCTAAATACTAAGGTAAAAACCCTTTTTACCCACATACTGTCGCCCCGTTCCATCTGGATTCACTTAGGAACTGTGGGTCACTAGAGTATACTAACAGTGTTGTCAGATCACACCGCGTGTCTCGCTCATACTTCAGTATGTTTCGAGACTCGGGAGTGAAACAACGTTGGTTCCACGACGTCGAGGGTGCCACGTGCTTGACGTATACGAATTTTAAACGTTTTGTTAGTTGTATTGCCCGATTTTTTTTTTGTTGTGAAATAATTCAGAATAATAAATGTTGTGATGTGATTTCAAATTTGTGTGATATTATCTACTGTTGGTTTCTGTTGAAAAACATACTTTTTGTGTTTTATTTTTTTATGGAATTGAATTATAAAACGGATTATTTTAAAATAAGATCGAAGGCAAGAGAGTATGTACCTTAAAAATTGTAGTTTTCTTTGTCTAAAAAGTTTGAGAAAGAAGTGATAGCGCGCGTCAAAGACGTCTTGTTGTAAAAAACTGAATACTTGCGTTTAGAATTATGTGTTGCAATATGACACCAGACACGCATATAATGCGCTAACCTCTTTTGAACCTGGAGACTGCCTTAGTAAAATATTGATTGCGAAGGGCCTCAGGAGCGGCCATGTAAATTTTGAGATTTCATATAGTGTATATTTCGCTTAATAATTCAAAGCGCCATTTCTGGTTATTTTTCTTCGATTTATTTTCATCTCGGGATTTGCCGGTTTAAATATAATACGTCATTTCCATAACACCCTGTATAATTGATAGAGGAAAACTTTAAATTAAAAATATTTTTAGATATGCGGTATGTTTCATAAAACTTATTTTTTAAATTAAAAATATACATCTTCAACTGTCCACTAATATTTATATTTAAAATTTTACTCGATCCATGATATTATAGGAGATATCGAACAATTATTACACTCTAAATGGATATTTTCAAGCCGACCCTGTACCCATTTATTGCGGTTTAAAGATTTAGGCGTATGCAGTAAAAGAGAACGGTATATTTTGAACTCCACTATAACATTCATTGTGCCTCATATCTTAATATGAAAGTGTTATTTTAAAGAAATATTATGTAAAATACGAAATTTTAATGTAAGTATATAGTACATAGCTCTTTTTCTTAAGGATGTCTTTTATCAACTGTCCACATCATGTATTATTAATTTACAAAATACAAAGACTTATTAATAAGTCTGTAAATAAACCTTCTCGAAATACTAAATTATTTAAAAAATGGTGCATGTCACTTTTCGTGACATGCTTTATTACGTACGGGGAAATTTCATATATACATACATGAAGTAAACCTTTATTTATAATTCAGACGTGGTATTATACGTAGTTAGAAATGTTAATATTTTATTTATATTATACAACTTACGGTAATAGGTCAATTTTTCCTTTTATATTATTATTTAAAATAGTGTATAATTTTCGTACTACACGGAAAGCACTGCTATTTAACTTACTTAATGTTATGCGCTCCACAAAATTCCCTTAATCGAATCTCTTCATTATCTTACTTACTTTATACTTTTATACATGGTGATAAAAAAATCGTTCAAACAAATTACAATTGTTATGTGAATTACATTTTGTTCGGGTTTGTTCGAATTGTTTGAATTCGATATTTCGGCTCTTTTTTTGGTTTTATGATTTGTCCCGAAACTTAAGGACCTTCGACTTACCTTAAAGCCGTATGGCATAGTACACCGGCTGGCGCAATACTTTTTGCATTGTGAATGCAATGCGAGAACGGAATCCGTATTACTGTCGGCAATTCTACTCTTGCGGCAATTAAAATTGCACGGAATCATGCGCAGTACACCGTTGTCGATCAGCTGGCGCAATTAGTCTTGCATTACCAGAAATGGGCCGTGCGTCATTTTAATTGCCATTGCCGCTGCAAGTCTGGGTAGAGATGGATTATTCTGTTATTTTTAAATGTTTATTAGGTGGTCGGAGCACATATGAACAGCTAATGGCTATTTAAACTAACTGGTAATTAAATTATTAGTTCACATTCTTTATTAAGCATATATGTATACTGTTAATTGGTCGCAACTTTTTTGAACTGCTATTTGTAAATAGCAGTAGCTGCTTTAACTGGTTTGCCCATCTCTAATTCGAGGGGTATTTTAGAGATTTCGACAGTATCAACTGCTGTTCTGATTGTTGGCAATGCGCCAGCTGATCGAGAGCGGTTTACTGCGCATAAATACGTGCAATTATGATTGCCATTACAGGCGCAAGAGAAAATTGCCGACTCTAATACGGCTTTTAAGGGAAGTAAAGTAATCCTTGTATGCTGTCCGTCGCGTCGGTCAACATCGTACCGCTCCGGTAGTACTTCGGATGTACAGGAAAAGGCATAGGTACGAGGGCCGGTACAATTGTAAGGAAAATGAGGGCAGTACTTAGGTCGAGAAAGCATAGTAAGTAAAATATCAAAAAAAAACTTTAATTATAATAATAATTTTACGAATATGAATAAAGTTAAAACTAACTTAAATTAATAAACTTTTTGAACAAAAAAAGGGAACGCGTAAATTATAATTATTCATTCGTATTGTTCATACAGCAGAATGTGATACCGTGACGGCACAACAATCTTCAACTGGTTGCGAAATGTTAATACTTTTAAATCAAAAACTATCAGGACAACAAATAATAAAATATGATAAGATGTTGAAAATGATCATTAACTGTTCTCCAGTTGATTTGTGGATAAAGTTCAAACCACATCTTTTCAAGGAAATAAAAATTATACAGGGTCAGAAAAATGCACCTTATATCAAGATACATCTTCTAAATGAACTGACAGACACTTTGGAAGTGGTCGTGTGCGAATAAAGCGATTTACTTTGGTTTTGAATCGTTGGAGGTCATATTCGTTGTGAAACACGACCTCGGGAAGCTCGTTCCACAAAGATGACATCCTCCAGATTAAGGAATTCTTAAACGAACAAGTTCGAGGAGTACTAAGCTTAACCACATATGGATGGGCGACAGTGATTCGTCGTGTATTTCTTCGAACAAACCCGAACCCGAAACTTACACACTATACCAAATTTTTCCATAACGAAACACACACGAAACAACAAAGAAAGTATGCATATTCCATCCTTGTTTGTCGACTTCCGCTGCCTCCGCGTCGTAAGGGTGGTTATGGCAATTGTAGAAACGAAGATTCCCGGTTCAACACAAAGTGACCTCCGAGGAGTAGGGCAGATGCACTTTAGGGCAGTTGTGGTTTCCACCCTGTTTTCGATGTTCTAGGCTGTCCAGGTTCTTCGCCAGCTCGTGGTCTCCGATCAGACGAATAGCCATCCTTTCGATAGAATCCAGTAGCCGAAGAGTATGTTTGGGTGCAGAGCTCCAGACATGAGAGCAGTACTCTAGTGGTGGTCGAAACGGGGCTTTGTATAGTGTCAAAAGTTGTTGAGGTGTGTACAACTTTCTGGTTCGGAAGAGATCTTGGCGATTGCCACAACGTGGTTATGCCAAGACATATTTCCTCCCAGATTGACGCCCAGCAAATTAATAGATGAAGCCAGTGGGATTGCGTATCCGGCCATGACTATATCCGGTTCTGTAATGTTAACCTTTTTAGAGAAAACTGCTGCCTGTTTTTTTTTAGCGTTAAATTCGACTTGGTTACTGTCACCCCAAGCCAAAATTATGCTTTGGTGCAGAGCTCCAGACATGAGATCATTATTCTAGTAATTGACGATATGGGCTTTGTAGACTCTCAAATGTTGTAGAGGTGTATACTTTTTTTTTTGGTTCGGAAGAGTACGCCCAGTTTCTATGCAGCTGTCTTGGCGATTACCACAACGTGATTTTGCCAAAACTTTTCCTCGCGAATTGACGATTAGTAACGCAAGCAATGAAATATGAAAAAAAATCTCATATGATGTGGAAAAGTCCTCCACTAACTGTTTACAATACACCAATCGGTCTAAAGATTATATTTGATAGGTTTCGCTTAACAGCTGATTATTTTTCCCAGTATACCAACACATTTTTATTGTTAAATTCCCTTAATTACCAATAAAATATAAATAAACGCTTCTCATGCAACCACAATACAACCATTATTAAAATAATAGATATAATGACCAGATAAGAAAAATAGATTATGTAAATAAACGATACGTATGTACTGTACACAATATTTAATATTTCATTAAACATATATATAATAAAAATAATACTTACGAGCGTCCTTGTCTAAATATAATTAATACTATTTGCAGCAATCAAATATTTTATTTTTCTAATTGGAAGTAATTTTTTACGGAAACCAGTAATGACTATTATCAGGTTTATTATAGATTATACATGGCAATTAAATGCATCCTGAAAAAAATACGTATAATTAATAATATTAGTTTTACAAAGTACCAAGACTAATATAAAAAAATGTATAAGTGGAAAAAGGGAAATTGGTGAAGTGTATGCCAGATACAGTGAAACTTTCTTAGGCGGACCTACGGCACCGTCTAAATATGTCCGCCTAATAGACATGTCGGCCCATGGCAAATTTGTTATTAGGTAATATGTAAATGCAAAATTATTACTATGTATATGTATGTACAAATTAACATAACATAGCAAAAATACAGTAGTTTTAGTTAGGATGTAGTACTAAAAATCTAATAAAGTAGTTTGACGTGTTTGCGTTTTATACTTGCAATCTAGAAAATGTAATTCCAAGTCTGATAACAATTCCATTGCTGTAGAGTCACCTCTATTCTTTGCATACTCTTATAATTCCTTTACCATACTAATGGCTTGTTGATAATTGGTGACATTTGTTTGATTACTGCCTTCAGCTTCTTCATCAGAGTCGTCAGATAGTGTTGTGGTTTCAGTTTAGATACATAATCGGTAGGAATGGGGTCACTATCATCTTCTAATAACACATTGCTACCAAATAATTGTTATCAAATTACAAACTTCCACAACATCAATTATTCCCTTTCAAACTCAAAGCGCGACATTTTTCTGCCTTTTTGTACGATTTTAACCTTACAACTCACAAATAAACGGCGTACTGCTGTCGGGGAATCACACATACTTTCATTCGGCGAAGTCCTTTCGCTCTGCCACTCATACGCGATTGGTTGCTGGTCTGTCTTCAGAGAGTTTTAGCACCGTACTTATTCGTCTGCCAAATACTTTTAAAATTTGTTTGTTCGTTTAAAGGAAGGTTTTCGCAACTCTTTGTATGAAAACAGCCTGTCCGCGTCCGCCCAAGAGAGGTTGATTTTGCATGGAATTTCATATACCTAGTTCCGGACTATGAAAAAATGTCCGCTTAATAGAGACGTCCGCTTATTAGAGGTGTCCGTTAGGAGAGGTTTCATTGTATTGTCAAATGCGACTCAAGACCATTGATGATAATAAAAGTTTCGTACGTGTGAGTAATCAACCATTATTGGACGGACCAGTCACACCGAAACATTGCTTACTCACAGTAAGCCAATAAAAACAATTGCCAAATGGAATGTTTCAAAATAGCTTTTAATCTAAATGGGACAAACATTTTGATTATTTATACTTTTTGATGAAATATTCATTGACAAGGTAATATACAGGGTGAGTCGAGAGGAACGAACCAAACTCCAGGAGTGTATTGTACAAGTGAAAATAATGTAAAAACACTCATGTTATGTCCTTATCCGAATATCATTTGTTTTCAAGTTGTAGCGTAATCACAAATAAACAAAGGTACTTACCTTAAAATTTTCATAGCGTTTTTTTTAAATAAATGCTCAAAAATATCGCCATTGAGCTCTAAACATTTTCTGCTTCGTCTACGAGGGGCGCCTATTGCTCTCCTGATCGCTTAATGTCTTTCCTTAATATCCGTTGCAGTATTTCTAATACGTCGAATTAGTTTTTGAACCAGCCTCAAAAGCAAAAGTCTAATGGTGGGCTGTCTGGAGATCTTGGAGGCCAACTAGTAAGACCACCGCGAGCAATCCATAGCCCTGGAAACATTTCGTTCAAGCGTTGCTTGACCTGACCAAGAATTCGGTGTTCGTCGTGCAAAATGTATCGATTGCCAACTGATTTGCAACCGCCATAATAATCCGCTTACTCTGGGTTTGGTTTCTGTGCATGTGCTCGAACGGCTATTTGATCACTTTTGACTTGTTGTTTATTTTCTTTTGTTTTGGTTAAGCTTACTTTCCACTATTCTTTGAAAATCTATTCCAAAACGAAAGGCTAGCTCTAAACAAAGGAGAAACGAGCAAGAATAAGAATACTTGTTAAATTAAGAAATCAATTATCCGATTTGACAGTTGATGGTTTGGCATTTGTACCCATTCACAGAGACAAAAAGCAGCGACCAGTTAGAAACTCGTTCACAATCGAACATGTGCAGAACGAAATTTGCAACCGGTTGGAAATGTCGCTCTGCGAAACGACGTCATAGCGATAGGCACAACAATAGGCTAAATCAAGGGTTTTGACATTTGTGTAACGTATAATTTATCGGCAATTTTATCGTTTTTTTTTTTAATAGAAAATTAGTAATTTACTCTTTTCCCCCCAAAAAAAGTCCTGCGTTGTCTTTGGCGCTTTTAAAATTACGTCCGTAATAAGTACGTGCCATTGCTTGTTTGTATAAAGTAAATTTGCTAATAAAATATAATAACACTAATTTGTATTTTATTTTCTCAGTTTATTATTATCTAACAAATTACTTGAATGGCATAACATTGTGTTCGCTAATAAATATAAATTGTCTCTGTCGTAAGCTATTGTGAAAAAAAAATTCTTTGACACATATAATTAAATTTATACTATCCTAACGAAATTAACACAAAGTTATATTACTTAAATAAATATGTTAATCCAGTTTAATGTTAATCGCTTGATTTTATAGATTAAGCGACGCTTGAAATGTTACAGGGTCGGGCAGAAAAAATTATAAGAAGCAAGAAAATCAATTTTTATAACCCTACTCACGTTAAAAATAACGAAAGAACGTAATTTACCGTAGGGGCAGTGGCGTAGACACACGGGGGCGTTCGTCCCTCCCGCCCCTTTGACCTGGCGCCCCTGCACTGCTAAAATACCGAACAATAATCATATACTACCAAAAAAATCAAATGGCAAAGTCTGTAATGTAAACTCTGGTTATAAAATGAATACTTAATATGACAAAATATGTATCTACTCATTATCTACCTATATGGGTCCTTGGGGGGGAGAGAGAAGAAGTTAGAACCTAAATTGAATAGGGAGTTTATTTTGTTCATTGTGTCAATGTAAGAAAAAAAATTTTTGAACGCCCCATGAAGCGGACATTAGTGGTGGAATACTATCGATGGCACTATCGATACTATCGATAGTTTGTTACTATCGAAAACTATCGATTGTTTTAGTAACCATCGATAGTTTAAACTCGCCTGTTATTAGTATTTCTTAAATTTAAGTTCACGGAATTCGATTTAAAAAACTTAAATTAAAAATAAACCAAATTCAGCACTAGATCATAAATCTGTTATAAAGGTTGTCTCTTTTTTAATCACATACGCACTCTACTTGCTGTTGGTGCTGCCATCTATTGCTTTATGAACAAATTAAAGAAAAATCCTACAGGGAATCCCCGGCCCGGATCTATTAATTCAGTATTATGTGTGCTTTTTTGTTGTAGTGTACTACGTTTCGCTGTCTTCCATAATTTTGATAAATTTAATTAAAATTTAAAAAATGAGTAAACGCGGGAAGTCATACGTTTGGGAGTATTTTATAAAAAGTGTATGTCAACCATAAGGTCCATAAGTAAAATGTATTACTCAACAACTCTACCACGTATCAAAGTTGGTATAGTTTCGATAGTACTATCGATACTATCGATAGTAACTCTTTAGACTATCGGAAACTATCGATAGGGCTGACTATCGATAGTATTCCACCACTAGCGGTCATACACACAAAATATCAAAATCAAGTATTTTGTTGGTATCTTAATCAATGCAGTGTACGTGCTGGAGAAAACCTAATAAAATATCTGCATTGCATTTGACTGTGAACCTTTCTACCAGGGGTAGATAGTAATACAAATCATAAAACTAAATAACTCGGTTCAGGCAAATAAACAGGCCTCTAGTACCAGGGAATTTCTTAGTAAATTATTTATTGCCGAAGCCCTTTTTGGGATTTTCCAAAAAGGCAAAACACGAAACGGTAGTTAGTCGATCTCAGCTAGCCATCGGTACACGCGGCACTCTGAGAGCCGATGACGAACCCCGTTTTAGTCCGTTGTAAATATTTGTAATATTATTTGTAAATATAGTTAAGTGTATGTATAGTAGCACCGAGTTTCTCATTTTCACGCACAACGACATCCCCCAAACCCCATTTTTAGGCATTTTTCTTAATAAATAGTAATGTCAGGTTGAGGAGTCGGATCCGGACAGCTTTGATTGTGAGTAAATCATTTCTGCCAATGTCATTGACGTCATATCCAAAATTGTCTGATAACTTTAAACGTCTTTTTGCAGCCCGCAAATGTATTCTTGCAATTTTTGCTCCACCACTCGAAAATCATGATACACGCCAATTATGAACGGTCTATCATAATATTTGACGATTAAAATTTGACTAGTAAGACGTCAATGTCATGTCAACCAGTCCGGTATATATAGTTAAAAAATTATGCGCTCGCTGTATGCTCTTTCGTAAACGCAAATCGTTTCCCACGTCAAAAAAGGTTTAACAAGTCGAGTAAAACAGAAAATAGAGCCATGAAATGACACCAAACCAGCAGAACAATCCGTCGTTTACCGTATCGGGCAGCAACTACATTACATGAAATCCGTTGCCTGTTTTACGACGACCCGTCATGCGAATAGCACCATTAGGGCCGATGATTTCGCAGCTCGCGATCGGGCTGCTGATAGCTGATAGCTGTTTTATCACTAACACTGATTGCGCGGATATTTACCGTCAATAAAACTACTAAATCCGAAAATATATAAAATCCTGCTGGTTTAGGGGTCTATTTCTGCATGGCTTCTAATTATTTAAAATACACCGGAATTTGATGGCTATGCCGCAATTTATAATGCTTGAATATTGTTCAACTTATCGAATGGAATTAATTGCTGAATTTCTTTCCTACACCGCACCACTATTATTTGCCCAGTGGTTTCTGAACGTCGGAAGGAATTCGAGATAAATTAGGTTACTCTGCCTTTAGTTGTGTTGTAAAAATCGTTAACAGGAAAGAATCATTTCGAATTAGAATTTTTCTTTTATGATCAAACACAAGCAGTATAGGAAAATCCTTTAAGGCACTCTGGGAGTGGTGTGTGTGCGCAGGTTGGGAAACACAACCTCGGAAAGGTCCGTTCCATAAGGATGACGTTCTCCAGATGAAAGAATTCTTAAATAATGAAGTTCGAGGAGTACTAAGCTTAACCACATATGGATGAGCGGCATTGGTTCGTTGTGTATTTCTGCTATTCGCCGATCTGGGCGGATTTAAGAGGGCAAGGTCAGCCGAGCATTTTCCATGGAAATGTCGTGACACTTCATCCTGTCTTCGAAGATGTGCGTAGGCAGCCGATGTTTGTGCATTCAAAGGGAAAGATGAGATAAGTGTGCTATCGTCAGCAAAGCTAAATATCTAATTTTTAGTTTTCACTATAAGGTCGTTAATGTAGAGTAAGAAGAGGGTGGGAGACAATATGGACCCTTGAGGAACACCGGCATTGATGGTGAACGTATCTGAGAGAAATCCGTCAATCGCAAGTTGCAGAGAACGGTCCTTAAGAAAGCTAGACAACCATGGCATACCATAGGATCGCAGTTTACTTAGAAGCCCCTCATGTCAATCACGATCAAAGGCTTTAGAAGTATCCAGTGCAATAGGCCGACACTCTCCATGATGTTCGATTGCGTTGGTCCAAAGATGGGTGACATAGGCTAGAAGATCTCCCGTTGACCTTGACGTCCAAAAACCATACTGATGATCGGGGATAATCTTGAGGCCTTCCAGGTTTATAACTAAGCTTGCTAAGTAATATAATACATTTTAATGTAATGCCTAACAGCCTAGACAAACGGGAAGATGTGTAAAAATTATCATTTGCCATAATATTTAAATTAATAAAATAAATCCCTATTCATTGTCGTCAGATATACAGGGTGGCCCATCGAAAACAGTCCAACAAGGTTTACGGCTGTGTACGTGAAAATTTAAAAAAAACTCGGACCCGTAAACTTGTGTTTTCAGGGGGACACGTTTCACTATTAATTTCATCCCTGTAACCTCAACCCCCTAGCGGGGGCGGCTACTGCTCTTGTTTTTTTAAATGGGAATGGGTATGTTGTGATATATCTTTTTAAAGGGCATTAACTTCTCTTTAAAATTGCGCTTTGTTTTGTAAATTTGAGCTACGCGCCGCCGAGAAATTGCGTTTTAAAAAATGTAATTTTATTGAGTAATACTAATGAATGTCAACAAATTACACCAGATGTTCTTCACAATGTCCGAGAACACTTTGAACAGTAGTTGTACTATTGTATGGAGGTGAATGGCGACATTTTCAACATTTAATAAGATAACATGTAAGTATTACTTAATAAAATTACATTTTTTAAAACGCAATTTCTCGGCGGCGCGTAGCTCAAATTTACAAAACAAAGCGCCATTTTAAAGAGAATTTAATGCCCTTTAAAAAGATATATCACAACATACCCATTCCCATTTAAAAAAAGGGCAGTAGCCGCCCCCGTTAGATGGTTGAGGTTACAGGGATGAAATTAATAGTGAAACGTGGCCCCCTGAAAATACAAGTTTACGGGTCCGAGGTATTTTTTAAATTTTCACGTACACAGCCGTAAACCTTGCTGGACTGTTTTCGATGGGCCACCCTGTATATCAGCGCTGCAGCCGCGGTATATCTTTTGCTAAGAGGCGAAACCATACAATATTTTTCCATAGCTATTCATTAAGAAAATAATTAGGTGTAAGTAATATTTGAAGAGTCGTGCAAAATAAATCACAAAGGACATTTAAAAAAAAAAATAGTTTAATTTTCCGGTAGAATCCAATTGCGGTGTATCCACTTAACACACTTTTTTTGAGCAAGCTTATGATAACACGCGTATTTCCCCTCGCTCCTCATACGGAAACGTTGAATACGCTGGGCGAACAATACACATAGGCTCAGCCTGCATTAGTCTGTGCTCTATTCGTAATTTTTTTTTAACATATCCGCGGCAGTACTCGTATAGTAATTAATATTATTGCCAATTTATGTTAAGTGGACACTCTGTATAAGTATATAGGTAATCCGAACCTGCATGTGTGAAATCATATTTATTTGAGGATTACCAGCCATAGCTGAATTCAGGTGGGCTTATAAGCCGTTTATGCAAGCAAATTCTCCACAATTCTAAGATATTACCCTGAGGTTTGTGTTGAACATAACGTAGGATAACAATCAGATTTTCGGTACCGTGCAGAAGCTGTTCTAGTAATCTTCTTTATCTGTTTGGCGATGACATATTGGCATATAATCGCTTTCGAAATAGATGCTTATTTTTCGTTCAAAAGTTATATATTTATAATTAAAACACTTCTTGCTCTTGAATGCTTCCAAGTTTATTAGAGTTACCTCTACGGATGTTTCGTCTTCTTATGGATTTTTTATTCTAAATAAAACTGGTAAAATAGTATATTACGAGAAAGTACAATTATTGTAAAGTGCAATGCCTTTTAAAGCATCATATGATAGCACGCGTTCATGTTAGAAAACGGTTGAAAACTCTCATAACGCAAACCTCTGATAAGCGAACATTTTTTCTTAGTCAAAATTCCATGGAAATCAACCTCTCTTGGCCGGAGTCTCCTTTGGGCGGACGCGGACAGGCTGTTTTCATACAAAGAGTGCGAAAACCCTTCTTTAAACTGACAAAAAAATGTTTTAAAGTATTTGGGAGACGAATAAGTACGGTGCAAAAACTCTCTGAAGGCAGTGCAGACGTGGCAGCACGAAAGGACTTCGCCGAATGAAAGTATGTGTGTTTCCCTGACATCAGTCCGCCGTTTATCGTAATCATAAACAATGGCAGAAAAATGTCACGTTTTGAGTCTGACAGAGAATATTGATGTTGTGGAAGTTTTTAATTGATAACAATGATTTGGGCGAGTTCATTAACATTGATAGCAATGTGCTAGTAGAAGATGATAGTGACCCCATTCCTACCGATTATGCAGCCCAAACTGAAACCACATCACTATCTGACGTGTCTGATGAAGAAGTTGAATGCAGTAATCAAACAAATGTCACCAATTATCAACAAGCCATTAGTATGGTAAAGGAATTATAAGAGTATGCAAAGAATAGAGTGACTCTACAGCAATCTAGAATTGTTATCAGTCTTACATTTTCTAGATTACATGTATAAAACGCAAACACGTCAGACTACGTTATTAGATTTTTTAGTACTACGTCCTAACTAAATCTAGTGTATGTTTGTTGTGTTATGGTTATTTGTACATACATATGCATAGTAATAATTTCCCATTTACATATTATTACCTAATAACAAATTTCCCATGGGCGGACACATTTAGACGGTCCCGCAGGTGTCCGCCTAAGGGAGATTTCACTATACTGTCATAAAAAGTTGCTGATAAATTGTCCGTGTCGACCATTTTGTGGCGAAAATTGAAAAACTTTCTTAAAAATTAAACAATATGAACCAAATTGATTTTAGTTAACTCCTCCTGAGCTAAGAAATTGCAAAATTTTAAATTGATATATTTGTAAAATATTATAGTGCGGTGTTCAGCTTTATAAAGAAAGTAAACTTGACAGATTTTAGATTAGTTTAGTAATTGCTTTTATTAAAATTAAAAAAGGAGAAGTATTTAAAAAAAATCTTGTCAGATAAAATTGTTCTTCTTAGACCAATGGATTTGTATATTGTGCGTTGCACTTGTGCAGAGATTTTGTCAACTGTGCAAGTTAAAACACAGGACCTTTCATTTAAAAATTGATGTTGGAACGTAAAGCTTTTTTCGGATTCCCCCTGTAAACATTTTTGTATTGAAAAAATGCATACGAAAAGTAAAATTGACCGGATCTGACCAATTTTAGATAAATTTAGCGGTATTCCATATACAGAGTGTTATGGAAATACCGATATTTGCTTGTTTAAATATGATGAATAAACCATTTCTGTAACACCCGTAATAAGGGTGATCCGTCTTTTTTTATCATAACCGTGTGTAAGAAGAATTAAATATAAGATTTTTATTATCATAAATGTTGATCTCGAGACATACACCGTTGTATATTATTACCGATCGAAATGAAAACAATTATTTTTATATATACAGCAATGCAATACTTATTTTATAAATAAAAATAATGAGATATAATAAATAACGACATAATATGTAATATCGTTATTCTGTTTGTTGACATTTCATTTTTACTGCAGTGGTATCGTAAAAATAAATATGGAACATGGAAAAAAGTTTACAGCGTGTAGTATTACCGTCTGATACAAATATATAATTTTATTGTTATTAACATTAAAAGACATTATATTTTATTATTTTCTTTTGCTACACACAGCACGATATCTCGGTAGTTGACATTAAAAGAAATAGGCGGATAAAACGCTTTTTATTGTACGGTTTTTATATAAAAATCGTTCATAAAAATATTACAAGAATGTTTACATTAAAATACTTTAATGTCCGAATCAAGTTAGCCTTAAGACGCGCTGGAAAAACGATCGCATCGCTTACCAGCATTCAACGTTTAGTAATTTAGTAGTCCGAATTTTAAACCTCTACCGAAAGTATACAACGTGTCCAAGATAAGAAGGGCCAGTCAGGGATATCGGAAACCGTAAGAGATACGAAGTCAGTTACTTGGAGGTAAAGTTGCGCATTTACGTGCCTAATAATATGCCGTTTAGAAAGATTTAAAATTCCGAGTAGTTCCGGAGATATCGGGAAAAAAACGAAATTCTGAAAAATCGCTTTATTATTTTCCTGGGTTTTTTTGAGATCGAATTCTAAAGTAAATTGCACTTTTGCATTGCCACTTTTTCCGCTCTATCTAACAGCGTTAATTGTTTTGTAATCCGACGAGTCGTCTTCGAAGGGCCATTATCAACTTTTCTTTTCTTAAATACGGTCCTGTTTTACTGATATTGGAATTGGAGAGCTTTTTTTCTCCCGAATGCAACGATGTGTTACACATTGTGGTTTAATGACGTTTCGAGGGTTTTTTGAACAACATCAGGAAATTTTAGGTATACGGTCGTGTATTTCTCCTAATTTTATAAATAATATCTCATAAGTAAGCTCTAAATTTTTTACTTATGTTGGACTTAGTTCAATAAATAACAAATAATTTAATAATAATTAGTTCATCATAGTTTTTTTAAAAGGTATAATTCTACTTATACTCTACTTTAAGGTAGAAATAACGTTTTCTTTTGTTTGTTGTCAATGTACATCAATGTCACTATTATATTTTTGGCTCTAGAGCACTTTAGCGCCCACGAAATTTAACAATTTTTGAAATAGAAACGGAAAGAGTATTTAATTTTAAGTTATTTAGAAAAAAAAAAATTTGCGGATGAACCATTTTTTACAAAGATATTTACAAAAAACCAGATACAGATTGTATTACAAGGGAATGCTTGGGAATGTTTTTTACCCGTTTCTTAACTATTTCTTAAAAATCCAAATTGCTAACATACACACACAACAAGAATAACATTAAAGGGCTGATTATTAGAAAAACAATAGCATAAAGAGTTGATTATTTTAAAAAACTACTTAATATTAGCAAGTTAAAATTATAATAACATGGTGTCATATTATAATATCAAAACTACCTTCTTTGGACCACAAAATATTAATACTCTCTTCCACAACTTGTCACTGGTGATTGTATTAATGCATTGTTGTCAAATTCCTTCTAAAATATTTCTTTTTGCTCTTGAAATTAAATTAAATATATGATTTAATAATCTTTACATTCTTACTTTCTTGTATTTTTCTTCGCCGAATACAGAAGGAAATCGGCTACAAAAGGTGTAGCGGGGCGGGTTTTCACTCGTTTTCCAAGGGCACTGTCAAGTTATGTAACGTTCTTGTGTTTTCCTTCGCCGAATACAGAAGAAAATCGGCTACAAAAGGTGTAGCGGGGCGGGTTTTCACTCGTTTTCCCAGGGCACTGTCAATTTATGTAACTTTCTTGTGTTTTCCTTCGCCGAATACAGAAGGAAGTCTGCTTCAATAGGTGTAGCGGGGCGGGTTTTCACTCGTTTTCCCAGGGCACTGTCAATTTATGTAACATTCTTGTGTTTTCCTTCGCCGAATACAGAAGGAAGTCGGCTTCAATAGGTGTAGCGGGGCGGGTTTTCACTCGTTTTCCCAGGGCACTGTCAATTTATGTAACTTTCTTGTGTTTTTTTCCCGAATACAGAAGGAAATCGGCTTCAAAGGTATAGCGGGATGGTCTTGCACTTGTTTATTAATTATTTTTCTGTTGAATAAAATTTTTGGAAGTTGCTTTGTGTTCCCAAAACGATGCCCTTATTATGTTTCCTGTAAATTTGTACATGATAGTAAACGTGGCAACCATGTTTGCGAATGACTGACGTACCTGTCTTCAACGGGGAGTTTTCGCATAAATATTGCTGTCAAAGTCGACCTTTTTTTCAATTTTTCTTATAGAAAAACTGTATCATCCGCAAATTTTTTTGTTTTAAAGTGTTCTATACAATCATATCTTTACATTGCATTTTCAAAAATTGTTAAATTCCGTGGGCGCTCAAGTGCTCCAGACCCATATTTTTTAATTTAATTTATTTTTCTCTTTTAGGTAAGTTGGAAACATCATATGCATGTCAAATCATCATCCACTAACAAATCTCGGGCTGGTAAGTGTTTTTTACTACCCATATTATTTATTTACACTATAACGTTACACATAAAAGTCTGTCAAAAACCGTTTGTCAATTGACGGAATAGATAATTTGACCCATTTTACGCCCAAATAAGAATTAGGACTAACTGCTTTCCATTTTATCAGTTCGTATTATAAATTATTAGTTATATTTCAATGATTTATTGCAATTTATAATAAAACTGTTTCCTATATACCCATCGCCCAAAAATAAATTTATTTAATAGCTAGGCTCAATTTGTTACGTGCGATGTTCGACAAATTAACTACGCCGGGAACATAAACACTTTCATAAATGTTTCTTTAACACATTTATAATAACTATAGAAAAATTTATGGAAATGTTTGGCTCCTCATTAACATATTTTAGTGTTAAGTTAGCGCCAAAATTCCCAGTATTACATCTTCATCGCAACAAAGAAAAAGTAAATGATTTACATGTGTTTTAGTCGTACTATTAACCATAATCACCTTCTTAAGTTTTACGTCTACGTCGTACGGTTTTTTGCGGAAATGGACTATGACAGACAAACAGATGGAGAACAAAGTGTAATGTAGATAGTGATCTAGGGCAGTGAGTAGTCCTCAATGACCTCATCATCAATCTCGAATTTTCCCATGCTTAAAACATAGAGTCATAAAGTTTCCCAAATCTAGCTCCAAATCTTCATCGTGATTGTTTTAAAAAAATTTTACTACATAAGTAATTTATATGATTGTCTATTATAAGAAAGGATTATGTAAATAGATATACATAGGTACTATCTGTGTTTTGTAAATTATTCCATTTAGGGAAAGCCTTAATTTCGGTTACGACCTGCTTAAATGGAGAAAAATGTATTGATTGCCAGCTGATTTGCAACCGCCAGAATAATCCGCGTACTGAATTATATTGACGCGTAACGATAGTCTGTGTGAGCCTCCACTAGTAAAATGTTTCTCGAAATTGTCACTGCTAAAATTATGTCTTCTGCCTGTTAGAATATTTGTATACGTAGAAAAACTACGTTCTTCATCTACACTGGTTAATGATGCATATTTGAATTTCGGTATAATTGCTGGATTTATTTCAAAATCAGAATCTTGCCCACCACTCAAAATAGTAGAATATTTTGCAATATTTGAAACCCTTTATTCTTTAAGATAGTCTGAACCAATTTGTCTTTCATTGTTGGACCAATAGATCCTGGAATACTATTTGTTGCAGCTTCAACATTTTTAAAAATATTCACGGATTTCTCACGGTACCTGCTGTTTTGCTGCGAAAAATTGAATACTCTGACTTTAAATTTAAAATAACTTTTAATGAACGCCAAATTGTGTGCAAGTTCGGGTATTTGAATTGATTTGTTTCATGTACCTACATTCAAATTGTATCAAGCTTCTAAATTTATTGGCATAGAACATGGCAGCTTTTAGAGAAGTTCCCCTTCTTAAAATAGGTTCTGGGGGTAGATGAAGCTTTTATAACTATATAATTGTCATATTTTATTAATTTATTGACCAACGGATAGCGCAACGTTATACAGGGTGCTATGGAAATGGCTTATTATATTTAAACCGGCAAATCCTGAGATGAAAATAAATTGAAGAAAAATAACCTTAAATGGCGCTTTGAATTATTGGACGAAATATACACTTTATATGAAATCTGAAAATGCACGTGGCTGCTACTGAGGGCGTAAGCAATCAATAGGTTATTGAGGCGGTGTTGTCATATATTGCAACACAGAATTTTAAAGCACGTGTTAAGTTTTTGACAACAAGACGTCTTTGACCAGCGTTATCACTTCTTTTTCAAACTTTTTAGAAAAAAAACTCCAATATTAAGGTACATACTCTCTTACTCTCGATCTTATTATTATTATTATTATTACTATTGCTACAACTAACAAAACGTTTAAAATTCGTATACATCAAGCACGTGGAACACTCGCCAGCGTCATTCCACCCCCGAGTCTCGAAACATACTGAAGCAACGATAGTCGCGCGCGGCAGGTATCCAAGCAAGGGCGAAACATGCGGTGTGATCTAACAACACTCTTAATATAGTCTAGTGACCCACATTGTTGCTAACTTAATCCAGATGGAACGGCGCGACAGTATGTGGGTAAAAAGGGTTTTTACCTTTGCATTTAGATATTCGATTTTAAAAAAAGTATGTAGACTTTCTCTAGGACACCCTAGGAGTCACTCATTTGAATAAATAAGTCATTTCCATAACACCCTGTATAACTCGATAACAGAACATCTCGTAACTAACTAAACATATGGGCAGGCATACGGATTATTTGGAGAATCACCCGACGCCTTGCGCAGTTACCGGATATAATCTGACGTATAATGTTTTGTATTATTTATTATACGTAAAAAAGTTAAAATAAGCACGAAGGGAGAAAAAAGTATAAAACTTCAAAAAACAACTATCCCAATATACTTTTTGCGTAATTCTTGTAGAAATTAAATAATCTCATGATTGCTTATAAAATTCAGCAATAAACATAATGCTTAAAACCCGGTCTCTAATTATGATCATTGTCTTTATAGTAATTTTAAGTGGCATAAAACTATTGACAACATTACGAAACATCATCGACCATTATAAAAAGAGATACGACGTATTCCCTGGGGGTTGTCAATGCACTTCTTTTTACACATTTTCCGTTTTACAACGAAAAAAAGTTAAAAAACTTGCTTGCTTAGCAGTCTAATTTAGGACTTCCATACAGTAAATGTATATTGTTACACTGTAATCAAGAGCAAATGGTCTGTCGTGGCATAAAAGTTACTATATTTAATGATAACGACCGTGAACCCGATTTCTTGCGCCGGGATATTAAAATAATAAAAATAATTATGGCTCGGGCGTCTGCTTGTTCTCGCAGTGGCGTACTTTCTTAATTTGAAAATATCTTTTATAATTTAACCTCTATAGTATTGAAAATAACAAGTTTTGTATCGGAAGATTAAATGCACACTCTCAATGGACACGAAAATCACCACATTAGATTATGTTCTGTTTTCATTGATATTGGTTGGTATTTATATATAAAAAATCTTTCGTCCAGTTTTTCTGGTTGGGGTTTGTCTCGCATATACAGGGTCACCAGCATAAGTTTTTGCTTTAATAAAGACCAAAAGTGGCATAATTAAATGGGACCATGCGGCATTTGTTAACTGTCAAATATGTCAAATTTTTTGAAATTTTGTGGAGAAAATGTCAATAATATATCATTGATTATGTCATTTTAGCTCTTTATTTTAGCAAAAACTTATGAAATACCAATATGGAAAATTATTATTTCCAGACCACCCGATGATAACAATAAGGGCGTATTTTTGTCTACACAGTAGCACTTTAAAATACTATTTCAGATTGAATGGTACTACCAAGAAAAGGAAGCCCTCTCTATTGATAGGATGCAACCACCTGTAGACCGGTTTCGAACTTATTTGTTCTCGTCAGTACAGGGTAGGTGTACATACCCATCATCAGAGAGGACTTAACGCCGTACTATCGACGGTAGTCGACAAAATACAGCGCGCAGCGCCATCTCTTAATAGTCTCACACAATCTTAATTAATTAATTAATTAATTAAAATACGCCCTTATTGTATAAGGATCATCGGGTGGTCTGAAAATATTAATTTTCCTATCGGTATTTGATATTAATACCACCTGACAAGCATAGACTTTTTATTTCTTGAATAGATTTTTTAAAAACTTATGGTAAATTTAAACTTTACCTAAATCGAAAAATAAATACCTTCCCCATATGGTTCCAACTTTGATGGTGATACTGTACATACAGTGTGTCCACGGATTGACTCCCGAAGCGGCAAAGCTTTTATTTGCGGGTTTATGAAAAAAAATGAATCTTCACAAAACGCGTGCTTGTGCGCAAATAACCCAAAATCATATTATTTTTTGAAATTTATATACCGGTGTTCAGAATTTAGGAAAATTTAAAAAAAGGTGAGAACAAGGTACCCTTATGTGTAAAAAACGATAAAAACTAATTAGTAAACATTTTTTTTTTGAAGTAATCCATCTCGAAGTGGAGTGAAGTTATAGTGAGGTAAAGAAACTTATAATCTGCTCCACTAGTTTAATAACAAAATCAAAAACCATACATGTTTCGAAGGTTCAAACCTTCATCTTCAGTGCCTTACAGTTTAAATCAATGTCATGAGTTTCTCCTAATGCTCTTGTATTTTCCACTGAAGATGAAGGTTTGAACCTTCGAAACATGTATGGTTTTTGATTTTGTTATTAAACTAGTGGAGCAGATTATGAGTTTATTTACCTCACTAATTAGTAAAAGTTGTTGTGGTTGAAAAGCTACCCCTCAATACAAAATTTTGACTCATTGCCTAAATGTACAGGGACTGCAATTTTTTCACTTTTTAAATTTTTCTCGGAAACAGTTTAAGTCGAAACGTATACTGTAAAACTTTTACAGAGTAAGACAAACCGGGTTTTAACTTATTTAGAAAATTGTAAGTTAATTTATAAAGGAGATCATATTTTATAAGGGGTGGAACTTTTTGCCAGTCCCTGTATATTTATGCAGCGCAGCTTTTCAATCAACCCCAACAACTTTTACTAATTACTTTTTTTCGTATCTTTACACATAAGGGTACTTTGTTCTGAGTTTTTTCATATTTTTTCCCAAAGGAAACAGTTTTCCCCCTTCGGGGTTCAATCCGAGGTCACGCTGTATAAATGTGATCCTGCTGCTTATAAAGTGTGCGAATGTAGCCAGAGTTACGTTATACGACTTACTTGAAACAACGGCAAAACAAAATATTAAGATTTCAAGAAACTGCTTTTATTGAACACGGGGTCTTATAGTAATAGAGACATTTAATCAGCTATAAAAACGGCCTTTATATTTAAACCTTTAATTTTCTATACAATCGAGATAACAAGTAGTTTGCAGGACCCAGGGCTTTACTTCCAGTTTAGATTATTTATTTAATTGGGAAGACTATTTCAAATTTAGGAGGTTAACAGCTCTTTTATTAACAAATATAAAAATAGGTTTAATTTAAAACTACAGTTGTCTGTTTCGTTGAATAAAATTAATTGCTTTCAATCGTGCGATGGAGTAACAAGTATTGCCCTAAACATATTATAGTTATTTAGCTAGAAACATTGCTTTGGCCAATTGCAAGATTTTTCTGTGAGTGCATGACTTACTGACATTTCGATAATTAATTGGTATTTATTTATATTTCCCATTAAAGTGCAAAATGCATGCAATAAAACATATGATTTTATAGCCCTGTATATTTGCCTCATATAAACTGTAACAAAAATTAATACACCCACTGCATTTTATAACAAAAGTTGTGAGTTTACATTAAACTTCTGGAATTTTCCGCAGCCTAGGGACTCAACTTTTTAATTGCGTTCGGGTTTTTATAGGTTTTAGTTCGTTGTAAAATTAACGACTACATTTTATTTTAAACATATATTAACGCTGGAAATAGTATTTTAGAAATGTTACATGCTGAAAATACAGAAAACGAATTTTTTAGTCCTTAATTTGTTAGCAGTGGTCAATAATGAAGCACAGCTATATGGGTATGGAATTTATATTCGTTTCAATTGTGGATTGGTTTTACCACCATTTCTGCCAGTCTTAAAATATAGGAAGAAACTAAACGTAAGATTCTTGTCCATTTTGTGTCCAAACTCTATTTATTGCTGGATCATTTCATGTGTTGGTGGAAAGACCATTCTAAGAATATATCGCACGGTTCGGACGAAAGTTTTTCTTGGTAGCTTGATACCTTTCTTTGTCAAGCTAAAGTGAGCAGGTTGCACATTCTACTGTTAGAGAGGCTAGGTTAACATTCTAATGACCATGTAGTATTTTGAAGGTCTCTGGCGTCTTTCTTTGAGGTAACTGAACATTTTATAGTCTTTCCTGGTAGGTTAGTTCCTGGGTTCGAACGAAATGGTAGTTGTTCTTCGCTGAACCTTCACTAGAGCATCAATGTAATTTACACCAAATACAGTGAGAGTACTATTTACATATGATTTGTAGAACGCGATTTTGCGATTATTTCAATTGAATGGTAGGCAAAAAAATTTCTGTGACGTACTTAAAGTGTGACTCCCAGTTTAGATTGTGTTCTATTATTAGTCTATGTCCCCTTTGGTGACTTGCCGTATTTAAGATATATGTTAGCCTTTCCTCCTTCCTCTTTTAACTGCCATGCCCGGGTCTACAAATCTAGGTTTTTAAAATCGTCGAGTGTGTCGAAGTATGTTAAGGGATTGGGGAATATCTTGGTGTCATCGGCAAATAAGACCTTCTCAGATGCAATTTCTTTATTTAGGTCATATAATGTAAATAAGAAAAATTGTGTGGTGGAGGACGAATATATAGTTTTTCCTGGCCAGAAAATGTCAATCTTGTTTGGCGTTCCTGCGTGCTTAATACAAAATGCAGGACACGCGCACACTGGTCAGCTATCTCTTTTTCCTAATTATGAATAATAATAACATTTGTAATTCATTAGGAAGTTTGTTCGGGTTTGTTCGTTTGTCCGATAAAATTCATCCAGATTTTTTTGGCTATACTTGTCACATGTGTGAGATTTTAAGAAAGTTAAGAATATGTCAATAATATACAGATTTGAACAAAAACTTTTTTTGAGTTAAACTTTAAAACACTGTGTAGAGAGATCGAGATGTAAAACTTTTTATTTTGTCATTTAATTATTAAGTGACTTCTATTCTTAACATTTTCGTGTTTTGTTCATTCCAATACTTTCATTTTTGTAGCAGATACGATTTTTTTTAAACATAACATACCAAACCTTAAACCAAAAATGACGAGAATGCCGTGAATTAATTGAAAACCAACTAACATAGATCTCAGTACCGAATATGTCCCCCACGATCATAAATGACCACAACAATACGCCTTGGCATGCCATAAATAAGATGCCGTATGTAATTCTGGTGAATTTGCTGCAATTCTTCAACAAGAGCTGCACTGAGCTCATTTGCAGGACCAGGTGTCACAGGTATCGTAATTTTTTGCTCAGTGTCTATTGGGTTTAAGTTGGGACTGCGTGGGGACCAATTTATTTTTGTGATAAGTATTCCATGGTTGGTTGGTTAAAGGCGGGGGTCGGTTTAAAGGCCCGAATTTCTAACACTGCAGTCTTTCGACTTATTGTGTACCCCGATCTTGTTAGAGGATGTTTGTTCCTTCTATGAGGTCCAGTAACCTTCTACCAAGCTTGTCATGTGGGAGGTTGTCACCACGTTGTATGTTCCCGAAGATATTTTGTCTTCTATGAGACAGCGCTACGTAGCGGTATATTATGTGTGAGGCGGTTTCATCCTCTTCGCCGCAGAGTCCGCATTCAATGGATCCATTGTTTATACCTATCCGTTGAAGGTGTTTTCACAGGTGGCAGTGGCCTGTTAGCAGACCCATCACCTGTTTCAGCTGGGGCCGCGTCAGGGTTGACATCCCATTCGATAGTATTCCATAGCATTAGTTGTTTTTCCACGGCAAAAGAAATGGAAAATGTAATGTTCCTTTAAAAAAGTTTGATACACAGATTAAAGTATTGAAATAAATCAGAAACGAAAATGTTAAAAATAGATGTTAGTTAATAATTAATCCAGTGACTACACTCTACAGAATGTTTTAAAGTTTGCAAAACAGTTCTTGTTTCAACCTGTATATTATTACACTCTACAGAATGTTTTAAAGTTTGAAAAACAGTTCTTGTTTCAACCTGTATATTATGAACATATTTTTAAGTTTCTTAAAATCTCTTTTCAACCTGTATATTATGAATATATTCTTAAGTTTCTGAAAATCTCTCACACATGCAAGATTTTCGATAAATTTACCTACAAAATAAACAAGAAATCGGAATTAAAATAAGACAATTAGTCACGATCAAAATTTTATCCAAATATTGCGTGGATCGATTGTTTTGGCTGTAAATGTAGTTGCAGCTTCTATTTAGTTCACTTCCTCCAACATGTGCACCACCGTTTAGAACATACCCGTCGCAGTTTCCCATAAAACGGATGGTGTAACGTCCATCATTAGTCATCAGCAAGTTTCTTACGTCCTTGACTCTTGGCCTGTTGCCAAAAGAACCTCATTTTCGATATATTGCAGTTGTTATTGCATTTTTAATATAATGATTAATTTGAATTTCTCATTCTTATGTGACTGCAACCCTCATAAATAATAACAAATGATCGTGCACCTTGGGTGATCAGTTAATATTTTCACGTCGCCGTATTTATCGGCTCGACGCAACGCTTGCACCATAAATTATATTTCTGCGATACCCCAGTCCACACAAAGTACCATTTCTTTATATATGTATATGTTTATAATATTCCTTAAATAAATAACAACCCATACCGAGTGGTACCAAGATAAAACCTGTTTCTTATACAGGTAAATATTATACTTTGGCGTCAGGGCCGGATTCAGGGCTTGATCGCCGTATTTAAATTGCACCTGTAGGCGGATCTCACACCAGCAATACGCGACCAGTTCCTACGAAGACTTTACATCAAGGCTTGGCAAAAATAATCAACTAGTGTATAAGATGTGCTCGTCAAGTGAAGACGAGTCGTAGTGGCATTGTATTATTTAAGAATGATGATGAAGCGTTTACGAACATGAGAATTATTAAATTAAACTCTAATAACAATTTATCATAATATACACATGTTTTTTTTATTTACCTGTGCTTTTCATCTCTTTCGCAACTTCACTCCACGTATTTTCTATTACATCTCTTCTGGAATAATCACACAAATTATATAATAGTATATTAAGATACAAGTTCCATAAGACGTTATCCTAGTTTTCTAAAGTACAAGTGCTCTAATTGTCTTATGAACCGTGTATTTTATAATACTTTTTCTACTTCGAGTCTTTAAAGTCTGAAAAACTTTAAAAAATATAGTAGATTTTTTCCATTGAATTAATATTTTCTTTGTGGGTTGGCAATACTTTTACAATTTAATAAAATGTTTCAAGTATCAAATATGCCATGATAGAAACAATTGAACCACAACAAAGCTTCTTCCCATCCGTCATAATTAAAAATAAATATATTATTAAAGTTAATAAAAATGAGTCAGGAAGAAAGTTGTACTCCGTCAGAAATACGAGAAATTACAGAAAATAATCTAGAAAAACTTTTAAAGAGAATATGCAAAACTTTGAGTTATGGTGCGAGCAGAACAAAGTTCAAAATATTGAACAAAATAATACTATTGAACAAAATATCGTGTCGACACAGAATCTGACAGGAATGACACAATTAATGCCCAGGAAATGTCTACAGTAACTATAAATATGTATAATATTATATTGAATTAAAAATAAAAATAGTACTTTATTGAATAAAACTTTAGAAATAGAGCATAAACTGGAAGATATTTCTATTATTTTTAGGTTTTGTTGTTTTATAGTTGTTGTGACTAGGAATTAGTTGACGGACACCGTCAGCATGTTATATATTTCCGAGTATAGGTATTTCAGATAAATATCTAGTAAAAATGATCTATTTGCAAGGTTAAAGGTTAGTATTTTAAAGTTTTCTATAAAAATTGTCGAATCCAGGAATGCCTAGAAAGCTAATTTCAACGAAATCTAAGTAAGCCTAAAATTCGAACCCTACTTCCCAACATAAAAAAAATAAAATTTCAGTTTCATAAAGTGGCAAGTTATTCAATTTTTTTTGCATTTCATAATGTAGCCATTACGAAACCCAAAAAGAAAAACAATAATATAAATATATTATTATATATTATTTGTACAAATCTTATGTTATTTTGTTTCTGATGGTAATACATATCACGGTTCCAAGGAGACTGAGCCACTCGGTCTCGCGAATCTGGTATCTTCCAGGTAGCGTTGCGATCGCGTCCCTGTTGGCTTGTTGAGCAGGTCTCCATTTGAAACTATTTGCCGCGGCTGCACAGCTAGGTCGCGTCGCGGTATCGTCGCCGTCGCATGTTGCTGATATGATATCCTTCTTAGTGTATTTATGATTTATGGTTAGTTATTTCTATAGATTATCTCTATTATAAAATATATTTCCAGTTTTAGAAAAGTATCGGGCACATACAGGGTGTCCCATAATATAAGGGCCATAGAACAACTGAATCTACTTGACATTAAACTAGAACGGGTAAGTCGTAAAAGTTTTTTCAAAATGTTTCTCGTTCTAGTAATTAATAAAGTTTATTTTCGAAAATAAGCCATAATTTGAAATGGTTCAATGTATCGGATGGAATGTTGGCGGTATGATATTTTTATGAGTAAGAAATAAGAATTTGTGGAAATTTTTAAGTTTCACGTTAGAGGGCGCTATTACATACACTGGGTTTAATAAATCTATGATTTTTCCTGGCCTGTTATTAAGTAATTTTAATCCAAGATTCTTAAAGAAGGGCAATTTCTATACTAAAATGATATACTTGGGTCGATCTTAATATCTCCAATCGTTTTCGAGATATTTCCATTCAAACATCACAATGCATCAAAAAAAATCTAAATTAAATTGGAAATATCCCGAAAAAGGTTAAAGATTTAAGAGCAAGTATACCTCCTTTCAGTTTAGAAATTGCCCTTCTTTGAGAATCTTGGATTAAAAGTACTTAATAACGGGTAAGAACAAATTTTTAATTTATTGAACCCAGTGTATGTAATTAGCGTCCTCTAATGTGAAACTTAAAAGAAATCCTACAAACTCGTATTTCTTACTCACAAAAACACCATACCGCCAACTTTCAATCCGATACATTGAACTTTTTTCAAATTATGACTTATTTTGGAAAATTTTCATTTTCATTTCTAGTACGACAAACATTTTACTTGCAACTATTTGACACTTTTAATGAAAAAAATAGTTGAATATTGCATATACATAAGAGTTAAGTTCCATATGTTACTGATTCTTCCGTGAATAATATGTTTTTTCTGCTCGGCCAATAACTGTTTTTAAATTGGGTGATGACGTTGGTTGGTGATGTCTTAATTTATTACCGATATGTTGTTAATACAAGTTTCAAGTGAAAACAGAGAAAAAAGAAAAGAAAATAGATCTGTCGTGTAACTTATAACGAAATAGCTGCAAGAAAAAAAGAAATAGAAAAATGTGATTCACAAATGACAGAACTGAATATTGACTTTCTTAAGGTACATAAGCAACCTAACGTAAGGTGACATTTTTCTTTCTTATAGCAACTATAGCAATCCTTATCCAGTTTTGAAATGGAGATATTTGTTATAAACATAGAGGGACTATGAGACATCTTAACAATTCCATCTTCGTGGGAAGACGATGAAGAAATGTCAACAATTACAACTCAATTTTCCTACAAAATTTATTTTAGTAGATTTTAATTCTCACCTTGTCAATGGAATAGTAATGAACATTACACGTAGTGTTGTCAAATCAATCTAAGAGGAAAAAGGATAGTTAATGGAATATACAATTTCACGTTATATTTTCGTAGAAATTAATTTCTTAGAGATGAAATGTTTGTTTTTGCCGATGGGGCACAAGCACTATAGGAAAAATCCTTTAGGGTACTCTGGGAGTGGTGCGTATGCGAATAAAGCGATTCACGTTGGTTTTGAATCGTTGGAGGTTATATTCGTTGGGAAAAACGACCTCGGGAAGGTCGTTCCATAAGGATGAAGTCCTCTAGATGAAAGAATTCTTAATTAATGAAGTTCGAGGAGTACTAAGCTTAACCACATATGAGTGGGCGACAGCGGTTCGTCGCTCTGGACAGGGTCAGCCCAGCACTTTCGATGAAAATATCTGTACAAGAGAGTCAAGTCCCCAACCTGTCTTTGATGTTCTAGGCTGTCGAGATTCTTCGTCAGCTCGTGGTCTCCGATCAGACGAATGGCCCGCCTTTCGATGGAATCCAGTAGCCGAAGAGTAAGTTTGGGTGCAGAGCTCCAGACATGAGAGCAGTACTCTAGTGATGGTCGAATCTGGGCATTGTATAGTGTCAAGAGTTGTTGAGGTGTGTACAACCTTTTGGTTCGGAAGAGTACAACCTTTTGGTTCGGAAGAGTACAACCTTTTGGTTCGGAAGAGTACACCAAGTTTCTGAGAAGCTATCTATGTTCATGCCAAGACATATTTCCTCCTAGATTGACGCCGAGCAAATTAATAGAAGAAGCCAGTGGGATTGCGTGTCCTGCCATGACTATATCCGGTTCTGTTATGTTAACCTTCTTGGAGAAAACTGCTGCCTGGGGTTTTAGCGTTAAATTCGACTTGGTTACTGTCACCCCAAGCCAAAATTTCTTCCAGGTCTTTGTTAAGGCGTGATACTTCATTCTTTCTGCGAAGATGTGCGTCGGCAACCGATGCATTCAAATAGAAAGATGAGATAAGTGTACTAAATACAATTCTTTAGAAGTAAATATACAATGTTTAACACTACTTACAGAAAAGGAAACAATAATTGTAACTAATAGTTCTTATAAACTGATTTTGATGATTAAATTCCATTAACCAAAGTACTTTCGATTAGAAATTTGAGAAATTTGTGAACCACACAAAATATAAATGTCAATAATGACAAATAATGATATATCAATATTTTAATTTTGCCATTTCCTTCTGATACACTGGAATTGTAAAGAAAAACGTTGTCTGTTTTATCCTTCTAATTGACTAATAAAACAAAAGACATTAAGCATAACAAGTCTTTGATATTACTGTAAATTATGACGTATGGTCATTCTTTCCCGGCCCCAACTGTATATATTAATATATTTTTTGCCCATAAAACAAACAGCATCCAGGGCCTTGTTACTGTCCTGATATTCTTTTCGTTGTACACACACCGTATACCTATTTTAAATAAAGTGCATCGAGAAAATAGTACCCAGATCTTTTGTGCGTATATTGGAAGTGCCCATTGTACGAATCGACAATTTACGATAAGTATTAAAATAATCCCGCCTTTAATTCGGGGATTTAGAGTTCCCAGACGCAGTTGATATTTTTTATAATTATTATTGCTGTTGCTCGACTCGTTTAAAATCGTATAATGGTAGGAATTTATACAAATATAGGAAAAACAGATAGAACGGGCGCGTATGAATATTCTTTATTTTACAGTAACTCAGCGGATTAAAGGAGTTAGGATGCCCACGCAGATTGGAATCGTTTAAGAACGGATTTTTCATTAATTTTAATTATCGCTTACCATAATATTCTGATTTGATCGTAAAGTATACCAGTTGTGACGTATGACGTCGGCAATGGGAACAGATGGACAGTTCAGAGTATCGTGTAGATCGTTTCTGGTACAGTACCTTTCACGAAATTTGGATACGACTTAATGATTTCCTGGGTCGGTCCCATTGTGTCGACAAGAGCTGGGCAATAAACAAGTGAAGTATGAAGGGACGGACTAAGGAAAACAAGTAATGATATGATTATATTAATGCAATCAAATGAAATAACATTTTTTTTAAATATTACTAGTCATATTTATTTACATTTATAATGTCATTCTATAGATAGTTCTGTTTCGCTATTGCTATCCTCATCAAAATTAATTATAATTGGATTAATTATACGATCCAGACTAATATACGAATTTTCTACAGGTATTACGTGACGGACTGAATTTTTCCAACTACCTGGGGGAATATCATTAAAGCATTTTCGTATTAATTCTACAACACTAGAACTTAAAGTCGGAGAAATATTTTCAGACCTAACCAGTGATTTTAACTCATGCCACATATGCTTTATGGGGGTAAAAATGCAATAATAGGGTGGGAGCCATAGCACTGTATGTCCAATTTCTTCTGCCAATGTGTCACAAACATATACTTTTTTTATACAAAATGTCGTTAAAACTTCTAAAAGATCACTTTTTTTATAACTTTCCTCAAAATATATATCATTCGCCGCCATGCAGTTCGGAATCTCCAATTTTGTATTATTTGAGCTTGGAGCTTTATGTAATTCGCGACTGTGATAGCTCGCATTGTCCATTACTATCACGCTATTCTGAGGAATGTTTGGTAAAAGACAATTCTTGAACCATTCCTCAAAAACTAACAAATTTTACCACAAAAAGATATTTAAATATAAATTAAGCAACCTAACCTACCTGATGTGCCTATATTTAATTATAATTATTACAATCCGGTCCTTTCCACATAATAATAACAAACGGTCATAAATAATGGGATGGCCCCAGGTACTTTTACTGCAGTCATTAAGTTATATCCATTTTTCGTGAAACAATCTTTACATTTTTGTGATTCTGATAACTGTATGGAAAATTATTATCTTAAACCAGTGTTTGGTACCAACTTTTAAATAATTGCCACAGAATTTAAGTGTTACCGAATAAACAATGTATTTTTATGAAAATCACTCTCGGCTATACTAACACCGCAATGGTTCTTGTTACGAGTAAACATGGTTACTTGATCCCCTTTGTTTTCGGAGAGATACTACAATTGCTGTATTCCTCCTGCATCGACATCTCTCTCATTATCAATGAGACTGGAGGATATCACTTCGTCCAGTCTCATTTGGAGCATTCCAATGCAGTTATAGTTCGCTCATAATTAAATGGAATTACTTATTTAAATAAAGCTTGGATGTAAGAGGGTGATCCTAACCATAAAACAGGTAGATTTTTAGACACAACTGGACAGCAACCAGAGTTGGATTAGATAAATTATTTGTCGATTAAAAGTTACTGTATATGGAAAAAGAAAATAACACACTTACACGGAAAAAAACTACTAGTAAAATTCTTATAGTTAAGATTTAATTGTAAGATTTCCTAAAAATATAGTATTACAGTGGAACCTCTCTTAGGCGGACATCTACGGAACCGTCTAAATGTGGCCGCCTAATAGAGGTGTCCGCCTATGGGAAATTTGTTATTAGGTAATATGTAAATGCAAAATTATTACTATGTATATGTATGTACAAATAAACATAACAAAAAAATACTGGTTTTAGTTAGGATGTAGTACTAAAAAATCTAATAACGTAATTTGACGTGTTTGCGTTTTAAACTTGCAATCTAGAAAATGTAACAATTCCATTACTGTAGAGTCACCTCTATTCTTTGCATACTCCTGTAATTCCTTTACCATACTAATGGCTTGTTGATATTAATTGGTTACATTTGTTTGATTACTGCATTCAACTTCTTCATCAGAGTCTTCAGATAGTGATGTGGTTTCAGTTTGGGCTACATAATCGGTAGGAACGGGGTCACTATCATCTTCTAATAGCACATTGCTATCAATGTTAATGAACTCGCCCAAATAATTGTTATCAAATTACAAACTTCCACAACATCAATACATATTCTCTTTCAGACTCAAAACGCGATATTTTTGTGCCATTGTTTACGATTTTAACGTTAGAACTCACAAATAAACGGCGCACTGCTGTCGGGGAATCACACATACTTTCATTCGGCGAAGTCCTTTCGCTCTGCCGCGCATACGCGATTGGTTGCCGGTCTGTCTTCAGAGAGTTTTTGCACCGTACTTATTCGTCTCCAAAATACTTTAAAAATATTTTTGTTCATTTAAAGGAGGGCTTTTCGCACTCTTTGTATCCGTAGAAGTGTGCCCAAGAGAGGTTAATTTTCATGGAATTTCATATACCTAGTTCCGGACTATGAAAAAATGTCCGCTTAATAGAGATGTCCGCTTATCAGAGATGTCCGTATGAGAGATTTCACTGTAATTACATTTTTTATTAGTAATCCGTACGAAAATAATATAGTACACATAATTTATAAAAACCTATAGTGAGTATTTCAAATAAATTTTGTAAAATCAAGCAAAATATATTTTAAATTTTACAGCGGATGTAAGTGAAAATAATTTAGTTATAACTCCAGTAGTTAAATATTTTTAAATGTATGGTACATTTATTTTACTGACTACTGTTATTGTACTTTAGTTATTTTTTATTGTAAAAATGGCCTAGTTTAAATGAAGTGTTATAAAAATGCTTTTTACAAGAATGTAACATTTGAATCAGATGCAACGTATCCCTGGTATTTCGATTTTCGTAACAAATATTGGGTGGAGAACTTATACGGGGAACGTACTAAAGATCGAGGAAGTTAAGCGACGCAACGCGAGATTACTCTTGGATGAGTGACCGCTTGTGAGACCACGTGTGTCAAAATGTGTACATAATTTTTACAAGGGATTTTAGTAATTATTCCTAAAAAAATTAGGTTAATATGTTGCTACAATTTAATGGCATTTCTTAACAAAAGTTATTGCAATCGCATATAGAGCCATAAATTATGGTTAGTTTTATTATTTTTATAATAAATGTAAGGCTTATTTATTTCTTTCCGTGTAGATACATCATCATAAATACAAATTGTTTTTTATGCAAAATGATCATTTCATCAAAATCATTATATTATAATGACATGCCATTTTGGTATAGAGTTAATTATTTTTGTACCCTTCACAAAGTTCCATTTAATTCTGGTCCAACTATACCACCTGTTAGATTTGTACGGTAGAAAAGTTTGGCCAATATTTCGATACATGCATCGAATAACATTGTAAGTGACAAATCGTGTTCTTACATGAGAAGCCATAAAAGGTTCGGGTATCAGTGGCGTATATAGAAATTTGTTTCGGGGGGGGCCCTAAATTAAAGAGAAATATTTTGACAACAAAATTAATACTAATAAATTTTTTTAACTGTTAATTGTTAATTTATTTAAAAAATTTTATATTATGAAGAGGCACTACAGTTTAATAAACACGCTTTAAATTTTAACTTCCATATGTTCCGAAGGATTTATACGCTCATCTTCAGTTGATAATATATAAGGAGTAAAAACTTATGATATTGTCAAGATGAACTGTAAAAACGAAGAAAAATGTTCAGGAAGTAGAAAAAGAAGAAACAGAATTACTGATTTTTTTCACTTTTTCTTTTTCTTCTACCGGAATAAGTAAATATATAATTAATTTTTTTTCTTAATTTCAAATTTTCATCAAAAGTAAAAAGTTTTTCATAGTACTTAAAAATTGTTTTTTCTTTCTTACTGTTCACCCTGACAATGTCAAAAGTTTTCTACTGAAGATACCCTCGAAACATGTATGGAAGTTAAAATTTAACGAGGGAATATGACAAGATTTTAATATAACACTATATTAATATCGGCATAAATTCTACCCGTATCGGCCCAATTCTACCCCACTCCTTCCAGAAATCTACCCCTATAATAATACAGCGTGTGGCAACACTACTCAGGGGTATCAACATAGTGGAGCGGCGAGTTACGCGCCAAGAGGCGTCTCTTTAAGATTAATCGCATAGTTGCCTAGTCGGCAACACAATTCGCTTCAGTTTGAGTATTTTTGAATATATTATGAACTTATTACATTATATTTCGGGGGGGGGCCCGGGCCCCCTGGCCCCCCCCCCCCTATATACGCCACTGTCGGGTATATTACTTTACAATGATACTACAGGCAAAATACCAAAATAATCAGATACAAATGGGATGAAAGAGGCATTTAAAAAAAAATTTTAGGTTTGAAACATTGAAATTTATTTTGAACTCTGAAATTGGTCAAAATGTCACCTACAATGCTACTTTGATGCATGTATCGATTTTATATGCTTTACAATTTCGACACAAGTCTATACGAATATCACAAACGATTGTATAGTAAATAACGCAGTCCAACGCTGCGCTCTATTTTCTTATAATAAAAATATATGCCGGCTGTTTACTTTGCAAAATTAAATATATTTTTATGAACAACTACAATAAAATGTGAAGGTTTTCTAGCAAGCAATAAAACGAAAACCTTTTTAATTATAAGTGTCTGTCCCAATTTTTCAATTAAAATAAATAAACAGAATTTTATTACTTAAAATTAATGTTCTTTCCAATTACATTAAGTACAAAATAATGCCAGTAGAGTACGTGTTAAGTTATTTGAACGACATATTATTTATTTAGCGTTTAAATGTTGGTCATATTCCGTATTTTTACGGTTAAACTTTATATGTTATCAATAGATCTTTGTCGTTTTTACGGAGAGCGACTGGAATTATTAAAAACGTCATTGGGTATGTCTAATGTTGCATTGTATGGTTTTGTCTTATACGTTCAATTCATAATAATTTTTTTTCCCTTTGTAATTGTCAACAATTAATGATAAATTGTGCTTTATAAAAATTGTTGATAATGACCACCTTCACATGATAGGCAGAATAATGATTTTCAATTTGAGTGTAATTGTTTTAATAAAAAAAAAATAACATCCGTTTTCATGTAGAATTTACCAGGCTAATCAGGTAAAATAGCCAGATGGAAAAATAGCACTGGCGTAGGTACGACTTTTTTTTGTAAAAAATATCATGGGGCATGTCCGCAGATGGATCGATCGAATAACATTTTTAACTAAAATAAATGTGTCTGATTTTATATCCCACGATAACGATTTAAAAACCTATAGTAGAAAAACACCCTGTAGGAGGAAATTTAAGCCGTGCCGGATATACAGAATGTCCCTAATTTTTAATTTTCTACAAAAAGTCATTCTTTATAAAAAATTTCGCTTGTAAAAAAATTATGATTTGATTTAATTTTTGTATACAGGGAGGTTAAAAGTCATAAAAAATATTGATTTCACCTAAGAGTAAACTACAGTGACACCTCTCATAACGGACACCTCTAATAAGCGGACATCTCTATTAAGCGGACTTTTTTTCATTGTCCGGAACTAGGTATATGAAATTCCATAAAAATCAACCTGGGCGAACGCGGACAGGCTGTTTTCATATAATGAGTGCGAATACCCTCCTTTAAACGGACAAAAAAAAATTCTAAGTATTTGGGAGACGAATAAGTACGGTGCAAAAACTCTCTAAAGACAAACTAATCGCGTATGCGTGGCAGAGCGAAAGGACTTCTCCGAATGAAAGTATGTGTGATTCCCCGACAGCAGTCCGCCGTTATTTGTGAGTTGTAAATGTATTAGAAGATGATAGTGACCCCATTCCTACCGATTATGTAGTCCCAACTGAAACCACATCACTATCTGACGACTCTGATGAATAAGTTAAATGCAGTAATCAAACAAATGTCACCAATTATCAACAAGCCATTAGTATGGTACAGGAATTATAAGAGTATGCGAAGAATAGAGGTGACTCTACAGCAATGGAATTGTTATCAGACGTCAAACTACGTTATTAGATTTTTTTAGTACTACATCCTAACTAAAACTAGTGTATTTTTGTTATGTTATGTTTATTTGTACATACATATACATAGTAATAATTTTGCATTTACATATTACCTAATAACAAATTTCCCACTGGCGGACACCTCTTATTAGGCGGCCACATTTAGACGGTCCCGTAGGTGTCCGCCTAAGGGAGGTTTCACTGTACCATACTTTTTCGTTTTTAAGAAAAATGCCATTAGGAAATGTTTATTAGAATTACCTTTTTTGTCATGATTCAAGACTTAAAGAAAATTTAGTTTAAATCGGTTATTTCCCCATCCTAAGCTGTTTTCCGATTGTAAGGAATCCAAAATTCTTGGAGCTTTCACGTTGAATAAAAACTTTTTAACTACAAAGCTAGAACATTTCCTTTATTCTTAAAAACGAGAAATTAAGATAGCCTTGGGTAAAATCAATATGTTTTAAACATTATAAGCTTAATTTTTTTTAAAAGCAAAATTTTAAAAAAATACTGACTTTATCGAGATCTATTTGTGTAGGTAACCCCATCCTGGAACACCCCGTGTATAGAAACATAACTTTCGAACTAAATTGCAGACCAGCAAAATACGAAGTGAAATTCGTGCAACTTTTCTGCATTTTCCCAGAAAAAACAGAACACAGGAACTGGTAAACTATACCGTAATAAACCTGTGAGAATTCCGCAAATATATAAAAATAACATGCCATAATTTATAATATGACCGGTGCAACAACGTTAATATTATAGATTATTGACGCGATTTGCATGATTTCTTAACAACTACCATAAAATAATACAGACGCTATTCTAGGAACCAATAAAATTCGAGGGTTTTTATTTAAATATATACTCGCCTTGTTTGTTTTTCTCTCTTGCGTACATATAATTACCGAGAGCATTTATTCAGTGTACAAAAAGAAAAGTTTACGTGTACTTACAGTTTATAGGGGGAGCTCACGTCGTACCGGACAAGTTTTATTGTGTTTCATAAGAGAGTCAAAAGACAAGGAATCGAAGGAAAAAAATATATTTTCTCAGTATTTATGTATTTTTTAAAATTTTGCGCCAATTTACAATTATCACTAAAAACATTCACGGATTTCTAACCCTACCTGTATGTCTAAAAATGGAATACTCTGACTTTAAATTTAAAATGTTGTTTAATGAAAGCCAAATTGTGTGCAAGTTCGGGTATTTCTAAAACTTCCTGACATTCTTGAATTGATTTGCTGTACATTCAAATTGTATCAAGCTTCTAAATTTATTGGCATACTATCTGGCAGCATTTAGCCAAATTCCCCATTTTAAAATAGATTCTGGGGTAGATGGAGGTTTTATAAATAGTTTCTTGTCATATTTTATTAATTTATTGCAACCTTATATAACTCATTAACAGAACACCTCATAACTAACTAAACATTATAGGTATGACATAGCTTAAGACGAGAAACCGGGGAATTACCTACTAGTATTCGGATTCTTCGGAGAATCACGTGACGCCTTTCGCAGTTGCTGGGTATAATATGACTTGTTTGCATTATTTTAAAAAATTATATAGTATAAGGGAGAAAAATAGCATATATCCTCAAAAAAAATCCAAAAAGCCATAAAAACAACTATTTCAATATACAGTGAAACCTCTCTTAGGCGGACACCTATGGGACCGTCTAAATGTGTCCGCCTTATAGAGGTGTCCGCCCATGGAAAATTTGTTATTAGATAATATGTAAATGCAAAATTATTACTATGTATATGTACATATGTACAAATAAACATAACATAACAAAAATACACTAGTATTAGTTAGGATGTAGTACTAAAAAATCTAATAACGTAGTTTGACGTGTTTGCGTTTCGTACTTGCAATCTAGAAAATATGATTCCAAATCTGATAACAATTCCATTGCTGTAGAGTCCTCTTATAATTCCTTTACCATACTAATGGCTTCATGATAATTGGTGATATTTGTTTGATTACTGCATTCAACTTCTTAATCAGAGTCGTCAGATAGTGATGTGGTTTCAGTTTGGACTATATAATCGGTAGGAATGGGGTCACTATGATCTTCTAATAGCACATTGCTATCAATGTTAATGAACTCGCCCAAATCATTGTTATCAAATCATTGTTATCAAATTACAAACTTCCACAACATCGATATTCTCTTTCAGACTCAAGACGCTACATTTGTCTGCCATTGTTTACGATTTTAACCTTACAACTCACAAATAAACGGTGGACTGCTGTGGGGGAATCACACATACTTTCATTCGGCGAAGTCCTTTTGCTCTGCCACGCACACGCGATTGGTTGCCGGTCTGTCTTCAGAGAAATTTTGCACCGTACTTATTCGTCTCCCAAATACTTTAAAAAATTTTTTGTCCGTTTAAAGCAGGATTTTCGCACTCTTTGTATGAAAACAGCCTGTCCTCGTCCGCCCAAAGGAGAGTCCGCCCAAGAGAGGTTGATTTTCATGAAATTTCATATACCTAGTTCCGGACTATGAAAAAATGTCCACTTAATAGAGAGGTCCGCTTATTAGAGGTGTCCGTTATGAGAGGCTTCACTGTACTTAGTTTTGTGTAATTCAATAATCTCATGATAGCTTATAAAATTCATCAATAAGCATGATGCTTAAAATCCGGTCTCTAGTGATAAGTGTTAGGTGCTGTCCGCCGCTACCAGAACTTCCCCCATGTCAAGTCAATATACTGGCTATGGGTATAATCGATAAAAATTACCATAATGACTAATAATTTTATATTTATTATTATTAAGCATGTCTCAACAAACTGGCATCAACATCGATCGCGTTTCTGTATTGAAAAACTTTACGATCATGTAATGAGCCATTACATGCTCTACTGCGACAAAAACTACTTTTAACCGTAATATAATTATGCACTTCTAACTATATATCGATGGTTAATTAAAACCTGTTTTATATCGAATTATTGTGTATTTAATTTCATTATAATCGTGTAATGCTGAAGTGAATCACTCCTTGTGTGTTGAAAAGAATGTTCATCGTTTCACCGTATAATGCATTCTCTAATAACAAACCAGGAGCCTCTTTGTTAAAAGGAGTACCTATTGATTATTGAATACATTTTATATAAAATATTTTACAGACTACTACTATTGTAGTACTTTAAGTATTTTTTATTGTAAAAATGACCAAGGTTAAATGAAGTGTTGTAAAAGTGCCTTTTTACCACATACAAAGGCTTAAAAGAAATCATTTTGACTTCGTTGCAAAATTTAAAATATGTTTATGTATTTACTTGGTTGTACTATATTGATTGGAAATACTAATATATTACGAAAAATTTAGGAGAGTTACAAAAATGGAAAAAACATGAAAATATAAAAAAACAGGAAAATATGGAAAAAACACGAACAAATCCCACTGGCTTCATCTATTAATTGTTGGCATAACCACGTTGTGGCAATCGCCAAGATAGCTTCTCAGAAACTTGGTGTACTCTTCCGAACCAGAAACTTGTACACACCTCAACAACTTTTGACACTATACAAAGCCCAGATTCGACCATCACTAGAGTACTGCTCTCATGTCTGGAGCTCTGCACCCAAACATACTCTTCGGCTACTGGATTCTATCGAAAGGCGGGCCATTCGTCTGATCGGAGACCACGAGCTGACGAAGAACCTCGACAGCCTAGAACATCGAAGAGAGGTTGTGGAATTGACTCTTTTTTACAGATATTTTCATGGAAAGTGCTCGGCTGACCTTGCCCTCTTAATTCCACCTAGACCGGCGAATAGCAGAAATACACGTAGAACCACTGCCGCCCATCCATATGTAGCTTAGTACTCCCCGAACTTTATTAATTAAGAATTCTTTCATCTTGAGGACTTCATCCTTATGGAACGACCTTCCCGAGGTCGTTTTTCCCAACGAATATAACCTCCAACGATTCAAAACCAATGTGAATCGCTTTTTGCTCGCACGCACCACTCCCAGAGTGCCCTAAAGGATTTTTCCTATAGTGCTTGTGTTTAGTCATAAAAAAAAATGTATACAATATTATTTTGGTACGGATTAATGATAAGAAATGTAATTAATACCTAATTTTATAGGAAATCATACAATAAAATCTTTACTTACTAGTGTCTTTTCCATGTAGTTAATCTTCTACGAATAAGATAGAGGAAAATGGGTCTTTTCCTCCCGGGAATGAAAACATTTTTCCTCCCTCTAAGTTTCTTAAGACTTTTAATGTAATATAATAATAAGTTAGTGAATGTTGGCCGGTGTTGTCATATTTACACGCCGAACACTTCAGAAAGAAATCTATAATTTTTAATCTTTGAACAATTTTTTCCACAATTTCAAATGACCGTGAAACATGTATGTTTTGTACAACTAATATAGTAATATCACACAAATTTGAAATCACATCACAACATTTAGATATTATTATAAATTATTTCACAACGAACAAAAAGCCGGTTAACACCTTATTAATTAAGCCAGAAATACCTTTACGTTTCAAATTCGTATACAACAAACCACGTGGGATTTCAAGGGATTGACGCCCTCGACGATGTGTCCTTTTTGTACATCAAAACATACTGAAGAACGAACGACTGACCAACCAACCGAAATCGTATTGGACCAACGCTTTCCAATGAGACACGCGTTGCGATCTGCCATCACTATTATTCAACTGACCTACATACACTTGTTAACTGAGAACAGATGTGTATAGCGTAGCACATTGCGCCACATGAGGGTTTCTAGCATTTGATTTAAAAAAAGAATATGTAGCGCTTCTCTAGGACACCCAAGGAGTCACCCATTTAAATATAATAAGCAATATCCGTAACACCCTGTATATATCATAAAAGTAGGTGCAAACTCCGCCTTTCTAAGCCACTGGCCGCCATTGCTCCGGACGCATTCCGGCCAGTTTCTTCTATGCAATTCTCAAATCATGTGTAAAGGTTATAGGTTATAAATTGGATAATAACCCCTCGTATTAACCCATCGATCCTCGGCAAAATACAGTGTTCACGGCGCCCGAGATTTACGGCAAAATAATATAATGGCGGACGCACCTTCGCAAGAACCCTGTATATAAATCGCGCATATAGATATTATTTTGTCAGGAACAGACAAATATAATCGCTCCGGTTCGGGCGAATTGCCTCGGGCAGATTTCTTCGTTTGATTAATAGATCCATATATAATATAAGTCTATGCCAGGTGAGAGGATCAGACTGACGTCTTCGTCGTGACCGTCACAATGTTGCACGTTGCGAAGTTACGTTTTGAAAATATTGCCGTGGCACGGAAATTAGGGATTTTGTTGTAATTGAGGGTCAGAATAGAAGCTGGCGGTCCAAGTAGATAATAATTAGTAGTGTTGGGAAAAACCGATGATTTGAATAATCGAGTACTTGATACTCGAGCGATTTTAATAATCGAGTGAATCCCTCGAGCGATTAATCACTTGAAATTTTTATAACTAAGAAGAATATGTTGATAAAACACCAGGGGTTGTTTTTTAAGTTTAGTCTAGAGTTTTTATTAAGGAAGAACAGTTGATTCTGATTTTTTTAAAAATTATATCCTTTAATTTTTTTAAATTTTACAATCGCCGCTGGCTAGCCAGTCCCAGTCAAAACAAAACCCATGTCGCGATGAATCCATTAAGGGATTTGGCATAGTTTGTTGTATGTACCTTCTCTCGTTTATGTGCCTTTAAGAAAGACGTATGTCGTGTCAGCCTTCTGAGCGTCAAACTCGAACGTCGTCAATCGGCACATTTCGGGTGGCCCGCGGCGTCGACCGCAGATCGGGTATCAAGTGAAAGGCGACGATTTTCGATTTCTCGCTTGAATTTATAACTAGAGTAGTATTTCCTATCGAGCGGAAAACTGCTCGAATATACGAGCAGTTTTTTACCTCGAGCGATCACACCAAGCAGCACATTTCGGTCGGTGTCTAGCGAAGCTCGGGTATCGAGTGAAAGGTAATAACTCGAGCGGTTTTTTTTAATAATCGAGCGATTTCGGTTATTTCAATAATCGAGTACTCGAGCGGTTTTTCGCTTGAGCGATCACAACACTAATAATTAGTTCGAAGATAGTTCTGGTTTTTGAAAAAATATTTTTTTGTGTAACAAAATTGAAAATTGAGGGAGTTTGATAGTTTCTTGTTTAAACAAACATTAAAATTTAAATGCGAGTGTATGCATAAGTACAGTGAGAGTTTGTAACTCGCAATAAATCCACCACAGGTTTTTTTTGGGGAAAAATGTTCAGACACGGGTATTAACATCTTAAGTTGTGCTCTTGTTTTTATAAAAAACATACTGATAAAATATGTCATTATTTGGCAATATCCTCAACCCAAGCAAAACTCGTTTTGGCCATTTTTAATAACTTCGGGAGAAATTAAGCTGCACGCTCATGTCTTATTGTTTTCTTTAATTTGTTATAAATGACAAGAAATATAAAGTTGAAATTTTGTTGTTTTGTGTTTAAAAAAGTCAATAAAAAACTAGAGTTGCATCAATTTAAAAAATTATCGATATTGTCATATCTCTAATTTGAGAAACACTGTATAAATATGTTTTTGAACATTGTAACCATCTAATGATTGTTTTTATACTATTTTTTTTATGATCAAACACAAGCACCATAGGAAAAATCCATTAGGGCACTCTGGGAGTGGTGCGTGTGCGCAAGAAGCGATTCACGTTGGTTTTGAATCGTTGGAGGTTATATTTGTTGGGAAAAACGACCTCGGAAAGGTCGTTCCACAAGGATGAAGTCCTTTTCTGGGGATTTTAAAATTGATCTAAACATAAAAATAACATGTTAACTCTAAGAAACAATGCATAATGTGTTAAAAAAAATAATTTTTTTTTGAAATAATAAGAATCGTAAAATAATCGTATTGATATTGACGTTTACGATTAATCGTATAAATCCAATAATCGGCTGTTAATCGAAATTGTAATCGTTGCATCACTAAATTTGTACCTATTACTTGAATCTATACCTAACCTTTGTAATTTATTTAAAAAGTACGCAAGAAAAAGGGGGTCCATGTTTTGGTTCAAATTTACCATTGCCCCTATTCTTTCAAGGTTGACGGTAAAAATTTTACCTGACATTTCTGATTCTACCCAAGCACAATGGCAACGTTGCACTGCTGCACGGCAGTAACATTTCTGACTGTCGAACACTAGACGAATGTAGAAGATCACTTGGATGAATTAGTATCAGACGTTTGAAGGGCAGAAGAAGAACTTTCCTCGGAATGCAGTTTATAGGGTTTTAATTGCATATAATGGGTCCAGACAGTTTGAAATAATTTCTTGCTCTTGTTTAATTGACTGTCTGGTTTTCGTAGTTAACTAATCCTAGGTTAGATTTTTATTTTTACCACCGGTGTTTTAGTAGTTAATTGCTTTTCTTTAATAATGTTATTTATCCGTGTCAATTTCAAAACATCCTACCTTTAATATTTCGCTTGTAGTAAATACCTCGAGCGATCACACTGCCAAGCAGCACATTTCGGTCAGCGTCAAGCGAAGCTCGGGTATCGAGTAAAATACGTTTCACGAAATTTGGATACGACTTATTGATTTCCTGTGTCGGTCCCATTGTGTCGACAAGAGCTTGGCAATAAACAAATGAAGTATGAAGGGACTGACTAAGGAAAACAAGTAATGATATGATTATATTAATGTAATCAAATGAAATAACTTTTTTTTAACTATTACTAGTAATATTTATTTACATTTATAATGTCATTCTATAGATAGTGTTGAGTAAAGAAGTATATACTCTTTTTACAATTTTCCTAGCATCGAGAGATAAATGCATTCACTGCAACACTAGAAGAAGCACCATCAATGTTTTTCCATGGACGCCACATACTGTTTTTTTTATACGTTTGGTAAAATAATATCGGTAATACAACTAAACTCTTCCAGCAAGAAATAAAAACTAACAAATTTTACCACAAAAAGATATTTAAATATAAATTAAGCCACCTAACCTACCTGATGTGCCTATATTTAATTATAATTATTACAATCCGGTCCTTTCCACATAATAATAACAAACGGTCATAAATAATGGGATCGCCCCAGGTACTTTTACTGCAGTCATTAAGTTATATCCATTTTTCGTGGAACAATCTTTACAAGGTAATAGGTAAAGATTGTTTCAAGAAAAATGGATATAACTTAATGACTGCAGTAAAAGTGCCTGGGTCATCCCATTATTTATGACCGTTTGTTATTATTATGTGGAAAGGACCGGATTGTAATAATTATAATTAAATATAGGCACATCAGGTAGGTTAGGTTGCTTAATTTATATTTAAATATCTTTTTGTGGTAAAATTTGTTAGTTTTTGAGGAATGGTTTAAGAATTGTCTTTTACCAAACATTCCTCAGAATAGCGTGATAGTAATGGACAATGCGAGCTATCACAGTTGCCAATTACATAAAGCTCCAAGCTCAAATAATACAAAATTGGAGATTCAGAACTACATGGCGGCGAATGATATATATTTTGAAGAAAGTTATAAAAAAAAGTGATCTTTTAGAAGTTTTAAAGACATTTTGTATAAAAAAAGTATATGTTTGTGACACATTGGCAGAAGAAATTGGACATACAGTGCTACGGCTCCCACCCTATTATTGCATTTTTAACCCCATAGAGCATAATGTGGCACCAGTTAAAATCACTGGTTAGGTCTGAAAATATTTCTCCGACTTTAAGTTCTAGTGTTGTAGAATTAATACGAAAATGCTTTAATGATATTCCCTTAGGTAGTTGGAAAAATTCAGTCCGTCACGTAATAACTGTAGAAAATTCGTATATTAGTCTGGATCGTATAATTAATCCAATTATAATTAATTTTGATGAGGATAGCGATAGCGAAACAGAACTATCTATAGAATGACATTATAAATGTAAATAAATATGACTAGTAATATTTAAAAAAATGTTATTTCATTTGATTACATTAATATAATCATATCATTACTTGTTTTCCTTAGTCCGTCCCTTCATACTTCACTTGTTTATTGCCAAGCTCTTGTCGACACAATGGGACCGACCCAGGAAATCATTAAGTCGTATCCACTTTTCGTGAAACGTACTTTACAAAGATTAGATTAAATTGAGTCAATGTTTCTATTTTAGTACAAAATTTCACACACACATACTGGCAACAGTGTCACGATTTAGTCAGGTGGTGGTTTTATAATTTTTTCTTACTAGATTTAACTTTCTTAAAGGAAACTTAACAACGGAAAAAGTCAACAGCGAGAATGAAACTAATAAAAATCTCTTTACGTATTTACATCCATTCGTACTCGGCTTCAATGTGATTTCGAGACCCTACAATTGTGTAATAAAGAAATAAAGGACCATTCGTTGTTTTAAACGATACGGAGAAAAATACAGTGCACGGGTAGAAGGAGGGAGGGGAGGGGAGGCAACGAGGGGTTTACATTCCCCAAGCCAAATAATCCATTTTTCACGACTCCCGACACAACAATGAGTATGAAAATAAATAATTTATACACGCCACTCTGGAAAAATATACTTTCCCTTTTCATATTTTATAGCCCCGAATAAAAAATAATAGAATATTATATTAGTTAATGCTCCCTACACCCCTTGTCGCCTCGGGCGCTCGAAACATCGCAGTCCTTTATATTTATTCGGAATTACTTATTCATATTAAATTAGTTTTTCTCTGTCGTTGAATATTAAATGAATCACGCAGTGTATACAGGATGGCCCACCGACACAATACACCCCCGCTTACGAAATTATCAAAAGGAAATGAAACAACTATTTTGGGAAATTAATATTAAATATTTTTTAAATTAAAGTTTAGAAACTAATATTTTTACCGGTCTGACGTAAATTGCGTCATAATAGTATATTAAGATACAAGTTTAATAAGACATTATCTTAGAGCACGCGTTTAATTTACAAAAGGACCCGCGAAGTGATCTCTAATTGTCTTATGAACCGTGTATTTTATAATGCTTTTTCTATTTGGGTCTTTAAAGTCTGAAATACTTTAAAAAAATATAGTAGTTTTTTCCATTTGTATTAATATTTTCTTTTTGGGTTGGCAACACTTTTACAATTTAATAAAATATTACAAGTATCAAATATGCCATGATAGAAACAATTGAACACAACAAAGCTTTTTCCCATCCGTCATATTAAAAACAAATCAGGATCAGGAAGAAAGTTGTACTCGGTCATCGAAATACGAGAAATTGTAGAAAATAATCTAGAAAAACTTTTAAAAAGAATATGCAAAACTTTAAGTTATGGTTCGAACAGAACAAAGTTCAAAATATTCAATAAAATAATGAATAATACTATTGAACAAAATATTGTGTCGACACAGAATCTGACAGGAATACCAATTAATGCCTACGAAATGTCTACAGTAACTATAAATATGTATAATATTATATTGAATCAAAAATAAAAATAGTACTTTATAGAATAAAACTTTAGAAATAGACCATAAACTGGAAGATATTTCTATTATTTTTAGGTTATGTTGTTTTATAATTTTGACTAGAAATTAGTTGACGGACACCGTCAGCATGTTATATATTTCCGAGTATAGGTATTTGAGATAAATATCTAGTAAAAATGATTTATTTGCAAGGTTAAAGGTTAGTATTTTTAAAGTTTTCTATAAAAAATTTTTGTCGAATCCATAAGGCCTAGAAAACTAAGTAAGCCTAAAATTCGAACCCTACTTGCTGCCAACATAAAAAAAATAAAATTTCAGTTTCATAAAGTTGCCATTATGAAAACCAAATAGAAAAATTAACTTAATTTTAGTACAAGGAAATTCCACCAATATTTTGTACTTATTACATTGTAAAACTTAAAATAGTTTATAATATTGCTAAATATGTTGTAATATGTTTGTGTTAAATTGCGAATGGTTTGTACTATTCGGTACATTGTAAAATATAAATATTTTGTAATCATATAGAGGAAAATCACCTAATATTGGATAATACATGATATTTTGTTACAAAGAAAGATCTCTACATCTGTGTTAGTCTAAGCTAAGCTATAGCGTATCCGTGTAGTAACTTAAGATGTACAATACAAGAATAAAAGGCTTATTTTGGGAAATAATGGTGATGAGATAGGAAATCTCCCGGCTACGAAAAAAAGCAAGTGAAAAGGGTAGTACAAGTTCATATAAACTTTTTTCGTATATGCCTCCTCTTCGGAGATATGGGCTCCCAAAGAGCTCCAATGGAATTAAGTTGTTTACACATAATTATTGAACCACCAGGTATATTTAAATTTTTTGTAAATATGATGTATACCATGTAAGACCCTTCAAATCCCTATCCAAGAAAGTGTTGTGAATTACTCACAGCTGTAAGGCCGGACTAGCTGCGACACCCATGGCCGCTTTTTTGTTAACGCCCTGTATGATAAGCACTTTGGACAACGTTTTTTTACATACCTTTAACTATTGACTAAAAATGAAATACTCTTCATTCATGTCGCTAATCCTAACCGTTTTCGAAAAAACGACATTTTAATTACATCATGCATTTGGCGTATCGCGGTAAGAGATACATCTTTGTGCTTATCAAATATGTCCAACCTCAAAATTCCGCTTTTTCATATTTAACCTATAAGAAGTTAGAGGACTCAGTGTAAATAAAATTACGTTCTCGAAACGGTTAGGATTGGCGACATGACTGAAGAGTACTTAATTTTTAGTCAATAGTCGAAGATATGTAAAAACCGTTTTCCAATGTTCGTATCATAGAGAACGTTAAAAAAGGGGACCATGAGTGGTCACAGCTAGTCCGTCCCTGCAGCTGTGAGTAATTCACAACATTCTCTTGGATAGTAATTTGAAGGGTCCTACCTGGTATACATCACATTAAAAAAAACTTTAAATATACCTGGTGGCTCAATACTTACGTGCATAAAACTTGTTTCCATTGGAGCTCTTTGGGAGCCCATAGATACGAAAAAGCTATAAAAAAAAAGTTATTTTTCTTAAATGAGACTTAATAAGACGAGTTATACAGATCTCACTTATTATATCGAGAGATAGAAGCTGGAAGGTTTAAATGATATATTTAGGTTGCAATGGTGCAGAAAATTATTTGATTGAATCTGGGTATTATGGCGAATACCCCTAGAGCAGCATACCGTTGTTGGTAAAAATTATTGAGATATTGAATAGAATAAAAATAACAATGGGCGACAGTTGTTCTAGGCTAAGAGTAGGGCCTGTGATGCTCAGCAGCCGGCCAGCTTCCTGCGACAGAGGGTTCTTTTGCGCCACCAGCTTAGGCCAAATTAAAGCTGGAAATCTCCACGATTAGATTGGAATCCTCTTAACCTAAAACCCCTGTTCGACACCACTGCGGACGCAATGTAAAATAGGGCAGCGAACTAAATGAAACAACACAATAATAACTGACTAACTTTATATTGAAATCTTAAAAGGAAAGAAATACTATAAACACACAGTGCGCTTACTTATAATTCTAGTGTTAGTAAAGGAAAAATCAACTTTAAATTCAATGATACCAAATGACGTCAAGTTTGATGGTGTCAGAGGCAGCAGTTGAAAAGGCTACCAAATAAGAACTGCCTAGTCAAAGGACTTCTCCGTCGGTCGGTTAACCGGTAGGTAGAAATACTGACTTCATCTGATCGAAATTCGGTAGTAAAATCTGGTGGTAAGAACCGATGGTATGACTCGAACCAGATGGTAAGACCAGGTGGTAAGACCAGGTAGTAAGACCAGGTAGTAAGACTTGAACCAGGTGGTAAGACCCTTATAGGGTGAAGAAGGGTCACTTAGAGGTCGAATGGCCTCTGCCAGGAACTGACGCTGTTCTAGTTCAAGCAACGATGGTGGCCAAACAAATCCCAATTAAGGGGAAAAATAGATGCCACGAACCAAAGAGATACACAAAAGGGCACTATTTTTGTCACTTTTCTGAACAACTAATTCGCCTCTCAGGCAGGGAATATTTCCCAGATGTTGCTTCACAAAAAACTAACTGCTGGTGGCTTCGTTCAACCTTGACAGTGAAAATTCACTGCCTACACGACGGTCAAACATCCTGATATATTCACCTTGCTGCCAGAACATTAGAGCCTAATTGAAAAAATGTTGACATATTTACAAATAAATGTAGTTTTTCGTTTTTGTATAATAATATGTACATTTAATCATTACAATTATTAAATATTCAATACTTATCATTAATATTATCATATATCTTCTTTTCCATATCATATAGTTGTTTGTTGTAGGATATTGTAATTAAATAAATCAGTAAATTGTAATATTACTTTGTAATTTCACAAAAACCAGAGTTATTAGTAGTGTACAGTTAGTATATTATTCTTGTGTCGAGCAATTTTTTTTTACATTGACTTTTTATTTCTTTAGAAACTTAGACCTCGCCCTCACGTATTTTTTCAGGAACAACACTGGCCCGTCGTGAATTTGATGGACCACCCTGTAAACCCGATGCGTTCAGAAATAACTCATTCTCAAAATGGAATTTGTATCATAAAGTGTTATTATATACGCGAAGAATTTAGATTTATTTGACACTGAGATACTCAGGTATTCGCTTTATATATTAAGATGAAGCCACCCTACAGAAACATGTCGCGAGTGTGTTTTATGTGACACGATATAGGAAATTCTCGTTGGGAGTGTTAACCGAAAATTTGATGAATTACACTCCATGTGTTTTAAAATTTATATATTCAGAGCATTAATATACATTAAGAATATAGAATATATTGTCGGAGTCATCGGTTTTCTACGATCTACGTGTGCAGGTGGAAGTGTATACGGTGTCTTTCAAAAAATTTTAAAAGGATTTAAATTTTGAGAAGATATTTAATAATAAAACTGACATTATACCCGCTTCTGTATTGCAGTACACCCTTACACCAAACCAATTTTATAAATCGACCGCACTTGTCAACAGCTTAAATGGGATTCACCACATACACATAAACCCGAACAAACCCGAACAAATAAGCCCATTTATAGAGATTTTTTAAAATTTTTTCAATATTGACTAGTCCCATGGCACCGTTCAATTAGCTACACGGAAAGAAAAACCTTATTTAACAAACTGAACCATAACTTTTATTAAGAAATGCCATTTAATATCGAAATTTTAACCTAAATTTTAGTAATAATGACAAAAATATTTAGTACCCATTTATACAGGGTGTTCCTTAATGACGTGCTAATTTTTCAAGGTGTGATTCCATAGGTCATTTTATAAAGAAAAGTTCATATGAACATATGAATTTTTATTTTTTGAATGGTTATTTTTTAATTCTCCGACAGTACTTTTCAATTTTGGTATATGTTAATAGGATATAGAACCACAAATTTTAGTTAGAAACGCTATTCATTTGTTCCACCAGTGGCGTCCCTGCAAACATGTCCTCTGATATTTTTTACAAAAAAGATGGTACGCCATTGACATTTTTCCATGTGGATATTTTTTCTAATTAGCCTGGTCAATTCTACATGAAAACGGTCTCTTGAGGTTTTTCTCGTCAGACTCTTGACTAAAACCACTAAATTCAAATTGAAACTGAAACTCATTATTATTAACATTGATAAAATAATTAATGATAAATTTTGTTTCATAAAAATTGTTGGAAATGGCCACCTTCACTTAAAAGGCTTCCGCCCGTCTTCGCATCGAATTTCCCACTCCAACAATTTTTATAAAACAAAATTTATCATGATTGTTTTATCAATGTTAATAATAATGAGTTTCAATATGAATTGAGTGGTTTTAATTTGAGTATCATCTTGTACTACTCCTTCGATAATGACCTGAGAAGGTGGAAACACGTGTCAGGCAACTGAAATAAAAAGCTGTGAAATTTAACAATAAAAATATCTACTATAATAATTTTATTTTTTCCGCCCTGTAAAACAGAACCAAATAAAAACGACTCTCGAAACACCTTAATAAATTTGTAATTTTTCTAATACATTCAATGAAGTTTCGAATTTTATTTAGGAAAACTTTAGTTTGTCAATTCATAAAAGCGACAACACACACCACTGTGTTGAGAAAATATCGAAAAGTCATGACGAGACATTTTTTTTATCCGTTGCCGTATCATCGATGCACAATAATAAACCTACATATCCATTATTGTATTTACATATACACAACGGGATTGTTTATAATATAAATAATAAAATAAATAATTTTATTTACACACGTCAATATATTTAAGGTTTTTGTACCGTCCTCGAAAAGTTCTCAGGCAAACATTTATGGCCGCTTAACATTGAAATATAGAAATTTATTGTATTTATTTCGCCGAATATGATTCACTTTGTATCAGTAAATTTACATTGCAGCTTTCGAATAATAAGCAAATACATAAATTTTACTCTCAGAAAGCGAAGTGTCTTAATACAGGGTCGGGTTTAAGAAGAAATAGAAATATTATTATTATATATTACAAGTACAAGTACAAGTACAATTGCCAAGAAATACATTCGTACAGCTTTATGATTTACTGTATGGTAAATTCTATATTATACCGTGGATCTTTTGACTGCCATTAAATCCTAATTATCCCTAATCCATATATTTTCACACATAGCTATACAGGGTCCGCAAACGAAGCGTGGACGGAAGATTAAATCGTTATTGAAGAACTTATCAACAATACTGAAACAGGTTGAGATATTGGATTAAAAGCGGCATGTTTTAAAAATATTTTACGTTATACAGGGCGACCCAAAAAAGTGTGACAGAATAAAGTTATATTTTTTAAATGAGACACCCAGTATTTTACTGCATATTTAGGTTCGTATTACTATCGTTTATAAGTGCCTCAAATTTTATTTAATTTGGTTTTGTAGTTTCGGAGAAATAAATTAAAAACTAAAAAAAAAAGTTTTGCAGTCCTGAATAACAAAATCAAAAAAAACAATCCAGAACTATTTTTTTAACCTCGGCATTGAGTGAAATTTATGACAAGAGGTCTAGAGATACTATGAATGTAATTGCGTTTATTTATTTTATACAGGGTGTTAATAATAAGCTTTCAAAAACCCCACATTTTAAAATAATTTTTCTCAAGTTTTTCAAATGGAACACCCTGTATATTATTTGGCTATTTGACGTAGAATTCATAGGCAATTTTTTTTTGTAATACAAGCATATAAGTTATATCCAGCCGTTTTCGAAATAATTATAAATATCATAAATTATGTTGTTTAAATAGAGTTTTTATTGGGGAATCTAGGGTTAACAATGTTGTCACGTATACTAAATTTGAATTTAATAATATCTTACCGAGATAACCTATAACCTATAATGTAATTATTAGATTTACGCATTTAAAATAAATTGTAATTGGCATATAAGAAACCAATATTCTATTATAGTTTTAATATTATTAAAACTTTCTTTTCATACTATTTATCTTGATACTTAAATGCAAACTAATATGGTTTTTTTTTTATTAAAGTGCTTTTAATCTAAAAATATGGCAACATAGTGCGTTGTCCATGGTTACAGGTAGCTAGATCTAATAGATGTGATAGCGCATGCGTGAGGCACCCGATGGGCCATCGGGCTTGTTCGGTGATGTCCGATATTTGATAGATGTACTCACCCAGTTGCGCAGTAATAGAAATGGCAATAGTTATTTTATTGTGTTAAATTGTGTTTTAAGTTCATGGTGTCGTGTTTAAGGGTGTTACTTTAAAATTTTGAACTTTGTGATAATGAATGAGTATACTCCTGGTAAAAACGTTCACAGACAGACCCGTGAAGTGAAGATTGCAAATGTTTATAGGGTATGTGAAGAGGAATCACAAATCAATATATTTAAATTGCCACTTAAGCGAAAGCTAGAATGAGATATTAATACGACCAAAACAGAAAACTCATCATTAATCAATTAATCATGTAGCTGTTTTTTTTCCATGTTCAAAATTTACATCACAACCTTAATAGAAATATAACCTATCTTCAAACATAAAACGCAATTATATTGAAGAATTTCCCATTTTTATTTATGATTTAAAATAATAATAGCACGCCCATGACTAGACCATGTTTTAAACGATATTGCTTCCCCCTTACCGATACGTCGGGACACAGATTCACTTCTCGGCCTGTATATGGCGAATTTAACATGTTTAAAATAAAAACAAAGTTAAATATTAAAACACTTGCTTATCGCTTCTGTATCATACCACATTTTAGTTTTTTTTCTAATCAATCAAATTCGAAATAATTATTAATAAAAAAATATATATAAAATACAAAATAATTATTAATAATTAGAGATGTAAAGGTAATATTACCGAGGTAATGTTACCGTAATATTACGTAATATTACGTAATATTACGTAATATTACCGCAAGATCGGTAACATTGGAAATATTGTTTTTTTTTTTTTTTTTTTTTTTTTCCATAAGCCAAATCCAGTTGAACAAAACGGGGCGATACATCTCTTTAAAATTGCCGGTGAAAACAAGATGGGGTTCCTTTGTTTCTTGTATAAAAAGCTTTTTGGAGACTAAACATTCATTAAAAAGTTTAGCAGTTGATGATAGCCCAGATATTTCTGATGTTCTTTCATCAAATACAGTAAGACTTCTTCTTCAAAACGAATTTTGGTTGCAAATAGAAGCAACTTATGACTTGTTCCAGCCAATGTCTAAGTGGATAACGATTTTTGAAGCTAACGGGTCAACAATCTCAAAAGAGTTTATCTGCTTTTTTGAAATAAGGTCTATATTACGTGACAAAGTATCAAATTTATCTATTACTATGTTTGAAAACCAGAAAATGTGTTCAATTCTTGAAAAACGAGAAAATATATGTTTAAAACCCGTTCATCTTGCTGCTTACCTATTAGAACCAAGTCAACGCGGCGAGAAGTTAACTGAAGCTGAAATTTTAATTGCAACGGAGTTCATCTATGAAACTGCAAGGCGTCATCCAAAGTATTCTTCACAAGTAGATCTTATTATGGAAGCACTCGCACAGTACAAAATTAGAGGTAATATTTTTGCTAAGGAATTCGTCATTTCCAGCGAAAAATCTATGTCTGGATCTGTTTGGTGGGCAGGAATTTGCTCCAGTTCTAAAATAAGTAGGTTAGCTGTAGACATTTTAAATTTACCATCGTCAACAGCCGCAACCGAAAGAACCTTTAGTACTTATGGATTTATTCATCGGCAAAAAAGAAACAGACTAACCGTGGAGAGGGCCGGAAAACTAACTTATATTGCCCATAATTATAATTTACTAAATGAAGAAGATCATTCGAGAATAGTAGAAGATACTGAGGAAGAAATAGAAAAAGAAGATATCGGTTTCGAAGTTATAGACTTGACTCAATTAACGAAAGAGAAAGAAGAATCAGATGACGAGGTTGGGGATGATGATGAGGATGATTTACCATTATCCACTCTATTACGTAGTCCATTCTGACTCTGACTAGTTTAAAAAACGTTCTTATTGTTTTTCGTAATGTTTTTACAGTTTTGAAATAAAAAAAACTAGTATTACTTAAAAAGCTGTTTTTTTTATAAATTACCAATGTTACCGTAATATTACGTAAAATTACCGGTAATTTTACATCTCTATTAATAATATTAATCAGTTATGGTTCACAACTGCCTTAATCAGGTTCTGTTCAATCGGACTCTCATAAATAGAACGACTAAATTAATAAATTGCCAAGCCGAATGCAGAAAACATGCACACTTAATCTTTTTTTTACGAATTCATCCGTACCAAAAATATTCATTTATATCACAAAATAAAATAAGTTTTAAGAACCATATGCTCGCGAGTCAAAGGCCTTACAGTGTGCATTTTTTATTTTTGCATTTTTGAGTTGAATGGTCTTAAAGTGGAAGCGATTTATATTAAATGTTGCTTGAGATATACAGGGTGTTCGAATAATCCATCAGGATAGTTGGAGAGGTGATTTACATATTAAAATAAAGGTAGTATGTCCATATAACAACAAAAAGTAGAAAACTCGATCCTTTTTTGGTTCAATTTGAATATCTGATTTTTCTGCGAACAAAATAATATATTAAGATACAAGTTTCATAAGACATTATCTAGAGCACACTAAATATATTTTATACAAAACGATGGTACGCCACTGACATTTTTCCTTATGGATATTTTTTCTGATTAACCTGGTAAATTCTACCCGAAAACGGCCTCTTGAGTTTTTCTTGTCAGACGTTCTTGATTAAGACCACTAAATTCATATTAGGTTCGTTCCAACCACCCTAAAAATCGTACAATGTACGGTCACGCACATGCGTAGTAGTCGAAAGGCGTTCCAACCGACACAAAACGATGTAGCTGGCGATCCCTTTGGTGTTCCAACCAAATTGTGATCGTTCGCAAACCAGTTCCTGAACGGTAAAAACGGTACATGGCCAAGACCAGGAACCGCTTGTACTGACTTGCGCCCTAAGAATTTTAACCGTTGTTTTTGTATTCCTGGCATTCATGCAGTTCTTTTAGCCTTGTTTTGTAGGAGTTGTTGCTTAATATTTTGATTATTTAATTTATTCTTATTAAATTTGTATAATCCGGTTCCCAAACCTACAAGATATTCTTAACATTAAACGTTATTCTCTTTCATGATTATTAAATACAACAAAACGGAACGAAAAAAGATAATACTCAAGCTTAGACGAAGAAATCAAAACAACAAAAGTAGGGTTGTGATTTATGAATGTTATGATAATTAACTAATTACTAAACTTCTTTCCTAGAATCAGACAGGCGATCAGCTGAGATTTTTACACAGAATGGTCACAAAAACGTACCAACCTTGCCTCCCTTGTGCATCGGCAACAAACAGTGCAAAATTAACGCCTGCGCACAAAATCGATTCCAACAGTTTCGCGACGGTTCTAGAACGATACAAAAATAGGGTGTTGGAACAAACCTATTGACACTCACTATTATTAACATTGATAAAATAATTAATGATAAATCTGGTTTCATAAAAATTGTTGGAAATGGTCACCTTCACTTAAAAGGGATCAAGTTGCCCACTCCAACAAGTCTTATAAAACAAAATTTATCATTAATTATTTTATCAATGTTAATAATAATGAGTTTCAATATGAATTTAGTGGTTTTAATCAAGACGAGAAAAACTCAACAGACCGTTTTCATGTAGAATTAACCAGGCCAGTCAGAAAAATATCCATATGGAAAAATGTCAGTGGCGTACCATCTTTTTTGTAAAAAATATCAGAGGACATGTTTGCAGGGACGCCACTGGAGGAACAATTGAATAACTTTTCTAACTAAAATTTGTGGTTCTATATCCTATTAACACATACCAAAATTGAAAATAATATCTAAAGTACTTTCGGAGATATTAAAAAATAACGATTTAAAAAATAAAAATTTAACACCCTTGAACTTTTCTTTATAAAATGACCTAAGGAATCACACCCTGAAATATTATCACGTCATTAAGGAACACCCTGTATATTAAATTTATTACTATTATATATTTTTTGATTTAATTGTGTTTTTCTCTTTTAGGTAAGTTGGAAACATCAAAATATGTATGCATCCATTAAAAAATCTTGGGACTGGTAAGTACTTACTACATCATAACGGTATAGATAAAAATTTATGTCATAAACGGTTTGTCAATTCGTCGAATAGATCATTTGGCCGAGTTCATAAATTTAAAGATTTCGACATGTTAATAGAACCCGAACAAACATCTCCTTAATTACATTTCCAGGCAATTATGTATTATCGAGAACTTTATAAAATAAATTAAATATTTTTCCCAGATCCGACTCTGAAAGGAATTATCCGGCAATAATCCGCAATATAACCTCAACATAATAACGAGGAATACGTAACTTGAATGTAGAAATATATACCATAAGCCATGATATCAACTTTTTTCAATTTCGTTCTTTCCAGAGCAGCGATCCGGCGTATAATGAAATACAATATTATTTCTATGTTTTAACTTATAATCCCCAACTAATTGGGAGTCCGCCATTTTGAATGTTTGATTTTTGCAAGCTGCTTCTTAACATGATTCGGATTATATAGCAAAAAATGTTAAATACGGGTTTTTTCTCCTAGTATTCGTCAAAACAATAGGACGATAATCAACCGTTCAAGTTCTAGATGAACTATTCGAGGTAATACCATGACTGAAGCGTTTAGAAAATATTATTTTGGGTTTTTAATGAGGAAAAAATAAGCTAGATAAGTCATGTGGTAGGTCTGTTAGCTCTCAACAGACGTCAGTCGCCGTTTGATTGTTGGCCGGTGTTGTCCGTTTTATACTTAAAATTATAGTACAGTGAAACCTCTCTTAGGCGGACACCTACATGACCGTCTAAATGTGTCCGCCTAATAGAGTTGTCCGCCCATGGGTAATTTGTTATTAGGTAATATTTAAATGCAAAATTATTACTATGTACACATAAACATAACATAACAAAAATACACTAGTTTTAGTTAGGATGTAGTACTAAAAAAATCTAATAACGTAGTTTGACGTGTTTGCGTTTTAAACTTGCAATCTAGAAATTGTAATTCCAAGTCTGATAACAATTAATTCCATTGCTGTAGAGTCAAGTCACCTCTATTCTTTTCATACCTTTATAATTATTCCTTTACCATACTAATGGCTTGTTGATAATTGGTGACATTTGTTTGATTACTGCATTCAACTTCTTCATCAGAGTCGTCAGATAGTGATGTGGTTTCAGTTTAGACTACATAATCGGTAGGAATGGGGTCACTATCATCTTCTAATAGCACATTGTTATCAATGTTAATGAACTCGCCCAAATCATTGTTATCAAATTACAAACTTCCACAACATCAATATTCTCTTGCAGACCAAAACGCGACATTTTTGTGCCATTGTTTACGATTTTAACCTTACAACTCACAAATAAACGGCGGACTGCTGTCGGGGAATCACACATACTTTCATTCGGCGAAGTCCTTTCGCGCTGCCACGCATACGCGATTGGTTGCCGGTCTGTCTTCAGAGAGTTTTTGCACCGTACTTATTCGTCTCCCAAATACTTTTTTTGTCCGTTTAAAGGCGGGGTTTCGCACTCTTTGTATGAAAACAGACTGTCCGCGTCCGCCCAAAAGAGGTTGATTTTCATGGAATTTCATATACCTAGTTCCGGACTATGAAAAAATGTCCGCTTATTAGAGGTGTCCGTTATGAGATGTTTCACTGTATTTTCTTGTTGATCACTTTCTTTCTCTCATTCCTTTTTGAACAATTCATTCTCTAAGTTGCATAAAAGCGACAGCGAATAATGTTTGTTTTGCAACATAATAAATAGTAATATCACACAAATTTGAAATCACATCACAAACAAGCACATGCAAGCAAATTATTTCATATTTCATAACAGAAAAATGATAATGCCAACAACTGGTATATTTTACCCCGTATGTATTAAGCTTTAAAATTCGTATACAAACAAGTGGGACTTTAAAGGAAAGATGCGTCGAAGTCGTATGGCCCTTCTCACGTATCTAACGAGCCTGGCACGTTTCACGATTTCCAACTACCCTGCTCGAGGCACGCGTTGTTGTTTGGCATCATCGCTAACCTACTGACCTAAATACACTTGTTAAGTGAAAACAGATGTATACGGCGTCACAGGACTTTTGGGTAATGTTAGGGGGTTTATTCCCAATAATAGAACAAGTATGTTTTCTGATCGCTTATTGATTCATATTCTCACCTTCTTTTTTCCCTCACATGACCATTAAAAGAATAATTTTTCATATTGTTCTCTGATCATTTTGTTTTATTGCATACCTATAATTTAAACCATATTATTATTATTGCCGGTTCTAGAATATCTATTTCATATTAATTGTAGCATATAATAGTAAATGTATAATCTAAAATACATTAAATCTTTCTCTAAGTTTTGATTTATAATTATAACCCGTATATATAAATAATTTCTTTTTAATTTCTTTTTTTTTTTGTATAATGACTAGTCCTGTTTAATTCATTTCGGTTGTTTTGTTTGGTGCCTAATAAAATAGACAGTGGCTTACCATTTTTTAAATATTTATTGAGTGTGTTAAAGTACCCGTTGTAGTATACCAACAATCAAACGCACTTTTGGCATTATTTCTTTATCTCCTAGTAACGTTTGATTTTCTTCTTCTCTCCACAGTCTCGAATGTTAAATAAATTAAATATACTATTTGCTACGAACATGAAAGAAGCAAATGCCGCCGAGGCGTTTGCATGAACCCGATGAGGACGGTGGTTTCATACATTTCAAATCAGGATGAATTTATATCAAACCTTCATTCGTCCAAAATTCGATGCCCACCAGTGGGATTTTGGAAGCTATAAAAGATACACGAGAGGTTAAATTCTAAATTTTTAAATATTAATATATATTTCTCGTTTATTTATAATCTAATAAAGAAAATTTTGTTGCATGTAAAATTACTAAAATTTTATTACCTATTTATCTGTGAAAAACTGATAAGATATCTTTCTTTTTAATAATATATAATTATTTTCAACACCTTTTTATTATTTCCGACAAATGGTAAAATCTAAAATTTCTGTCCCGTTAAGCACTATGCAATAAAAATTTAAACCAAGGACAAGCAAGCATTAACATAGAAGGCAGAAATTACGGAAATGGTAAATATGACAAATGTGCACCCACTCTTAATATTTTCAATTGTCGCATGTTTTATTCATGTCGTCTTGCCAGTTGGTGTGTACTCGAACTTACGTGGAACTTCGGGAGTTTTCGAACTCATACGGGTTATTTTATGTCACCCATAACACTTGTGCTGTAATTTTCCATATAAAAAGATAATACAAATCGTGCAAAATTATCTCTCCTTTAATGAAAACGTTTCGATCCGTATTTTAATGATTCTCGAGCACATAAAATGTGTTTATCTACAAATATTTTAATTATTAACGCTTGGTGTCAGTTTCTGAAATTTCATTTTATGATACTAGTGTTAAAAGTGGATTATTTTTAACACTAACTTATTTTTAACACAATAAAGCCCATTCGACCATCACTAGAGTACTGCTCTCCTGTCTGGAGCTCTGCAAATTAGTATCCAAGAAAGTGTTGTGAATTATTCACAGGCGCAGGGACGGACTAGCTGTGACACTCATGGCCCCTTTTTTTTAACGCCCTGTACGATAAGAACTTTGGATAACGTTTTTTACATACCTTTAACTATTGACTAAAAATTAAGTACTTCATTCATGTCGCAAATCCTCACCGTTTTCGATAAAACGTCCGTGGGGTGGGAGAATTCCCACATTTTCCCGGATACCCTGTATAATTAAAGTGTTTCTAGGTTTTCGGTCATATAGTGGAGTGAAAGGGTTTTACTTTGCTAACGCTTCGGTTTTATTTGTTAACAACTTCAGAAATACAATATTAATAAAAAAACATTATTTGAAAATTGGAAAGGGAGAAAATTTTTAATTATTTTTTTATATACAGTGAAACCTCTCATAACGGACATCTCTAATAAGCGGACATTTTTCATAGTCCGGAACTAGGTATATGAAATTCAATGAACATCAACCTCCCTTGGGCGGACGCGGACAGGCAGTTTTCATACAATGAGTGCGAAACCCTCCTTTAAACAGACAAAAAAAATTTTTTAAAGTATTTGGGAAACGAATAAGTACGGTGCAAAAACTCTCTGAAGACAGACCGGCAACCAATCGCGTATGCGTGGCAGAGCGAAATGACTTCGCCGACTGAAAGTGTGTGATTCCCCGACAGCAGTCCGCCGTTTATTTGTGAGTTGTAAGGTTAAAATCGTAAACAATGGCACAAAAATGTCGCGTTTTGAGTCTGAAAGAGAATATTGATGTTGTGGAAGTTTGTAATTTGATAACAATGATTTGGGCGAGTTCATTAACATTGATAGCAATGTGCTATTAGAAGATGATGGTGACCCCATTCCTACCGATTATGTAGTCCAAACTGAAACCACATCACTATCTGACGATGAAGAAGTTAAATGCAGTAATCAAACAAATATCACCAATTATCAACAAGCCATTAGTATGGTAAAGGAATTATAAGAGTATGCAAAGAATAGAGGTGGCTCTACAGCAATGGAATTGTTATCAGACTTGGAATTACATTTTCTAGATTGTAAGTTTAAAACGCAAACACGTCAAACTACGTTATTAGATTTTTTTAGTACTACATCCTAACTAAAACTAGTGTACTTTTGTTATATTATATTTATTTGTACACACATATAAATAGTAATAAGTTTGCACTTACATATTACCTAATAACAAATTTCCCATGGGCGGACACCTCTATTTTGCGGACACATTTAGACGGTCCCGAAGGTGTCCGCCTAAGGGAGGTTTCACTGTAATATTTTTTATCATTTTTTTTGCTGATATAGGTACAATACTTAATTTTTTAACAGTAAATACGTATTTAGTCCTTTTAAAAAATGAAGTGTTCTACCTATATCTGCAAAAAAAGGTAGGATTCTAAAAGATGTTTCTATATTATATAAAAAAATAATTACATTTTTTCTCCTTTTCCAATTATCAAATGTTTTTTTATTAATATTGTATTTCTTAAGTAAAACAGAAGCCTTTTAACAACGTAAAACTCTTTTACTCCACTACTCCACTATAATAATATGACCGGAGAACCTAGGAATGAAACACTATAACAAAAACTAAGGTTCCTGCAAAAACTGTCCTTAGACTGTACGAAGGTTTTCTGAATATTTTAAACAACAAGATGCACGCAGTCGAAAGATCTCACGGGCTTTAAACGGCAATAACAATAAATAGTTATTTTTATAGTCGGAGATAATAAAAACAACCTGTTCATGTGCTTATGGTATCGTGCGACCTTGCTAAGATTGCAGCTTTGATGCAGTGAACTCCGGACGCTCTCCGAGCTCTGATATAATATCGGATTGATTGATTTGACAAGGAAATAATACGGTAGATGATATGTATACCTCGACCCAAATTGGGAGATAATTATTTAATTTCGAGCTTTTATCAATTATTAAAGTTGATTTAGTTGCTTTGGCTCGGGTAAATTATATTGTTTACGATGCCTGGGTTTATTCCTTTTTGATCATCGTGGAAATAGTTCCGTTGTTGTTGTAGCATATTGACTAGACGGTGAACGGAAAAAAATTCCAGGAATGAAAATATTGTTAATGACCTAACCCTTAAATAAATAACAATTATTTTTGGGAGGGTATGCATTTTCGTCGGGTCCTCGTCACCACAACCATGTGTCGGCCGGTTTGCGCTCGAAATTTTTTTCCCAATTAAAATACAATACGACAGTATTTCTGGGGTCTATGGACCTCTTGGGGTCCGCGAACCACTAAGTGGAAATAAAATGTCACAAAAATTAAATATTCTAATCGGCTAAATGCCGAACTAGATATGCAGCTTCCTTCAAATCAAGCCCAACATAAAGTAGGTATACAAAAATAATCAGATACAAATGCAGGCATTTAAAAAAAAAATACGCTAAAAAAACAAATTTTAAGTTTGAAACATTGAAATTTATTTTGAACTCTGAAATTGGTCAAAATGTCACTTACAATGTTATTTGATGCATGCATCGATTGTTATTAATGTGCACTTTAAAGCAATGATGTCGTTCGGCCCCTCATACCGCATAAAATCTCATATTTAGAACAATGTCTTTAGGAAAGGCCACGTTTTTTTTATCGCACGACACAAAACGCGTGGCTAAAAGGCGCCTAACAGCATTTACTGCAACTTATTGCTTATTAATGCTTTTTGATTTGTTAAAAACAATATCATTCGAATAAGAATTATTTTTCACTAATTAATTAGGCATGACAGGACAGGAGTCCCAGAATTAATTCTGTACAGATGTAGCTAGCGGTTGGGGGCCCCCCAACAAAATTCTAAAATCAAAAGGGGTCCGTTTTCAAAAAAAGTTTGAGGAACGCTGCAATATTAAATCGTCTCCAAAAGGTGTATCGTGGTGGATTTTCACTTGTTTCCCCAGGGAACTGTTTATACATATTATTGCACAGTTTGTTCGGGTTTGTTTTCATAATCCATACTACACAACCATTATTTTCATAATCCATACCATATAATAAAATTATTGCTGTTGACTGACATAAGTTTTTTTTTTTGAAAGGGGGTTTTCTTTCGGGGGATTTTTTTCCCAGGGTTTTTTCCGGGATTATTTCTTCGGGCGATGTTTTTCCAAAATTCAACTAGACAGGATCACAAGCAGAAAATTCTGATCTCTGATACAATTTTCAGCCAAATCGATTGATGTTAAATGTAGTTCAGAGTGCGAGTTATGCGCTTTATCGCCTGAGTGGCCATCAGACTGTACTTTATTTTAAAACGATTATTATTCGCCATAAAATTGAGTTTCAAGTGGGTACCGCTTCCCTGAAGTCACATATAAAATGCATATTTTCCTTGTCGCGTTTATGGTGAATACGGTCATATACATTTTTATTTTTAAATACACATTTTGTCATATTGTTCTTTTTGATTCCACATTTGTAATTTGGATTGATTTTTTTGGTAGTCTGTGATTTGTTAAGTATTTAAGTACTAAAGGGGCGATGGGACGTCATGACTAGGGGGTTGGGGTCGATCGCCGATCGATAAAAAAAAAGATGGTACGCCACTGACATTTTTCCATGTGGATATTTTTCTGATTAGCCTAGTCAATTCTACATGAAAACAGTCTCTTGAGTTTTTCTCGTCAGAAACACCGTTCTTGATTGAAACCACTAAATTCATATTGAAACTCATTATTATTAACATTGATAAAATAATTAATGATACATTTTGTTTTATAAAAATTGTTGAAAGTGTCCACCTTCACTTAAAAGACATGCTTCCGCCCGTCTTCGCATCGAGTTGCCCACTCGTTCAAATATTCCCAGCGTATTCCTTATTTGGAGATATTAAAAAATAGCCATATAAAAGATAAAAATTCAACACCCTGTAGCAAAAAAATTAAGCCGTTGCGGACATATGTTCATATGAACTTTTCATTATAAAAAGACCTAAGGAATCACACCCTGAAATATTAGCACTTCATTAAGGAACACCCTGTGTATATACCGATTTCCCGAAAAGTTAAGAAATACAAAATATTCCTAAATTAACAAATTTATTTTATTTGCCGTGGAAATACTTTCTAATTCTTGCACAATTAAAATCGTATGGTTTTTCTGACATTAGTGCAGTTTGTTCTGTTGAATATACATACACACAAGAAATTAATACTTAGTTTATAAATATAAGACTCAAATAGAATAAATCTTCCGCAAAGAAATATATTTTCACAACATGTATTTCCTAGTATAAATTGAGCACTTAATCTCGTAACAATTAATTCGTTTTTTCAAAATAATAATTATAACGTCTATTTATGCATTTAAATACTTGTTTTGAAAATGTATTTCTTTGCGTCAGATTTATTCTATTTGAGTATTATATTTTGAAACTAATTATTTCTTTTTTTGGGTATAACAATATTCTTTATAAATTAAAAGGTATTTTTATGTTATGTTTTATAAGTATAACAGAAAATGTCCGCTATTTGAAAAATTTCAAGGGAAAGAGAAAATAAACTAAAAAAAAAATGGAGAAACATCTACATACTTTTTCTTTACAGCACACGCATTGGTACGAATTTTATAAAATGGAAACTGGTTTAAAGCTTATAAAAATTGTACCTAATTTCCATGGTTTGTTCAGTTCTAGTGCCATTTTTTTTTCCTTTGAATTTATAACCTACTTACCGTATACATGATTTAAAGAATGCTGCTAAGTATACGTGTATACAAAACTGGTCGTCACTTAGAATAAAATATTCATTTGATAAAAAAAGATAACGTATTAAAATAATATCATGCCGCCTTCTTCATTATTCAAAAGGTGAAAATTACGGTATACAATGTATCATCTCATTTATTAAATTATACCGTGACGAAAGGTTGCAGGTGTCTCTCTCCAACGTAACCAAGATATCAAATTACATTTAAACTAAACAATAATAAAAAAAACAATGTTTTATACATACAGTAGAAATTACCCGAGTTCGGATATGCGGTTTTCAGTCTTCCGTTGCGAATCGAAGATTGGGAAGCTACGGCCGGCCGCTCGCATCATACGGGGTATTATGGAAATGACGTATTATATTTAAATGGGTGACTTCTTGGGTGTCCTAGTGAAGCGCTACATATTTTATTTTTTTTAAATCGACCGTTTTAAAAGTGAGGTAATAAACACTCTTACTCACAGGTCAGTCCGCGCTACTGTACAACATTTCACCCAGAGCCAATGGCAATGTTGCCAAACTTAATGTAAAACTGAAATTCCATATAAAATTATAAAAATAAATTATTTTCTACCTACTTGTATTTATCCTTATATCTAAAGAGCGAGGAAATCCAGGCACAAACACAATCAGTTTTTTTCTTTTTCATGGGCCCACTCCTGGAAACACTTTATGTACACACAGTAATAGTGAAACAGAATCGATAGTTAGCTTTTGAAAATACAATAATACAGATTATACTACAGATTATCAGATTTTATTACACGCGCACGCGACAAAATTTGACGTCCAGAAGAAACGCGTCAATAAAAACAATGTTTAAAGATTATTTATGGACGGGCAAGATACACGCGTAAGCCGAAAAAACAGAGCGGATTGCTGAGGGTGATCGACGAGACACAACGTATCCGGCCGCTGGTTTGTCTTCAACTAACAGACGCAAGCGTGTGGCGCTCTATGAAACTACTTCGCTCAGCCGATGTAAGGCGTCAAGAGACCATTGGCATTTTACCTAGTGACGTACGTGGCTATTACTATTCCATATGTTTTTTCGGGTTGTTTAAAACATGTTCGTCAATTAATTGTACAAAAAAGTGTTTAAATTATTTTATTTATTAAGAGTTCAAGGTGTACATATGACAATACCAGCCAGAATTCCTTGATTGCTTACATGTATCGCAGTGCCACACAGGTGTTTTTCTGGTTTGACGTCATGTCACTTTTACCGCTGAATGAGTTGAAAGCGCCATTTATGGCTATTTTTCCTCAATTTGTCTTTATCTCAGGAATTGCCGGTTTAAATATAATACGTCATTTCCATAACACCCTGTATTTTCACGTGATACAACAGTGTCGGACTATGGGACTAAGGGCACCACACTCCATTACACACAATTATTGTTTTATGTGTGCTTATTTTTAATAATAATTACGGAATAATCAGGCTGAATTGAAGAGGGTCAATTTCAAGTTTCTTGTTTATTTTTTAAATAACATCTTCGAAATTTAATTATAAAAGATTTGATTGATATCGAATGATTTACACTATTTCCATACTTACAAATTACGTACGGCACACAAGTGTATGTATGAATAACGGAAATTTGAAATATACAGGGTATCAATTTTAAAATCGCCCACCCTTGTGATCTCGCTTCTAGTAAATAATATTAAAAATCAGAGTTTCATTGTGAAGGACGTTTTTAAAGAATATTTGGATTATCCGTGGTTTAGGTCCCTGGGAGGGGTAGACGTTACCCTTGAAATCTTAAATGGGAAGGGGTTCAGTGGCACATCATTTTAAATGTCGTTTAAATATATTTCCAATAATTTATTATTTTTGGAGTAGTAGTTTCCAAGAAATCGCTTTCCAAAAATAGATTTATTTATATACATTTTTAGGCGGTGATTTTGCTCCTGGCAAAGAAGTGTAAAGGGTATCACCCGGAGTGACTATCTATAACCCTCTAATCATTCTACTAAAAGAAGAATCACCACGATAATCTTTTTTTAAATAATAACTTGAATAAACATAAATCTCAGTGTAAGTAAATTTTAGGTAAGTCCATTTTTGGAATGCGATTTCTTGGAAACTAGGTTCTACTCAAAAAATAATAAAATATGGAATTATTGGAAATAGTTTTAAACGAGCGTTAAAATGATGTGCCACTTGATCCCCCTTATCATTTAAGATTTTAAGGGTAACATCTACACCTCCCAGGGATTAAATCAGGAATGTTGCAAATATTATTATTATAATATGCACGAATCTGTAGTCTTAATGTTTGTAATATCTTTATGTCAAAATTTACAATATGCATGACTATGTAGGTTCTTAATGTTTGTAATATCTTTATGAGTCCAAAGTTACACTATGCATGAATCTATGGGTACTTAATGTTTGTAATATCTTTATGAGTCAACATTTCCAATATGCACGAATCTGTAGGTTCTTAATGTTTGTAATATCTTTATGAGTCAAAATTTACAATATGCACGAATCTGTAGATACTTAATGTTTGTAATATCTTTATTAGTCAAAATTTACAATATGCACGAATCTGTAGGTTCTTAATGTTTGTAATATCTTTATGAGTCGATATTTGCAATATGCATGACTATATAGGTTCTTAATGTTTGTAATATCTCTATGAGTCAAAATTTACAATATGCACGAATCTGTAGGTACTTAATGTTTGTCATATCTTTATCAGTCAAAAGTTACATCTGCATGAATCTGCAGGTACTTAATGTATCTAATGTTTGTAATAACTTTATGAGCCGAAATTAAGAATTGGAAACACATCTTATCGTTAACGCCTTTTGTACATGTATTAAAATACATTTTTTGTTCTTAACTTTATAAGGAATAATTTACCATTATTATAAATAGGAAATAAAAAAGAAACAATTCGTCCTAATGTCGACCAGCAGCTTCAATACAATTTAAAGTGTCATATAAAAACCTAGTGCCAGATGTGACAAACCCAAGTTTCCCTTCGAGACCCAATGGTTTTTGGCCCAGGCACAGCGACGTTTACGGCTGACCACGGCCCTAGTTCTCTAATATGATAATGGCGCTAATTACGCAAAATTAAACATATTATAATTCGTAATTATTTTATTATCTTTAACAATAACATTGGATGCGTGTTTACAACTTTTAATAATTTGTATTATTATTTAGAGGTAAATTAATTTTTATAACCAGCGCGCCAAATGAATTCCAGATGTAGATAGCAATTAACGTTTTACTGCTAAGGAACTAAAAGATGTAAAATGTAATTTATTATGTGTTTTGTTGTGTGAATAACATACAGGATGTAGCGGGTTTGCGCTCGGGGTTTATTTTCTATTAAGGGGTGCATCCAAAATTAACAAGAGAAGATAAGATCTAGATTGCAACGATAGGTGACTTTTTTGCGAAGCCACACGGAAAGAAAAACTACTAAAATTTTTTGTATGTATGTATGTATGTATGTATCTTTAGTAAATTTTAATAATATTTTTTTTACAAAAATCTTTTGAAAAATTTACTAAAATTTTTTGTAAACATTTTAACATACGTGGTCTCCCAAGAGCTCATCCATCCGAGTGCTAACCTCGCGTTTCGTCGCTTGACTCCTTTGATCGATGATATGTTCTCTGTATAAGTTCTACAACCATTATTTGTTAGGAAGATCGAAATCCCAGGAATCCGTTGCATCTGATTTAATACTTATTCTATATTTCTAAAAAAAAAATTATTATTTTTTACAACAGTCATTTAAACTTGGTTATTTTTACAAAAAAAAATACTTAAAGCACTTTTCACTTACATTCGTTGTAAAATATATTTTATTCATTTTTGATTGTACTTAATTGTACAGTGTCTCATTTTCGACACTTTTATAGGGAATCTACGGAATTGTTAGTTCTATCAAAAAAGTAATGTATGTGTCATGTACTCTTTTTTGGTTAAACTTAAAATGGTAAAGTCAAAATTTTAAAATTTACTCTCGCTTAAGAGATACGGAGGAAAATCAAATAATTGAAAATTTCAAAATCACCCTATATTTGTTAGTTAAAAGAGATACAGAAAAATGTTTCATATATAAATTTCTTTATATTGATTGTTGAATAATCTGCCGTTTATAAAATAGGTATACGGGTCAGGTAAAAAAGTTATCGGGCCTAACATTATTTTTTAAATGGAACACCCTGTATAGTTTAATCTAAAAAGATACTATTTTAAATTCTCCTTTCAAATATATAACACCCCATGGATGATATTGGTTTCCTAGGCGATTTATTAAATTTTATTACTTTAAACCACAGACCATGAAACAAAAGCTAATATCCTAGAAACAACTATGTTGACTATTAACATTCAACGACAATTTTATTTTTACATTTCATTTGCGAAAATGATGTATCAACATTTTGAAAATTTTTATATCATATCAGTTTATATGGAAAGTGGAAAAAACGAAGAAATGGCTCTAAATGTATATTTTGTTCGCTATCCGGAAATACGGTAACCATTTAAGGACCTATTTCGAACATTTGCGATGATTCCCGATATTTTTTACCTTAATCTGAATCATTTATTTCGTTTCAAAGTAATAAATAAGGTTTAAATAAATCGCTTAAGAAACCAATATCATCCATGGTGTGTTATACATGGTGTAACTAAATAAGTGTAAAACATTTAAGGGGGTGATTCCTCATCGAAAAAAAGATAGGATATTTCATATAAAGAAACTTCATTGGAGCATCCCTTGTTAAGATACAGCCCCTTAAAGGGGGTACATAAAATTTATAAATAAACAAAACTAATTTATTATTAACAAAACATACAACATCTAGAAATCATAGTAAATGTTCAATATGTCTACCTTCAGACATTACGCATGCGTCGAGACGTCGGCGCATTGAGCAACGTATTCGCGCGTTTTATGGCGATATGTATCTTGTTCGTAAAATAATTTTTTGCTGCGAACTGGTTTATTTTGGGCAAAAAATTCAAGAGACATTTTTTGTTTAGAATGAAACAGGCTATCGGAAATAAATAGATGGTAAACAAATAATAAGACAAAAACTTACATTGGAAATAAATTTTAGGGGTTGCGTTTTCCACCCTTACAACCATGGGGTAAACCAAATAAATTACTGGCTAAGTGTACATTTTATGTACCCCCTTTAAGAGACTGTATCTTAACAAGGGATGCTCCAATGAAGTTTCTTTATATGAAAGATCCTATCTTTTTTTCGATGAGGAATCACCCCCTTAAATGTTTTACACATATTTAGTTACACCCTGTATACTTGAATAGCCAATTTAAAATGCTATCTTTTTAAATTAAAATATACAGGGTGTTCCATTTAAAACAATGAGGTTAGGTCGGATAAGTTTTTTACCTGACCCAGTATACTTATTCTGAAAACGGCAGATTATTCAACAATCATTATAAAGAAACTACTGGTATGAAATATTTTCCTGTATCTCTTTTAACTAAGAAAATATAGGGTAATTTAGAAATTTTAAATTTTTTGATTTTCCCCCGTATCTCTTAAGCGAGCCAAAATTTTAAGTTTGACCCAAAAAGATCACATTTTTTGATAACACTAGCAATTACGGATAAAAGTGTCGAAAATAGAACACCCTCTACTAAATTTATTAGAAATACAGATAGTTACAAGTACATATATGTATTGTTTTTTAAATTATGTGTATCTACAAGTCACTTTGGTACGGATTATTAATGAAAAATGTAATTAATACATATTTTATAGGAAATCGTACAGAATATCTTTACTATAGAAATTTTACTATAGTGTTTTTTCCGTGTGTAATTGTAGCACTATGAAGTGCACTCTGGAACCCTTATATCGCTTTATAATATCATATAACAGAAGAAATGTTTCAAACATTCTCCGAACAATTTTTAATTGCGTTGTAAATATTTAATGAAAAATCTGAAATATTTCACCCATGTCTGTGTAAGTCCTAAATTATAAGATACAAGCCAGAACATAGAAATCATCTTTATTTTTCCTTTGACGCACACGCTTAACAAAAAGTTAGCGAGACAAAACAAAGAACCGAACAAATAGGACACTCTGCGCGTATATACGTATAAAGGGGGGTAGGTAAAGGAAGGGGTGGTTGCAATTTATTACGGTGAAAAACTTCGCGTACCGCTCTTGCTTAATTTATATAAGACACTTGGGTTATACGTATACGCGACCGGTGCTATTAACATAAAAGGCGGAAATCACGAAGATGATAAATATGACACAAAGGTAGTTTATACAGTGTGTCCCTACAGTGCTGATATAAAGAATAAAAGGAATAATTAACAAAGATGTGGCTGGGGATTTTAAAAGCTTGCATGCATGGGTTATTCATTTTTTGTATTCAAATTTATCTAGTTTTTGTTTTAATAGCTATTTATGATGTTAGCGTTAAAAGTATTATTTTATTTTACGAGAAAGAAATAAAAACACCTTTAAGGTGCGCATCATTCAATATTTTATCACACACACTGAAATGAACAAAAAAATTAATACCTATTCTACCAAATTCAAAATTAAAGCTATAAAAATCCAAAATTAAATGACTCATTGATTTGTTGTAGTTACATGGCAACCAATGTTAGTTATGGAATACATCGCTGTCAATACTCAATGAAAAGATCGTTGTATTTATATTTAAAACTTTTAAGTTTTTAAAAACTCTACTTCAATACCTGCACAGCTATTTATCGCTACATTTTAGAGCATGTGAATATTTACTCATCTTTCATGTAATATCCCATCCCAATTCTATGTATTGTACACGGACATTGTTTTAAATGTCTTCTCACCGGATTAGCAACTTTACTACAGGCAATAGTAAAAAACAAATACCATAATTTTGTATTTAATTTTTCATACAGAATCTAAATTTTATATCAAAAATAATTTGGCCTGTCAAATTTGACAGATAAGACGCCATCTTGAACCCATCTTGAACATTTTTAAATGGCAACCTCTAATCTCGATCAGACCAATAGATTCTAGTGGTCGGATTGATTTCAGAAATAATAATTGTTATCACTTTTCCAACAGTTTCGGAGATACGTGGGTTCAAAAGTGTTATGGTTATGTGTTTTAAGTGTCTCACCTCTTTAAGAAATAGATTCTCTCAGACACCTTCACCATCAATGCCGGTGTTCCTCAAGGGTCCATATTGTCTCCCACTCTCTTCTTACTCTACATTAACGACCTTCTAGTGAAAACGGAAAATCCGATATTTAGTTTCGCTGACGGTAGCACACTTATCTCATTTTTCTCTTTGAATGCACAAACATCGGCTGCCGACGCACATCTTCGCAGACAGCATGAAGTATCACGCCTCAACAAGGACCTGGAAGAAATTTTGGCTTGGGGTGACAGTAACCAAGTCGAACTTAACGCTAAAAAACCCAGGCAGCAGTTTTCTCTAAAATGGTTAACATTACAGAACCGGATATAGTCATGGACGGACACGCAATCCGACTGGCTTTATCTATTAATTTGCTGGGCGTCAATCTGGGAGGAAATATGTCTTGGCATAACCACGTTGTGGCAATCGCCAAGATAGCTTCTCAGAAACTTGGTGTACTTTTCCGAACCAGAAAGTTGTACGCACCTCAACAACTTTTGACACTATACAAGGCCCAGATTCGACCTAGAGTACTGCTCTCATGTCTGGAGCTCTGCACCCAAACATACTCTTCGGCTACTGGATTCCATCGAAAGGAGGGCCATTCATCTGATTGGAGACCATGAGCTGACGAAGAACCTCGACAGCCTAGAACATCGAAGACAGGTTGGGGTTTGACTATCCTTTACCAATATTTTCATGGAAAGTGCTTGGCTGACCTTGCCCTCTTAATTCCGCCCAGGGCGGCGAATATCAGAAATACACGACAAACCACTGCCGCCCATCCATATGTAGCTTAGTACTCCGCGAACTTCATTATTTACGAGTTCTTTCACACGTAGGACTTCATCCTTATGGAACGACCTTCCCGAGGTCATTTTTTCCAACGAATATAACCTCCAACGATTCAAAACGAACGTGAATCGCTTTTTGCGCACACGCACCACTCCCTGAGTGCCCTAAAGGATTTTTCCTATAGTGCTAAAAAAAAAAATATTGTAATATTCAAAGCCGATTTTTTGAACAGAGATTTTTTTTTAAAGAATTTCGAGGAAAATTTAACTATCGAGTATATACCAGGTGCTCCATTCAAAAGCTTCAAACAGGTCAACTTTTGAACCCTCGTATCTTCGAACTGTTGAAAATAAGTGATGATATTGTTGAAATCAGCATTCTTTTTTACTATTGCCTGTAGTAAAGTTGCTAATCCTGTGAGACACTTAAAAAAAAGCAAATGTAATTTGTTATTTTGATAAATTTCATGCCACGTCTGATGTGGAACTATTGACATTCATAATTTTCTTAATTAAGGTTTTTGTTATTTTTTAAGCTCTTCCCTTTTATTTATTATCTTAATTTTAATTTCTGACGCTATTATTTTATAATTGTTTTCACGGCGCCAATAAATATATTTATTATTAGTATTATCCAGACATTCTCATCTTTATCTAGAACAAACCCTTGTACAGCTGAAATTGCATTTCTCCCATCTCCATCCCCTGTTCCTGCATCCACGTCACCCCGTCCCCTTATATCATCATGCTGCATGGAAAACGCCTATATTGATCATACACAGCGCAGGATAGTTTGCTCCTCACATGATTCCGTGAATTATGGCCGGCCCCTATCTATTTGTTTAGCTGATTAGCTATAGCTACGTTAATAGATCAGGGCAATACCTGCTAATCAATTAGGTATTTATGCCGCGAATTGACCATGCACGTCCGCGGATGCGTTGTTGCTTATGCCATGTATTGAGGTAGCAGGAATGTGATAGTCTGGTATCGATTTTTAAATGGAACACCCTGCTTTAATTTACCAGTACGAGTAGCACATTTTTTATGTAATTGCTCGGTATATAAATGTTTCTATCTTAAGTAGTTTTTGAGTTATTAAAAAATTCACTTATGAATATTTATTAAACACTCCTCAACAATAAATCCCGGACGAAGATAATGTCAGTCTTTTTCATAGTCCTGCAACTTTTTTAATTGTTTTCCGATCTTGGTGAAATTTAGCAACGTGTAGACTTGTATCTTGGGATGATATCCCGAATTTTAGTTTTCGAAAAGGACTGATGTCTTGACCATTATACAGGCAGAAACAAAAGTAAATTTTTGCGCTTAATTTCTTAACGCTCTGTGGAAAAATTGAGCGGTAGAATTTAGCTTGATTATGTTTCGTTTTGTAGTGTGACATTTTTTTAACATAATGCTTTTTGGTTCACGTCATTATCTGCTTTTTAAGAGAAGATACAAATTTTTAAAGAAAATACTGCAGTTTTTCACTTTTAATCACAATTAATCCTGTAACTTTTTTAATTGTTGTCCGATCTTGGTGAAATTTTTAGCAACGTGTAGACTTGTGTCTTGGGATGATATCCGGAATTTCAGTTTTCAAAAATAATCATGTATTTATCATTAAACAGGCAGAAACAAAAGTATCTTTTTACGCTTAATTTCTTAACGCCCTGTGGAAAAATTGAGCGGTAGAATTTAGCTTTATTATGTTTTGTTTTGAAGTGTGACCTTTTCTTAGCACAATGCTTTTTGGTTCACGTCAATATCTATTTTTTAAACCGAAATATTGCAGTTTTTCAATTTTATTCACAATTCAGAAAATCACATTGTTTTCTCGAGTAGCATAAACAAATATCCAAAAATTAATAGCCCGTATTGTATTGAAGCATGCCTCGTCACATGGTCGAAGTGATAAGAACATGAAGTAGCAATACGCGCTATTAATTTTTGGATATTTATTTATGCTACTCCATAAAATAATGTAATGTTCTCAATTGTGAATAAAATTGAAAAACTGCAATACTTTCTTTAAAAATTTGTAACTTCTTTTACAAAGCAGTTAATAACGTGAACCAAAAAACATTGTGTTAAGAAAAGATTACACTTCAAAATAAAACATAACTCAGCTCAATTCTACCACTCAATTTTGCCACAGGGCGTTAAGAAATTAAGGGTAAAAATGTATCTTTTGTTTCTGCCTCTACAGGGTGTCCATTTTTGCGTAGTTTTCGGGGTATCTCCATTATTAGTAAAGATACAAGGATGCGCTTTTCGCAGCACCGTGCTACTTTTTTGTCAAACAGAAGATGCCGTAATCAGAATTTTTCTAGACCGCCTTGTTTTTGATATACGGGATGTTTTTGAGAATTGTGCATTTTGGGACACATGGGGGGTGTTTATTATTATGACACATAGGACTGTGTTCTTTTGTTTGTTTTTAATATCCGTCATGGCCTACGAAAACAAAATGGTATATTTTTGAAAACGTATATTTCGGGCCTAATACTAAGACTAAAAATAAAGTGTTATATATTTTTGAGAAGCTTGTTACAAACTAAATTATTTTATTGAAAGATATATAGGGTGACCCATTTAAAAAAAGCAAATTTGTTTATTTTCCTTGAAAATTATTGAATGTAGAAAAAACCTAAGTACGTCACTGGATTCTACGTAAAAAACTACAAAAAGAACATTTTATTTCTTTTTGATACGTTAGGGGGTAATCGAGATGTGGGGGGGGGGGGGTGTCCCAAAATGCACAATTCTCAAAAACATTCCGTATATCAAGAACAAGGCGGCATAGAAAAATTCTGATTACGGCATTTTCTGTTTGACAAAAAGGTAGCACGGTGCTGCGAAAACCGCATCCTTCTATCTTTACTATTAACGGAGATACCCCGTAAAACTATCCAAAAATGGACACCTTGTATAATGATCAAGACATCAGAACTTTTCGAAAACTAAAATTCTATATATAATCCCAAGACGCTTTGCTACAAATTTCACCAAGGTCGGACAATAATTAAAAAAGTGACAGGACTATAAACCTGACTAACAATTATCTTTGTCCGGGATTTATTGTCGGGCAGTGTATTAAACCAGACATGTATCATTTCTAAAATACCCTGTATAAAAAAGTCTAGTATTTTATGAATAAAATGACCCATACTTTCCTAAATTTTCTCAAAGTTCGAAGTATTTGACATGTTTTTTTTTTAAATCCGAAACGAATTTGATCTCACAAACGATTGGAGTGGGTATAAGATTTTTTTTTAGTTCCAGAGATCTTTTAATAGGTTACTCACCATACATGACCCTGTATAGTTAGAAGTTGACTCTAAGTTACACCTGTATTTTACATGTCATACGTTTTTTACTGTGTACCACAATTTCGTACAATACATCCCTACTAAACGCTTGCCCACAATCCCTTTTCCGGTCCTGCAGGGACTAGGGTTCGTTAATTTCAAGATATTGTTGCTTTCTGGTTAGTCGGTGCTTGTTTCGTCAACTTTATGGTTTGGAAAACCGGAATCTATGATTTAGGGAGTGCAGCAACGTTGGTATTTGTGGCTAATGCGCATTGTCTGTGTGGCATCTAATGTTGTCATAAATAGACTCGCTATTTCCCGGGGATAAACCACGAACGAAGACCTCTAAATTCTTTAAAATCCTTCTAATTTTTGATATTATAAGCATAATATTAACAGTGGGAAGTTTTCAGATTGACACCCTGTATAGTTGTTCTTAATAGGTAGTACTTGAATATAATAATTAACTATTTTTCTAGTACCTATATTTAACTACTGAAGTCTAAATTAATGAATAATACCATACCTTGAAGCTACGAGGTATTGACATACAGGGTGTCCGCTAATTAATGGTACATGGAAAATCCACAGACTCCTTACGTAAAAATATTAGGATTTAATTATACATACCTATATCCGAAAGTTGATATTAACTGAGATATACAGGGTGTTAAAGTTAAAACTTAATTTTGTTTTGTTTTTCTCTAATAACTTTGAAAGAAACTAACGCTAAGTATAATTAAATCCTAATATTTTTACGTAAGGAGTCTGTGGTTTTTCCATGTACCATTAATTAGCGGACACCCTGTATTGATATTTTTACATTTTAATAGGTTTCGCCAATTCGCCAAAGTTGAAGCGTTTCGTGTTTTGCCATCGCATTTAATTGAATAGCTTCTGATTGGCTTATCAAGATGTATGCAAACTGGGCACATGTGTTGGCCTCTTTAAGAAGTTATAATGCAGTTTTCTGTAAAATGTACAGGGGAGACAATATTCAGCCACCTCGAAAATTACATGAGATTTCCTATGTTCATCTCAACGATGCATCAGTAGATCCGATATTTCCCTAAGCAAATTGGGTATGGAATTGTTCGTGTTCTGGAATTCTCCAACAATGTCCAATGTATTTGGCATGGCATGCTCCGGAATTCGGGGGATAATGTGATGCCCAATACGCAGTTCTTATATTAGTTTGAAATACACAATTCACTCTTCGGTGTAGAGGAACTAATTCAACGCTGTGATTTAATATTCAGTGAGTCCCAGAAGAAATGTCTAAATTGATTTAAAATTCAGCGGTAAGTTTTTTCAAAAAACGCTCGTACCCGTCGATTTTGATTTTTTAATTTTTTTTTTGTGGTAATTTCATGTATACAGGGTAGCTCAAAAATAAGTTACGACCATCAACTTCATTTTTTCAAATGAAAACATATATTTTTTATTTCATTTTTGAATTTTGCATTGAATTCTAAGCATGTTTCATGTACCATGTCCTATACATAAACTCAACAGTTATTGAAAAAATTAGGATTGAACATATCTATAAGTAAGACCTGTTTATTAAAAAAACACACAACAAAATCAAATTAAATGTTGAAAATGTGCGCCATTTACGGCTTGACAATATCCAAGACGATCAATAAACTCTCTTTGCACGTTTCCAACCATTTCCGGAGTTATGACACGCACTTCTCTTCGGATCCTTTCTTTCAACTCCTGCATATTGTTTGGCCTGTTAACAAATACTTTTGATTTGAGATAACCCCACAAAAAAAAGTCCAGCGGAGTTAGGTCTGGCGACCTAGCAGGCCATTCGATAGGTCCTCTCCTTCCAATCCACCGATTGGGAAAGGTTTCATCACCATCTTGTTGGAATATCAGTTCTTCGTCAGGGGAGTCTGGATCCAATGGATTCGGAAATAAAGCCACTAATGCTGGAATTAATTCTAGTTGGAGAAATTCGAGATATACTTGTCCAGTTAAAGACTGTTCAAAGAAAAATTTTCATGTGTTTTATCACCAAACCCAACCATGCATAGAATTTCAATTCTTCACCATTATTGTGAAAACCGCAACTTTGAAACTACGCTTGACAATAATTATACTTATTTGAAATAAAATTGTCATACAGTTTCTATGGCAATAAACGGTGACAGTGAGACAGTACACTCTTACTTATTATGGAGCGAAAAATGCCATATTGCCAGAAGATTTGATAGATCGTTGGATTCCCTAAATGATATGTTCAATCCTAATTTTTTCAATAACTGTTGAGTTTATGTATAGGACATGGTACATGAAACATGCTTAGAATTCAATGCAAAATTCAAAAATGAAATAAAAAATATATGTTTTCATTTGAAAAAATGAAGTTGATGGTCGTAAGTTATTTTTGAGCTTTTTGAATACATGAAATTACCACCACAAAAAAAAAATTAAAAAATCAAAATCGACGGGTACGAGCGTTTTTTGAAAAAACTTACCGCTGAATTTTAAATGAATTTAGACATTTCTTCTGGGACTCACTGTTTACATGTGGTGTTTAAAACTGTTAGAAATAATGCTACAATCCCTACTACTCCTTATCACCAATGCCCAACAAGAATTCTGCGTCAATTTTATTGTGGACGTTTTTAAAGAATATTTACAGCTTTCGTGTTTTAACTCCCTTACTTGTATTTTTGGAACGTGATTTCTAGGAAAGCACGACTCGAAAAATAATAAAGTAGGATATTGTTGGAATGTTATTTAAACTACCTTCAAAATGATGATGCCACTAATTTAAGATTTTAAGGGTAGCATCACCCCTCCCAGTGTGTTGAAAATAATATCCGACGTAATCTTCAATTGAGAAGTGGAAGTAACAAAGGGGCTAAGTGCCAAATTATCAAAATATGAGTTATTCCTACAGGAAGGTCCTATGTGCAGATGACTACATCGTATGAAACGGGCACAAATTTGGAAGGTTAAGTTAGATTCCGTCGTAAGCATCACATATTGTTCCGCAACACATGTTTGCCAATATGTCGAGTTAACAATTATCAAAATCTGAGTTATTCCTATATAAAGGTTCTATGTGCAAAATACTACATCCTATGAACCGAACAAAGTGCCCGGACACAGTTTGGGGGTTAAGTTAGGCTCCACCATTAGTTTCGCAACAGATATTCGCCAATATCTCGAGTTAACAATCTTTGTTACGTACACTTCTCACTTAACTAAAATTAGCACTACACAAAAATGAATTTAGGCAATAAAAAATTTAGGTTAGATACATATTATGTAGAGTAATTCTCAAGTAAAAGTCAATAAAACTTTTTTTGTTAAGTTATTCGGAATTCTGAATCAGTCCCGGGTTTAAAATCACTATGTAACAACATACAAAAGCATGATTCGCATTTCTTCCATAGTGTCACAACAACAACGAATATGATTCACGTTTAGTTACTTTTTTTCGGTCAGAAATAAAATAATCCTCCTTTAATAATTGGAATAGTTATTTAATTTAATAATTCGAATAATTATAAAATATTAAATATTTCAAGATCTCGAGACTAATAGGATTTATCTAATATAGAAAATATAATAATTCTCTATCATAAAATATCGGATATCCCAACAGTTCTATACACCCTGTATATGTCATAACTTCCAAGCGTGCAATTCCTCAATACGAAATGCTCATATATCTCTAATCACTTTTTATTATTGCATTAGTGTTGCTGATATCGTGTTAATTCATAACCAGTTTAATATATAAACACGAATCATCATTACCGCGAGCGCATAAAGCTCGCCCGCCTTTCTTATCTGCACCGATGCAAACCTATCGCGCCAGACAAATAAAAATGTGGAACAGGGAATATGAAAAAATCACACACCCGCACTCAATATGTGCGGATCAATATATGGAGGACTAAACGTATGCAAAATAAAAACACAACCCCTTGTTTGGGTAAGGCGGGGGTGTGCGGGGCAGCCCTTAGGACGCGCTTTGCCCGCCGCGCGTCCCCTCCGACCCCCATCGGCTTGCGGGTAGGTTTGAGTGACAAACGGCGCTTCACCCCTTTTGGCACCCCTTTTCGGTGACGGTGGCTTAAAAGGCACTAGTAGAGTTTGATTGCGGATGTATTTTGAAGATGATATATGAAGTAATAAGTTGTATTATTATTGTGCCATAGCCGGCTTTAATTTTGTCTTCAATAATGAAACTAGAGTTTTTTTAAATTTGTCTATTCCGTATGAATGTTTCGTATTATTTGAATTAAAAACGACTTAAAATTTTGCACATCAGCTTTCTGGTAACTTTACTTAATATAGGCCCATACGGATTTTTTTTGCCGATATCCATATTTTAGTTGCCGATATCGATATAGTATCGGCGTCGGCACCACATAGACCTGTAACTATTCAATATACGTTGATAATAAGTAAAAATTGTCGATAGTGGCAACGTTGTAAAGCATCTTTAAGACAAATACTGGTATCGGCGCGGAAGTGACGTGAACAAATTCCGATATTACCCGACCGCCCGGGTCCAAATACCGGGAAACCACATCTGTCCTAAAGTGCATCCACTCGGACGTCACTTCGTGTTGAACCGGGAATCTTCGTTTCTGCAATTGCCCTACCCACCCTTGTGACGCGGAGGGAGCGGAAGTCGTTGTTTCGTCTGTGTTTCGTTATGGAAAAATTATTTGGTATAGTGTGTAAGTTTCGGGTTCGAGCATGATTTGAGATTTGTTCTTTGGAATGGATATGTTGGCCAATGAGATCGTGTAGGACAGATGAATATTAGGATAGAAATAATAAATACATAAATTTTTTTATATGTAGAGTAGCTGTTGGCCGGTTTGCGCTCGAATTTTGGTTTTTCAAATTAAAATACAATAGGAAATCGCCCCCAAAAGGTGTATCGAGGCGGGTTTGCGTTTCCCCAGGGCATCTATAAATATGATTACACATTAATTTTCTTCATATGTAAGAATAAAATTTCGATCAACAAAATAACTACAACTAATGGCGTAGTCAGGTAGGGTGCAGCAAACCCCAAAAATTTTACAGTTCTAATATGAAAATAAATATGACATAACCATTCACAGCATGTCAGTAAAAATGCATGTAAACAGGGGGAAAAGGGCATTCCCAACGGATTAGGTCATACGAACTTAACCGAACATCACCCGAATACATTCGAGTTGTAGGGCAGACGAACATTAGGGTAGTTGAACAGTAGGACAGATGAAGCCATCTCCCAAATACCATGGACCCTGATTGTCCATTTTACTCACCGCCGTACGTAGCTAAGGGGGCGTACTAGGGGTACTCCCCCCAGAATACGCAATTTTCCACGAAATAGACGTAAAACTCGAGTCTTTGGGAACCATAAAAACAAATAATGCCAGACTGTCCGAATTTCAATATTATCTTTAAAATAGTTCGAATGGAAGAAGTTATCTGAAAGTTTATCTGAAATCACCTTTAGGCATCGGTTTGGTTGTTTTGTTTAATCTCCTGATAAGGTTTGCCATCCCACTACCCCCCTAGAAAAAAAGCTCTCTACGCCACTGGCTCAGTTTTTCAATCGAATTTGTATTATTACCTACAATGCTCCGTCAGATAACGATCGAGTCGTGCAATATTTTCATTTTTTACAATACAAATAACAATAGTGATAATAGTAAAAAAAAATTTTTAACAAAAAGAAAAAACTAATTCACAATTACAAGATAAAGAAATTATCCCCAAAGGCGCTGGAGATTCTGTATTTTCACTTGCAAATTAATGTAATAGTCAATCTTAAAATGCCGATACGATACCGATATTTATATCAGTATCGGCCGATCACTGGGATTTATCATCCTTACTTTTATAATCAAGAATTATCACAAACACTAACAAGGAAACATATAATCAGATGTCACTGACAGTGAGAAATAGAGCTGTGTCAGATGCACAGACAGATTCTGAAGTGGTTATTCTGTTCCCTTTTTGATACGGAACACTAAAAATTCTTAATCACAACCAGACATTTCAATAAAAGTTTCGTTTTATAACTTTCCGTTATAAGCAAAAAATTATGCATGCCATTGTATCGGTATAATTACAACGGCCCATTAAAATTTAATATTAACACAAGTTTTTATAGGTAATAAAAGTAAAATTAAAATAAAACTCGACTAACCTGGCCTTATCATTATAGGAAAAAAATTTCAAACATTTTATTTTGTTTTTGAGAATTTGCGCAATAAATACATAGGAAATTATACAAATTTCCCAGGATAATTATACCCTTGATGCAAGTTCAGCATGCCGTGACTTGTGACAATAAACTACTTTTTAACATACTATAAACGTTAAAACTATTTTACTTTGTATTATTACAACAAAATTTACATTTAATGCATATATAGAATTGCAACAATGCCTTGAATCTAGTCATACAATATAATTTCGTTCGGCCGCTTAGTCGCATATAAATAGTCGAAACACAATACGACATGTAATCATGGAGGTTCTATACATATAAATCAAATTTTATTGGTCGTAATTGAGTTTAAACTACTTTGGATTTCATATAATACAAAATAGAAACCCCTAGAAACAATATACCTCCCTCATGTGCATGGCTTTATGTAACTGAAAATAAATTGATATTAAATCTGTAGTTAGAAGAAGTTCCAATCATAACGCAATACAATGTAGTTTCATTCTTGTTTTATGAATCATCATCAGTACTGTGAAACAACATGTTTGTTATCGTGAGAAAGCAACGACTTCATAGGTATAGTTTGCCCAGAATTAAATGGAATGACTTACGAGGGCACAGTGATAAGTACCCGTGTTTGACAAGAAAACACATGTTTTCTTGGCAGTATTCATGTAATTTTTTAACATGGTATCCTTCAAGCTCGATACACTTAGCCCAGCGATATTCTATAACTTTTTCAAACCGTCCGAATAGTAGCGTTTGTCGAACTATGCAAAATAGCCTCTGTTTCGGCGATGACCTCCTCTTTTGATGTGAATCTCTTTCCCCTCGGCCATTTCTTCATGTTTGGAACGAGGAAAAAGGGGTGCAAATTTGGAGAATGCGGTGGCTGGTTCGTAGCGCAATTCAACTAATTTTACTGTGGCAATGCGAGAGTGATGAGCAGGTGCATTGTGGCGGAACAGCGCTTTTTTGTGTGCCAAACGAGGACTCTCCTTCTTTAACTCTTCATCCAATAATTCTGCATAGTCCGCGCTGGTAATTGTTTTTCCCTTCTCCAAATAGTCGATGAGGATAGTTTCTTTTGAATCTTAAGAAATGGTGGGCATGACTTTCCCGGCCGATAGAACGGTCTCTGCTTTCATGGTGCACGTTCGGCGATAGAAGTCCATTGTCGACTGTTCTTTGGTGTAGTGATGAATCCCTGTTTCGTCAATAGTTATGAGACGGCGAAAAAACTCCATCGGATTGCGTTTAAACATTTCGAACAAACACTGCTGGCGATAGCTTCCTCATGCCCAGATATTCGTGCAAAATATTACGCACACGTTCATCGGAGATGTTTACCTTCTCAGCAATCTCACGCACCTTTACTCGACGGTTAATCCAAATAATATCGTGAATTTTATTAATCATTTCTTCAGTAGTCACCTCATTTGGACGACACAAACACTTGGTACGACCACGTTTAAATTCATTAAACCAATATCTCATTATTGTCATCGCAGGTGCAGGGTCCCCGTAGACAGCATCTAACTTTTCTTTGATTTGCTTCATTAGTTCGGGCATATTTTATTTTAAAAGAGATATAAAAGTGAATTATTTTTAATAATCCATTTAACTGCTCACTGACATTCCTTGAGGTGCCTTTTCTAATGTCGGATAAAAAAACTCAGACGGTCCCAAATCCGGATAGTTTAGCTTAACAAGGTTACAGTTGGGGAATAAGGGTTGGATTTTGGCTGCTTTGTTAACTCGAGCATTATTGTATGATATAGAGGCTGTTTAGTTTGAGTCCGAGGAACAAACATCTTTTATTGAATTTGAAAAATACAAACCCAATGTACATAAGAAATTATTTTTTATTTTACATGATTTAATATAGAAATAGAACATGTATGTATCATTATTAAAATGGAAAAATCGAAGATAAAAATAAAGAAGCATTAATAAAAACCCGTTAGGTTATAAATCGTAACAATTTCTATATTTGTAGTAAACGGCCAGCATGCTTAGTTCGTTCCATTTCTATGTTACATTTTCCGCAATAAAAACAAAAGAGTCAAAAATAAAAGCCGAGGAAGAGGCATTGAATTTTATTTTAAAAGCCTGAATGCGACTTTATCGAATCGCTCGCCGGGAATCCAGGCGGTACAATATGTTATTTATCGATTATACATTAAATACCGTACAAAAAAATGTAGAAAAATAAGCACATTTCAAAGTCGTTTTGCCAATCAGACTGAAAATTCATACAAAAATAACCACAATTCTGTGCATAGAGTAAACAGTGTGGTCGATCTATGGTCAAGAAGCAAAAAGTGTCCGTGTTTAATATAATTAATCTTATTATAGGAGAGTACTATTGTTTGCCCAGTGGTATTTGAACATTTCCGTATGAAGAGCGAGGGGAGAGAAATCATGCTAGAAAGCGTCTTACCATAAATAATAATGTATTAAGTATAAAATAAAAAAATAAATACAGTGCACTGTGTTGATTTCGCAGTTGGATTCTTCTTGAAAATTCAAAACTATAGTTCTTTTTCTCAAAGTGGCCTTCTGACGGGTATTATTATTTAATTACCAGTCCCCTCTTCTTTAAATACGTAGTAAATATTTGTCGCGATTTATTTTGCTTGACTCTTCCCATGTTTATTTCTAATTATTGTCTAATTGATAAAAAAAATATTAGCAAAACATCAACGCCGGTATAATAAGCAACCAGAAAAATTCCTCCCCGCGTTTCACGCCACTGTAGATACAAATTTCTGTGCGTTTTAACGGCGCCACGAACAGCGGAACTACATAGGAACCAAAATTAAAGTAATGAAGTTTTTGTCCAATTTGATAAAACACATTTAATGATAAATTTTATGAAACTTATAATGAGTCCTAATTATTTCTTGTTAGCTTAATGAAAGGCTATGAAACCATTTTACATGGTTTGGGCCCTTAGCAAAGAACAGACCGTGACTACAGCGTTGCCATATACAGGGTGTTATGGAAATGACTTATTATAGATAATCCGGCAAATCCTGAGATTAAAATAAATTGTAGAAAAATAACCTTAAATGGCGCCGAACAAACCCGAAATATACACTTTATATGAAATCTAAAAATTTACGTGGCCGCTACTGAGAACGTTCGCAATCATTAGTTTATTGAGGCGGTGTTGTCATATATTGCAACACAGAATTGTAAACGCACGTGTTCATTTTTTGACACAAGACGTCTTTGACCCGCGTTATCACTTCTTTTTCAAACTTTTTAGAAAAAAAATACTACAATTTTAAGGTACATCGATCTTATAATCCGTTTTATAATTAAATTCCATAAAAAAACTAAAACACTAAAAGTATGTTTTGCAACAGAACCAACAATAGGTAATATCACACAAATTTGAAATCACATCACAATATTTCTTATTATGAATTATTTCACAACAGAAAAAAAATCCGGTAATTCTACAACTAACAAAACGTTTAAAATTCGTATACATCAAGCATGTGGAACCCTCGACAGCGTCATTCCACCCCCGAGTTTCGAAACATACTGAAGCAACGATAGTCGCGGCGCGGCAGGTATCCAAGCAAAGGCGAAACATGCGGTGTGATCTGACAATACTGTTAGTATACTTTAGTGACCCACATTGTGGCTAACTGAATCCATATGGAACGGCGCGACAGTATGTGGGTAAAAAGGGTTTTTACCTTAGTATTTAGATATTCGATTTAAAAAAAAATGTATGTAGACTTTCTCTAAGACACCCTAGGAGTCACCCATTTAAATATAATAAGTCATTTCGATAAGACCCTGTATGTGAAGACAATGAATAGAGATTTATTTTATTGATTTAAATATTTTGGAAAATTATCATTTTTACACATGTGCTCGTTTGTTTAGGTTGATTTGATAACACTGCATAACATTGTATTAAAATTTATTATATTACGTTAGTTGTTCTTATTGAAAATTACATGTTTTTTTTCTGTTAACGATTTTTACAACACAACTAGCGCAGTGCTCGCATTCCTTGCTATGTTCAGAAACGGCTGGGCATACAATAGCTGTGATCGATGTCATTAAAGTACGAGTTACTTTCAAAATAGAGAAGACAGGGCTTAACTATCTTCTTAGCGGCGCCAACTTATCGATATGTCTGACAGGGTGTTAAATTATAGGTATAATGTACAGGGTGTACCATTTTCGACACTTTTATAGGGTTATAGTATATTTTTAGATTAAAATATACAGGGTGTCCCATTTAAAAAAAAATGAGGTTATGTCCGATAACTTTTTTACCTGACCCGGTATACTTATTCTGGAAACGGCAGATTATTCAACAATCAATATAAAGAAACTTCTGTATAAAACATTTTTCCGTATCTCTTTTAACTAAGAAAATATAGGGTAATTTTGAAATTGTAAATTTTTTGATTTTCCCCCGTATCTCTTAAGGAGGTGAAAATTTTCAAATTTTGATTTTACCATTTTAAGTTTGACCCAAAAAGAGCACATGCCACCTACGTTACTTTTTTTTATAGCACTAACAATTACGAAGATACCCTAAAAAGTGTCGAAAATGGGGTACCCTGGACTATATGAACTTAATAAAAAAATTTTAGAGAACTTAAAAATAATAAGAAAAGTTGTTTTTAAGTTTTAAGGTTAGGAATAAGGAAGTTAAAGATAAAATGCAACATGTATACAGCCTTTCGGGCATCAAAATTGACGAGTCATAGTTTTCGTTTTGTCCCTTTCTCCATTTACTCGCTGCCACCGTGGAGCGCGAGGGTTAGAACAGAAAAAGGAACAAAACAACAACGGCTTGCAGCACACAACAGAACAACCATACACATATACACGTTTTCCTATATCCTCATATTTCAAATGACCATTTTTATTTGTCTGTCAAACTTTTTCCGCATCCCTGAAAAATGTTTAATTATTTTTACGTTTCGGTATCGAGGAACGCGGGCAAGCACATCTATATCGGGCCGATATTTCATTTAAAAAATGTGTCCGAAATGAGAGAAACGAGCATCATATATTTATATTCTCGGCGGACCGGCATTGTTTCAGTTGCAGACAAAAAATTCGATGTGATTTTTAAATTTAATGAAACAAAACGAACCCATCAAATATGCAAAATATCATATATGGCCGCGTTTTTTTCTGCTCTTGTATAATTTTTAAAAACAATCCCGTTTCATAAGTTTTTTTTTTTGTTTGTGTGTGGCCATTTCCCAAACGAACGACGTGAACCAAGCTTTTATATTAGCATTTTAGTGTAACAGTAATTGCGGACATAAATCCTGGATGAGTTGCACATGCATCAATCCTGCCAGGTAGTTTTTTCTCTATGTTGTTCAACGAGGTTTTTTATTCGTACGTTACTATTCATAACGATATGTTAAAGTGCCTGGGCGAAAAATTGAAAGAGAACGTAGGAAAAACTTCTATTCGGATATAGGACATGGGTAGGTATATGGGTCATTCGTTTACAAACGGCCAAGGATCTTACATCAAGGAGGATACGACTGTGGTTCACCACAGTCTAAGAAGAATTAACAATTCACATTCTTAGGTGGATTGTAAACAACTTTCGAGAATACAATCGGGGAGCTCTGGAAATTAGTACAATTAGTCGTTTTCTGATAATTAGACAAAGACATTACGTCGCCTTCGAGCGTTCGGAACATACTTTTTATAAAAGCCTTATTGGAACGGCCATCTTTCATACTTGCTTTAACGTTTGACACTACCGGATTAACAACTGTCATATTTGTCGTTATTGTTACATAAAATTCTTTGTTGTTTTTCATAGTTTCTGTGTTAAATTTAAGTATTGTTTGTGGAAAAAATAGTTATTCTTAACTCGATATCAAATACCAATATGGAAAAGTATTATTTCCAGACCACCCGATGTAGTAGTAGCACTTTAAAATACTATTTCAAATTGAATGGCACTACCAAGAAAAGGAAGCCCTCTCCATTGATAGGATGCAACCACATGTAGACCGGTTTCGAACTTATTTGTTCTCGTCAGTACAGGGTAGGTGTACATATCAATCATCAGAGAGGACTTAAACTTAAAGCCGTACTATCGACGGTAGTCGACAAAATACAGCGCGCAGCGCCATCTCCTAGTAGTGCCACACAATCTGAACAGACGTTATTTGATTAAATCAAATTTTAAAAATCCATCTAAGAAATAAAAAGTCTATGCTTGTCAGGTGGTATTAATATCAAATATCAATATGGAAAATTATTATTTCCAGACCAACCGATGATGCTTATACAATACGGGCGTATTTTTGTCTACACAGTAACACTTTAAAATACTATTTCAGATTGAATGATACTACCAAGAAAAGGAAGCCCTCTCCATTGATAGGATGCAACCACCTGTAGACCGGTTTCGAACTTATTTCCTCTCTGATGATTGGTATGTACACCTACCCTGTACTGACGAGAACAAATAAGTTCGAAACCGGTCTACAGGTGGTTGCATCCTATCAATGGAGAGGGCTTCCTTTCCTTGGTAGTACCATTCAATCTGATATAGTATTTTAAAGTGCTACTGTGTAGACAAAAATACGCTCTTATTGTATAAGGATCATCGGGTGGTCTGGAAATAATAATTTTCCATATTGGTATTTGATTTTAATACCACCTGACAAGCATAGACTTTTTATTTCTTAGATGGATTTCACTCAATATGGTAAGACCGTGCAAGTCTGCCGTAAACTGGATAAAAATATAGACTTTGAATCACGTCCGTCGATTATTTGTTTTTCCTAACCAAGATATATCAAACCGATCAGCTGTTAGAATGAAACCTGAAACACGCAGATAAAAAGAGATGGGAATTCTAGAGATAGAATCACCGTTTCTTTGTTGTGTTTATTTTCGTAATAACAGGCGTTATTAATTACGAAAAAATTATTTTTTCGAAAATATCCACATATTTATGAATTGCTGATAATTTGCTGGATTTCTCCAATCTTCTCAAACTTCAATTTAATTATCTCCAGTTGTACTGATCGGATAAATGCTGATCTTAAAATTCGCAGCAAAGTTGCCATATAAACATAGTAAATTGGCAATATTTCGAAAACTAAAAACTTTCGGAATATACAACCTCAAGCAAACTTAGTTACCCATATTTTTAATGGCAAAAAAAAAAGTTATAAAAATTGTGGTTTCCATTTGAAAATTAATAAAAATTTTTGCAGATTTGTCGATTGCATTTTTAATCTTCTTTCTTGAACACCCTGTATTAATAGTTTAAAATATTATAAAATTTTTTATTAAAGTAGGTCCTTTTTCAACAAGGAATCCAACCCAAAATAATTAATAAAGGCTTCCTTATATAGGACAAATTAATAATTGTTATAAGGTCTGCAAATGTCATTTTAGAGATAAAACCTTAAATATGTCAAATACGGTTGGACTTGATATACAAGATTTCTCTAGAATCTTACGTAGAATACAAAAATGTAATAATATATAGGATGTTCCATTTCAACTAAGCAAGTTTATACCAACTTCTCCGGTATAACCGGAAGTACCGCCATATTGAACATATTTTAACCGAGTTGCCCCCATCACATTAGTAATTTCAAATTTTTCCTATGTATAGTTTTTCATAATATATAGCTCGAGGTGGTTCCCCGTGGGCACCCTGTATATACAAGCAAATCTACTTGGACCCAGAAAATTATTCATTTCCATTTGAACTGAAAATCAAAATCGTTCATCGCGTATCTCAATTTCGGGTAAATCGACACGAGACATGGCATCAGCATTATAGAATTATTGTACGGCACAAGGGCTCGCCTAATGGACTATGCTCAGAAATGAAGTAATCACATTAGCGGCCGTAATTACCGAACCCTTTGAGAACGGAAATGCATCCATATCCTGTTGTGCATAGCGGCGCGGACGAGCGTCCTTTTTCGACGCTAGCGACGCTGCTGCTCTCGCCCCCCCCCCCTCTATTATTTTATCAGTTGGGGTTTCTGCATGTTTAGAGGAATGGGCCCAAATTCCCAGCAAATTCCTTGACTAATCTTATAATATAGCACTACTCGCAGGGCCACTAATACTTCTTCAGTAAATCTACAGAGGAGAAGCGCTTTCGGTGATCTGTCCATGTTCTTGTTTCAAACCATGAACAAATAATATTTTTAAAATTATAAATGTGGTTAGGTTTTTATTCGTTCTATAAAGGGTGTACCTGAATAATAGAGAAGTAAAGTACCCAGTCCGGGTCCCCCTTTTGTTTTTGTCAGTTATAACAAAAATATAAAATATTGAGGAAAGCAACACAACCTACCTTTAACGCATACTTTATAAAGTTGCTCAATAAAGTGGCTCAATAAATACAGGGTGTTTCTTAATTACATGCTAATATTTAAGGAGGTTAATCTTTGGTCCAAAGAAAAATTCATATGAACATATGTCCGAAACGTCTTAACTTTAGAGATACAGGGTGTTAAAGATTTTCATGTTTTTTTAATAAATTATTAAGAAAGTTGATGACTAAGTACGTGACACCTAGACTAGGTAGACAACTGTCAAAACTGTTTATGTTTACAAGACAAAAGCTGATTCTTACATACTAGGTCCTTTTTAATCTTTGTTTATACCTAATTTCATTTCACAGAGTGCAAATGAATGAATTTCATTTTTTTATACGAAAACTGTACGTCAATCGAAAAAAAACAAACAAGAGACGACATTTGCTCAACAAGGAATGAGAAAATCAAAAATTTTTATTTAAAAAAAGAAGTGGCGTACCATTCGTTTCTTCAAAAATACCGAGGGTAATTCCCGCACGAACGCCACTGGTCGGAATAAAAAAAAAAATATGTTATACATCATAAAATGCATCTTGATGAATAGTAGTACCAAATTTCACAAAAAATATCTAGAGCAATATCACAGACATTAATAAAAAATGAGATTTTTTGAAAATCTTTCACACCCTCAAAAGTTAAGACGTTTAGGATATATGTTCATATGAAGTTTTTTTCTGAAAATGGACTCAAGAGTAATCGCCTTAAATATTAGAAACACCCTGTATATTTCATTTAAAGCAATCACTGCGTTTTGTCGATTTCTGAAAAACGTTTCCTAAAGTGGGCACCGAAGGTAATAAAACAAAAAATGTATAACAGCAACTAGAAATGGAAATAAAATAAACAAAAATTGTGCAATTTGTAATGTTCCAAAAACTCGTTTTTAGTTGTTAGGATATCGTGTAATCCAGTATTTACCTGAAGGTAAATGAATGACGAATGAAAATGAGACGAAACTTTGCGATTGTTTAAAATAAATACAGACAAGGGAAGTGCCCAATCATTTGCTTCGCTTGGTGCTACCACTGTCGTTACTGCCGGAGTAACTATATTAATTTATTGTTAAATTGCTCTAATGCGGCTGTTTCACGGAAAATGGAAAGACCCAGAAGAATCGGACGGGGTGATGAAGCGGGATTTCGCCGGAAGTCCACCGACGAGATTTTACTATCTTTTATTGTGCTCCGTAGGGACAATACCTCTTGCCGAAGGATAATTCTCATTTAAAACGTGAAAAATTTACTTTTATTATGTCTAAATGTTAAATATTATTATTGTACCTTATTTACTACTAGGATTAAGCGACACTAGCATTAAAGAATAATAGAAATTATGATTAAAGGAACAATAGTTATTTATTATACAGGGTGTTATGGAAATGACGTATTATATTTAAATGGGTGACTCCTTGGGTGTCCTAGAGAAGCGCTACATATTTTATTTTTTCTAAATCGACCGTTTTAAAAGTGGGGTAACAAACACTCTTACTCACAGGTCAGTCCGCGCTACTGTACAACATTTAACCCAGAGCCAATGGCAATGTTGCCAAACTTAACGTAAAACTGAAATTCCATATAAAATTATAAAAACCTACTTGTATTTATCTTTATACCTAAAGAGCGAGGAAATCCAGGCACAAACACAATCAGTTTTTTTTTTCTTTTTCATGGGAACACTCCTGGAAACACTTTATGTACACACAGTAATAGTGAAACAGAACCGATAGTTAGCTGTTGAAAATACAATAATACAGATTATACTACAGATTATTAGATTTTATTACACGCGACGAAATTTGACGTCCAGAAGAAACGCGTCAATAAAAACAATATTCAAAGATTATTTATGGACGGGCAAGATACACGCGTAAACCGAAAAAACAGAGCGTATTGCTGAGAGTGTGTTGGTGATCGACGAGACACAACGTATCCGGCCGCTGGTTGGTCTTCAACTAACAGACCGCAAGCGTGCGGCGCTATATGAAACTACTTCGCTCAGCCGGTGTAAGGCGTCAAGAGGTCATTGGCATTTGACCTAGTGACGTACGTGGCTATTACTATTCCATATATTTTTTCGGGTTGTTTAAAACATAGTCCGTCGTAAATTTTCTTCAATTAATTGTACAAAAAAGGTATTACAGAATGGAAAAATGTTAAAATTATTTTATTTTGTCTAAAGAGTGTATAATACACTATTTTTTTCTGTGACGGGAAAAACGACGATTAAACATATTATTACAATATATTAAAGTTAGAAAAGTATCGATGTAAAATTTGAATTTCTAAACTAGTAGGCTGTTTTACTTATAGCGACAATTAGACCTGCGTTGAGGAAACCCTCCAAATAATCAAATATCTGTCAATTTAATTTAAAAATGTCTGATTCCAAGTTTTCTCTGACTGCACCGGAATTGGTAGAAGCAGCGAAAGTAGCGTCACAAAAATTATATATTATATAACCGCGTATTCAAGATTTATGGAATGGAAGAGGAAAAGGACATGCAGCTCTTGTTCTCCTTCGATATTCACAGGACAAACTGATAGATAGTTAATATAGTTCAGTTCTTAAACAGTTTTTCATTCGCATCGGTCCTACAGTTAAGAAAAAGTTGTTTAATTGAGTTATTTTGCGAAAATTAATTAACCCGAAAAATTGCTTGAAAGAGGCAAACTGCAATTTTTAACGGATGTTCGCTGACGCCATTTATTGTATTCCGCGACGACAATGGCATTTATCGAAAAATAAATCTAATTTTAAAATGAAAAAGTTAAAATAAGGAACTTTTATTTTAAGGTTCTAAATTGTTTAATCTAAAAGTTAATTATTGTTCGTGAGTCTACGCTTTGCTTAATTTGCTAATTACCGAAGGAAAATACCAGTCTGTAAAAAGCCATCTAATTGTCTAGGCGTGATATTTGAAAGAAATTGAAAAATCAATGTTGAAACGTCTGTGAGGAATATTACATTAAACTTTACGTATTTTTAGGTTTCGCGACTGTATTAAATTTACCATTGAAAATATATCTAGCGGCGTTTTACTTGGGTTTGGTCAAAGAACTTGACCACCTACACTACATTTAATGGAATTTTAGTAATTAAAAAAAAATAGGAGGAACTTATTTATATTTGCAATACATTTATTTTTCATAAACGTGAATTTTTACGGTAGAAATACAAATTTTTTCCACTTATTGCTCGGTGGGCTTAAAAAAAAGGATGAAGTTTTGCACAATATCGATGATGCGAACCACCGCCATTTCATGATTTTACTTAATTAAGTAAAAAGTTGAGGAATAAAAACTACAAAAAACTTGTCCAATGAATGTAGTAACCCTCCGGAAGCCTGCATCCGGTTCGATGAAGCTTTATTTGCTAACTTCTACTACCAAATATGTATGGCAAATCAAAATACTCCGATTATAATACGGACGTTTATAAAATGCATGTAACTGTTACATTAACAGAGTTTTGACTTTTCCACGCCTGCACCTTTAAAAATACTTTTTCCCAAAATGACATTACAGTGAAACTTCCCTAAGGCACCGCCTAAATGTGTCCGCCTAATAGAGGTGTCCGCCCTTGGGAAATTTGTTATTAGGTAATATGTAAATGCAATATTATTACTATGTATATGTATGTACAAATAAACATAACATAACAAAAATATACTAGTTTTAGCTAGGACGTAGTACTAAAGAAATCTAATAACGTAGTTTGACGTGTTTACGTTTTATACTTGCAATCTAGAAAATGTAATTCAAAGTCTGATAACAATTCCATTGCTGTAGAGTCACCTCTATTCTTTGCATACTCTTATAATTCCTTTACCATACTAATGGCTTGTTGATAATTGGTGACATTTGTTTGATTACTGCATTCAACTTCTTCATCAGAGTCGTCAGATAGTGATGTGGTTTCAGTTTGAACTACATAATCGGTAGGAATGGGGTCACTATCATCTTCTAATAGCACATTGCTATCAATGTTAATGAACTAGCCCAGATAATTGTTATCAAATTACAAACTTCCACAACATCAATATTCTCTTTTAGACTCAAAACGCAACATTTTTGTGCCATTGTTTACGATTTTAACCTTACAACTCATACAATAAACGGCGGACTGCTGTCGGGGAATCACACATACTTTCATTCGGCGAAGTCCTTTCTCTCTGCCACGCTTACGCGATTGGTTGTCGGTCTGTCTTTAGAGAGTGTTTGCACCGTACTTATTCATCTCCCAAATACTTTTAAAAAAATTGTGTCCGTTTAAAGAAGGGTTTTCGCACTCTATGTATGAGAACAGCCTGTCCTCGTCCGCCCAAGGGAGAGTCCACTCAAGAGAGGTTGGTTTTCATGGAATTTCATATACCTAGTTCCGGACTATGAAGAAATGTCCGCTTAATAGAGATGTACGCTTATTAGAGGTGTCCGTTATAAGAGGTTTCACTGTAATCGTATTTTTTTAATTAGCTCCTATAATCGCGCTAATAATGTTTTAACACACTACAAATATAAATAAATGCGTGTAAAATAAATATCTTACGTGAATTTATGTTGTTAAAAGCCCTTAAATCTATTCAACATTAAAAAACCACAAAAGCTGCATGCCCACCGCGAAATCTAAGCCAACTTACACACGAGTGTTGGCACACTTAACATGATGAAACGAAATTCTCGTATCGTCATGAAGTGCCGTTGGCACTGCCGCGAATGCTGGCGAGAAGTAAAGAGATGCAGGGGGTGAAAGGACGCCCTAAGGGTGGCTCGCCGCCCCTGCGAGTTATCTGTAGCCGCCGAGCTATGGGGTATATGCGAAAATGGGACACAGACACATACACGCGGCCTGAACTAATGTAATAAATGTACTTTGTGTATTAGCCAGCGAGAATGCTAGGCATTATTATGGTGGGGCAGTAGCAGGACATGATTTCGAATTATTGCGGGAGGCCTTGTTGGGCCTGTTTAATATACGGGGCTTTATCAAGAAGTAATGGAGAAAAAACCATTAACATAATATAAAAGGGGAGACAAAACATCCATTCATAAAACACCATTTATTTACAATCATGCACAGTTCTACAGTTTTAAAAAATGGCAACGCTGTAATAAGGTACGCCAGTCATAAATTAGTAATCGTTGTAGGTATTTTTTATAGAAATTCCAACAATATGAAGAAAAAAGTCTATATTTTGGCAATATTTACTTAAAATATAAAATTAGCTAAACCAACCTGAAAGAACATAACCTCATTAATCTCACTTACCGACGAAATATTAATCCGGGGTAAGAATAGACGAATTTCTTACACACCACGCACTATTGTAGGTAGCTAATAAATAGCTCTAAATAGTTCTAGTTCGAAAAAACACTAAAAAATAATTCTAAAATACAATAGATGACAATCGGAGTAGTGAATGAACACAAACAATAGCGCGCTCGAGAAATGAATGAAAGACCTAAGCTTTAGGGCTACACACGTAGTAATCGTAGTATAATCGGTAGCACGTGCGTACAGCGTTGCCACGATGATTTCCCTAAAACATTGGAATTTGATTCTGATCAGTAGAATCCTCATCTCTTTTTATCTTTTTTCTATTTTCATTCAAACAGGTATCCGGTTTGATATGTCTTTTTAGGAAAAACAAGCAATCGACGGACGTGATTCAAAAGCCTATATTTTTATCCAGTTTGCGGCAGACTTGGCACAATCTTACCATATGGAGTAAAGAATTACTATTTTTCGCCAGGGCGGCATGGGTCTCATATATTTTACGAGCCGGCGTCGGCTTCTTTGTATCTGCTCGCAATAAATATTAAATACATAGTATTTACGAGAGGATTTTTATTTTGTATTGGAATTCAATCAGACAATAAAATATCAACTATAATTGTGTTTGTATATAGAGGGTTTGTTCGGGTTTGTTCCCATTCTCCCATGATACTTTTAACACTAGCATCAATAACTATTCCTACACACTTATTTTGCACACGACAACGATCAAGCCCATACACTTAAATATATTTTTTAATATAATAAAAACTCCATATTCCAGCATTTATACATACATTCCCATTAAATTCGTCAGATTATTATTTTTTTTAAACTTTTCCCTGAAAATGTGACCGATATGTTTTTCTTCCATTTACTTTACTTTGATATTAGAACAGAATCATCTGATTATTTTCTTCTCTTAGAAGGGATGATCCTCTATTAAACACTCTAAAATACAATTATGGATCGAGCATTTAGACGCTAATTCTGAAAGGTCTAATGCATGACTTCTAATGAAAATTAGCTGTATCAGTTTAAGGCGTGTAGATATACGATACGATATGTATCCTATCCACATATTATTGGATATCGTTACCGAGCAATAAGGTCCTTAATATGCCTATCAAGCTTTCAAAGGATTTGTGGGCGAAGAGACACTGAGAGGACATTGAGGAAGTGAAGAAATATCGTCCTGATGCATTGCCATATGTATACCATCAAAAATTAATTAAACAATCTGTAGCAACTGTAATATATCAAATTTATATGGTCCTGACTCTGACTTGCGTATTTTTATGTACATAATAAAGGACTGCTTGCACTTTTACACCCCCTTGTAAAATTTTCTACCGACGCACTTGGTCAAGACAAAATGAACAAACCCTACTATTAACAATTAAATCTGCAAAACTTTTTAAAAATTATTGAATGGTACGACGCTGTAACGGACGTTACTAAACTTGCCAGCGTTGGACTTATGGCTTGTTGATACAGAATCTGGATATAATACGCGTTTATGTTTAATAACGGTAATTGTGGAAAGATATTCTGGAAAGAGTTTAGTGAATAATAGTATTATATTATATATATGATGTTACTATTAAATCATTTGTAACGTTTTAAAATGAACAATGAACATGTCAATGTAATATTCTGTGACATGTATACAAACGTATAACAAATTATCCATATTCTGTGTGGAAAGCTGCCCCCATTGCAACCTCCTACTTGGGTAAAATAGAAATGGGTCAAGTACCGATTTATTCTGATGTTTACAATCGTCAATGCCATTATATTTGTTTTAATAATATTTTAATATTGTTTTAACCAAATTCTATGTAAAACTCTCATAATTAACAAATTAACTATATCTAACTCTTCTGTATAAATATTGAGATTAGGTTATGAGTTTTATTATTTTCTTGGAACGATGTATTTATTCAAAGTTAAGATTATTTAACATTTCTTTTAGATATTAATCTAATTAAAAAATTAGGAACTATAAGGTTTTATACATAGTAGGGAGGAAAGTTATTATTTTTATTTACAACCAGGTGAGTAGGTTAAAATGTTCGAATAATTTGGCATTGTATTTATGGTCGTACGATTGTGTACAGGGTGTCCGAATTTCGCACCTTTTATAGGGTATCTGCGTAATCGTTAGTGCTATCAAAAAGGTAATGTAGGTGTCATGTGCTCTTTTTGGGTCAAACTTAAAATGGTAAAATCAAAATTTGAAAATTTTCGCTCGCTTAAGAGATACAGGGGAAGATCAACAAATTTACAACTTCAAAATTACCCTATATTTTCTTTGTTAAAACAGATACAGAAACATGTTTTATACAGAAGTTTCTTTATATTGATTGTTGAATAATCTGCCGTTTTCATAATAAGTATACGGGGTTAGGTAAACAAGTTATCGGATCTAACCTAATTTTTTTTAAATGGAAGATGCTATTTTTAATTCTCCTTTCAAATATATAACATCCCATGGATGATATTTGTTTCCTACGCGATTTATTAAACTTTAAACCACATTAGACCATGAAACAAAAGCTAATATCCTAGAAACAACTATGTTGACTATAAATAACATTTAACATTAATTTCATTTTTATATCTTCATTTGTGAAATCAACATATCAACATTTTGAAAAATTTGATATGATATCAGTTTATATTGAAAGTGCAAAAAACAAAGAAATGGCGCAAAATGTATATTTTGTTCGCTATCCGGAAAGACCGTAAACATTTAAGAACATATTCCGAACATTCACGATGATTCCCATTATTTTTTACCTTAATCTGAATCTTTTATTTCGTTTCAAAGTATAAAGTTGAAATAAATCGCCTAGGAAACCAATATCATCCATGTATTTGAAAAGAGAATTTAAAATGTCATCTTTTTAGATTAAAATATACAGCATGTTCCGTTTAAGAAAATGGGGTTAGGTCCGATAACTTTTTTACCTGATCTCGTATACTTATTCTGAACGGCAGATTATTCAACAATCAATATAAAGAAACTTCTGTATAAAACATTTTTCTGTATCTCTTTTAACTAAGAAAATATAGGGTAATTTTGAAATTGTCAATTTGTAGGTTTTCCCCCGTATCTCTAAGCGAGTGAAAATGTTCTAATTTTGATTTTAACATTTTAAGTTTGACCCAAAAAGAGCACATTAGACCTACATTACTTTTTTGATAGCACTAACAATTACGGAGATACCTTATAGAAGTGTCGAAAATGGGACACCCTGTCAGAGTTTGTTCGGGTTACAAACGGAAATTTTTAATAATATTGAGTTCTTCCTACACCTTTTGCACGACACGACTGACTGGTCAACAATAACTTATCCGGGTAAACCGAGACGTACACGAGGTTAAATTAAAGCTAATGAAGCTAAACAGTTCTAGTTCTAGTAATTTTGTCTGCTAGTTTGCAAGTAGGATTAAAAATGCAAAAAGATAGTGAAATATGAACATTAATCATGCAGTGGTTTCTTTAATCTGATAGTGTCTATCGTCAGAAAACTAATCTATTGTTTCGCCATGTGTTTCAACAATGTTACCATGAAAATTTAGTGTTCATGACACATTGTATTGTTATTTACTTTACCCGTATCTCTTAAGCGAACGAAAATTTTCAAATTTTGATTTTACCATTTTAAGTTTGACCCAAAAAGAGCACAGGGCACCTACATTATTTTTTGATAGCACTAACAATAACGGAGATACCCTATAAAAGTGTCGAAAATGGAGCACCCTATACATTGCTTGTGTCAAAGTGATTTTCCTAAACTCGGCGGATTTCTGCGAATACTTCTTCGTTTGATCTTTACCACTTTCAATACTCGTAATGTAATATACTAACTTATCTTCAACTGACCTTACATTAGGAACTAATATTTTATTCATAATGCATGCAGCATCTTGATCATACCAATAAACAAAAACTACGATCGTACCTTAACAACTTCAAGTACCCTATAACATTAGTTAAACCGATAACCGCAACATCTCCTTCATACATATTCCGTCACAGCAAAATAATCCCATCCATTAAGCGGTACGTTACAATAAAATTACTAGTCAAAAACTAGTTCAGCGCAGACATTCTCATGTTAGGGCTAAAATAACATAAACAAACAATATTACAGTCGCGGGTATATTGTCGGTAATTTAATATTAATTAATAGTTCAGTCGTCTGGAGGCGTATATTGTAGATGCAAACCGTGTTCTTGGTATTATTCATATTTAATTTATATTATGTGCCTTTTGTTCGGCTCCCACGTATCGACGACTATTCCTTTTTCAAATGATTATATTGTATTATTATATTTCGTATTATTGTTGGTCTGCCCATGCGTTTTAATTTGTTGCGTAAAGATAATTTCATTATTTCTCTGGTACCTCCAGTATGACTCATTATGAGCGCTTGATACCGAGTGAACTTCGAGGCTGGGCACCAGAAAAATGCATTTAAAACGTTTTTCTATTTGGGTTTCATAATGGCCACATTATGAAATGTAATAAAATTTAATAACCTGCCACTTTATGAAACTAAAATTTTATTTTTTTATGTTGGTAGCAAGTAGGGTTCCAATTTTAGGCTTACTTTGATTTCGTTGAAATTAGTTTTCTAGGCATTATGGATTCACCAGAAATTTTTTATAGAGAACTTTAAAATACTAACCTTTAACCTTACAAATCATTTTTACTAGATATTTATCTGAAATACCTATACTCGGAAATATATAACATGCTGGCGTCAACTAATTTCTAGTACCAACTATAAAACAACATACATAACCTAAAAATAATAGAAATATCTTCCAGTTTATGCTCTATTTCTAAAGTTTTATTCAATAAAGTACTATTTTTATTTTTAATTCAATATAGTATTATAGATATTACTTTATATATACATATTTATAGTTACTGTAGACATTTCCTGGGCATTAATTGTTATTCCTATCAGATTCTGTGTCGACACAATATTTTCTTCAATAGCATTATTTATTATTTTGTTCAATATTTTAAACATTGTTCTGCTCGCACCATAACTAAAGTTTTTGTATATTATTTTTAAAAGTTTTTCTAGATTATTTTCTGCAATTTCTCGTATTTCTGACTGAGTACAACTTTCTTCCTGACTCATTTTTATTAACTTTAATAATATATTTATTTTTAATTATGACGGATGGGAAGAAGGTTTGTTGTGTTCAATTGTTTCTATCATGACATATTTGATACTTGTAATATTTTATGAAATTGTAAAAGTATTGCCAACCTAAGGTACCCAATATGGAAAAAGTATTATTAAATACACGGTTCATAAGACAATTACAGCACTTGTACTTTAGAAAACGCGTACTCTAAGATAATATCTTATGAAACTTGTATCTTAATATACTATTATCTACACATATTATTAAAAGTAGATTTTTTAACTCTTGTTGCCAGTGCCTAAAATGACATTTTAAGACAGTAGACTATTTTTATTTTTAATTCAATATGATTTGTGAATAAAACTTTAGAAATAAGGCATAAACTGGAATATATTTTTATTATTTTGAGGTTATGTTGTTTTATAGTTGTGACTATAAGAAATTAGTTGACGGACACTGTCAGCATGTTCTATATTTCCAAGTATAGGTATTTCAGATAAATATCTAGTAAAAATGATCTATTTGCAAGGTTAAAGGTTAGTATTTTAAAGTTTTCTATAAAAAATTTCTGGTGAATCCATGATGCCTAGAAAACTAATTTCAACGAAATCAAAGTAAGCCTACTTGTGTGTGGCAAGTTATTCAATTTTTTTTGCATTTCATAATGTAGCCATTATGAAACTCAAATAGAAAAAATGTATCATTGAATGTGTTTTAGCAAATTTGACATCCTACAATAAAACAGAAACTTCATTGCTTCACTTTTATTTCTTATGTACTTCCGCTCTTCGTAGCGCTGTTAAAACGCACAGAAATTTGTCTATACAGTGGCGTAAAACGCCGGCAGGTTATTATACCGGCGTTGACGGTTTGCTAATATTGTTTTCTATGTTCTAATTACGTGATGGATCAGACAATAATTATGAATAAACATTTTTGAAGAGTCAAGCAAAATAAATCGTGAGAAATATTTACAACGTATGCAAAGAAGAGGGGACTAATAATAAAATAATAATACCAGTCAGAAGGACATTTTGGGAATGAAAAACTATAGTTTAGAATTTTCAGGAAGAATCCAACGTCGGAATTAACACTGTGTTATGTGTATTTATTTATTTGCCACTCAATAAATTATTATTTTAGCACGCCTATGGTAAGACGCTTTCCAGCATGGTTTTATGCATTTTATCCCCTCTCTCTTCTTCATACGGATACGTTCAAATAAAACTGGGCCAACAATAGTTGGGATAAACTTTCTTCGATGACATAAACGCGCTTGCTAAAAAGTCATCCGAAACATTTTAAGGGCAACAGTTCAACATTAAAGAGAATCTGAAGGGTCCCCCTCCGATCCACCATCATTGATTTACGCAGCCACAAAGAAAAAAAAATGGTGAAAAACTTTTTCCCCGAATCGATCCGTCTACAGCTTAAAAGTTTCCTATAAATATTTCAGCAGCTATTTGAAAAAGAAGCGCGCTAAAAAATACACTTACTCGCACCCCCATATGTAAAGGGTAGGTCAGCCTATACGGTGAATATTAAAGCGTAGGCATCATCAATATTTCAACTAAAAGCGGGCTCTGTATTTGAAAGTAAATTTGTGTGATCGCAGTGGTGGAACATGCGTAACCGCGAAGATTTCAAGTCCTGCGTCTTAAAGTTTAATAGAGTAAGTATAAAAGCTTTGGAGTACGCAATGGTTTTGTTTCAATGGGTAATTCGAGACTGTTTTGTGATCTGTAAGGGCGGATAATATGCAATTTCTGCTTTTTTGGGTAATTTCGGAAAATACCTGTGCATTTATTTGCATATTTTGTCAAGATGACAAACATTTCAATCCCTGTTACTCCTTTCTCTAGAATAATATTATCCTAAGAACACACCCGAACAAACTATCTAAGAAGATATCCCATATTAGAACAGGGTATCCCATTTTCGGCACTTTCTGGGAGGTATAAGAGTTATTACTCATGGCAGGACACTCGATCCCACTGGTTTCATCTATTAATTTGCTGGGCGTCAATCTGGGAGGAAATATGTCTTGCCATAACCATGTTGTGGCAATCGCCAAGATAGCTTCTCAGAAACTTGTTTTACTCTTTCGAACCAAAAAGTTGTACCCACCTCAGCAACTTTTGATACTATACAAAGCCCAGATTCGACCATCACTAGAGTGCTCCTCTCATGTCTGGAGTTCTGCACCCAAACATACTGTTCGGTTACTCGATTCCATCGAAAGGAGGGCCATTCATCTGATCGGAGCTGACGAAAAACCTCGACAGCCTAGAACATCGAAGTCAGGTTGGAGATTTGACTCTCTTTTACAGATATTTTCATGGAAAGTGCTCGGCTGACCTTGCCCTCTTAATTCCGCCCAGAGCGGCGAATAGCAGATATACACGACGATCCACTGCCGCCCATCCATATGTGGTTAAACTTAGTACTCCTCGTACTTCATTATTTAAGAATTCTTTCATCTGGAATTCTTACTCCTTATGGAACGACCTTTCCGAGGTCGTTTTTCCCAACGAATATAACCTCAAAAGATTCAAAACCAACGGGAATCGCTTTATTCGCACACGCATCACTCCCAAAGTGCCCTAAAGGATTTTTCCTATAGTCGTGTTTGATCATAAAAACAAAATAAAAAATTAGAGAAAGATTCCGGTGTCAATTTTTTTATGGTTTTCATTGTAAAGGTTAATTTTGAAAATTATCGCTTTTTTGACACCCCTCGTATTTCCGTTACGCTTTAGCTTATCAAACGGGATTAACTGGTCTTGTTAGAGATTTTCACGTAAAGTTCAGGGTGGCGTAGCCAGTTTCGTCTGAAATATTGACAAATATAAAAAAAATTAAATGGGACACCCTATATATTATTTTTTAAATTAATTGATCATTCTTTGGACTTTACAAAAATGTATAGGTATATTCAAAAATGCCCTAGAAATGCGATATTTTGTAATTTACGTACATATGTAGGCCATGGTCAATTTATTAGAAAAAATGCAAATGATTAAAACTTATTCCTAACAATCGCCGTTTATGATAATAATGATGAAAAGTGATATGTCGCCATGTTTTATATAATCCGATTTAATATTTGGAATACCTGAGAATTTTTGAAATAGTTTCTAATAATGAAATTGTTTCTAATAAAATTACTTCGTTAATTGTTCAATTGTTCGACATAGCCCTCGTTGATTTTCAATACAACGGTTGGTTTTGTTTTTTCCATTTGTTCAATAGCTTGCCTCACCATGTTGGATTTAACTGTTTAGAAGGCATGGATTATACATATACTTTGTTCTGGAGATTGCCCCACAAAAAATAGTCCAGTGAATGAATACACGCCTGTTCCCAGGCCACCTCGATCACCATTTTTTATACTCGATTGAATTTGTACATATTTTTAGTTTTGTTGTTCTTAGGTGAAATCTTGTCAATATTATTGTTTAGAATTGACAGATTTTTACCAGTTTTTAATTTCATCTCAATTACAGCTAAATCAAATGAAAATATCATTTAAGAAATCAGGGCCGAACTGAGAAAATTCTAACAACTTTTCTGATGTATAATTTTTCCCGAAACTAAAGTAAATATATTTGAGTGATACATCATTGTATTTCGGGTTGAGGTCTTCCCGCATTCTTCACTTCAATTTTTTACTCCAAACTCAAAGAGCTAAAGTTATTTTTTAAATAGTCCACCGTCAAACTATTCATTTTAACTTAATAAATATTGAAACATCCACGCTCGAATTACTACACATGCGCGAACAAACAGACAAAGGCGCACTCCAAAATTGTGCGACTTTTCCATGTAAAATCGCCATATCTCCCACCACCTGATACTAAAGAGAAACTGCATTATGCCCCTCTTATATGAGCTCCTATATGAGCTCATATACGAGCATTTATCGTCATCAATTTAGCGACTGTCGCAAATTGGGGCAAAAATACTCTAAATAATAAAAAAACGCTATTTTATAGGAAAGAAAAAAATATAGATTCTAATTAAAGGGCATTTTTCATTAAAACCTTTCGAGTTATTAAAGTAATTAATTTTAGACGCTTTTAACAAATCGCCCTGTATCTCATGAATCTTAAATAATTCGACAACGTCGATAAATGGATTCTAAAAAAAACTTAATATACTGCACATTTTCTCTCTAATCTAAACGACTTCGTAGAAATTAGCGCTTAAAAGATACTCATAGTGGTCAATTAAATAGTTGCCACCCTCTATATCACCATTTTACCTTAATAAATGCGCAACTAAAAATACTAATGTCGTGTCCGAAACACAAATCCCTGAATTTTAAATTAATCTCTGCAAGCTTTTATGAGGAAGGGTCGAATGAATATTTATTAAAAATTAAGGATACTTTCTCTTCTCTCTATTACTATTTAACTAAAAATAAATGCAAAGGTATTGTATTGCATACAAATCTGACAATGACAAAAAGACAAATCTATTTGACGACACCACTGTCATAATGGATTTTTAAAATATAAAGAGGCAGAATACATTTACGATATAGGAAGCTAATTCAATATCTTTTTGGTCGTCTATACCCGGGACCAAATTGCTAAAATCACTATAATTCGTGAAATATTCACGGGGCGTTGTTAATTATTTACCCACCTCTCTGTTTTTTTCCGAAATAAAATATAACCCTGATTGATGCCGTGTGCGAGTTTTTCCTTTATTTGTGTCTGGGAGGCTCGCATATCGTTGTTAATATTTCAATTTGTGATAGATGGGCAATGGCGATTTGCATTTGATATTCTCTTCATATAGTTCGGACATATGTGTTTTCTGTATTATACTATTAATCTGTAAAAGGTTTTTGTCTAGAACAGCTAATTAACTATGCTCCATTTTTTTTATGAAGACTAGCACCATAGGGAACATCTTTTAAGTCAGTCTGGAAGTGGTGCGTGCGCGAATAAAGCGACTTATGTTGGTTTTCAATCGTTGGAGGTTATACTCTTTGGGAAACACGACTTCGGGAAGGTCATTCCGCAAGGATGACGTCCTCCAGATGAAGGAATTCTTAGACAATGAAGTGTTCGATTAGTACTAAACTGAATCACATATAGATAGGCGTCAATGGTTCGTCGTGTATATCTGCTATTCGTCGCTCTGGATCAATGGTTCCCAACCGGTGGTCCGTCACTCACTTCCAGGTGGTCCGCAAGTAGACACTGGGCACATCCCGACTGACTGGGCAGATCTGCAAATCCAAAATCTGCAAATCCCAAATCTGCTGTTATCTGGAGAATTACTTGAAATCAATTCAGCGTTAAAACTTGAGGACCTACCTGATGATATCCACCAAAAGATCACCGAATTGCAGGATGATGGCACATGCAAAGACACTTTTATTTCATATACAAGCCTGAAGGAGTTTTGGTGCCAGAAGCGCTTTCTTATCGGAAGTTGCGGGAAATTGCTTTCAAATATCTGACGATCTTTTTCACAAGTTACCTGTGTGAACAAGCATTCAAGTAAGAACAGAAAACGGTTGGGCGCAGGCGACGATATGCGCGTAGCAACATCAACCCGATAATTTCCCTGCTAATGAAGCTGATACGGGCTCAGAAGGCTCATTAGAATTTTTTTTTACAAAAACAGTTTTTAAGTCGTTTCGTTTCTTAACAAAAGTCAGTCATCAAAGAGAGTCCAATCACCAACCTGGCCGTTGAGGTTCTTGTTTAGCTCGTGGTCTCCGATCAGACGAATAGTTGTGCTTTCCATACACGTATTTAAAGTTATGTACCATGTATACATTTATTTATTTATTTATTTATTTTATTCACTACAGATCATAAATGATATCAGGTTCGTCATCTTATAAAGTAAATACAAAATATAAAGTGTTATAAAACTAAAATATAAACGATATAAAACTAAAACGTACACACACCGATAGACAATCTAACAAACAATTAGCACAGAGCAGAACAGCAATGAAAAGAGAACTCAGTTCGTGAAGAATTCCTGAAGGGAATAATAGCACTTTTCAGTTAAAAACCGTTTACATTCCCTTTTAAACTTTGGGATGGTTTTAATTTCTTTTAAAAAATTAGGCAAATGATTGTGCACCTTGTCACAGAAATAAAGAGGACTTTTACCAAACATTGACAGTCGACATCCAGGAAGCACAACATCATACATGCTACTCCTCATACGATATGAATGAGACTGGCAGATCACTCGGAATTTCTTGGGATTACATCTCGCAAACATAACAGCTTCAAGAAGAAGCACAGATGGAACCGAGAGAATTCCCTGCTTTATAAAGGTTGGTCTACAAGACTCCGAAGGCAGCAATCCAAATATTTTACGAATAATCCTCTTCTGTGCAACAAACACTCGCTGAAGTTCGACAGGCTGACCCCAGAACAGAATCATGAAATGAAGGTGTGAGTATGCCAATGCATAATAGACCGATAACAGTTGAGAAACTGTCAATAAGTTTTTTAAGTTGACAATGGCAAAGAACGCAGAGTTAAGCTTTGCAGTAACATGGTCCACGTGAAAGCTCCAGGTCAATCGCTCATCTATAAACAATCCAAGGAATTTACACCTGTTTACCCGCTGTATTACTTGACCATCCAGACGAAGTCCAATGTCAGGAACAATGCGCCTTTTATAAAATGCAAGATAATAAGTTTTGGCTGGATTAACCAATAGTTTATTAGTAGAACACCATGCAAAGAATGCATTAATAAGGATTAGTGCCTTCAGTTTGAGAAAACTTAGATACTCTGCAGACAAACAGATGGTAGTATCATCGGGACACAAGATAAGTAGTTTCACAATTTGATCAAACGAATGAAATTCCTCCATGTCATTAAAGAAAATCTAAAATAGAAGCGGCGAAAGCACACTTCCCTGAGGAACGCCAAACTCAAGGTTAGCTGGGCTTGAGAAGGTTTGCCCCAATTTAACAACTATCCTTCTATTTTTCAAGAAATACTTGATCCACTCGTTAACCGGGCCTGAATCAGGAAATCACCACTCACCCAATCAAATGCACGACTGAGATCAAAGAACAGTGCCATAAGTAAACTGAACTAATTCGAAAGCAGCGGTTGTTGTAGATAGACCGCTTCTGAAACCATGCTGACTCAGATATCAGATTATACTTGCTTAAGAAACCGTTCAAGCGGTTTACTACTGCCTTCTCAAAAAGCTTGGAAACTGATGACAGACCCGTTACAGACCTATAGTTGGAGACAAGCTCGGGGTCCCCCTTCTTATACAATGGAACAACATAGCCGGTCTTCAAACTGTCAGGAAATAGGCCAGAGATAGAGAGATTTAAAATATAACAGAGGTTTCTTTATGTAATCCACAACACATCATTCACACTATTACACGCTTTTTTATTTTTAAGTTACCTTAGTGATGTTTAACATAGAAAAGTTGCGAGCGAAGAACTAAGTAAACCTGAAAAATCCATATGTAAAACATTAACACACACAACAGTCAAACATGTCGTGAAAATCCAAGACCCCTTATGTTGATGGTTGTTCGGGATTTTTTAAAATCTAGTTTTATCCAAATTGACTGTGGTATTTAGCGTAATCATTCAAATTATTTCCCTAACCAACCTTAGAAGGCCTACAGCTACTTCAAACTGTATTATCTGATGCTAGGTATGGACACCTAGCCTGTGCAATGGCAGATGCAGACCGTTGGTTTGTGAGGGGTCAAACTTCGTTTTTTTTGGGGGGGGGGGGGGGGGGGGTTCGGAAATGATTTTTCTCTAAATTAATGTGAAATACTAAGTACTCAAAAAATAATAAGTTAGGGCATTATGGGAAAGAGATTTGAATGACCTTTAAAATGGCACGAAGGCTACAAATATTCTTCAAAAGCCTGATTTAAGCATAGGGCTCCTGATGAAACGCTTTGATGGCACGCAGCATAAAATCATCAGAGGAATAACTGAGTGTCATGTTATTCAATAATAGAGGCACTAGGCTACTAGTTTTAGATTTTCTTTCGTCTTAAGCGAACTATCCGCGATGCGTGTAGGACATTTTCATGACAATACGTATTCATAGCATCGTAGGATATAGTTAAAAAACAAAAAACGTTTAAACAATTAAATTTAGAAGAAGAAATAGCCATTTTTCACCTCACACCTTCTTACAGTCCCTGTACAATTTGCAGAGGGTAAGTTATCTATGACAAGACTGTCGTGTAAAGTTTTTCATCGATGTTTTTTCAAAAAAATTTCATTTCAATTTTATAAATCTTGAAAAATAATCCTTACAGACGTTTCAGCTACCGAGTTTAAACTTTATCGATTACGCTCCTAAAGCGATTCGCTCTAAATTAGATCAATTTGTCAAATCCTTTCGGACGTCTCATAATTCGCCCGCGGGTACAAAATAAGAACAAAAGTTATACATCCTTTTTGCTAAATTACAAGACACCAGATACTGGAAGTAAGATAAGACTTGCATTAATTATCCCTCCAAAAGACAGTTTCTATAATAAATTGCCGTTATTTTTATCAGAAACGTTGTAATAAGTAGCCAAGTAGTTATTATTTGCGATAATGTCTCGAATGGTGTTTGGTTGCTTCGGCTGTAAATCAGTGGGATTAACTTTTTGGTGAAACTTTAAACTTTGCTTGTAAATATCTGGTTATAAACGGCATTTTAATATACAGTGTGTTTAAAATGAACTTCAGATATTTTGAATTTTGTTATTTCTATAACTGAAAGGTTTGTCAATGAATGGTTTCCATAATGGTACAAATCCGTCTCATAAAAAAAAAATATTATATTATTAGATAAATAAAAATTCTTGTATCAATTGCTGGCCATAGACACACATCATAAGTAAACTGCGATCCTATGGTATGCCCAGTCGATTCTGTGAATGGTTGTCTAGCTTTCTTAAGGACCGGTTTCTGCAAGTGGTGATTGACGGATTTCTCTCAAACACCTTCACCATCAATGCCGGTGTTCCTCAAGGGTCCATATTGCCTCCCACTCTCTTCTTACTCTACATTAACGACCTTCTAGTAAAAACTAAAAATCCGATATTTAGCTTTGCTGACGATCGCACACTTATCTCATCTTTCTCTTTGAATGCACAAACATCGACTGCCGACGCACATTTTCGCAGACAGCATGAAGTATCACGCCTTAATAAAGACCTGGAAGAAATTTTGGCTTGGGGTAACAGTAACCAAGTCGAATTTAACGCTAAAAAACTCGGGCAGCAGTTTTCTCTAAAAAGGTTAACATTACAGAACCGGATATAGTAATGGTCGGACACGCAATCCCACTGGCTTCATCTATTTGCTGGGCGTCAATCTTGGAGGAAATATATCTTGGCATAACCACGTTGTGGCAATCACCAAGATAGCTTCTCAGAAACTTGGTGTACTCTTCCGAACCAAAAGATTGTACACACTTCAACAACTTTTGACATGCTCATGTCTGGAGCTCTGCATCCAAACATACTCTTCGGCTACTGGATTCCATCGAAAGGAGGGACATTCGTCTCATCGGAGACCACAAGCTACAGGTTGGGGATTTGACTCTCTTTAACAGATATTTTCATGGAAAGTGCTCGGCTGACCTTGCCCTCTTAATTCCGCCCAGAGCGGCGAATATAACCTCCAACTATTCAAAACCAACATGAATCGCTGTATTCGCACACGCACCACTCCCAGAGTGCCCTAAAGGATTTTTCCTATAGTGCTTGTGTTTGAACATAAAAAAAGAATCCCTTGGAAAATCTTGCGTCTTGGAATGACAATTTGAAATACAGTCGAACTTCGATAACTCAAACTTGCCACAAAAAAATAACATTGAAGCTTTTTTTGGAAAATCAAAATAAAAAAACCTGTCGTAATATTTGGGAGATATGTTACTTTGCAAAACGTTCATCGTTCTCTATTCAATGAATAGGCTGACAGAGGAAACAACTTTCAGCCAAACAACTTTATATTATACAGTCTAATCAGATATTAATATGAATTCCCAAAACGAAATATACATTTTTCGGAAAGCGCACATAGAAATAATTTAGTTAAAGCCCAACGTTTATACATATATATCTAAATCCAAACGGGCCAAATCGCATTAGCAACCAGAGCGGCCCCGGAAAGAGCCGAACAAGGACAGGAAATGTCAGAGAGAGAGAGAGAAACTGGTTTAATTTTGGAGTCGAATATCTGAAACGAAACAAATGAGATAAGCGTTTAACTGGATTTTTCAATCTCTGAAAAATAATTGACAAAATTGTCGGTTTGCCGAAATAAAAAAAATAATTTCAATTCCTAAGGGGTGAGGCGCGCCCCGCTAGATACACTGCGCCGAACAAGCACGGTGTCCGGGGATTTTTTTATTTATCTTTATTGTTAGTTGAATTAGTTGATTGCATGCACGCTTGTTTTTTATACGATTTACGTAATTTAAATGTGTAAAAATGGTGGTCGTGGTTCGAATTTTTAACGAAAATAAAGCTTATGATATGCTGTATGCAAGTTATCGAGACATAGAGTCGAAAAATTCCAAAATATACTCATTCATTCACACATTCACATCCCGTTTAAAATAACAATGTTAAGCCTAGTAACTTCAGGTATAACCGGAAGTGATAGATAAGTCAAAACTTCTTCATTAAAAAGATCGGCATCATTTAATAATAATAATAATAATAATAATAATAATAATAATAATAATAATAATAATAATATTAAATGCCTTTATTCATAATAATATAAATAAATATATCATTGTACAAATTAGTTGGCGCTACTCGCATTATGCGCTATTATGTAGAACAACCAGGAAGAGAAAAAGTTAAATAACATTTTTATACAAAACCAAAAAATAAAAAATAAATAAATAAATGAAAGGAAAAACCATAGAAAAATATTTGATTAAACACCAAACTAAAATAAGTAGGAAGAAGAAAATAATATCCTGTTTACAATAATTGAAGAGAATAATTAATAACAAGAGTAAATACCTATATAATAATAAAAATAAAAAGTAAATAACAACGGGAGGGCTATAACTTGTCAAGGGATTTAAAAACACTTTGGTCCTGAGTTGTATATACTATTTTATGTAGTTTAGGATAGGTAAAACGTTAAAAAAGATTAAATGCCATCATCGAACCGGCTGATATTAACATATCAACGACCAAATGACAAGTTATGACAAGTAACTAAGTAAAACAAAAGTCACTCGATAAATATTAGTCAAACACGCTACATCCACTGAAAGACGTTTATCGTGATGGAACAAATCGAAATGGCAGCTCAAGAGGCTGTAGGCCAATTATTACCAAGATCTGGAGAACAATATAAAAAACAGTTATCTGAGTTTATCAAATGGTGCAAAGAACGGAACGTAGAAGAATTTACAGAAGAAAAGGTACTATTAGCATATTTCTTAGAAAAGTAAAAAAAGCTTAAAGCATCGTCACTGTGGAGTGTATATTCGATGATAAAGGCCACAATTGCAATAGACATGGGCGTCGACATTAGCAAATTCTGCAAACTAACCGCTTTTTTGAAACGACAAAATGAGGGCTGCAAACCAAAAAAGAAAATTAGAAAAAAATTTACTAGGGATTTAAAGTACCACTTTTTTCCCTGAAAATAGGGATTTAAAGGGTATTTTAAATCCCTAAAGTACATAAAGCATATTACTTACACACTTTAGAAATAAGCCGTGAGAGTTGTGCAAGCATGATATGAACAAATCCGTACCTATTCTCCACTATATGTTCCCTGTACCGTCTACCAAATGCGCCAAGACTAGGAAGTATCCTAATTTCTTAAGGAATTTAATTGCGTATCTTGGCAGCATTATAGCTAAATGACCTCTGGAATAGAGCAGTCGCGTGGCGAGGAACACTATACAAGTCACAGTAACGAGTATTACATGCATGAGTTTCGCGACGTTTAGCTCTTTTACAATACAAATACTGAGGACACTGGGATTCCGTCAACCTGTACAAGAAACGTGCAAACTGTACTCGATAACGTTCATCAAGATCAGCCAGCCGGAGTCAGAAAATCTAGCAGAAATATGATCGAATTTCCTCAAGTTACAACCAAATCTAATGCAGGCATTCTGGAGTCTTTGAAGGCTCTCCTTATCCCTATTCAAAATGGCGGGCCAATAATATACTATACTTGAATATGCAACAGACAACAATATCAAAGAGTCACAAAGTCTTAACTTCAGATCAGTATTCAAAATATATCTATGCATATATAGAGACTTTAACTTACAATAAGAATTTTGAATTATTTTTTTCACGTGATTGGAAAAACGGAGATCGACATCCATCGATAGGCCCAGGTTCCTACCAGATTCAACAGGAACTATGACTTGATTGTTCAAAATTACTGAAAAATCATTGTTAGAGATAATTTTCCCTCCCTGACCACCAAAAACCAACATTATTGCCTTAGTCGCGTTTAGTGCGAGCCCATGGGCAGATGAAAAATCAGAAATATTTTTTAAATCTAGGTTAATCCTACGCACTGCCTAGGCAATGTCGGACAGAGAGAAAGAAAAATGCAACTCTCTGTCGTCAACGTACTGATGGGAAAAACACCAAATCAGTATAAATCTGCAGTATATATTACGAACAACAGTGGCCCCAGAACACTGCCCTGGGGAACACCCCGATCAATAACAATAGCCTCAGACTTAATATTATGAAGAAACTACAGTCTGGGATCTACCCGATAAATAGTTTCTAAAAAAGTTAACAGCGTTATTATCAAAACCAAAGTAACCTAATTTCGTACACAGAATGTGGTGACTAAGTGTATCAAATGCCTTGCTATAATCAAGTAAGATAAGGCAGGTATTAAGCTTGGCATCAGTGGCACTAAATATATCATCAGTGACCTTCAGGAGAGCAGAACCAGGACGAAACCCACATTGGGTCAAAGGCAAGATGAAAGAAAAAATTTTTACAAAATTACTATATTTTATATAAAATTCAAAATTAAATAATGTTTAATTATGCATTCTATTAATTTTTAAGAAGAAAACTTTAGTTTTTTATTTTTTATTATTTTTATATAATTATATAAAGGGTTTTTTCTTTTTCCTGCTTTGTTAGGTAAGAAAGAGTTTTCATACTTTTTACGCTCCTTTAATTGTACTACTTTATTTAGTCAATTCCATTTCCTTCAACTATTTTTGCTTAAACTCAACTTATTTAAACATATTTTTTCTTCTTTACAGTTTAACAATGTCATGAGTTTCTTCTAATGTTGTATTTTTCACTGAAGATGAAGGTTTAAACCTTCGAAACATGTATGGTTTTTATTAACGGTTATTAAACTAGTGGAGCAGACTGTGAGTTTCTTTACCTCCTTATAACTTCACTCCACTTTGAGATGGACTACTACTTCAAAAAAAAATTAACTATTGATAATTTATTCAAAATTTAACTCTGTATCACTATCTTCATCTAAGCCTAAACTTATAATTAAGGGTTGAACATTTGTAATCATACAATTGTAAGAATTTTCCACCTTAAGTACATGCTGTACACAGTTTTTCCAGCTGTCTGCAGAAATTTTTCTTACTTCGTTTTTAATTAATTCTACTACAGATGCATTTAATGTAGGAGAAATATTATTTCTCCTAATATTGGATTTTAATTGGTGCCATATTAGCTCAATAGGATTGAATATACAATAGTTCTGAGGAAGACTCAACACTGTATGTCCATTTTCTGCTGCAAGTTTGTCACACTCGTATTCCTTATTTATTTTAAAAGCTTTTAATACTTCTAGCATTTCTCGTTTTTTGTAAGTTTCTTCAAAATATAAAAAATTTTCAATCATAAAATTTTGAATTTCTGCTTTTGTATTATTAGAATTGGGAATGATTTTTGCTTGCCGACTATGATAACTAGCATTGTCCATTACAATGACGCTATTTTCAGGTATATTTTTAAGGAGTTTATGTTTAAACCAATCTTCAAAAAGTTGTGTGTCGGTATCTTGATGGTAATCTAAAGAAGAATCTGCTATGTTTTTAGCTGAAAGCAACAGACAATTTGAAACAAACCCGTTCTCTGAACCAGCATGTAATATTGTGATTCGTTTGCCTTTATTTGATGGTGCCTTGGTTTGACATTATTTGGAAGAATCATCCCAACCTTTTCTTGGAGTGTCATGGGTATCGAACCATGTTTCGTCAAGGTAAATAATTGGACGATTTTCTTCTCTAAATTGTTTAACAGCTGTTAAATATTTAAGTCTCCATTCCCGTAAACATTGAGATTCCATTAATGTTTGTCTTTTATCAATACTTCGGTATTTAAAACCCATTTTACGCAATATTTTCCTTAGGCTTTAAAGGCTACAAGAGATATTTGTTTCGTCTTTAATCAGCCGCTCTTTGAGGGAAATCAAAGTGGGTACAGTTTGTGCCTCATACATTTGGTAAATCTTTCTTCTTAATAAATCCATGTCATTTTCGTCAATGCTTCTAAATGTGCCAGAATCACTCCGATTTTTTCTAGGATTAACAGGTTTAAGTACTAGGTCTCTTACCGAAGATAAAGGAGTTTTTGTCAAAGTAGACGTCTCTGCTGAAGCATCCATCGAATTAAAATTTCTACTCAACAACGATTGATACACATTTTTAATTATTAGTTTGGCATCGGTAGATAAATGCTTTCTTTTAAAAATGCCACTTAAAGATGCCCCCCTATCAGCACAATTCCAAGGACGCCACATTCTACCAGTAATAAGCCTAACTAAAAATTACTCGCCGGAAAACCACTAAAGATTAAAATTATTAAAAATCACTTTGTATTTTATATATGCATCAGGCATAGGTATAAATTGAATTTGTATACCTGGTCCGGCTCTGCTCGAAAAGGTTTTAAAATTTGGGATTTCCTTATTTATTTTATGGTCGAAGGGATAATGCGGTTTTATTGCAGTCAAAAGATCAACGGTATAATTCTGCAAATACTTTACCACTATTTCAAACAAATATCTTTTTTAGTTCCTGTCATCTTTTAATAGGCGACTCACCCTGTATATATAGAAATTAAATGGACAAAAAATCTTCATTCCTGTTCCATTGGATCACTTAAAACTTAAGGAATCCAATTCATTGTTTGCACCCTTACCTCATTTATTTCTAACCTAAAAAAAATATATAACATATTCGAGCACATACTTCACTTTTTCAACAATCCGCGATAACAACTCTACACTAAAAACGTTGCCGTATCGTAAAAGCCGTTCTATTGTTTCCAGTCACGCATAATTAGCTAGTTAGTGTTTGGGTTTTTCTTGGCCGTATCTTAACAGATCGACATTATACTACATCAACAGCTTAGCTGGCCGCCTTATAGCGTGCAATGAGGGCGTGAAATTAAATTAATTAAGAAAAACTGCAAAAAAACTTGGTATACAGTATGTCCTGATTTCAAGTATTTATACCAGCAGGGGAACCACAAACAAACGCTTTTATGTCGATCGATAAAGAGAAGTCGATTGACATTTTACGATTTAATAGGTTTAATTATTATTATAGCATCTACCCGTATTTGACAGGGTTGCAAAAAACATGTATTTTTTTATTTTAAACCAAACAAGTGTTTTTTTGTTTTAAACGGTTTTTTTTTTGTTTTAAACATGTTTTTTTTTGCTTTTAAAGTTCATGTTTTAAACAAATAAAACCTTATTAAAAACATAGTTTAAAACATGCTTTCAATGTTTTTAGTAGAATTTAAAAGATAACTTAAACTCCTTTCTCAGTGAACATCTCAGAATTTCTATTCATAGAGTATTACGACATTTAGGATTTTTGCCGAGAATGATGACATTCTCAAGATGCTTAGTGGTTCAAGATAAAATTAAAAAAAAATACTTGCACGATAGGAGAAGCGACAGAAATATGGCTCGAACTATTGGAGACTTTGAAAACAAAAAAATCAAACGTGGAATTTGAGTGACGTAAATAAAGTTATAGAACGTTTGGAGATGGCCCTAACTCAAGTTCGTTTTTTAGCAAACTTGCTTAATCATCGTTTTAGGGGAGATAGACTAACTCAAATTGCCATGGAATATGTAGAAACCTACCATTCAGAGGTAATGCCAACGATTGTTAATTTTCAGGCTAGGTGTTCACCATTTATGTCATATATGTTTTCTCAACAGATACTTGGAAATGTAAAACCATTAGCATGGTGGCGGTCTATTAAACAATTAAATACAAGAGCAATGGAACTTGTCCATCAGCTACATACAGCTATTGCTTCGTCCGCCAACATAGAAAGACTTTTTCGTCTTATGGTTTAGTTCCTTCCAAACTCCGCAATAAGCTAGGCAATGTCAGAGCATAAGTTGGTTACAATTTTTAAAGAACTAAATTCTAATGCACCCAGTTACGACGCTAACTAATATCACTTCCGATCAGTTCAGTGCATTAAATACCTAACTTTTATATTTTGTTAATTTGAATCAAAATTACTGTTTTAGTAAGTAGTTTTATTACTATTTATCCATAAATATTTTTCACACCAAGTTGTTGCATAAATTAAGTATACTCCTGTTAAATAATCAATTTACTAAAAAAAAAACCGTGTGTTTAATTTACCTGTTTTAAACATTTTTAACAAAACATTGTTTTAAACTCAAACGATTGTTTAAAACATATTTAATACAATTGTTTTATACAAAATGTTTAAAACGAAACAACCCTGGTGTTTCAAATAACAATATAATAAAATAAAGTTGACTATCTTTATTATATGTATCTACAATATCACTTTGGTACGGATTATTAATGACAAATGTAATTCATACAATATTTTATAGGAAATCCTACAATAAACCCGTTACTACATAATTTTGCTATAGTGTAAAAATATTGTATTTATAAAAGGAATACAAATACCCTGTATATTATTGGCCCAAACGATAGGCATAGAGCTGGTAAAATAACTATATCTTAAAAATTTCCTAAGTTTAGTAACCATATCCAAATTACTAAAAACAATTCAATGAAATAATAATCTAAAAACAATATTTTAGAATATTGCCTATTTTTACGATAAAAACATTATGCAAAATACATAAGACAAGACATACCGTATCCGGCCGCTGGTTGGTCTTCAACTAACAGACCGCAAGCGTGCGGCGCTATATGAAACTACTTCGCTCAGACGATGTAAGGCGTCAAGAGGTCATTGGCATTTGACCTAGTGACGTACGTGGCTATTACTATTCCATATGGTTTTTCGGGTTGTTTAAAACATAGTCCGTCGTAAATGTTCTTCAATTAATTGTACAAAAAGGTATTACAGAATGGAAAAGTGTTTAAATTATTTTATTTTGTCTAAACAGTTTAAGGTGTGCATATGACAACACCGGCCAGAATTCCTTGATTGCTTACATGTATCGCAGTGCCACACAGGTGTTTTTCTGGTTTGACGTCAGGTCACTTTTACCGCTGAATGAATTGAAAGCGCCATTTATGGCTATTTTTCTTCAATTTGTCTTTATCTCAGGAATTGCCGTTTTATATATAATACGTCATTTCCATAACACCCTGTACAATGTTAAGAGAGAATTTTTATTTGGAATTGAATTCGATCAGAGAATAAAATATTAACTATACTTATTGCAATACAAATTTAAGAAAATAAAAGGGTTCCCACCAGAAAACTGAACAAATCCTTATTAGATATAATTATGTTTGGCTTTGTTTATATTATACAGGGTGTTGAAATATATTTTAAAAAATGTTTTTCTTAATATCTGAAAAAACGCAAATTAGGAGGACGTTGAATTAGTGACAATTTTTAATTTATACAGAGCTAATTTTAAGTTAAGCTTGGTGCCATTGGCACAAATTTTAATAGTTTTAAGCAGAAAAATTCGTTGCTAATAATACTATAATATTACATTTTTTTTTCAAAAAAAATATTTCAATATAATAAACACAACGCCGTTTAGGACCTATGTTCATACAAGCTTTTTATCTTAAAATTCAGTAAGGAATAACACCCTCAAGTTTGGCCAGAGACTTAATTAACACTCTGTATGCATTGGCATATCCAAAATTTACACTTCTGCACCAAAAAAATGTTTATAATTCTTCTCTACGTTTCAATAAATTCTCGTTTTCCAAGCAAAAAGGATCGTTTCCGTTTTTTCGGACCATCCTCTACCACCCCTTTTAAATTTTAAAATGTTCATTTATATTAATTCGGGCTGTGTTAGGATTTTTTATATTTTTTTCCCCAGTTATTTTCGCTGACAATTTTCCACCGGTAAAAAATAAAATAATTCATTCATATTTCATCGATTAATATCGCGCAGCGCCACACAAAAAGAAACAAAAAAAAAACTGGCCAGCCCGGAAAAAATCGCCCCTATCCAATATTAAAGTGATGCATTCGTTGAAACGAATTACGAGGTCCCGGGCAACGTGAGCGGGCTTATTTTGCTCTTTTACAATTAGCTCAAACTGTATATAGAAATGAAATTTAATAATAAATTTAACGCATATGTCATGTTCCCTTTGAAATTCTATCTTGAAAAGAAATAAATATTCACCACAAAATCTTTCGTGGTAACCGAGTGGATGCGCTTTATGGAACATATTATAAGGATAGTATAGTTCAGATATTTACAGTATACCAATCTTTCATTCCTGCTTTTTACTTTGACAACACGGAAAGAAATAATTAGTCAGATTTTAATAAAACTAACCATATTTTATGGCTCTATAGTGACTGCAATAAGTTTTATTAAGAAATACCAGTAATTAAGAACAAAATTTTAATCAAAATTTTTTTGTAATAATTACAAAAATCTTTCGTAAACTATTTAAGTATATGAAAAGTTTTTGTTAAATTTACTAAAAAATTTTGACTTGCAGTCTCCTAAGTGATCACCCATCCAAATGGTAACCTCGCGTTGCGTCTACTTGTTCGGTCGATGGTATGTTCCCGTTATAAGTTCCACAAGAACACTAATGCTCTTATTCCGATCTCCAGGGTCGCTTTAAAACTACAATAAAATTTCGAATAAAACCAAATGAACTTCAAGACAGCCTGAGGACTACCATAAAGCAATTTCTAGCCAAAAAGGGCCTATACTAAAAGGGTTTTCAAGACTATATTTTGAAACTACATTAAAACCATTTATTTTAAATTTTATATTCTTAAAGAGTGCTTTAAATTTATGTATTAAAACCTATTAAGTGACGACAGCAGCATAAATTACCTTAAGAATCATTATAATTAACAGGATTCCGGAGTGCCTGTAAACGAGTTTTCTTCCCAAGCGTTTATTCCTGTTTTAGGAAAGAAATGCCAAAGGAAAAAAACTTTGTATTAGAACTAGAACTCGCGGAAAGTCTATATTTTTTTGTTTCGGAAGATTTTTAGATTTTTTTTTTTACTGCTCCTTACAGAAAAAAATTATGGACTGTTGTTAACAAAATTTAGACATCTTTCGTTAAACATTTTTTTTAAGTGTACCGTTTTCATAGGAAGCGAAAACTCTGTTTTTCAGCGTAGAAAATTGAAGCATAGACCCCAATCACGTGCAGTCTCTTTCTTCCGATTATCGTTATTTCTGTCGGCGGCGTACCGATTACGGGCGGACGCTTGACTTATTCTTCTAACTGCAAGAGAAGATCCAGTTCGCCTCGTGCCTTCAAAGCGTGAAACGAACCGGGGTTAAATCGGAGATTTTGACTGACTCCGGCATCCTCTTAATCCTGAAAGAGTTTTATTTTGTTTACTAAAGTCGCACAACTTTTGTTTGAAATAGTTAACAGCAAATGTAAGTGGTAATATTTTAAACGTAACGCATACTATCAAGTATGTCATAAATAATGTTCAAATGCAAACTATTCTCATAAAGAATTTACCAACGGATGGCACTTTTCTGACAAAATATAATAAGCTTCTAGACAACTCGAGGACTAACAGTTTAATGATTTTTTAATTATTTTAAAAAATATCTTCAAATTTAATTTTCGATCTAGACATCTAATGCTTTTTTTTAATTAAATTGCATGTTTCGACACATCGTTCAACAGTTATTTAAGAGGATGTAATGCACATATGTTTCAATAATAATATTTTTTTTTCGGCTATTGAAAATGTCCATCATGGCCGAGTCTATGTATTTTATATAAAACATGGCGCGATCTAGATTAAAACTGAACATAGAACATTTTAAATCTTATAAGACTTAAAATGCGTTTTATATATCACTTTAAATACAACTACTCTCGCAGATGTCTATTTACTCTTCATTTTAAAACCGAAGTTACTTTAATATGTTCAAGCTCTTAATTACTTCTGCCCTTACTTTTTTTAAATTGCCACTTTGTTTTAATTTAAGATACTTGTCGCTATTATTTCCCATTTTAAATATGCGTTCTAATTTTCTTTCACACATAAACACGGACTGCACTGGTTCACTAAATTAGCTTATTGAGAAGATGGCGTTTTCCCCGAATGTGGACAGAGTAGTTAGATTTAATAAAGTCATCAAAAGTTCAACATACTTTTCTTACCTTTGAGTTGTAAAATATTCTTAATGTACTCTTTAAAAATTAAAAATAATATTTTTTAATTTAATGTGGAATTTTATTAAGCATATAGCCTTAAGATGAAATAGTTTTTTAATGGGTTTTAATGAGTAGGTACATCAAGGGTACTCCATAAAATTACATTAAAACTATTTATTGATTGTTTTAATACCAACTTGCTAATTAATCCTTTAAAAAAGTAAATTACTTTTAAAATGGTCAATGTCACCCTTATTATAAAAACAGTATATAATATCAAAGAGCAAATATTTTTTTATTTTAATTTAAAGACTGTATTAAATTCGTTGCATATGAAGAAGTGGTCTTTAAGAACTTTTATTTTGTTTTAAGGTAACTTTAAAACCAACATCTTTTTATTGAACATATTAAAGCACTTTTAACCATAAATAAATCAAAAGTGTCACACACAATTGTTATTTGGGTCTCCACCCCATTATTTGTTACTAAGATCGAAATCCCAGGGATCCATTGCATCTGATGTAAGCCATTCTTGTAAAAAGCATTCTTACAACGCGTCATTTAAACTTGGTCATTTTTACAGTAAAAAAATACTTAAAGTACAATAATAGTGGTCAGTGAAATGTACCATACATTTAAAAATATTTAACTAATGGAGTTATAAATTAATTATTTTCACCTAAATTTATTACCGTGTATAGTTCATCGTTATTTAATCGACCCTATATTTTGGAGAATCGCCTCACTGGAGAGCACTGCTGGAGTTAGACTCACCTTGTATACTTTTTGATGAAATAGTTCTTGAGTTAGTATCGTATGATACTCGCGGTTATGATTATTGGTTGCAGCTCGTGTCGCAAAGTTCACCCTCGTTAACAATATACTTTTAGAAGATAAAAATAACAAATTCCATTGTACATGCACCCGCATGGGCATAAGTCTTTTTGTAACTGCTAAAATGCTGTCAATTTCATTTCTAATTTTTAATTTAACAGAACCTCGTGCTGTTCCCGACATTTTATCCAAGCCAAGCCAATTAAGAAAGGCAAAATCGACGACAGTTCACGGATTGTTTATCTTTCGGGGATATTTTGTATCTAAACCATCGCCTTGGTCGTTTTCGTTCCCCTTTCATACACCGAAAACATTAATAATGGCTGATTTACGCCGGTGTTATCCGCGGTAGCTCCATGTAATTACTTTATTAAATCTACTCAAACGCCCTATCTCATCTGAAAAGGGAGGTGTTAAAGAGGCACTTTGAACAAATCCGACGAAATTTAATATTTCGACTCACAACGTCTATCTTCTAACTAACAAAGACAATTATGCAGGTGTATTAATTACTACTCGCATATTTGAGTCATGCCCTGTTTTTTAAAACCTGAAATTGAACTTTTATATGAGTTCTTTAAGAACATATGACCAAACCGTGTGCTTCTTTCCCAAAGTCTGGTGAATTCAGCGCACGAGTCACCTCTAACTTACTCATCTGAGATCATCACTCACACTCAAAAAATAGTTCTTTTTGGTGCAAAGGAATTGATTGGTTTGACGTTTTTTCTTTCAGAGCAAAGAATATTGATCTAACTTCGTATAAGAACACATTCGTTTTTTGGGATTCATTCAAGGTTCTTTTGGCCTTCGATTCTGTTAATGCAAGATAAATGCATTATTTCCAAAAACTCCTGTTTCTTATTCGTCTGTCTCAAATTCTCAATCACTTGCCCTAAAAGGAACATCATTTCTCAGCAGATGTGCATCGTGCGAATTCGTCTCACTATTTAAATAAGAAACGATATTATTCTAGGTGATGGCCCCCAATCTATTTCTGCGTAAAATACTTATTGCAGTCGAAGATGGAGCAGAACGAGATCTGAACATAAATTGACATGATTAATATTACAAAAATTTCCAAATTGATGTCAGCATTTTTTAAGTTCGCTACCCCAATTATGGAGGTTGAACTCAAAAACATTGCCTAATTTAGTGACGTAGTTTTAATAAAAAAATTGGCTGACCCAAATCACATCAATACGCATAAGTGTCAAGGTCTCCGGTATGCAATTGTATTGATACAATTACAAGTAATAATTTGCTGACGCGTCACATTGCCTCCTTAGCCTACACCTTGACACCGCTTAATTGTAAGGGCGGGGCCCGGTTAATCCAGAGTACGTTAGATAATCGGCGGACTATTGTAAAACGTGTTCATAATATACAGGTTTGAAAAAAGAACTGTTGTTTGACTCAAACTTTAGAACAACATATATTCTTAATATTTTCGTTTTTGGTTCATTTCAATACTTTATTTTTTATAGCAGATACGATTTTTTTTTAAAAGAAACATTACAATTTCCGCCGACGAACTTGGCAATCGCCAATGGGGAACCTATGACTGCGGATAGGCATATTAGAGATGTTTTATAACCACATGTTGTTCCTTTCGCGCCATTTACCGGAGCAAATTTTATCCTGATGCAGGGTAATGCTCTACCTCATGTGAGAATTGTTAACGAGTATTTAGACGAAGTCCAAATCCCAAAAATGAATTAATCCCCACGCATTCCCGACTTGAACCCAATAGAATATGCCTGGAATACACCGGCCAAAAAATACGATCGCTGCTTCTGCAAATTTTCTTGAGCTCAGTACAGCTCTTGTTGAAGAATGACAGCAAATTTACCAGAATTACACACGAAACGTCATTGACAGCATGCCAAGGTGTATTGCAGCTCTCATTCGTGCTCGTGGGGGAAACACATATGTTATTTTTTAAGTTGATTCTCATTTTATTTACGGCCTTCTCGTAATTTTGGGTTTAAGTTTTTGGTACGTTTGGATCTATACAGCTGACAAATTAGCCGATCTAAATCGCATCGATACGCGTAATCAATCGGACGTAAGTAAATCTTGTAATTGTAATTGATATAATTACACGTAATAATCGGTTACGCGTCGTGTTGCCTCCTTGGCTTAGACCCAGACACCTAATTGTAATGATGCTGCCTGATTAATCGACATCTTGTTGGGCAATAAATTGACGCGTGTTAGACGTCGATGTTCGTCATTCTAACGACGCCACGTAATTCTCCGCCTTTGTCAACTTAAGGCTTGGATGGTCCTAAGATTTGTTGAATAAATGTTCTTGATTGTTTTATTTTGTGGTGAAGAGAACCACAAAGTAACAAACATCTTCCTTATTTAATTGTTCCCAATTCCAGTTTGGCTTAAAATTTACAGTGCTTCAATAGTGTTTAAGCAGTGTTTCATTTTAACGACAAACAGTAGATATTAGCAATTTTTTTGTTGTTTGTTCATATGCCGTATAAATAATTAATAATTTTATATTTAACGTATATTTGTCAATATTGTTTAAGTATTTGTAGACCCCAATTTAATTGTTTTCTCTTTCTTTTAGGTAAGTTAAGAGAGTACGATGCGAGACTAGCAACAAAAGCAGTAAGTAAACACATAATATAGCCTTATGATTAGAAATAGTTCGAATGGAGATATTGGATGGAAATTTCCTAACGTTTCTGGGAAATACTGGGAATATGTGAAATATTAAACTATACGAAACGAAAGTTTATATATTACATATATATTTTATAATTTTATGCGGTAGAACCATTACACTAGAGCAGTATTCAGTAGCCATTGAGCGCACTTGTAGCATTTACAGTCACATTCATTAAAAAACACGGGTACTAAACTACTCTACGCGTCCCACAAGGAAAACTTGTTAAAAAAAATAGAAAGTGTCAATATATCAATTTTTATTATTGACACTGTTGAAGATTTAAAGGAAGTTGACTGGCATGAAGAAGGCATTGATGCTGAATATAATATTAAAGGTAATGATGACAGCGATGAAGATATAATATGCCTCCTGCTCGATTTGCTTCTTGTGTGTGATTGTTTTTAACAAATTAGACTTTCTTATTTGCATTTTTTTAATATTCTACCGTCCCACGATGAAAACTTGTGAAACAAGAACAGGAATTTTTATTATTTTTGACACTACTGAAGATTTAACGGAAGTTGACTGGTATGAAGAAGGTATTGATGCTGAATATAATATTGAAGGTAATGATGACAGCGATGAAGATATAATATGCCTCTTCCTCGACTTGCTTCTCGTGTGTGCTTGTTTTTAACAAATTAGACTTTTTTCTTTGCATTTTTTGACATTTTACCGTCCCACGATGAAAACTTGTGAAACAAAAACAGGAATTTTTATTATTTTTGACACTACTGAAGATTCAAAGGAAGTTGCCTGGCATGAAGAAGGCATTGATGCTGAATATAATATTGAAGGTAATGATGACAGCGATGAAGATATAATATGCCTCTTCCTCGACTTGCTTCTCATGTGTGCTTGTTTTTAACAAATTAGACTTTTTTCTTTGCATTTTTTGACATTTTACCGTCCCACGATGAAAACTTGTGAAACAAAAACAGGAATTTTTATTATTTTTGACACTACTGAAGATTCAAAGGAAGTTGCCTGGCATGAAGAAGGCATTGATGCTGAATATAATATTGAAGGTAATGATGACAGCGATGAAGATATAATATGCCTCTTCCTCGACTTGCTTCTCGTGTGTGCTTGTTTTTAACAAATTAGACTTTTTTCTTTGCATTTTTTGACATTTTACCGTCCCACGATGAAAACTTGTGAAACAAAAACAGGAATTTTTATTATTTTTGACACTACTGAAGATTTAAAGGAAGTTGCCTGGCATGAAGAAGGCATTGGTGCTGAATATAATATTGAAGGTAATGATGACAGCGATGAAGATACAATATGCCTTTGGCTCGATTTGCTTCTTGTGTGTGATTGTTTTTAACAAATTAGACACTTTATTCCTTACATTTTTTGATATTTTACCTTTTATTTAGTTTTCTTAGTTTTTAATTTATTTCCAATATTTTCAAAAAAAAGTTTCCGGAAATTTTACAATACTACTACATATTGATCATTTCTTTAGTAATTTGTATTTGTCTTACATATTAGGTGTGTAAAACACAATTGAAATTGTTACATTTTATCCATAACTCTGCAATCATATTATTATGTTACATTATGGTTATGGCAGGTCAAAAAGCGCTGTGCGCATTTCGTTTTAATTGGAAACAATTCTGAAACTCGCACTTTACGTGTGCGATCCTGTACTTTTACTTTCTATACATCATAATAATAATGCCCTAGCTAGAAATCACTGATGCAATGATGCAAAAAAAATGTTACTGTAAGCGGCTAGCATTTAATTAATACATTTGCAAAATCTTCCTTAATGGTATATCACTGCGTCTGAAATAAACGCTTTCCTCGTTTTTCCATTAATTTGCTCTTCTTGTCGTTCCCAAGCCATTAATGCAACTCAAACACAACAAAGAAATTGATGCATAAAACAAAATCGCAAGATGAAAACGTGCTAATAAACTTCGTAATTACATCTGCGGATTCATTATTCGAGCATTGTGCCCTTCGATTGGGCCGTGCGTCGAGGTGGTCTCTGGGACGTTACAAAATGCACGAGTGCAATTCAGGTAAAGTAATTGTGCAAATTGTATATACCCTTGGTCATTTTTCTTATAGGGAATTGCTAAATGCCGAGGGGGTCAAGTAGAAAAGCATAACTTTTCATATACTTATCTCAATTAATTGACCATTTGACCTTTCAAACGAAATTTCTTCATATATACGGGTTTACTAATTATTGATTTAAAATTATATTTTTAAATAATTTAGCAGCATATATTGACCTTCCGATATTCTATAATTAATTCTAAACGACTTTTGTTAAAAGAATTTTTCAAAAAAATTACGGTTTTTTTATAAACCGAAATTTGACAATTTTCATCTAATTCGACGAGCAATTAATATACCATCTCAGTCGCCTACTGATACAAATCTTTAAAATATTTCGTTTAAGTAATAAATTATGTGGTATTCTGTTGCTTTTACACTTCTAAGTAAAAAACCTGTTCAAGTATATTACATAATCATTGCAGAAACATCGGCTGCCGACGCACATCTTCGCAGACAGCATGAAGTATCACGCATCAACAAAGACCTGGAAGAAATTTTGTCTTGGGGTGACCAAGTCGAATTTAACGCTAAAAAACCCAGGTAGCAGTTTTCTCTAAAACGGTCAACATTACAGAACCGGATATAGTCATGGACGAACACGCAATTCCACTGGCTTCATCTATTAATTTGCTGGGCGTAAATCTGGGAGGAAATATATCTTGGCATAACCACGTTGTGACAATCGCCAAGATAGCTTCTCAGAAACTTGGTGTACTCTTCCGAACCAGAAAGTTGTACACACCTCAGCAACTTTTGACACTATACAAAGCCCAGATTCGACTATCACTAGAGTAGTGCTCTCATGTCTGGAACCCAAACATACTCTTCGGCTACTGGATACCATCGAATGGAGGGCCATTCGTCTGATTGGAGACCACGAGCTGACGTAGAAGACAGCCTAGAACATCGGAGACAGGTTGAGGATTTGGCTCTCTTTTACAGATATTTTCATGGAAAGTGCTCGGCTGACCTTGCCCTCTTAATTCCGCTCACAGCGGCGAATATCAGAAATACACGACGAACCACTCCGCCCATCCATATGTGGTTAAGCTTAGTACTCCTCGAACGTCACTATTTAAGAATACTTTCATCTGGAGGACTTCATCTTTATGGAACGACCTTCCGGAGGTCGTTTTTCCCAACGAATGTAACCTCCAACGATTCAAAACCAACGTGAATCGCTTTTTGCGCACACGCACCACTCCCAGAGTGCCCTAAAGGATTTTTCTTCCTATAGTGCTTGTGTTTGATCATAAAAAAAAATTAATTTAGTTTAGTTATCTTCCATTACCTTCTTCTACATCACGAAAAGTTCCTCTACGGTGTAGATGACACAAAGTTTAACAATATTTTATTGGTTCTATGTCTGTAACAAGAAGTATAATGTTAATTTATTTAAAACTCTTCTAAATGATTTATCTGATTAAACATGTCCGATTTTCCCGGACTATATATGTATTCAATGTGTAAAGTTCGCTTGGATCTACAAGTTTCTCCGAAGTCTGGCATCATCGTAACCTTCCCTTAAGAAACGGCGGCTACAAGAGGGTTCATTGTGCCGGCGAAGCCGCGTCGGTCGGGGGCGGCAAGTCGCCCTAAACAAGCAGTCCCTCGGCCTAACAGCGTCCTCGGAGGCAACGGCCTTCGGCTAGGCCGTCGTAAATCAATTTTCTGGATGTTGCTCTGCTGTCGGAACAGATTTGGCCCGTCTTCTTAGCTTTTCGGTGTTGTTGTGTCGTCTTGACTTTCCTTGGAGATTTAAATATAGCTTTCACCTAAGCATCAAAAGGTATTGTTTGATTTCGCTCAAGAAAATCCCTGACTGTCAGATTGGAAGATGCATGAGATTTTTGCAGTTTACTGAATTTTCTTTATCTGTGAACGTTCCCGGGAGGTTTGACCAGTATGTCAACTTATACGAAGGAAATAGAGAAGAAAAGAAGCCAAAAGACAAGTCCTTATGTGATATTATTGCAATAAATATCCTAAATATGTTTTTCTATTCTTTTTGACCTTAAGATATTCAGACAAGCCAAATAATAATATTGTAAAGGAGTGGTCAGAAAGTTTACTAGTGCGAAAATTAAAGGAAAAATATTTCATTCGTATTGTCACCCTACACAGTGGGCATTTTTCCACAAAATTCTTTTTGATTTATAACGTTTCAGGTCATGGGCCTAATTCGTATTGTATTAATCTCGATCATCATTACATTTTTATTTTTAAGTTCATAAAAGTAGTCTTCATCCACAACTTTCTTCAAACCTTTTTCTATGATCATTCACCAGCACTATAGGAAAAATCCTTTAAGAAACTGATGCGTGTGTTGGTTTTGAATCGTTGGAAGTTGTATTCGTTGGAAAACACAACCAAGGAAGCTCGTTCCACATCCTCCAAATGAAGGAATTGTTAAATAATAAAATTCTATGGGTATTAAGATGAATCACATATAGATCGACTGCAGTGATTCGTTGTATAATTCTGCTATTCGTGGCTCTAGGTGGGGCAAAGTCAGTCGAACTTTTGCTATGGAAATATCTGTAAAAGAGAGTTAAATCACAAACCTGTCTTCGATGTTCTGGGCAGTCGAGGTTCTTAGTCAACTCGAGGTCTCCGCTCAGATGAATGACTCTTCTTTCGATGGAATCACAGAGCTCTAGACAAGTATTCTAGTATTGGTCGAGTTGATTTATCATAATGACATATTCTAGAAATTAGAGAAGTACTTCCCATTGATTATCTTCTCCCAGAATCTATCGCAGCAACCATATAACGTTGCGAATGCTATCTATATAAGAACTGTTTTCCGACGATGAAACGAAAAGAGACAAATGTGGGGGGATTCGACAACCATATACGACTAATTCCGGAGCCAAACGTATACGTTGCCAGAGAAAGCGGTTGTTTTCCTGCATCAAATTATGTTTTGGGTTTTGATTCCTGTTTTGTTGAAAACATATCCAAGTTCTTATAATCCGTTAGTAATTATTATTAATCTGCTGTAGATGTAGTTAATTACTTCGAATACAATTATTTATTAGAGAAATACAAATATTTAGGGTTCACTGATTTTTGATGTCTTTCTCATCACCTGCTTGTCAAAGTCCCTCTCTTGACAATTCTCGACCACTTTCTGCCCTATCAACGGACCCGTTAGATCCTTCTCCGTTGACTCCTGCACACTTCATTATTGGAAGACCGCTCACATCCGTGGTGGGGGATGACTTATCGTTAGTAAAGGAAACAACGCTATCACGCTTTCAAAAAAATTGAAAATGCTAGGCAACATTTTTGGACAAGATCGTACAAGGAATATATTTCCGACATGCAGATACGCGTCAAATGGAAGAGGGAAAAGGAAAAACTTCTTGAGGGCACTTTGATTCTCATCAAGAATGACAAAATTCCTCCATTAAATTGGCGTTTAGGCCGGGTCACAAGACTTTTTTATGGTTGTGATGGTAGTAACCAATGCAGGAACTGTAAAACGTGACTTCGCTAAAATATGTCCGTTATCTCTCCTCCTCTCCTCCGTTCGTAATGTGTTAAATACTTTACAATTACGATGCTTTTAAGGCCGGGGGGCATATTGAGACTTTACACGAGACTAGTTGTGATATCCAAATATATCAAAATAATAACGTCAATACGCTCGGGAGATGCCAAGAGAGAGACTTTGACAAACAGGTGATGGAAAGACATAAAAAATCATTGAACCTTAAATATTTGCATTTCTCTAATAAATAAGTAGTTGTATCGTCTAATCTAAATCGTCCAATTCAAGAACATCGCGTTCCTTATCAGGAATTTATACTTCCAATAAGATTTAAGGTTTTGTGATTGTTTAATTATAAAACCTTTTCAATTCCGCTTGTGCCCGTAAAGCCTTCTATTTCGCATGTCTGAAAAAATGGTTACAAGATTTACCAAAATAAATACATTCTGCTGAATGACTGTGGGATAGTCGATGCTCTCCTTTATTTATGCGTCTGAGGTTTATAGGGTTTGGCCCGTGTTTCGTTACAAACCCATCGTCGTCCCGTCTCTCTCGTTTACCGATAATTGGAATCAAACCGCATCGGGACGCATTTCCACATACCGAAAACAATAATTCGACCCGGTTATTGTTATGTAAGTCCTAAGTACGGCCAAGCATTCCGATTGGAGGATCTTTATTGGTTGCAACGATGATGGCGGCCATGGCTTCCAATTAAATCTAATTACGAGTGCCGTGCAATCCAATACACATTAATTAGTCATTTAATTAATTAGCTGATTAACTGGGCCATGCGCTGGTAATGCCGTGACCGCGTCGGATGTATCTAAGCTAATTTCATTTAGAAGTTTTGCTCGTTGGATGTGAAATGCTTGGGGTTTCGGGAAGAAATTCAAATTATGTGAAGATTTACTCTCATCATTACTCTTTTCACGCTTTTAAACATAAACAGCGGTCTTCCTCTGCCCTATATACAGGGTGATCACGTATAATGTCCTTCCACTCCCACCCTTAACTTTTTATTTTTCATACTTGGGTTTTTAAAGTAGTATTTGCAAGGGGATGAAATGTCATTTTAAGTCTGTTGAAAATAAATATTTAGCTTACTTAGAAAGTAAATCCAGGACGCGATTAAGGAATCCAGGGCACAGACACTTTCAGTTCTTTTTTCTATGGGAAAAAGTTTATGCTCATCACGTGTCCTGATGATAGTGTGGGAGTGCATAATAAGCTTATCACTAAACCCCAACACTAACGCATAATTACACTTTACAATAACACACATAGAACAAGAGCACTTAATCATTTCGCAATAGAAATAATAAAAATGCTAATTTCTATGGACCATTAACCCTTTACTAAAGATAAAATGAAACAATTATGTTAACAATTAACAGGAACTACCCTTTGAAATAATGGTCTAGTCCCATCTTCGGACGAGTCGTCGAACTTTCTTTCCGAGAACTCTCCGCTAGTAGAGCCAGCTCGGTCGTCATTTCCGAGACTATAATTATACAGGAAAGTAATATTATAGGAGGAAAATTCGGCAATTTATGATAGTCGCTTATAAAACATCGAAAGTGGCAACGCTATATTTTTAAATATTAGCCCGTTTGTCCACAATCAGCTGTTTAAAGAATCCGGCCGATATCGATCGAGGGAACCAACGTGTTATTTATTTTTAAAATTTTTAGATGTTAAATACATTATTTCCCAGACAATAAGGGCATATTTTTGTCTACACAGTAGCACTTTAAAATACTAATTCAGATTGAACGGTACTTAGATGTGTTGTGACGCGAAAACTAATGTGATTTTGTGATGTGAGTACTTGGTGTTTTTTATAAATTAAGTTGGTTTTAAATAAGTCCGAAAAGGTAAATAAAATTGCATTTTTTTTCTAAAGGGTGGGTAAAGGGTGTGACATTTATAAACTTTTAAGTTGTCCAGATCTGAGAGGTGTCGTTCGAATTGAACAAATGAGAACATACCTGACTATTTATAAACTCCGCGGCGGTTCGTTCGAGTCAGAGTCAGTTCAAGTTTATAAATCAAAGATTGTTTTCCAGCGAACTGAACGTAAAAGGTTATAATAATGTACCCTGAAAAATAAACAACTTGAATCTGTCAAACGGTTATTGACTTTCTAAAGAGTTTACCCTGAAGATATGACAACACTGTTCAAGATTCACTGCCATATGTTGCTGTGTTTACCTTCCGAACAGGGGTACCACGTGGTAATCTATGGTTTGACATAAGGTCATGTACAGGGCATATTAAATTAAAGCACCATTTTTGGATATTTTTCTTCAATTTGTTTTCATCTCAGAAATTGCCGGTTTAACTATAATACGATTTCCATAACACCCTGTATTTACTTATTTTCCAATTATATGTCAAAATCTGAACGTAATTTATGTAATATTCCCTATACCCAAATTCAACGTTTGGGATATATTGACAATTGAAAATTGGCATGATCTAATATGAAAAATATCTAAAAATGCAGGAATGAAAGATAATCGAGATTGCTATGAAAAACAAAGAACCGATAACTCGTCTCACTTTTGTTCTCCTAGCAATCTTGATTTTCATTCATTCCTGCAATTTTAGATATTTTTAATATTGAATCTTGCCAATTTTCAATTGTCAGTGTATCGAGATGAGTTGAATTGGGGTATAGGAGGGTATTACATAAATTACGTCAGAATTTGAGGTAGAATTGGAAAAATATACAGAATGTCAGTCCCATTTAAAAATTGATTCCCCCTGTAAACAGACACATTATATTACATAGGAGGACATTATATATGATCACCCTGTACACAACATGTATCAAAAAATAAGTGTCGATGTTCAGCAGAGAAGAAATATTTGTGGTCGATTTCTAAGTTTATTTGTAATTTGGGTAAAGAAACTACATACTTTATATTTTACTGGAAGTGAGATATTAAATGTGGGAAGCTTTGAAATGGACACTCTGTTTAGAAACAGCCACTCTGCGCTACACCTTATTTATTGTATTTCGACCTAATCGATAACTGGACTAGGACTAGTAATTTTTCTTATTATAATTAAACTAACAAACAGCGGTAATATTGAAATTAGAATACCAGACAATCACACATGGAACGTTATGGCGGGCGGGCACATTTAATTTACAACCTTTGTCACGAGCAACCATATTTATTGTTTACGGAGAATGTATTATCATTGAAAATAATAATTAATTTAATTATGCTTTATATACATGTTGTTGGATGTATTATTGTTCTCGATCCCCTTATTTGTTGTATGTTAACGATACATAATATACCTAGTTATGTTTTAGTAGTCCAGGGGTAGATATACCCTTAACATAACTGAGGATGTGCTCTACAAACCTCCATTTTTCCAAATTTGTCATTTTGCTGAATGCTACAAATTGTGACTCGGCGAGAAAAGTAATTAATAGGATTTTCAAATCTACCAATGTATGGAAAACTATTATTTCCCACACCACCCGATGATCCTTATACAATAAGGGCGTATTTAGTCTACACTGTATCACTTTAAAATACTATTTCAGATTGAATGATACTACCAAGAAAAGGAAGCCCTATAGAATGAAACCACGTGCAGACCGGTTTCAAACTTATTTGTTCTCGTCAGTACAGGGTAGGTGTACATACTTTTTTTTTTTTTTTTTTTTTTTTTTTTTTTTGTTTGGACACACGATGAGAAATCTGCACACAGACACCTTACAGACGCGGCTGCAAGGTAGTGTCGGGCTAGCAACATTGTGGGGAAATACCATCAATATCATCCGCTCTGAAGGAGGGGATCCGCCTCAGAAGGAGACGAGCCAACCGACTAAAACTCACCGTCTGAGTCAGGCATGATACCTGTAACTCCTTTCACGTAGACGTGTTATTTTTGTTTATCATCAGTATGATTTTTTAGGTTAAGCCTTGAAGCGTTGCTTGGTGTGTTTCGGTTACAGCTCTTAACCCTTTCTTATTTGAATTTAATCAAGTAAGCAAGTTTTAAGAGCTCCGTTAACATATTGGGTGTAGAGGTAGAGGGGTAGTTATTGTAATTGTTTACAGAGGCGTATAGTGTGCGCGTAGTGTGCGTGTACCCTTATTTTATACAGAACAAGTTCTTAAATAATTTGGAATGTGGATTTAGCGAGTGATCCAGTCTTTGGGCATTCTGTGTTTTTGACGTGGTAGTCTGCGTATGTGCGATGAGGCTATCTTGGCGTTGTTGGCCAAGTTAGCCTTGGTGTGGTATTTCGTGATTATTTTATCGAGAAACTCCGAAATTGTGTCAATTTGGAGGTCTCGATGTATGACGTGAGTTCGGGTATATCTAGGTGTATTCAGTATTATTTTAAGTGCCTTGTTCTGTATTACCTGTAGTCTTTGTAAGTCCTGCTTACCCAGTGTGCACCATGTCGGTGCTCCGTATGTGAGCACCGGCCTGATGAGCACTTTGTACATCATGACTTTTGTCCTGGTTGTTAGCTTGCTCCTACTGTTAAGCAGCGGGTATAGAGTGCTCAGTTGGGCGTGAGCCATCTTTCTCCTGTGGGCTGTATTTACTTTCCAATTGAGGCGTTTGTCGAAGTGAAGTCCCAAGTATTTTACGCTTGGGCTCCAATCGATTGGTTTGTTTCCTACAGTGACCTTGCCTTCCGGTCTTCTGAACCTTGATGAGTTCTTGGTAAAGTAAATTGCCTGTGTTTTTTCTGGATTGATTTTTATTTTCCACTTACTGAGCCATTTTTCCAGAGTAATGATGTTTTCTTTTAGCGCCAGCATTATTTGTTTTGGATTTCTTGATGTCACTGCTATGGTTGTGTCATCAGCGTATATGAATTTTTCGCAAGACGGATGCATTGGGATATCACAAGTAAAGATATTGAAAAGTAGGGGGGCTATTACCGAACCTTGTGGGACTCCGGCCCTGATTATTTTTGACGTAGAGTAACACTCTTCAACAAAAGTTTTAAACGATCGATTTTCAAGATAGGAGGCTATAAGTTTTATCATATAGTTTGGTACTCCTAGCCTGATCATTTTGACAATTAACCCGTTATGCCATACCCTGTCAAAGGCTTTACTGATATCGAATAGGACGGCTCCCGTGCTCCTCCGTCTATTGAATCCATTGATTATGTTAGAAGCCAGTCTTGTTGTCTGTCTAACGGTGCACAAGTTAGCTCTAAAGCCAAACTGCTCCACTGGTAGACAGTTGTTAGTTTCGACAAAGGTTGTGAGCCTACCCGAAATTAACCGTTCCACTATCTTGCTTATGTTAGACAGAAGACTGATTGGCCTGTAACTTGTCAATTTTCTTCTGTCTTGGCCTGATTTCCCTATCATAATGATTTTTGCCTGTTTCCATGGGGCGGGAAAATGTCCAGTTTTCAGTATAGCATTTGCGATGTTGGCTATATCCTTTATTGTCTTCTCCGGTAGATTTTTCAGTGATAGGTTGGTGATTCTATCTAGCCCGGGAGCTTTTTTGACCTTTACGTAACGTATGATCTTTTTGACATCTTCTGCGGTGACTTCTTGCAGATTTGGTTCAGGAGGGTGATCCATGCTTTTATATATTTCGGCAGTCCTGTTGATCCGATTTTCAGGTGTACATACCTTTTTTTTTTTTTTTTTTTTTGGACACACGATGAGAAATCTGCTTACAGACACCTGACCCTCGCGGGGGCCAGGTAGTGTCAGGTTAGCAACATTGCGGGGAAAGACCAGACCAATGTCAACTTACAGAGTGTAAGTTTCGCCTACGAGGTAGACGAGCCGACTGACTAAAACTCACCGTCTGAATTAGGTATCATACCTATAACTCGATTTCGCTATATGACTGGTTAACTGCATATTCTGATTTTGATTTAGCTATGCTATACATTTATGTTGGGTGCCAGCTCTAGAGATTTTTTCACTCGAAGTTAATCGAGTGAACAAATTTCGAGAGCTCCGAACGTATAAGGTAGTGGGTAGTAGGGTAGGCGTAGTCGTCATGTTACACCTGGTTTTTGCAGGTTGTGCAAAGCAAGGCAATCTTTGTTGTTTTTTGTATTTTGATTGTTTTGGACTCAGACGCGGTTGCGCGTGAGCCAATCTTTCGGTAATTTGTATGTAGCGTTAGGTCGTGAATGTATGTGTGAAGCAGCGATCGTGCTATTGTTGGCAATGTTAGCCTTAGTATGGTATTTGGTGATGGTTTTGTCTAGAAACTCCGAAATTGTAGCAATTTCGAGGTCTCTGTGTATAATGTCGTTCCGTGTGTATCGAGGAGTGTCAACTATTATCTTTAGTACCTTGTTTTGAATTACCTGTATTTGTTGAAGGCTCGACTTACATAGGGTGCACCAGGCTGGGGCACCATACATCATCGCTGATCTGATGAATGTCGTGTAGAGGTTTACCTTCGTTCTTAGATTGAGTTTACTCCTTCTGTTGAGTAAACAGTATATAGCGCCAAGTTGTTGGTTGGCCTTCTTCATGATGTTGGCTGAGTTTACCCTCCAGGTCAGCCTTTTATCGAAGTGTAAACCAAGATACTTAACACTCTGTTTCCAGTCGATATCCTGGTTTCCCACTTTGAGTTTCCCCGTTGGGAGTTTGAGGCGTGCCCTGGAAAAGTAAATTGCCTGAGTCTTGTCCGGGTTTATTTTGATCTTCCATTTTGAGAGCCACTCTTCAAAGAGGGCGATGTTCCTGTTGAGCCTTAGGGTTAGTATTCTAGGGCTTTTTCCTGATACTGCAAACGCCGTGTCGTCTGCGTATATGTAATTGTCGCACATGGGAAACTTCGGCATGTCAGCAGTGTAGATGTTGTAAAGCAGGGGGGCTATTGCTGAACCCTGAGGTACACCAGCTCGAATATTCTTTGATGATGACAGTTCTTCGTCAATCCATGTTTGGAAAGACCTGTCTTCCAGATAAGACGCAATCTGTCTTATCAGGTAGTCAGGTACTCCCATCCTAATCATTTTTAGTAGAAGCCCGTTGTGCCATACTTTATCAAACGCCTTGCTTACATCGAATAACACGGCCGCTGTGTGTCTCCTGGTGTTGAAACCCCTAAGAATATTAGAGGCGAACCTTGTCGCCTGTCTAACGGTGCACAGATTTGCTCTAAAGCCGAACTGCTCCTCTGGTATACAGTGATTAATTTCGACAAAGGCTGATAGCCTACCCGAGATTAACCTTTCCGCTAATTTGCCCAAGTTAGACAGTAGACTGATTGGCCTATAGCTACTCAGGAGTTTCTTATTTTGTCCAGCCTTCCCTATCATTACGATCTTTGCCTTCTTCCAGGCGACAGGGAAGTGTCCGAGGGTCTGCATTGCTTCTGTTATACAGACTATGTCGTTTATGATGTTGTCCGGTAGATTTTTTAAGGCTTTGTTGGAGATGCCATCAATACCGGGTGCCTTCTTTATTTTGGTCTTGGCTATTAGACCTTTCACTTCATCTGCTGTGATGTGTTGCAGGTTGGGATCGGGGTGGGGATCCATGCGTTTATAAATCTCTACAGTTCTGTTAATCCGGTTTTCTGATGCTTTGTTGTTGGCTGGATTTTCGCTGAACTGTTCGTAAAGAACTTCAGCAAATTTCTCAGCTTTCTCTTTAGCGTCTGTCAGAATGACGTTGTCTGCGGTTGTTAGTGGCGGCATCTGTTTGCGTGAGCCCTTCGTTAGAGTTCTTGTCATTCTGTAGAGACTGTTATCTTCGATATTCAGGCTTTTGACCTTCCTATCCCACATATCAGACTCTGCATCTATCAGTTGTTTCTTGATACGCTGTGTTGCCAGATTTGCTTGGATTTTGATCGCCGGATCACCAGTTCTATAGGCTTGATGTAAGAGTCTGTTCTTCTCTCTTATCTCGATTTTTATCTCATGACTTAGATCACCGTATTTGGAGTAATTTATTGTCACAGTGCTCGATGCTCTAGCAAGTGCTTGCTTTATGTTGTTGACTAGCACTACCGCTGCCTCGTCAATGTCTGGTTTGTTCGCAATAGGAGGAATCGCATCGCAGCCCTTTAATTCATTTTTGAATTTTTCCCAGCTCGTTTTGGTTAAGGCTACGGTGTTTTTCCCCCTCCTGCGAGGGTCACCATATTCCATTATCACGGGCAAGTGATCTGACGTTAGATCGTGACATACTTTAGGCTGAGATATCCTGTCAGTGTTCTTGATCACGAATATGTCCAGTGTTTCCGGTAATCCGATAGGACTTAGATGGGTGTGGTCCTCAGGTGGGAGCATATGGTAGTCAAGAACGCCTGACCTATTGTATAACAGCTGACCTCGTTTGTTTGTGGCTCTGCATCCCCAAATACGATTTTTGGCATTCAGATCTCCCCCGATTATCATGGTGTTATTGTTGTCGAAAATGTCTTCGATACACTGCCTGTCAAAATCAAAGATCGCAGCAGGACCGCAGTACACGGAGCCGAGCACTACGCTCCTTCCGCTCACCCTGATCTTGACGTATGTCCCTTCTATTTTTCTGCAACTATCCGGATTAGGCATAGAGCTCGCCTGAATGTGTTTTTTAACAAGAACCATGGTTCCACCTAATCTAGTTACTCTGTCATTTCTAAAAACGTTGTAGTTTGGGAAAGAAAAACGTATTTTTTCTTTTAACCATGTTTCTTGTAACAGAATCACATCGAGGCTGTGCTCTTCTGAGAATTTTATTAGTTCGAGTTTTTTGCCCTTAATCCCATTAATGTTTATAGTGCAAATCTTTAGAAAGTCCACTGGGCGTGCAACCACTATTGGTTCAGCTTGGACATTTGCAGTACTGGTGTGAGAGTCTGCATCATCTTGGTGAACTCCATCATCAAGGTTTGCATACTCTGAAGCGTTGCTTGTAGCGCGTTGACTTCCTTTGCAGGCTGCGCTGTAGCTGTAACTATCTGGTTAGTATTTTTCAGTTTATTATTATTTTGGCTTCCCCAAACGAACTTGCCTGGGCCTGCTGCTGTCTTTCGAGCAGCAGCAGCCTCCTGCAGATTCCTGGGGTGCCGAGGACACTCCCTACAATTCGATTGGTGCGCACCACTGCAGTTGCAGCACTTGGTTTGTGAGCTGCTTGGACAATCTCTAGAGACATGACTCTCCGCGCATCTCATACATTTTATTTGTGCTGTGCACTTTACTTGGGTGTGGCCGTACAGCTGACACCTGTGACACTGCGTATCAGTGTGTTTAGAGCGATGGGTATCTACGCGCACCCTGAGATTGTCCAAGTAGGTCATTTTATATATGTCACTTTGTGTTTTGGGAACCAAAACCGTACAAAATGGCATGGCGGTTCCATCTCGCCTCTTCCACGTTCTTACACTGGAGGGTGTGAAGCCGAGCTCCTCCAGGTCGGCCTTTATCTTATCCTCGGACCAGGTCTCGAGGATACCGCGGATTACTACATGAAGTAGCTTCTCATCCGTGAAGCGGAATGAGTGACTCGGGATTTTGTTATCGTTTAGATGTTTTAGTATCTTATTATAATCATTAGGGGTGGCAGGGTGGATCTTTACACCCTCAGACACATTTATTGCCTTCCCATAATCGATATTTAGGGCCTTTAGGTGCCGCGTTACGTCGTTATACCGAGTTTTATCCCTGATTACGATGGGGGGGACTCGGATTCTAGGGGATGGCTCGGTCACAATGTCCCCTTTCTGTGTTGTATTGGACACTGATGACGTTTGTTCGGGTTTGTTCGGGTTTGTCTGGGGGTTGGCCGTGCCTTCGGGGTATTTTTGGCTATATTTTTAAGCATATGTTGTTGTAGGGCTACATTTGTGGTTATGGGGAGACGGGGGGGCACAAGCAACGGGGGGAACTCCGCGTTAGCGCGTTTTACCGAGCTACCCTCGCTGTCGGAGTGAGATTCCCTCAGTCTCGCCCTTTTTTGTTTTCTGTTCTCTACTGGTGTAAAACCCTGTGAAGCAGGGCTTACGTTTTCTGGGGAGATGTCGACCTCTAGCTCCATCTCCTCGTCCTCACTACTATCTACTTCTACTGGTGAGTTCACTAGAACGTTCACCTCTAAAGCGTTTGGATGCAAATTAGTTGATTCTACTTTACTAACCTGTTTTTCAATGATTGCTCGAAGTTCAGCCTTGAGCCTGTCGATCTCTTTATCTTTCTCTGCCAGCAGGGATTGGAACTGCAGTTCCATGGCCCTGTTTGACTTTTCCACAGCATCAGTGGTGTACTGCTGTTGCTGCTGTTTGAGCACGTTCATCTCTATGATGTTTTGTTTCTTCCACTCTAGGTTTTGTTCTTCGCTTCGCTGTTGCCATGCGGCCATTTCAGACCGCATGTCGAGGGATGCGTTGGCGGCATTAGCTCTTTTTTGAATGTCCTGCGCTTGCCGGTACATCGCTTCTTCCTCCCGTTTTTGTCCGTCGAGGAACTTTTGCACAGATGATGGTGCCTCCGACATCTTGATATCCTATAATTGAGTGAATCTAAAAAAAATTATCAAAGGGGTTATGTATAGCGTGGGTGTCGTAACACTTAGGTATAATGGCACCGATTCGTCTTTAAAAAGACAAATACGGCACGAGGGCTTCTTCTTCGCTCTGTCACGGGATCGCTGTTAAAAGTCGACGTTCTCTCACGCTGAGTTGAAAAAAAAAAAAAAAAAAAAAAAAAGGTGTACATACCCATCATCAGAGAGGACTTAACGCCGTGCTATCGACGGTAGTCGAAGAAACACAGCCCGCAGCGCCATCTCCTAGTAGTCCCACACAATCTGATCAGACGTTATTTGATTAAATCAAATTTTTTAAAAAAAAAATCTGTGCTTCTTCGACTACCATCGATAGCACGGCGTTAAGTTAGAGTCCTCTCTGATGATGGGTATGTACACCTACCCTGTACTGACGAGAACAAATAAGTTCGAAACCGGTCTGCACGTGGTTGCATTCTATAGGGCTTCCTTTTCTTGGTAGTACCATTCAATCTGAAATAGTATTTTAAAGTGCTACAGTGTAGACTAAATACGCCCTTATTGTATAAGGATCATCGGGTGGTCTGGGAAATAATAGTTTTCCATACATTGGTATATTTGATATTAATACCACCTAAAAAGCATAAACTTTTTATTTCTTAAATAGATTTAATATGATTTTTGCTGATATATTTTTTTCACTTACATGTCTTTGTAATACAGAATGTCGAAATAATATCTAAGTAATGTAATGGTTAATTCTTGCGACAATCAATGCTGCGTTTCACGAAGAGTTCATTGTTTTAAGTCTACTCTGTATAATTCCAGAAATATGTACCAGCATTTCCTGTAGAAATATTGCATCACCATTAGATCCAAAAATTATTAAATTCGGTTAAGAACTACAGGAGTTTTAAAATTTTAGAGAAAAGGTTTTTGAAATCTTGGGGAAAAATACCAATCGCGTGTTTTGTTTTCCTACTTATTCTGACAGCGTCAGAAGCAGATCCCGGAACTATGGAAGGGGGGCGTAAAAAAAAACCGGAAAAGTTTCGGAAATATTTAATAGCACGACTAATGTAAACTTGGTGCTAAGGGATTATTTTCAATTATATCCAGTAAGACATCAGAGGAAATATACACATTTTTGCAGGAATTATAGTCAAATTTTAAAAATTACTTTTTTTCTACGTTCGTTATAAAAATGATATATTTTTAATCAAATGACGTTTTAAAAAGTTAGCCGTAACGTCTGAATGCTTAGAATATCAATTTGTCATGAAAACATCAAAAATGGTAGGAAATAATCCGATTCCGAGAAGAAAACTCATTTTAATACGCTCCAAACGAAATAATTATAAAGCCAATGAAGCTATACAAAATGTATTGCCTTAAAAATGTCAAGAAACGAACGGGTATTGTTAACGTATTTTCAAGGAAGGTAAAACATTTTTTTTTTTTTTTTTTTTTTTTTTTTTTCTTCACCTTCATGGTCATGCTATTCCAAGCTAAAATCAACCTTAATTCTGAAAGAGCAAATATCCCAAACTTAATGCATTCGTAAGTGACAGTGAGTTGGTTATACACCAATATATATTTTTTAACTTCGAAAAAGAAAACTGATACGATCGTAGAAAAAATATTGTGTGAATCTTATGCATAAAGTTCCTTTTTCACATACGGTATTGCGGCACTCGCCTTGGGCTCGTGTGCTCAAATTTCCCATTCGTGACAAATAGTACCTTAAAACACACGAAGACAAAAACTTAACTTTCTCTATCACAATAGGTCAACATTGACATTTTGTTCCCCGAGGAACAACACTGTATCTGATAACGTACAATTTACGGAAGTTTTCGGTATGCGTGTCCGTATATTGTTTCATTTTTAACGACCTGGGCTAACGCGACCCTGATTATTCGGCTGGTCCTACCCAAAACGTCTCTTTGCTGTTCTGCAACGTCGCGTCTGGGCTGCCGACTTCGATTTCATTGTTAGGGATGTTCCGACTTAGGTCGATATGATGCTTGTCCACTTCTTGTTATTATTTATAATTCTGAATTCAAGAGCTTAGACACTTGTTCATCGGCAAACTTTTTTAGTGTTGTTTCACTCAAATTCATTTGCCTATATAATAAAAGTTTGGTTTGCCGTTATTAACAGTCGAGCTGCAAAATGATTACTTGGTCAGCAAGAGTTTACAATTGGTCAGTAGAAGAAAACATGCCTAGAAGCAGTTTACTTCAGAGGTCCCAGGGCACTGTCAATTTATCTATCTTTCTTGTGTTTGCTTTTGCCGAATACAGGAGGAAATCGGCTACAAAAGGTGTAGCGGGGGCGGGTTGTCACTTGTTTTCCTAGGGATACTGTCACGATTCAGAAATGTTTGTTGTCCATAAGTTACTGACCACTAGCCATTTTGTCTGACCGATTACATTTTTCTGTTCGTAAAAATAAGAATATTTTTAGTTAAATGATACCAAATGTAACGTAGGTAGGGGAGACCGAGGAGGGTTGTAACAATTTTTACTTAAAAGAACATATCTCAATAAACAAGCATAACGCCATTATGAATTGTATGCCACAATGTAGCTCAATCATTGTTCTTTTAAAAACAATCATCAAAGTCAATAAAAGTTAAAAGGTTTCTGAGAAAATTTACGAAAACTGAAACTACTCCCTTTGTCACAACTCTCCTAACACGGAGGTAAATTGTGACAGGTACCAAGGTAAGTTGTGACAGCAGTGTATCTAAACTAATTTTAATAGATAAAATTACTTTTATATGACTTATAAACAAAACACGCATTTTTTTGCATAAAATTACTTTAATTATTATCGTTATACATAATTGTAGGAACTACAATAACATGAAACATTAACATAACAGTAAATCTTTTATAAGTAACTATGGCATCATTATATCAAACTTAGGTTGTCAGCAATGACCAATGATGATATATATATTTGCAACATTTGCTTATATAATTGTAAATCTGACACCACAGCAACAGTTCGCCGTCGAAAATGTTGACGCCGGTGCCTGATTGGTCAACGCCAGAGCAAAAGGATGTCATGTACTCACTGTAATTAGATGTGCGCCGGATGTCATGTACTCACTGTAATTAGATGATTCCGGACACTAACGCACCACTCCCAGAGTGCCCTAAAGGATTTTTCCTATAGTGCTTGTGTTTGATCATTAAAAAAAAAAAAAAAAAAAAAAAAAAAAATATGTACCTACATCTGTCAACCACCAATGGTGGGGCGAAAACCTTCTATTGTTTTAATATTGTATTGTGCTGTTAGCATTGGATAGGGACGGTGATTAGAAATGAATTTAGCACGCCTATGCCAGAAAGAATATTTGATTATTTTTTTACTAGATTTCCCTTCCGCCCCTGCCTCAGATTTCTGTGTCGTACATCAGATATATTTAAATTCCTTTAAAATCATACTTTTTGATGCTAAAAAAACTAGGCAGCAATGTATAGGGGATTAATTTTTTAATGAGGTATTACTTGAATCCCATTTCCATTTGAAAAAATTTGGATGACGCCCCCACTTAGGGAGTTGAAGGTTTTGCTGCCCTTGCCCTGACAAACAAACTTGACGTGTTTTTTGGATTTTGTCGAAAAGTGCTTTCCCAGCCTGTAGGTAATGCCTTGCAGTCAGCGTTGTTCCAAAGTTTAACATTTTTGTAAAGTATACCGAAAACGGTACAAAAGTACGCTCGGCCACCCTGTATAGTAAATTAATTAATTTCTCTAAAATCGGCCATTTAACTAGGTATAACTAAACGTAGTTGTATCGATAAAATCTTTCTTTTGGACTCGTTCCTCTAATGCGTTTATATACTCGTTCCAAGATTGAAACTTTTTTCGACGTTTCCGTCTAGGTGGTCGGTGTTGCCGGTTCTGTCCGTTCCTGAACTTATCCCAGTGTCTAGGGTTATCGTTAAGGAATGTGAGCTTATTGATTTTTATGGGATGGACTTTGCACATAGAAAGAGCATTAAATTCAAGGATCTTGCATCAAGGAGGATACGACTGTGGTTCACAGTCTTTGAAGAATAAACAATTCACATTCTTAGGTAGGTTGTAAACAACTTTCCAGAAAAACAATCGGGGAGCTCTGAAAATTAGTACAATTTTTCTTTGTCGTTTTCTGTTAATTAGACGAAGACATTACGTCACCTTCGAGCGTTCGGAACATAATTTTTATAAAGTCCTTATTGGAACGGCATTCTTTCATACCTGCTTTCACGTTTGACACTACTAGATTAATAACTGTCATATTTGTCGTTATTATTAAATAGAATTCTTTGTTGTTTTTCAGTGTTTGTGTGTTAAATTTAAGTATTGTTTGTTGAAAAAATAATAATTGTCAATATGGTAGACTACCGTAAACTGACTTTAGTCACATCCGTCGATTGTTTCTTTTCCTAACAAAGACATATCAAACCGGTTATCTGAATGAAAACAGAAACAGACAGAAGATAAAAGGAGATTGAGATTCTACAGATAGAATCCCCGTCTCTGTTTTGTTGTGTTTATTTTCGTAATAACAGGCCTCACATTGAGGAGTACAAAGCAGATCGAAATACCGCGTCCATGTTTGTTAAGTCGGTGATTAAATTCATAATTTTATTGTATCGGACTGAAATTACTTAATGCGGATGAAGATTTTTTTATTTTACACCACGATGTCAATCAAGGAGAAGAAGCTAAATGTGAGGTAAATGGTAATAGAAATATGGAATTGGCCGAATACGTCAATTGACACAATTCATGAATTTAAAGATTTCAGGATGCCAAAAAGTCAAAATACACATATTACAACGCTATAATTTAAGCGGACAAAAAATACAATGATACTAAGACCCAAATAGAACCAAAATTCAACTAACCAGCAATATAATCGTTCTACAGGAAAAATGTATGATTAAATACCTCTAACGAGATCCTCCCCCGTTCTGGCCCTTTTTAGGAGACCCCATGCGACTACCAGTAGCGAGAGCAGTAACCGAACCAAAATTTGGTGCATAATTTAAATCCTGAAACCCTTTGAAAGAGAACCAACCAACCAGTAGAGTAGAACCAATGAAATTACCAGTAAAGTCAAAGGAGCAATAGCTCTAGCTCGTATATGACATATGGTATAGGCACAGTATTTCCTGATTTCATTTTGGTAAATAATAGTCTAAAACAGGGATTCGTAACATTTTTCAGTTCGCAGCGTACTTAGAGCTTTAGGATTTTGTCACGCCGCACTACTAAAAAAAAGGTCGTTACTTTCACAGGTTAGGAACCCCCCCTGGTTTAAAGTATTAGGAATAAAATAGGCAAGTTGACGGTGACTATAAATAGACATACAACACAATAATTAGTAAAGACGATATATTGAATCTGTGAGAGCTCCGATATGAAAGTAACGACCTTTTTTTTGTACAAAATGCGTCTATCGATATTTCGCACGACGGAGCCGAAGATACATGGCGCGTCCCCATGCTTGCATCGCTTATTACAGAGCTAAAAAGAGACAACAAAATATGGTAAAACTATATTCGCCTGTGCTAGCAAATTATTTTCAATTGAATTTTAGAGATTTCTTCACATTGCTGAAATATAATAATCAAGTTTTAAAAGTTGAAAAACCGGACGTCTTATTTTGGCAACGCCGCGTGCGTTACCGGCCGATGCGTCTCGTACCGTTCGGTGCAAGGTCGTCCCCCGCCGTCCACCGACCGCACACGGGGACTGTCAGCTGATCGGGGACGAGACGACACGTCGCATCGCCCGCAACGACGACGTCGCCTCTTCTTCTTTTGCTCTTCTTCGGCTCTCGCTGCGATGCTGATGCATGCGTTCGGAGCGCGGGAGAGAGATCAAGTGGGCGGCGTTGTCGGATTTCACCTCATATCTCATGATGCATCATGATACACTCGACGACATACGTTATATTAAGAAAAAGTACATTATACAGGGTGTTATGGAAATGACGTATTATATTTAAATTGGCAATTCCTGAGATAAAGACAAATTGAAGAAAAATAGCCATAAATGGCGCTTTCAATTCATTCAGGGGTAAAAGTGACCTGACGTCAAACCAGAAAAACACCTGTGTGGCACTGCGATACATGTAAGCAATCAAGGAATTCTGGCCGGTGTTGTCATATGTACACCTTAAACTCTTTAGACAAAATAAAATAATTTAAACACTTCCATTCTGTAATACCTTTTCGTACAATTAATTGAAGAACATTTACGACGGACTATGTTTTAAACAACCCGAAAAAACATGGAATACTAATAGCCACGTACGTCACTAGGTCAAATGCCAATGACCTCTTGACGTCTTGTATCGGCTGAGCGAAGTAGTTTCATATAGCGCCGCACACTTGCGTCTGTTAGTTGAAGACCGACCAGCGGCCGGATACGCTGTGTCTCGTCGATCACCAACAGCAATCCGCTCTATTTTTTCGGTTTACGCGTGTATCTTTCCCGTCCATAAATAATCTTTGAATAGTGTTTCTATTGACGCGTTTCTTCTGAACGTCAAATTTCGTCGCTTGTAATAAAATCTGATAATCTGTAGTATAATCTGTATTATTGTATTTTCAAAAGCTAACTATCGGTTCTGTTTCACTACTACTGTATGTACATAAAGGGTTTCCAGGAGTGTTCCCATGAAAAAGAAAAAAACTGATTGTGTTTGTGCCTGGATTTCCTCGCTCTTTAGGTATAAGGATAAATACATGAAGGTAGAAAATAATTTATTTTTATAATTTTATATGGAATTTCAGTTTTACATTAAGTTTGGCAACATTGCCATTGGCTCTGGGTGAAATGTTGTACAGTAGCGCGGACTGACCTGTGAGTAAGAGTGTTTGTTACCCCACTTTTAAAACGTTCGATTGAAAAAAAATAAACCATGTAGCGCTTCTCTAGGACACCCAAGGAGTCACCCATTTAAATATAATACGTCATTTCCATAACACCCTGTAAACACAGTAATGAAAATTTATCCAAAAACAATTTAGTTGAGATAATAAAAATGTGTTGCATTTGCAGATTTTTATTAAACGATAACTGGATTTATGGTTTTAAATGAACTGGCTTGTTTAGTTTAGTGCTGTCAAAAACCGGTTAACCGTTAAATTGAGAAAACAGCAAAAATCCTCATGTTCAAATGGAAACCCCCCAAATAAGGGTAAGTTTGTATAAGGTTGTCTATTCCGAAAATTTGTAGTTTTCGAAATATTGCCAATCTAATATTTTTATATTGCGATTTTGCTGTAAAAATTTAACTTTAGTTACTCCTAGTTTTCTATGACAGCGTTGAAAAACAGTCTAAAGCTAAAGATGAGGACAAACCCGAACCCGAACAAGAAGTATATTGTATCAATTTCTAATTATATGATAAATACTTTAAAAAATTTGTATAGCCAACCGTACCTCTGGAAATAGCGGTTTCCGAAATATTGACTTGTCCGATCGTTTAAAAGAAAACAACCCTGAATTTTAAATCTATTTGTTCAAGATTTTATAGCCGCCGCACTATATGTACCTACCACTAATAAAGATCATAAAAGAACTTTTGAGGACATTTATATTTCTTTCGATTCTGCAACTAACAAAAAAAATCTCATATATTGCGTAGACTTAATAGTCCACTGTGTATAGTTATGTTGTAGGAACGTTTAGATCAATATACAAAATTAAAATATCTATTTTTCAATCAGCCGAAAACGGGAAAAGTAAACAAATCAAATTAACATCGATTAAACAAATCGGCTTTCCTAATTTACCACACATTAAACAATTAAATTGGCCTACAGTAAACCGGGCGCGTTGTTTTACAAGTATCACTTGAATTTAAAACAGTTTTAACCGACACAGGCCAATGCATATACAAGTATATTTTATAAAATATAGCGCGATTCTGGATTAAGCGCGGCACACAGGTTGTGATGCGCGTTTTAGCTGATCAACAAAAAATTTACTCCGCAGAATGTTTTTTTCAAACGAAATATAATAGCTATTTGTGTATTAAGAGCGCAAAGTGATACATTGCCGCGCTGAGGGAGAAGTTTGACGCGCGACGCGTAGCGGAGCGCGGCTATCTCGAGAGAGCGGCAATGTTACTTTGCGCTCGAATTACACACATGATTTTTTCTACAACCAGTGTTTTTATAAAAATGTTTGGTGAAAATTAATAATAAAAAGCTTTGTAATAAATTAAAATAATACAATTAACATTAATTAAGGTTATAGGTTTTTTTAATAACACTATATCTATAAACTATCATTTTTCCTATTATTTACAATATTAAAGTTAAATGTACAATTTTCACAATTTTTAATGATGATTTCAGAGGAAGTTTCTGATGGTAAATGTATCGGGATGTTTTCAGAATTTCTCGCTTCCACAAATATGGGTGATTTATTTATCGTTGGTGCCGGTCCCAAAACTTTTTCAGACGTAGCAATTTTCTGAGCAAGACATTCATCTATATAGCCTTCTGCTACGTTAGTACTCTTCCATCCTCCATGTTTTTTTAATTGAGTGATGTTGCCTCCTCCATTAACTAAAAGAGTGGCAGAAGTTCTCCTAAAGCAATGACCGGTATACTTGCATGGTTCTGGAAGTCCAAGGTACTGTGCTATGTCTTTTGGTACTTTTGCAATAGAATTCATTCCTACTACTTGATTATGGCATGTACCATTCGAATATTTTAAAAATAATCTACGGTTCGTACAATTTTTGGGCCTGAGGCTAATATATTTTCGATAGATTGATAAATAGTCGAGTGTTGCGTTATTTGCCACAGTGAATGTTCTGCTATTGTAGGTCTTAGAATCAGATATGTCTACAATAAGGATTGACTCTTTATCCTCAATGTCGTCCACTACCATTTTGACAAGTTCGTCCCTCCTACATGCCCCGGCGATACCCACAATTAAGATCACTTTTTTGAGTAAATATATCTTATCAGGAGCTTCTTCTAAAAAGGTTTTCACTTCATCAAAATTTAAGGTTTTTGATTTTATAGGTTTTTGGCCAACAGCTTGACGTTTTAAAAAAGCTAAGAGTTTCTTGTATTCGCTGATGTTTATATCATATTTTGCTGATATCGTAGCTCTTAGCATTGAGTACATTGACCAAAGTGTAGAGGATTTCATTACCTTCGCTTTTTCGGCAAAATATGCAAGTTAAATATTTTCTGATATCTTGTTGGTTTCTTTTGATTCGCACCATTTATTAAAAACTTCATACTGCTTTTCATATTTGCTTCTCGACTTCTCTGGCAGTAAATTAAGAGTAACTGATTTTGCAGCTTGCGCAATTTCCGGCGGTGTGCACGAAACTTCACTAATTTCATCGATTTCCATTGAATTTTCACGGAAAGACATTTTTATTTTACGAGAATGATCGAAAATTACGCGTTGGTCACAAAATTGTCGACATCTGTCAAATACCATCAACGCCTACTTTTGTGTCAGAAGTTCCAGGCACACTAGACGTTTTCTTTGCTATGGTTTCCTTGGAAAACAAGCGAGCGTTTTGGCTACTTTGTCGCTCGCGCGAGCGACAAAGTATAAATACGCTCGCTCCTCGAAAAAATGCAACTTTGCGCTTTCTTTTGAAAGCACAAATTTGTACTTTGCGCTCGGTTGTAGAAAAATATATTTGGCCGTTGTTTCGCTAACATTTTTCCTATTACATACGTTGGATGCGATCTCTCATTGTTAAGGGAAATCATAAGGAGTTGAAATATATTCTTCACTTATTTGTCAATATCTCCAAAACAATTGAATTTAGACATATTATGGTATGTTATAGGAAAAGTGTTTTAAATTTATTGAGAATTTAGAATAACTATATACGGGGTTAGAATAATATTATACGGGTTGTGTTCCATTTAAAAAAAAATATATATGTAATGTCACCCCTTGACAGTTGCCGTTACTGACATATGGAATACACAGTCAACTAGTAACATTTTAGTCCTATTGATTGTCGATAGATCCGGAATCCACTTAAAACAGTAAAAATGGTTGACAACGACAGAAGATACTTCTCCATTTAAAATGGGGTAACATAATAATTCAGCTTCTTGAATACCCATGGATGTCATGGGTAATTTTTTCTCTGGACTTTAGACGAGCGTTTGATCTTCATGTTAACTTTTTTTGCACTTATCCCTTCGACCATAAAATAAATAAGGAAATCCCAAATTTTAAACCCTTTTCGAGCAGAGCCGGACCAGGTATACAAATTCAATTTATACCTATGCCTGGTGCATATATAAATTCAAAGTGATTTTTAATAATTTTAATCTATACTGGTTTTCCGGCGAGTAATTTTTAGTTAGGCTTATTAGTGGTAGAATGTGGCGTGCTGATAGGGGGGCATCTTCAAGTGTCATTTTTAAAAGAAAGCATTTATCTACCGATGCCAAACTAATAATTGTATGTGTATCAATCGTTGTTGAGTAGAAATTTTAATTCGATGGATGCTTTAGCAGAGACGTCTACTTTGACAAAAACTCCTTTATCTTCGGTAAGAGACATAGTACTTAAACCTGTTAATCCTAGAAAAAATCGGAGTGATTCTGGTACATTTAGAAGCATTGACGAAAATGACATGGATTTATTAAGAAGAAAGATTTGAAAAATGTATGAGGCACAAACTGTAGCCACTTTGATTTCCCTCAAAGAGCGGCTGATTAAAGACGAAACAAATATCTCTTGTAGCCTTTCAAGCCTTAGGAAAATATTGCGTAAAATGGGTTTTAAATACCAAAGCATTGATAAAAGACAAACATTAATGGAAGCTTTTAAAATAAATAAGGAATACGAGTGTGACAAACTTGCAGCAGAAAATGGACATACAGTGTTGCGTCTTCCTCCGTACTATTGTATATTCAATCCAATTGAGCTAATATGGCAACAATTAAAATCCAATATAGAAATAATATTTCTCCTACATTAAATGCATCTGTAGTAGAATTAATTAAAAACGAAGTAAGAAAAATTTCTGCATACAGCTGGAAAAACTGTGTACAATATGTACTTAAGGTGGAAAATTCTTACAATTGTATGATTACAAATGTTCAACCCTTAATTATAAGTTTAGGGTTAGATGAAGATAGTGATAGTGATACAGAGTTAAATTTTGAATAAATTATCAATAGTTTCTTAGAATTTAATTAATTTGTATTGTATTTGTTATCCTAATAGTTATACTTTTAAATTATATTATTTTCAATTATCATTAATTGTTATCATTATTTTACATTTATTATAGGTACCTTAAACTAAAAATACCCTTTATTTTAAATTATAAAAATAAATCATGTGGTGTGGTATACATTTTCAAGCCGGCCCTGATCCCATTTATTGAGCTTTGATGAGGTTGAGGCGTATACAATAGGGTTTAATCAGGTAGTTTATTTATGACAGTAAGAGTCAACGGTATAATTCTGCAACAACTATACCTTTCGGAGAGATCCCAAGAAATAAGATATATGAGCAGTTAGTGTTGTAAAATTTCCCGAAATATATGTTTGGAAATATTTCCGGAAATATTTCCTGAAACATTGGAAATATATGGAAATATTGGAAACAAATTAAAGACTAAAAAAAATAAGAAAAAACTAAATATTTATTTAAAAAATAACAACAAAAAATAGAACGCTTCTTATACACGAACACAAATAAATGTTAAACATCAAAAAAATAGAAATAGGGTCAAATGTGTTTGGTTGACGGTACTGGTGGTAGTATTTCTGATACTGAGCGTTCTGATTCAGAGGCAACAACAGTGGAATTATCACTCAAAATGCTTTCATTTACCAAAACACATTCGTTGTCGCTTGATGAGCCGTTTTCTTCGTCATTTTGCATAAATTTTTTTTTTACTTGCTTGGGACAGCCTTTACAAACTTTACTTAGATGTGCCTTCATCCTGGACGCATTTTTAAAGAACGTTTTACTGCAATACATGCACTGGTAAATATTGTTACCTTTAGAAATGCAATACTTCCAAACAATGTCTTTTGTTTTCCCCATTTTAAAACTCACTAACCATCGACACTATCAAAGAATCAAAAATATACTTTAAAAACTTACAAAATATACTTTACACAACATTTACTGTATAAAAATCTACTCTTAAAACGCACTGCGGCACTCATGTGCTTGCACTGCTTGCTTTAACAAATTATACGATATTTTTGTCGAACGGGAATTCTCCGATGGGCTCGGGGCTTCCCCGCTTTCCAGGTGCCAGCCGTAGAAATCCTATGTTGCCAATAAATCGGAGAATCGTCGAGCTGGAGATATTCATATGTGTTTGTGAAAACTGTATTATTAGTATAGGGTTACAAAATATAAAAGATATAATAATAAACATTTGTTTTGAATCATTTAGAACAAGTTTTAAATATTTTTTAAAATATTTCCAATATTCTCAATATTTCCAATATTTCCGAGACAAGTTCGGAAATTTCCAATATTTCCATTTCCATGGAAATATTTCCAACGGAAATATTTCCATTTACAACACTATGAGCAGTACATCCAATTCAAAGGAAAATGTTTGGGGTTCCACAGAGAACGGCATTGGGGCCAAACTTGTTTATAGTATACATAAACGATATTGTAAAATGTTTGACAAAATGCAAAATACAACTGTTTGCTGATGACACATTAATATATCTGGTTGGAGAAGATGTTGAGACTGTAATAAAAATGTTAAATGCAGACCTAGAAATTCTACATAAATGGATGTCTCTGAATGGATTAAGTTTGAATATAGAAAAAACGAAGTGTATGATGATAATAAGAAGTAAGCAAAATAGTACGGATACAGAGACAGCTACCAAAATATCCATAAACAGGCAGAAGATAGACAAAGTAGAGGAATACAAATACTTGGTTATTATCGGAGACGGACATTTGGGCGCGGCCACATGGACGCGGCCATCTGAGCGCGGCCGTTTGGGCGCGAGGACACTTGGGCGCGAGGGTACATTGGCGCGGGGACACATGAGCGCGAGAACACTTGTACACGTTTTTAATGAATATTTTTTTACGCATCTATCGATTCCCGTTACACCGGAAGTTAGGCCGGGCATAGTTATTTGGAATAGTATACTTCGGCGTATTCGGCTCTATGTAAAAATCATAGTAACTTTTGTTCATAATTCACTGGTGTCGCGTCAATTGGACGTGGAAAATTGGACGCACGACTATTGGTCGCAGTCAATTGGACGCGCGACAATTGGACGCGTGCGACAATTGGACGTCGGACAATTGGACGCATGTGGCAATTGGACGCATGCAAAAATAAATTAGTATATAATTTGTATAAGGGTGTGTATTTGTGTAAAGGTGTAGCGGGGGCGGGTTTTCACTTGTTTTCCCAGGGCACTGTCACTATTTCACGTTTTATTGCTTTTTTTCTTTGATGACCAAAATTAAATATTTCGCTTACCCGCTGATTGCTTACTAATATCTGATTAAAAGTGGTCGGAAAAATTTTCCTTTTCTTTTAAATTTTGTATATATTTAGAAAATAAAATGTAACAATAATATTAAGATGTGTTTCATTTTGGCTCGCGCCTAAGTCCGGTTATTATAATTGACGATCGTCTAACATTTTCCAGTCATGCACAATATATGACTAAAAAAATTGCAAAAAAAGTTAACCTGAAGATTAAATCCGTACTTTGGTAAAAATGGTTTCTGGTAAAATGGTGATTGATCAAGTCGTGAAGATTTTTTACAAATTATAATATTTAATTCAACTTATGTATTTGTACTCCCAACAAGATTTGAAACAACTTTTTTATTTGTTGGTTTTCTAAAAAATAAAAAATAGGGGTAGTTCTACCTTGGTCCTTCTTTACATTCTTTATACTTTTTTCTTAGTTTCTTGCCAATCAGGGCTTTTTAGGAAAAGACACTTTCTTTCCTAAAACCCATAATAAAACGGTTCCCCATTTGTGGAGAACTTCCTTGGACACTTTACGCACAATATCGTCATCCCTAAGCAATATATCTACCATGATAAAATCGTGCGAAAAAATCGTGTCCAATTTTTGTCCTGCCAAGTGACGGAAACACGCCAATGTATGTCGCCGACACATTAACAAAATTGCAACAGTTTTCCGATAAATTCCGCTAAATTAATTCGTCAAAAATGGAAGGTCGAAGTTAATTTTAATAACGCGAGTCGGGCATTATCATTTTACAATTTTCTACATATTTACGGGAACGCGCGTCCGCTCGGCCAATATTGTCACTGATTTTCATAAATTTCATTTAATGTAAACGCGGGCGCGTATTGCGACGATTGTATTTACATTTTTCGGTTAATTGTTTTCCGATAGAGGCAATTTGGGGATAATTTCCCGCTGAACACGTATCAGCTTTTATTATTTTATATTAATTGACGGCAAAGAACGGTCACCATTAAAGTTGGAACCATATGGGGAAAATATTTATTTTTTGATTTAGGTAAAATTTAAATTTACCACAAGTTTTTGCTTCAATAAAGATCAAAAATTATATAATTAGGACCATGCAGCTTTTGTAACTGTCAAATTTGACCTTTTCTCTACACAAAATGTAGAAAAATTGCATTTATTGATCGAATTTAAAAAAAAAATTATTTGGAAAAGTTGTTTGTATTGTAGTTTTCCGCCTACATACCAAATTTGAATCACTTATGATAAATTTTGTTTTCTATCTATTTTTGGCCAATATCTATTTTCAATGAAAATATTCTAATATTTCCATTTATTTTAACGTATTTCTTATTTAAAAAACAAGAGCTCTCCTCTTTGTGGTTAAATCTTTAAAGTTATGTGGAGTTTGCTCCAAAAATTGGTCAAGAATAAATAGAAAACAAATTATCATAAGTAATTTAAATTTGGTGTGTGTTCATAAAATTACAATACAGACAACTTTTGTTTGTTGAAAATGTCAAATTTGACAGTTATCAAAAGCCGCATGGTTCCATTTAATTATGTAATTCTTTGAGTTATCCGAACTCCCTGTATAATTAACCTACATACGATTGTATTGGTTCCGTTGATAGATATACAGGGTGTCCGCTAATTAATGGTACATGGAAAATCTACAGACTCTTTACGTAAAAATATTAGGATTTAATTATACTTACCTGTATCCGAAAGTTGATAGTAACTGAGATACAGGGTGTTAAAGTTAAAACTTGATTTTTGTTTTTCTCTAATAACTTTGAGAGTAACCAACGTTTTTGTTACAAAATTTGGCAATTATGCTTTTTATAGGACGAGAAATTGATTTTTTTTATGAAATTTTAATATACAGATATTAAAATCAGATTGTCTTCGATTTGGATAGAGTTGCGAATATCGCCGCTGGGCACCTCGTCCCTTAAAATTTTCCTGCGCGTAAAACAAGTTGTGTTTCGGCATTGTTACTTAACTTACGATAAACTCAAAAATGAAACATTTTCTGACAAATCAACAAACAAATAACAATATGGAGGTTTCATAGCAACTGCATCTCTAAATTTCATTTGTTTTCTCATAGGTTACTTTAAGAAGAAAATTTTGTTTGCAAATTAATTGGGCAGGGTTCTCTAAACAATTTAAATGCAAATATCTCCGAAACGGCAACTCTGGGTGACCTGAACTTAGTAGGTATACCTTTTTTACATAATAAATATGCGAAAAGCATTATTTTCATAAAAAATTTAAATACACTGAGGCACAGAACAGTTATAACCTAATAAATGTGCTAATAATGCCGCAGACAGCGCCCCCATTGTAAATTTCATTAATAAAATCAATTTCCCGTCCTATAAAAACCATAATAGCCAAATTTTGTAAAAAAAACCTTAGTTTCTCTCAAAGTTATTTGAGAGAAACAAAAATGAAGTTTCAACTAACACCCTGTATCTCTGTTAATATCAACTTTCGGATATTGGTAAGTATAATTAAATCCTAATATTTTTAAGTAACGAGTCTGTGGTTTTTCCATGTACCATTAATTAGCGGACACCCTGTATACATGTTTTAGAGAACCTCTTCAAATGCTGCCAATATTTTTTTTAAATTCACATGTTCGATTGTTTTTAGATCAGTCAAGACAAAGAGACAATTTAAATACCTAAGAACAAATACTCATTTAATATATTTAAACCATATATTATAAAATATACACGTTCGGTTTAGTTTTAAAAAAAGTCCCGTCTGCCACAAAAAGAAATGTAAAATATTTAATAGCATATCTCGGGGGTAATAAATATATTTAATAGGAATGTGTTGAACTGTCAGACAGTTTCTTTATAATGAAAACTTATAAATATTTATTAAGTACACGTCAGGGTTATAATACGCTACTTTATTTTAATTTATTATTGTTTGGGATGCGGTGGGTGTCGGAGCACATGATAGTTCGAAAAGTTGCTGCAAGTTGGCCCTTATGAAAAGGTGAATGTCTAATCGAGAAATATAGTATATGTATTTTATTTACCACTATTTAATATTACCGTTGACTTAGTTAACATTACAGACTTTATTGCAGGTTTGGAAGGATCACATTAGGTTAAATGTGGGAGAGTTGCCATGCTTTTTTAAAAAAAATCGAATATTTTTTAAAAAACATTTATTCAAAAAAAAAAAAAAACTAGCGGATTCTTCCACCCTTCTGTGTTAAACTTCGAGAGAAAAAAAAATTATAATATTCTAAATAAAAAGTTTAAAAAAACATAAACATATCTTTGTAATTTGCCATCTCTCCTCATGTATATTGGAGAGATGCCACCCTCAGGGGGGAGAGATGCCACGAGTGCCTTAAGCTCCAGCAAAATTTTGTTTCTTCAATTTTTCCCTTCCACAAATGTTGCATATGTCTCCATATAGGGTGCAACTCTCGTGGAACCAATTTTTACAGCTGATGCATTCAATCCAGTCCTCTTTTTTGGTGGTGGCATAGTATTCTTCAAAACATTCTACACAATAAATTTTATCATTTAGTTCTTTTTTTTTTTTAAGATAATGGTTCCTCGTCACTATCACTCCATTTGTCGTCACTAGCTTCATTTGACTTGGTTAATGTTTTTACCTTTTTGTCAAGCTGAGGGACGTCCTTTCCATTCTCTATATTTAACTGAACATGTTTTCCTTTTTTTAATAGTTTTGGTGGGTTAGCCATTTTCTTCTTTTTTGATAAATTCTCGGGACTGGTGAGAACTTTCTTTTACTGAAAGAAAGAGGAATATTTGGGAGAGGCCTAATTTCGTGCAGAAATTTGCTTGGCGTAATATCATCAACTACAGCTGTGGATGTGCTGGGTTGTTGTTCAGGACTTGGTTCTTCGTTGATTCTGGATTGGGGTATTTCTTCACCATATGAAGCACTAGGTCCAACCCTCTCGATGGATAAGTCCGAAATAGCGAAAAAGTGATTTGGAATCGCGTTTATATTAATTGGGAAAATTCCTGTTCCTCTAAATCCAGATATTGCATTTGAAGGGATAGCAGCTCGACCCCATGCTCTTCCCAAAACCTGCCCTACCTGATATCGTGTTAAATTCCGATTAGGATGATTAAGCATCCACGTGTGTGTTTCTTGGTTCCAATAGGTTTTAAGCGGACCAAATACACTTTTGTCTAGTGGTTGAATCGCTTGTGTACAATGACTCGGTAAGCATAATAAAATTATATCATTTTGGTTAGCAGCTTGTAACATTTCAAAATCAGAGGAATGTGAAGTATGACCGTCCAGAATAAGCAATGTTTTGCCTTCTGGCTTGCGTGGAATAAAATGTTCTTCTAGCCATTTGCAAAACAGTTCAGAGTTAATGAAAGATAATTTTTTATTCATATATACTTGGGACCCAGAAGGTAATCCATCAGTGAACTCTGTTTTTTTGTTGACCCCTTTCATATTTAAAACTGGTGGAAGAAATGATCCCTCGGCGTTACAGCATCCCACAACAGTGATATTTTCCCCCCTTTCACGAGATGTTAAGACATGGATAATTTTGGAGCCTTTAGCTGCAATCACTTTACCCGGCTTGTTGATCATTTGGATTCCTGCTTCGTCCATATTAAAAATGTTGGATGGACGGTTTACCAGATTATTCTCGGTAACAGTATTTTCCAGAAGTTTAAAAAATGCAGTCACTTCTCTTCTATTCATACCTTGCGCTCTTGACAATGATAATCCTTCGGATTGTCTCACTGACAGATCTGGGTTCCTTTCCATAAATGATAGAAACCAATGGTGACCAGCTTTTTTCCTTTCGTGAGAAAATTTGTGTTTGGCGTGAACCATCTCAGCAAAACTGTAAGCTAGCTTTCGTACAACGGTTTGGTCCGGAGCGAATCCTCTTGCTCCTAATTTTTTAATATGAGCTACTAGTCTTCTCTCATTCTCCCTTCCACGGACTCCTTAAATAAAAAGGGTAACTATGTTAAAATATTTCTATTTTCAAAATAAACTTTTAATAATAAATGGAAGAAACAATTATTAAAGTTTGTATTCTTAACATACCTTCAGGTCCCAAAGGACCCTTCCTGACTCTTCCAGAAATTATTCTACGAGTAATTGTCCTTATTGGCACACCGTACCTCCTATATGCTTCATGCTTCAATATTTCACCAGATTTCACCTTTTCCATAGCTAAAGAAAGTTGTTCTTCTGTCCAAAGGGCTCTTGGTGTCTGTGATAATTTACGTATATATTTTCTCGGCATCGTTAAAACTACAACACCTAGTAATATTAAAAAAAATTTTAAAAGAAGGGACTTCAAAAATAAGAGGTCTATAAAGTATTGCTTGAGCACCTTGTATAGTAACTTTATAAGTAATTTTAATAAGAATCATTTAAAAAAATAATGTCAGTGGGGGTGGTATCTGTCCCATATATTTGCTATGGCATCTTTCCTTTACGGTTGGAAGAAACGCCACCCCCATAAAATTTCTTTAATCAATGGAAAAATATCTTATGTTGTACATAAAAATCCTCCTAAATATCTTGCTTATTCAATAAAATAAAATTATAGATTTTTCATTTTACTCTGATCACTTTTATACAAGCTTAAATATTCGATAATATAAGTTCTACGGGTAAAAATGTGCTTACCTGATTGTAAAAGCCGACAGCAGATTTCCTGGTAATGGCAGCAGCACTTTCAACAACAATCGTCGTAATACTAACCGACAGTTGTTCAAACGTGCAGCGCCTGTCCCTCTACACACATTGTTCTAAGAACCACGTGATATGTGGCATCTATCCCCAGGTGGCAACTCCCCCACATTTACCCTACATACCTGTACTTCCCTCCCTCATTTCCAGACCCCTAAATTGAATGTTTTTCTCTCTACTAAATGTAACATACTCTTTAATATAAATATGAATATAATTTTTGTGAATTTTCTATTTAATGAGAAATAACAACAATAATGATGATGAACTAGAATACAAGAAACTACTAATTAAAATTAAGAGGCGATTTGTGACCTACCTGCAGACATGAGATGGGTGGACAGCATGGTGTGGGTTCTTCTCAGGGCGTGACGTACAAGCCTTACATTTTTTCTAACTTCAATAAAAAGAATATTTTTTTCCGGAACATTGACTATTTTATTGTTACTTACCTATTGGTTGACTTCTTGCCTTTCTCCCTCTGACCTGAACCAACAATATTTCGATTTTTATGTATTTTCGAAGATTTGTAAAGTCTCGGAACAATTTTAACCCGACTTAGTAATAAGAAATGATGTACAAGGTGTCCCATTTTCGACATTTTTATAGGGTATCTCCGTAATTGTTAGTGCTATCAAGAAAGTAATGTAGGTGCCATGTGCTCTTTTTGGGTCAAACTTAAAATGGTAAAATCAAAATTTGAAAATTTTCGCTCGCTTAAGAGATACAGGGGAAAATCAAAAAATTGAAAATTTCAACATTGGCCTATATTTTCTTAGTTAAAAGAGATACCGAAAAATGTTTTATACAAAAGTTTCTTTATAATGATTTTTGAATAATCTGCCGTATTTAGACCGCGTATACGGTCAAGTAAAAAACTAATTGGACCTAACCCCATTGTTTTAAATGGAGCTCCCTGTTTATTTTAATCTAAGAAGATTGCATTTTAAATTTTATTTTCAAATATATAACACACTATGGATAATATTGGTTTCCTAGACGATTTATTTAAATTTTATTACTTTAAACCACAGTAGGCCATGAAACAAAAGCTAATATCCTAGATACAACTATGTTGACATTCTAGTTGTTATCAACATTTACCGTCAATGTCATTTTTACATATTCATTTGTGTAAATGACTTATTAACATTTTGAAAAATTTAGTATGATATCTATCATCCATGGTGTGTTATAAAAGAAAGAGTAAAATTCTTTTTAGATTAAAATATAGGTACAGGTTGTTCCATTTGAAAAATGAGGTTATGTCCGATAACTTTCTTACCTGACCCCGTATAATTATTCTGAAAACGGCAGATTATTCAACAATCATTATAAATAAACTTCTGTATAAAACATTTTTCTGTATCTCTTTTAACTAAGAAAATATAAGGTAATTTTGAAATTGTAAATTTTTTGATTTTACCATTTTAAGTTTGACCCAAAAAGAGCACATGACACCTACATTACTTTTTTGATAGCACTAACAATTACGGAAATACCCTATAAAAACCCGAACAAGCCCTATAGAAAAGTGTCGAAAATGGGACACCCTGTAATTGTATATGTTTTGGAATAAAAAATGAGCAAAAAAGTATGTCTTTGTCTAGGTTTGTTCGGGTTATAAACGGGAATTTTTAATAATATTGAGTTCTTCCTACACCTTTTGCACGACACGACGGACTGGTCAACAATAACTTATCCGAGTAAACCGAGACGTACACGGGGTTAAATTAAAGCTAATGAAGCTAAACAGTTCTATTTCTAGTAATTTTGTCTGCTAGTTTGCAAGTAGGATTAAAAATGCAAAAAGATAATGAAATATGAACATTAATCATGCAGTGGTTTGTTTAATCTGATAGTGTCTATCGTCAGAAAACTAATCTATTGTTTCGCCATGTGTTTCAACAATGTTACCATAAAAATGTAGTGTTCATGACACATTGTATTGTTATTTACTTAGTTTTATGGTTTATTCGGTAAGTAAGTAATGGCTACTTCAATCGAATATGAATATTTTAGTTTTACATTAAGCTGAAACTCTCAATATTGGCATGGCTGCGTAAATCTGCTAGAGAATAATACGTCATTTACTTATCGCATTACCACGCCGATCCCAAAATTAACCAACTTTATTACTTCGTAATATTATTTTTCAATTAGATTTAATTTAAACGCGTCCTGTATTTACGGCATTTTTCGTAAAACTATAAAAGCATGCACGGCGTTAACGTAAATTTAATTAAACAAGTTTTATATACTTTCCGGTCGTAAAAGCAGTTAAACATTGTAACGATGAAAATTCAGGATTTGTATCTAAAATGTTTCTCATATATACAGGGTGTTATGGCAATGACTTATTATATTTAAATGGGCGACTCCTAGGGTGTCATAGAGAAAGTCTACATACTTTTTTTTTGATCGAATCTAAATGCTAAGGTAAAAACCCTTTTTACCCACATACTGTCGCGCCATTCCATGTGGATTCGGTTAGCAACAATGTGGGTCACTAGAGTATACTAACAGTGTTGTCAGATCACACCGCATGTTTCGCCCTTGCTTGGATACCTGCCGCGCGCGACGATCGTTGTTTCAGTATGTTTCGAGATTCCGGAATGGGATGACGCTGTCGAGGGTTCCACGTGCTTGATGTATACGAATTTTAAGCGTTTTGTTAGTTGTAGCATTACTCGATTTTTTTTCTGTTGTGAAATAATTCATAATAATAATATTGTGATGTGATTTAAAATTTGTGCGATATTGCCTATTGGTTCTGTTGCGTGGTTTATTTTTTTTATGGAATTTAATTATAAAACGGATTATAAGATCGAAGGTAAGAGAGTTTGTACCTTAAAATTGTAGTCTTTTTTTCCTAAAAAGTTTGATAAAGAAGTGATAACGCGAGTCAAAGACGTCTTGTTGCCAAAAACTGAACACGTGCATTTACAATTCTGTGTTGCAATATATGACAATACCGCCTCAATAAACTATTGATTGCGAACGTCCTCAGTAGCGGCCACGTAAATTTTAAGATTTCATATAAAGTGTATATTTCGTACAATAATTCAAACCGCCATTTAAGGTTATTTTTCTTCAATTTATTTTCATCTCAGGATTTGCCGATTTAAATGTAATAAGTCATTTCCATAACACCCTGTATATACACATGGTGTGATGAAAATGACTATAATAATAATATTTGAGTGTATTAAATGTAACGCAATTACTTTTAATGTAAAAACACTGAATTGGAAACCAATTCGCTTTCATTTCAAAAGGCTATATATCGTATGGTTCTGTTTATATTTCTTTTAAGGTGTTCTTTAAATATAGGAAAATATTCCGTAGAATAGTAGCATTAATAATGTCACTATTTCAACCTACAACTTAAATGAATTATTTTAAATAATTAATTGAATATCGAAATTAACAATGGCGTATTCTCCAAACAGACATTTAATTTAATTACCTGAAACAGTTAATTAGCCTATTTAATAAACAATTACTGGCGACCGGGGAAAATGCATTTGTGTATTAATGTTTCCACCACAAGGCTTTTGATAGAGAAGCATTGTGACAGCTGTCGTCCTTTGATTATATACTTCTAGTAAAATATATATCACCTGTCTGCCTATTTACATTGGTGTAATGGATAACATATCGTTTATTATTTAAAGCTCTTATTGTTGCATTTAGTGCCGTTTGCGTTAACGTAGATAGAATTCCTCTGTCTGATTAATACCATCCACTTTCCTGAAGTAGTAAAGCCCAGGCTTGGATAACCCTGGATCTTACCTTAACAACTGCTGAGACCCTCACCGAACCTTGGCGACTTCGTTATAAAGATCTGATATGTTATTCGAGAAGAAAGTAGTGACCTTCTCAGTGTCCCCAACCTTTCAGAGTAATAGTTAACCGAATGGATGCCAAAAATATATTTCATGTAATTTAAAGCCAAAATTTCCTACTCCAACGATGACCTTCAGTTATTCCTCATCTACTCTAACTGATTAGACCTTCACCGAACCTTGGCGACTTCGTTATGAAGATCTGATATGCTATTCGAGAAGAAAGTGGTAACTTTCTCAGTGTCCCCAACCTTTCAGAGTAACAATTCACTTAATGGATAGCAAGTTCATCTAATTCAAAACTAAAATTTCTTACTGCAAGGACGACGACCTTCAGTTATTCGTCATCTTTGCCGATGACGCCCTATCATAGCCCAACAAATTGTTTTAATTACTTTGAGTAAATCTATAGAAGAACGTGGGTAGAAAATATTAAAAACATGATTTAAAAATAATGTTTGGTAATAATTAATCTCGAAAATTCCCGAATTTCGCCGATTATAAATTAAAAATAATTCGTTTTCCCTTTTGGTGATCAAAATTCCCTATAATGGGAATACTGCTTTGGAGGCGAAATTGCAAAGCCTACTTGCGAACATTGATTTCCTGCAAAGTTATATAAAAGTGACATGAGTATTTGTTTTGTTCCATTACCTAAATAAAATATAACTTACATCGATGTTCTGAATAATTAATGCAATCCATTCTTACCAAGAATCCCACAGCATACACATAGATTGAAAAGTTTTGCATCACTCTGATTTTGGCATGTTAAGATAATTTCAGAAATTAATTTTTTTTCTAAATGTTTATTTATGTTTATCAGTTAAAACGATACCATTTTCTGTTGCAAAGAAAATATTCTCAAGACATTTGTTTAAGGTATCTAGAAACCAATTCTATGCGAGACAGACCACGAGGTTGTAGAAGGCGTGTTACTAACGAACAGTAGAAGCGCTATATGACGTCAACAATTCGGAGAAATCCTACTATGCCAGTCCCACAACTTCAGAGAGATGTTACGCATGCAATTGGAGTTCGCGTATCCGTCTCTACACTAAGAAGACGAATTCTTGAATCTGGTTTAAGATGTCGGCGACCAGTAAGAGTTCCACAACTACAATATGACCACTGAGTTCGTCGACTGCAGTGGGCTGAAACGCACGTTCGCTTACCCGAAGAATTTTGGAATTCTGTCCTATTTTCCAACGAGACCAGGATTTGTTTGTAAACGATAGTCGCTGGATTCGTGTTTGGAGAACACCAACAAGAGCCGCTCAACTTGCCCATGCTCGCCGCCTCCATTCGCCGGAGGAAGCGCCATGTTTTGGGCAGGTATTGATTTTTATTTCAAACTTATCAATGAACTAATATTTAGTCTATTTTCACCATGACGTAATTACTTATTCGACAATCAGAGTGATGCAAAATTTTTTGAATCTATGTATATTTTAATTAGTTATCGTCATAGGAAGCTCATGGTCACCGTATTTTGAACGAAACAGGAGTTATTCTTGTTGACAACGCCAATGTGTGAGCTCATAAAGCTACCAAATTCCAGCAACTAGCGGCGCAAGGGCGAGGACGGATTATCAAGAAATCGTACGTCTTGTGTTTCACTTAGGGCAGTAACGTTTAAATTGCCAGAGACAATTTATGGACTGTCTCCAACATTTCCATATATCAAATAACTAATCCTCAATCCACACTTTAACATAGATCGTAAACATGGACATTAATTTACGTTATCCCTCAGTTTGCTTAATCCAGAAATAATATGCAAATGTTCTATGTCGTTTTGTAAATGAAAGTCCATCAACATTTTCATAAAGTTCCACTTAATTATTTAAAATCGTGTTCTATATTTAATGGGCCGCTATGTAGTATATTATATAACGAGTGTTGAAAGTGTTACATTTCAAGGGTTAGTACGAGTGCGGAAATTCCTGGAATTTGAGAAGATCACACCAGTAATGTACAGGGTGACACTTTTATAGGGTATCTCCGTAATTGTTAGTGCTATCAAAAAAGTGCTCTTTTTGGGTCAAACTTACAATGGTAAAATCAAAATTTAAAAATGTTCCCTCGCTTAAGAGATACGAGGGAAAATTAACAATTTCAAATTTACCCTATATTTTCTTACTTCAAAGAGATACGGAAAAATGTTTTATACAGAAGTTTCTTTATATGGATTGTTGAATAATCTGCTGTGTTCAAAATAAGTATACGGGGTTAGGTAAAAAAGTTATCGGACCTAACCTAATTTTTTTAAATGGAACACCCTGTATTTATCTAATCTAAAAAGATACTATTTTAAATTATCCTTTCAAATATATAACACACCATGGATGATATTGGTATCCTAGGCGATATATTTAAACTTTATTACTTTAAACCACAGTAAACCATGAAACAGAAGCTAATATCCTAGAAACGACTATGTTGACTATTAACATTTAACGTCAATTTCATTTTTACATATTCATTTGCGAAAATGACATATCAATATTTTGAAAGATTTGATATGATATCAGTTTATATTGAAAGTGGAAAAAACGAAGAAATGGCACAAAATGTATATTTCTATCCGGAAAGACGGTAACCATTTAAGGACATATTCGGAACATTTGCGATAATTCCCGTAATTTTTTACCTTTATCTGAATCTTTTATTTCGTTTCAAGGTAATAAAGTTTAAATAAATCGCCTAGGAAATCAATATCATCCATGGTGTGTTATATATTTGAAGGAGAATTTAAAATAGTATATTTTTAGATTAAAATATACAGGGTGTTCCATTTAAAAAAATAAGGTTAGGACCTATAACTTTTTTACCTGACCCCGTATGCTTATTCTGAAATGTCGAGATGGGACCCTGTACATAATTTCTCCGACGACCAGCCGATGCCGACTTGACACGCGCTTGTCAGTCAGTTTTTTGTGGTCCCACCTGAAAATCCTGCTAACTGGAAATTGCTAGCAGTCCACCAGAGCGAGAAGAAGAGCGGGTAAAATTTTGTATATGAGAATTAATGAATGAATTTAATTTGGTATAGTTATTTTTGAACATAGGATCAAGTCTAACTTTTTTCTATAACCAAAACTTGGTTTTATTGCACGGTCACGTCCAATGAAATATAACACAATACAATATATTATATTTGATCACGGATGGCTGTTTTTTTTATTTGATTTTAATGTCCTTGTTATTTGAAGGGTTAAGTCCTTTCGTCTGTCTAGTCTCACGAACGGGTTATTTTATTAATTATTTTTTACAAGAAAACCCGAACAAACCTCAGCTAGCATAAAATCTCAACCTAAAGAGATATGAACTGACTTGGTTTCCATAGAATATCGGAAGCACGGTTCTGTTGCTAAAATTAATTTTGAAGAGCTGCGTTTACAAGTTGTCAAGCAGGCACTATTTTATGCGAACGTTTAGCCAAATATACTTAGTTTTTTTCTAATCTAAAACTGGGTTCGTAAAGTTAAAGGATTGGAAAACGGAATGAAAAAATATAATGTTATAAGAATAATAATAACAATTTCAAATATGAACAATTTTCAAATTTTTGTCACAGTTCTTCCTGAAACTTGTTGATACCCCAATCGACATGTCAGACAATCTAAATATTAATAAATTAACTAAAAAACTTCCCTTCACGAAAAGAACTATTGATCAGCTGATGACTCTCGTCTCTTTTTAACGTGCCAAAAAGCGGCATATTTTATAATTAAATTAATACAACATAGATGGCTCTGATTGCTAAGTTGAGATTGAATGGGATCCTCATCTCAAAGCTCATAATTTATTTTGGTTTAGGGGTAGTTTGCTGATTCTAGTGTCACTCCGGCCGTACACCGTCCTCCATTCAAGAAGATTGTTGGCTTTGAAGACCCGAAATGCGACTTTTTTGAGACTGAGGAGGGATAAATTCCGGCACAGATTTCACTGATGCCGCAAATTGCGGGTCGGGATGACGAAATATCGGAGCGGCCGTCAGCGTATTTTAATCATTGTTTAATATTGTAGAAGTTCAACGGTTCCTTTCAAATAAAATATTATTTTTCCATAAGAACATCTTTGTGAAAAATTGAGTTTCAGGACATAATCGCTACGGTTGATTTAGTGGGGTTGGTGGGAGTTTTTCCCATCTCTACTCACCCTTGTATTCAATTATTAAACCTTGATACTTTATTGGTTCTAACTGTATGAGGAAAAATGGTAATATGAAGGACAGACAGGGATAGAGAGAGACAGTCAGTTCGCCTAGCTAGGCTGTTTTCCTTCAAGGATTACGATACACCATAAAGTCAGCTGCCAATAAATAACAAATTGTTTAAACAGCAAAAACGAAGCAATGTTATTATTTAATAATAAATTCAATCCGAATATCAATTAGGAATACACGACATTGTGATTTACCATGCCATAGAACACTTTATATCGTCGGATCGTAATGAAACTTTGCATCCATTAAATCGATGCGCATACCATCGTCAATATGTTATTAATTAATTTGGCAATAATTGTTCTTCGCAAGGGAGAGAATGTATCAGTCGTTCTGCAATACCGAATCTGAATCCCGACCAATAATCGCAACTAACCAAATTCCTGCGACACATCAATAACGTTATTGTGCTAATTACAACGGTTGATTTAGTTCGGGTGGTGTCGGGTGGGATCGGGGGTGGTGGGTGTTTGTCCGACCTTTGCTCACCCTTTAATTTCGGCCGTGAGTGTTTAATGGCGCAAATTGGATAAAGAAAAACTGTCGCAGAACCGGAGTAGACTGATTTAGTTGAATTATGGTCCCGACGGGCCGGAACGTCGCATATTTCATCTGGAATGGGCTTAGTTTGGTTCGGAGACCAATAACTATAATTAATGGGACTGCGGTGCTGGATAAATTAATTGTTTGCGAGCACTTGAAATTGCATTATAACAATTATTACGGCTCTAGCAAAAGTTTTATTTATTAATTTATTAAGGCAACGGTTTTTATCCTGTTTTTAGGACTAAAATACAAAGCTGGCTCCCGAAAAAGATTTCGGTGCAATTCCGGCTGACACTTTTATTGTTGAAATTCCGAAGTAAAGCACTACTTTTTGTTTTTTCTACAATATTTATGGTTCTATAGGCGCTTTAAAGTTACCATTGGGGATGCCCTAGGATTCAGATCCGGGCTTTCTTTTCTTTTAATATCCGGACCGGACTTATTTAAAAAAAATGTATTGTAGAAATTAGTGATACCGATATAGTATCGGTATCGTCACCACATTCTTAAAAGATATGTAATTGTTCAATATACAGGACGTCGGTCCCAGCGGGAACCGCCTCGATCTACAAATGAAAAACTATACATAGGATTTAACAGTAAGCTAATGTTGATGGGGGCAACTCGGCTAAAATATTTTCCATATGGTAGGACTTCCGGTTTTACCGGAAGTCGGTGTCAACGTGCTTATTTTGAACGGTATACCCTATATATTCTGACATTTGTGGATTCTACGCGAGATTCTAGGCAGATTTCATATATCATGTATTATACCTAAGTCTAAGCGTGTCCGACATATTTAACTTTGTATGTCCAAAATGATGTTTGCAGAACTTAAATTAATTATTAATTTTCCTATTAGAAAGCCTATATTATTTAATTGCAGTTGGATTTCTTGTTGACAATGATCTGCTTTAATAGATTTTTTATAATATTTTTTAACTATTATTACAGGGTGTTCAAATAATAAGATTAAAAATGACTCTAAGAAAACTGCACATAATCGACATTTTCGAATTGTAACCTCCAAATTTTATAATTATTTTCTAATTCGCATAATAAGGGTAAGTTTTTACAAGATTGTCTATTCCAAAAAATTGTAAGTTTTCGAATTATAGCCAATTTAATATTTTTATATGGCGATTTTGCTGCGGATTAAATCCAGTTACTCCTATAGTTGTGTAGAAATTACTTTGTCACATTCTCCATAAATTAAAATCACGTTTAAATAATCTTCGTTTGTATACATAATTTAAGCGCCCCTGGCATGTTTATTAATAATTTTCAAATGGTAAGTGCCAGCTTCATACATCTTAAAAATTCCGATATACATCTGCCCCCATCCCTGCCCCATTCACGCCGGATGAGATCAGATATCTCGTGGGGTACGGTACGCACTCCCCAATCGGTAGGTCATACCGTAATGCGAGAAACCAAAGGTTGATAGCCCTCGGGGGAGCATTGTATGGCGGAGCATCGTGGTTCGGAGCCCACGTTAAGCTGAAATGGCCCTATCAGACGAACAAAGACGATTAAATTGAGAAAAAAAGTGATGAATCAATCTGTTGAATTAAGGCAAAGTGTCAGTGTCGACTGATATACCTAGTATTTCCGTTGATATTTTAGAAACACTAAAGTTTACGTTTTAACCTGGATTAAAAATATAATGCGCCATAAATTTTGCATTTGTTCTCCTCAAACTAGCTGGGTCATTGACCTACCATCTAATTAGTAATTCGAATTAATTTTGATTTTACCAGATTATATATCTTATTGATTACAATTAATACTATTATGTTATTGATTGAAAATTACTAAAAATACCTTAATAAGTAATGTTTACTTAAAAAATAAACATTTAATTTAATTTCTTGTTTATGCATGAATTTAATGACATAATTGTTTGTGTCAAAGCTCTTAAACTTTTCAAATCCTGCTTTTGGACCCTGAATATTATTTATTATTATTTTTTAGTTTTTTAGTTTTTGTTATTTTTATTTCTTATTTAAAATATTTTTATTTTCATTTATATATATTTTTTTTTTTTTTAATAAAATTTGTGTGTAAATAAGTTGAGGGTGATGTGTTATATTTTTTATAGGTGGTCCATTTATTCAAGCAAATTCAAGGGAAACAGTACTACGAGGGCTATAAAGAAAAAGAAGTGAAGGTATAAAAAAACTTATTTACATACAAGAATTATTTTAGTTTTAGTTTACTTTTAATTTATTTTTTTTATTTTTCCAATTTAAAACAGGGGTTATACAGATTGTTCAGAAGCAATTGGTCATAAATGCTAGTAGGTATACGTATTATAGGAGAAGTAGAAACAATGTCATTAGGTACTTCATATAAATCTTTCCCCTATCTAGCTGCCTTTATTTATATGCAGGGTTTCAAAGCTTATATTAAATAATAAAATTTTAGTTTTTCTGCATTGAATTTTTTTGACGACCCCGAAATTTGGGTGACCTCAAGCTCTCGTTATTGAAATTGGAATTTGAAAATGCTTTATTATACAGGTACTTTCGAAATTAAATTTTAAAATTTTTATTATTTCTGTGTAAATAACTACCTGGGGGAATATCATTAAAGCATTTTCGTATTAATTCTACAACACTAGAACTTAAAATCGGAGAAATATTTTCAGACCTAACCAGTGATTTTAACTGGTGCCACACATGCTCTATGGGGTTAAAAATGCAATAATAGGGTGGGAGCCGTAGCACTGTATGTCCAATTTCTTCTGCCAATGTGTCACAAACATATACTTTTTTTATACAAAATGTCGTTAAAACTGCTAAAAGATCACTTTTTTATAACTTTCTTCAAAATATATATCATTCGCCGCCATGTAGTTCTGAATCTCCAATTTTGTATTATTTGAGCTTGGAGCTTTATGTAATTGGCGACTGTGATAGCTCGCATTGTCCATTACTATCACGCTATTCTGAGAAATGTTTGGTAAAAGACAATTCTTGAACCATTCCTCAAAAACTCACAAGTTTTACCACAAAAAGATATTTAAATATAAATTAAGCAACCTAACCTACCTGATGTGCCTATATTTAATTATAATTATTACAATCCGGTCCTTTCCACATAATAATAACAATGGGTCATAAATAATGGGATGGCCCCAGGTACTTTTACTGCAGTCATTAAGTTATATTAATTTTTCGTGAAACTATCTTTACATCATTTGGAACAAGAATTTCGTCAGTCATTCTTCCCCCGGTTCAACTGTATATCTCGGATACTTATGTTGTTTTTCTCAGTGATATTGACGTGTAGCTGTCGCTTTTACTAGTCTGTACCCGTTGCCGTCTTGCGCAAGCGCAATGGTTACCCGTCAACGATAAAAACAAGCCTTATATTGTATAGTTTGTCGACTCCCGCGATATCCATACAGTTTATTACTTTAAAAGATAATAATTTCTTATTACACCCATAAACGAGTGTTTTAATTGCCTCTAATTACTCCGAGAGATACTTTATATGACATGATGGTTGTACATAACATATCTGCAACTTTGTATATAAGATGATTTATTAATATTATCGATCGTCTCGCAGAGTTTGCTTTGCTCAAACATGGCAAGCTTAATACGGAGCATAAGGATATTTATTTCTTACACTTACATTTAAGCTAACATGAGCCATTAAGTTTTACTGCTGTACATATTAAATTAATGTTACTAAAATTATTTTATAATTTTATGGCGATTATGCTGGTAGTTTATATTGTGCAACAGGGGCGGATAAGGGATCTATTAAAGGGGCGCAACAAACTGGAAAGTTCCACATTGCATTTGTGGGGTTCAGGGTAAAGCGAGGTAAGTTAATTTTTTCAGGTTTATGATATGGCGAATTTTCGTTTATCGACGAAGTTGTAAGTGTCCCGTTTTCGACACTTTTATAGGGTATCTCCGTAATTGTTAGTGCTATGAAAAAGTAATGTAGATGTCATGTGCCCTTTTTGGGTCCAACTTAAAATGATAAAATCAAAATTTGAAAATTTTCGCTTGCTTAAGAGATACGGGGGAAAATCAAAAAATTGTCAAATTAAAATTACCATATATTTTCTTAGTTATAAGAGATACAGAAAAATGTTTTATACATAAGTTTCTTTATGATGATTGTTGAATAATCTGCAGTTTTCAGAATCAGAAAGACCTAACCTCAATTTTTTTAATGGAATACCCTGTATATTTTAATATAAAAAGATAGCATTTTAAATTCTCTTTTCAAATATATAACACACCATGGATGACATTACTTTCCTATGCGATTTATTGAAACTTTATGACTTTAAACCACAGTAGACCATGAAACAAAAGCTAACATTCTAGTTGTTATTAACATTTAACGTCAAATTCATTTTTACATATTCATTTGTGAAAATGACTCATCAACATTTGAAAAATTTTATATGATATCAGTTTGTATTGAAATTGGAAAAACGAAGAAATGGCGCAAAATTTGTATTTTGTTCGCTATCCGGAAAGACGGCAACCATTTAAGGACATAACCTGAACATTTGCGATGATTTCCGTTATTCTTTACCTTCATCTGAATCTTTTATTTCGTTTCAAAGTAATACAGTTTAAATAAATCGCCTAGGAAACCAATATGTGTTAATATATTTGAAAAGAGAATTTAAAATGCTATATTGTATGATGTTGATTAAAATATACAGGGTGTTCAATTTAAAAAAGTGAGGTTAGGTCCGATAACCTTTTTACACGCCCCGTATACTTACTCTGGAAACGGCAGATTATTCAACAATCATTATAGAGAAACTTCTGTATAAAACATTTTTCTGTATTTCTTTTAACTAAGAAAATATAGGGCAATTTTGAAGTTGACAATTTTTTGATTTTCCCCGTATCTCTTAAGCGAGTGAAAATTTTCAAATTTTGATGTTACCATTTTAAGTTTGACTCAAAAAGAGCAATGACACCTTTATTACTTTTTTGATAGCACTAACAATTACGGAGATACCCTATAAAAGTGGAGGGGAGCTATTGCTTGTCAAAGGGTAAGAAATGTCATTTCAAAGGCCACTACTTCAGTTAGGGTACATTTTAGATAGAAAAAACATTACAAAACAGCAACGATCAATTTGAATGAGTTTGACAGAATTTGAAAATGTCATAAATAACAATTTTTCTTTTTTTGAGCCACTTGTAGTTATGTTTTACCATATTTTATGTATTTTAGATAACATAGTAGCTATAGAACTTTGCCGTCCTAAACGGCCACTCTATATTATGATGTACAGAGTGTCCATTTGAATACTTCCCATCCTTCATATCTCGGTTCCCTTAAATAATATTAAAAATCGGAAAGATAACTTAATTGTATTGTGAAGAGGACCCTTGTAAGATTATTTACAACCTTATTAATCTCCTGGTGGTGGTATATGTTACCCTTAAAATCTTAAATGGGAGGGGGTCAAGTGGAAAATCATTCTAAGGGTCGTTTAAATCTCTTTCCATATATATACGCTAAAAAAAAACAGGCAGCAGTTTTCTCTAAAAAGGTTAACATTACAGAACCGGATATAGTCATGGACGGACACGCAATCCCACTGGCTTCATCTATTAATTTGCTGGGCGTCAGTCTGGGAGGATATATGTATTGGCATAACCACGTTGTGGCAATCGCCAAGATAGCTTCTCAGAAACTTCGTGTACTCTTCCGAACCAGAAAGTTGTACACACCTCAACAACTTTTGACAATGTGCAAAGCCCCGATTCGACCATCACTAGAGTACTGCTCTAATGTCTGGAGCTCTGCACCCAAACATACTCTTTGGCTACTGGATTCTATCGAAAGGAGGGCCATTCGTCTGATTGGAGACCACGAGCTGACGAAGAGCCTCGACAGCCTAGAACATCGAAGACAGGTTGGGGATTTGACTGTTACAGATATTTTCATGGAAAGTTCTCGGCTGACCTTGTCCTCTTAATTCCGCCCCGAGCGACGAATAGCAGAAATACCTACGAACCACTGCCGCCCATCGATATGTGGTTAAGCTTAGTACTCCTCGAACTTCAACTTAAGAATTATTTCATCTGGAGGACTTCATCCTTATGGAACGACCTTCCCGAGGTCTTTTGAATATATCCTCCATCGATTTAAAACCAACGTGAATCGCTTTTTGCGCACACGCACCACTCCCAGAGTGCCCTAAAGGATTTTTCCTATAGTGCTTGTGTTTGACCATAAAAAAAATGAGGGGAGCAAAACACATCAACCAATTTTTGAGTTCCCACGCTTGCCCTTTAATCGTAAAAATGTGTCAATTCAAAATTAAGGATTGACGGAGTTCTTGTAGTTTCTCAGGAATAAAATGGACAGTTCTTTAGTCAATTTATTCCAGGTTTAGTTTCCACCCTGTATATAAAGAAATAATGGAAAACAAACCCTAACAAGCACCTTTTTCCTCTGTACAATCAAATCAATTTGATATTTCACCTCCATTCCCTTGTTCCAAGTTTTCGTTTTAACTCTAAACAGGCAACATTAAAAATAATTCTGACACATAAATGAAATAAATATTATAAATAAATTAAAACACATTTAAGCACAGACAAGTTTTTACACCGATTATATTTGACCACTTTTTAATGCAGTTATTTGATTGCTGGAATAAATATGTCAATTAATATAAAATAAATCAAAAATAGAAGGGAAATCACCTAAATAACGTTTATATAGATTTAACAATTTGCCAGCCAGTTATTATTCTAAATAATCGTGGGAAAATTATTTCACTTTTTCAGCGATAGTTAGCGCCAGCAGCTGATTGGTCGATTTTAAATTATTTAAATTTTTGGTTCGATATATAATTGCATCCATGCATGTTTTACTAAAGATGAAGAAAAACTTTATATTTCTCGCAGTCTTTAATTTTCATGGAAATATTTAAAAAATTTATAAAGAAAAATTAAATTCGTTGTCTATTAAATTGTAATATTCATATCAAAGGGTTTCTTGTTATATTTTAAAATCAGACCACGATATATTTTGAAATGATAGAGAGTATATACAGGTTGACAAGTGGATCTATGTCTCCGACGTATCCGTAAGGGGAAAGCAATATCTTTTAAAACATGGTCTAGTCATGGGCGTGCTATTATTATTTTAAATAATGTATGCATGTGTGTAATGTTTAGTTTTGGTCGCATTAATATCACTTTCTATCTTTCGCTTAAGTGGCAATTTAAATATATTGATTTGTGATTCCTCTTCTCCTACTCTATGAACATTTGCAATCACTTCACGGATCTAACTGTAAAGGTTGTTACCAGGAGTATACTCATTCTTTATCACAAAGTTCAAAATTTTAAAATAACATCTTAAAACACTACACAATGAACACTTATTTATAAAACACAATTTAATACACTACAATAACTATTGCCCTCTCTATCACTGCGCAACTGGGTGGGTACATCCATCAAATATCGGATATCGCCGAACAAGCCCGATGGCCCTTCGGGTGTCTCACGATACGCATGCGCTATCAACTGTCTGGGATATAACCTATCAAATTAGCTCTAGCTATGTTGCCATATTTTTAGATTAAAAGTACTTTAATCAAAAAAATATATTATTTTGCATTTAAATATCACAATAAATAGTATGAAAGGAAAGTTTTAATAGTATTGAAACTATAATGAAATATTGGTTTCTCATATACCGATTACAATTTATTTTAAATGCGTAAATGTAATTTTAGGTTTTGATCGGTAAGAGATTATTAAATTCAAATTTAATATATGCGACAATATTGTTAACCCAAGACATTTTTTTGCCACCATTCCTTTCGTAGCTACAGTTAAACTTGTCGACCTGTACATGATCTTTCATTTAAAATAACAAAATTTGATTCTACAGAGCAAGGTTCAGGTCAAAACATGTTATAGACTTATTAATAATAATGATGGCCTTCTAATAGTCGAAACGTGTTGAGTAGATAATTGTTTATTAGATTTCTACAAACATAATTATAAGTACATATGATATTCATATGAAAAAGTTTTGCATCATGAACTCTTTGTACCAGATTCTAAAGATTCAGATAAAACTCTATAGTCAAACTGCAGGTTACTATTTTATCACATCTCATTAAATAATGCACAACCTCGACAGCCTAGCCTAGAACATCGAAGACAGATTGGGGATTTGACTCTCTTGTACAGATATTTTTATGGAAAGTGCTCGGTTGACCTTGCCCTCTTAATTCCGCCCAGAGCGGCGAATAGCAGAAATACATGACGAACCACTGCCGCCCATCCATATTGGGTTTAGCTTAATACTCCTCGAACTTCATTATTTAAGAATTCTTTCATCTGAAGGGCTTCATCCTTATGGAACGACCTTCCCGAGGTCGTTTTTCCCAATGAATCATGCTCATTCACAACCAACGTGAATCACTTTATTCGCACACGCACCACTCCCAGAGTGCCTTAAAGGATTTTTCCTATAGTGCTTGTGTTTGAACATAAAAAAAAACAGTACGAAGAAAAATATGTGACACGCTCTTAAATTATCACGAAGAAAATGCGGGTCCGAATAAAATTAATAATATAATTTAATAATTCGTTTTGTATACATTAGGTACTTCTGTATTCTATTACAAAAGTACCGTTATATAATCATAATATTAAATTAATCTCAACTACATGTTAGTTAAGTTCATTTATTCCAACATCTCGTGCAGATAAATATATATGTGGAAAATGCATAAACAAGTTTATTGCAAATACTTTTGAAAAATTATAACTAACTTCCAATCTAACTGTATAAATAATAATAATAATAATAATAAATAAGTGTGTGGTTATTTTACAGTGTAACCGGAAAATACATCTTGGGATTTTTAAAATTAAGCAAGAAACTACGACCGCATTTATTAATTTAATTTTCATATCAATTTTGTTCGCCTCATAGGGCCATTCCCGAGGAGACATATAGCTTAACGTGGACTCCGTACCACGATTCTCAGTCATACCTCAGTGATACGCTGTTCCCACAAGGACTATCAATCCTTGGTGTCTCGCATTGCGGTATGATCTACCGATTGGGGAGTGCGTGCCTTACCTCACGAGCTCACGCCTCTCCCCGCTGTTCACGCTACTGTAAAGACAAATTCCGGTTAGTTTTAACGGCTCTACGAAGAGCGGAACTCCATAAGAGATACAATTTAATGAAGTGTTTGTTTTAGTGTAGGATGTCAAATTTAACGAAACAAGTTTAATGATATATTTTATGGAACCTATTAAACCGGTTAACAAATTATTTTGAATTTGTTTACACTTCAATCATCAATTTAGACCTAATTATTTCTTGTTAGTTAATGAAAGGCATCCCTTAGCAAAAAACAGACTACAACGTTGCCATATACAGTGAAACCTCCCTCAGGCGGACACCTACGGGACCGTCTAAATGTGTCCGCCTATTAGAGGTGTCCGTCCATGGGAAATCTGTTATTAGGTAATATGTAAATGCAAAATTATTACTATGTATGTACAAATAAACATAACATAACAAAAATACACTAGTTTTAGTTAGGATGTAGTACTAAAAAAATCTAATAACGTAGTTTGACGTATTTGCGTTTTATACTTGCAATCTAGAAAATGTAATTCCAAGTCTGATAACAATTCCATTGCTGTAGAGTCACCTCTATTCTTTGCATACTCTTATAATTCCTTTGCCATACTAATGGCTTGTTGATACTTGCTGACATTTGTTTGATTACTGCATTCAAGTTCTTCATCAGAGTCGTCAGATAGTGATATGGTTTCAGTTTGGACTACATAATCGGTAGGAATGGGGGCACTATCATCTCCTAATAGCACATTGCTATTAGTGTTAATGAACTCGCCCAAATCATTGTTATCAAATTACAAACTTCCACAACATCAATATTCTCTTTCAGACTCAAAGCGCGCAATTTTTGTGCCATTGTTTACGATTTTAACCTTACAACTCACAAATAAACGGCGGACTGCTGTCGGGGCATCACACATACTTTCATTCGGCGAAGTTATTTCGCGCTGCCACGCATACGCGATTGGTTGCCGGTCTGTCTCCAGAGAGTTTTTGCACCAAATTTTTGTTCGTTTAAAGGCGGGATTTCGCACTCTTTGTATGAAAACAGCCTGTCCGCGTCCGCGCCAACGTGCGTCCGCCCAAGAGAAGTTGGGAATTTCATATACCTAGTTCCGGACTATGAAAAAATGTCCGCTTAATAGAGATGTCCGCTTATTAGAGGTTTCCGTTATGAGAGGTTTCACTGTACCTGAAGATAATTAAAAGAGATTTCTTTTATTCATTTAAATATTTTTTATTTAATTATGTGGACATAATTTTTACAAATACAACGATTTTTACAACATAACTAACGGCAACAGCCTGATTCTTTGTTTGCATTCCTTCTGGAAAGGAGAATATATTATTTTTTACGACGAATGACTATTCTCTATTATGAAAATGACTTACTATACTTAAACCCGCAAATCCTAAGATGAAGACACTTTCAAAAAAAAAAATAACCATAAATGTCGCTTTTAATTAATAAGCGAGAAAAATATCCTTATGTCGTCTACATGAAACCACGTGGGAGGCACCGGCGAGAGATGTAAACAATCAATGTGCTAGTTCAGTTACGCAGGAACCTGCCGCGTATCTTTGATACTACCCACCCGTGTAATTAGTACTCTATACATTTCGATTATATTTCGAAAAACTGTAAAAGCCGTATTAGAGTCGGCAATTTTTGTCTCTTGCGCCAGCAATGGCATTTATAATTGCACGTTCTCGATCAGCTTGCACAATACTGCTCGCATTGCCGGCGCAATGCGAGAATGGAATCCGTATTACAGTCGGCAATTCTAGCCTTCTGGCAATTCAAATTGGACGGATTCATGCGCAGTACACCGTTCTCGATCAGCTGTCTCGCATTGCCAGAAATGGGGCACGCGCCATTTTCATTGCCATTGCCGGTGCGGGTCTGGGTAGTGGGTAGAGATGGATTATTTTGTTATTTTTAACTGTTTATTAGTTGGTCAAAGCAGACGAACTGGTACTTAAATTAACAGTTCACATTCTTTATTAAGCACATGTACTGCTAATTCGTAGCAACTTTTTTTGTCATTGTAAGTAGCAGTAGCTGCTTTAAGTGGCTAGTCAAATCGAACAGGTTTGCCCATCTCTAATTCTGGGAATATTTTAAGGATTTCGACACTACCAACTGCTGTTCTGACTGTTGGCAATGCGCCAGCTGATCGAGAACGGTTTACTGTGCATGAATACGTGCAATTATAATTGCCATTGCAGGCGCAAGAGAAGAATTGCCGACTCTAATACGGCTTTAACAAAACTTTATTTATTATTGTTTAGGGCCACGGCCATAGTTCCTACACAACTTATCCCATAAACGTGAGAAACTCATGTTTTTCATCATAAATGTTAGTAATAACGCTCAATTACATACATACACGTTCGAACGGAACTAAACTACATCTAGTTTCGATGTAGTTGCGATCCCGGCTCGTATTTCGCCGACCCAAGAAAAATAAATCAGCTCACAGAAAACGGATAACATATGATAAAACGATATAGATCATACACTGGGAAACTGTCGGGTCATAAATAGTATACGATCGCGGTGTCAGAGGGCGCGGCTCGCCGATATTATACTTAGCGCGAAGAATTCTTCGCGAAGTCACTAATTACCCGGCAATATATCACTATATAAACAGCAAGTACGGCGCTTGGAAGTGTTAAAACACTAAAATATATTAGTTCCTCTAGCCCGACTTCATTTACATTCGGCCGCCCATAATGGTCGGTCGGGGAGGTAGCTGAGAATTATTCCTCGGATTTACATAAAAGTTGGAGTAGATTCCCCGACAAGGTACGGGGGGGTATTTGAGAAATATTCCGTCGTAAATTGAAAGGTGATATTTTGCTTTTTTATACAGCGTGTGTGAAAATATTGACACCATACGGATTTTTTATATAAATTTTAAGGGTAACATTAATTTACAGGGTACAAACAAATTTATTAGAAAAAAGTTGTTAACAATCAAATTTAATGTCAAATAAACAGCCATCTGCGAAGAAAAAATTATGTTCATCTAAACTGCTGGCCATTTGCTTTCGAGCAAGAAAAATTTCGCCTAAATTTAAAAGTTAATATATTCTGAACCAGATATGACATCGATCTCCGGTTATTAATGGTTGATAGATTTGTCCCTTAGGAAACAATTTCCAAAGTTGGATTGTCTTAAACTGTCAGAAAATTTTATATACAGGGTGTTAAAGAGGACGATGATTTTTGCTCCAATTTCAATAGCATGTAACTTTCACAATAATATTTTTAAATTTTATCACTATACGTCAATTGAATCACTGGTTCATAGCAAAGAAAGTAATATGTCAAATTTTTTATATCTGCTATATTTTAAGAGATACCGATTTTTTTTAAAAACTTTGCTTTTTTCAACTTTTTGTTAGCTAGATCCCACTGTGCGTTGTATCGTGCAAACTTTGCAAGTGATTATTATACCTTCTGAAAAGCATGTTTATGTTCAGTAACAACAATTGTACCTAAATGTTGTGATGTGCAGTGGCGTACTTATAATCACTTATATGTCTATGCTTTATGAATATCTCACAATTTTTTTGTATTGGAAAGTACTCGCCCCTAGATTAGGCAAGTTTGTCCTTATTTTTTAGTTTTTCATATCGCGCTACAGGTATATTATTATACAGTGTCTACAAAATTTAAAAAAGATATTTTTTTTATTTAATTGTTTGGTTTGACGGCAGCTAGCGTTATTTAATATTAAAGTGCCTTTCAATGTAAGTTTAATTTTAGGAATAGTGTCGTGTTAGAAAGTTAGAAATTAATAATTACATTTTTTCACACAATTAAACAAAAAAATTATCTTTTTTAAAATTTTGTAGACACTGTATAATATACCTGTAGCGCGACATGAAAAACTAAAAAATAAGGAAAAACTTGCCTAATCTAGTGGCGAGTACTTTCCAATACAAAAAAATTGTGAGATACTCATAAAGCATATACATATAAGTGATTATAAGTACGCCACTGCACATCACAACATTTAGGTACAATTGTTGTTACTGAACATAAACAAGCTTTTCAGAAGGTATAATAATCACTTGCAAAGTTTGCACGATACAACGCACAGTGGGATCTGGCTAACAAAAAGTTGAAAAAAAGCAGTTTTTCAAAAAAATCGGTATCTCTTAAAATATACCAGATATAAAAAATTTGACAGATTACTTTCTTTGCTATGAACCAGTGATTCAATTGACGTACAGTGATAAAATTTAAAAATATTATTGTGAAAGTTACATGCTATTGAAATTGGAGCAAAAATCATCGTCCTCTTTAACACCCTGTATATAAAATTTTCTGACAGTTTAAGACAATCCAACATTGGCAATTGTATCCTAAGGGACAAATCTATCAACCATTAAAAACCGGAGATCGATGTCATATGTGGTTCAGAAAATATTAACTTTTAAATTTAGGCGAAATTCTTCTTGCTCGAAAGCAAATGGCCAGCAGTTTATTTTGTTTTGCCGAGAATGTGGAAAACATGATATTTTTAAAGGTAAAGTAATGTACAGTGAAACCTCTCATAACGGACACCTCCAATAAGCGGATATCTCTATTAAGCGCACATTTTTTCATAGTTCGGAACTAGGTATATGAAATGCCATGAAAATCAACCTCTCTTGGGCGGACGCGGACAAGCTGTTTTCATACAAAGAGTGCGAAAACCCTCCTTTAAACGGACAAATTTTTTTTTTAAGTATTTGAGAGACGAATAAGTACGGTGCAAAAACACTCTGAAGACAGACCGGCAACCAATCGCGTATGCGTGGCAGAGCGAAAGGACTTCGACGAATGAAAGTATGTGTGATTCCCCGACAGCAGTCCGCCGTTTATTTGTGAGTTGTAAGGTTAAAATCGTAAACAATGGCACAAAAATGTCGCGTTTTGAGTCTGAAAGAGAATATTGATGTTGTGGAAGTTTGTAATTTGATAACAATGATTTGGGCGAGTTCAATAACATTGATAGCAATGTGCTCTTAGAAGATGATAGTGACCCATTCCTACCGATTATGTAGTCCAAACTGAAACCACGTCACTATCTGACGACTCTGATGAAGAAGTTGAATGCAGTAATCAAACAAATGTCACCAATTATCAACAAGCCATTACAATGGTAAAGGAATTATAAGAGTATACAAAGAATAGAGGTGACCCTACAGCAATGGAATTGTTATCAGACTTGGAATTACATTTTCTAGATTGCAAGTATAAAACGCATACACGTCAAACTACGATATTAGATTTTTTTAGTATTACATCCTAACTAAAACTAGTGCATTTTTGTTATGTTATGTTTATTTGTACATACATATACATAGTAATAATTTTGCATTTGCATATTACCTAATAACAAATTTCCCATGGGCGGACACCTCTTATTATGCGGACACATTTAGACGGTCCCGTAGGTGTCCGTCTAAGGGAGGTTCCACTGTATATGATAAATTGTTATTAGAGTTTAATTCAATAGTTCTCGTGTTCGTAAACGCTTCATCATCATTCTTAAATAATACAATGCCACTACGACTGATTCGTCTTCACTTGACGAAGACATCTTATACACTAGTTGATTATTTTTGCAAACTAGAAAGTACAAGACATCAGGTCACCTATGAAACAATCAGGTGTCAAAAGAAAACGTCAATATGATTCTTAAAACTTAATTGACTGAAGATGCATAAATAATAATCAAGAAAAAGTAGAAAGTGTGCTTATTGTTTGCAATGAAGTATTTAAAATTGAAAACGCTGCTCGAATATTTAGAAAACCTCGTTAAATGCATTGAAAATGATGGTGGCACAGATGAAGCCTAATAATTGGAAACCCTTTTTTGTTTTCTTTTTAATATAATGTTTTCCAGATTTGGCACAAGAAAAAATACGTGAACTTTTTTTTTTTGTTCGTGTATGACGAATTATTTTCTAATAAATTTTTTCCTGTTGTCCGGTTTGTTCAATTCTCTGTAATTGTCTTTTCCATTGATTGACGCCATTAAACAATTTTTAAAATATATTTTTTTCAGATTATTATTACGAGCAAGCTCTTCTTTGGATGTTAATAATGTTTTTCTGAAACATTTGGTCAGAAAATTTTGTCATAAATCATACTACTACCTTCCCGGTAAAATATCGTAAGTCAATATGGCTATAACTGTGTCGCTTACGATGTTCTGAACCGAATGAAATATCAAAAAATATGTTTTTTGTTCAAAACATAAGCGGCTTTAACCTGTAAGTCCCAACTACAGTGAAACCTCTCATAACGAACATCTCTGATAACCTGACATCTCTATTAAGCGGATATTTTTTCATAGTCCGGAACGAGGAATATGAAATTCCATGAAAATCAACCTCTCTAGGTCGCACTCTCCTTTGCATGGGCGGACGCGGACAGGCTGTTTTCATACAAAGAGTGCGAAGATCTCCTTTAAACGGAAAAAAAAATTTTTAAAGTATTTGGGAGCCGAATAAGTAAGGTGCAAAAACTCTCTGAAGACAGACTGGCAACCAATCGCATATGCGTGGCAGCCCGAAAGTATGTGGGATTCCCCGAAAGTAGTCCGCCATTTATTTGTGAGTTGTAAGGTTAAAATCGTAAACAATGGCAGAAAAACATCGCGTTTTGAGTCTGAACGAGAAAATTGATGTTGTGGAAGTTATACGTTTGATTTTTATCAGTACTACATCCTAACTAAAACTAGTGATTTTTGTTATGTTTAATAAATGTTTATTTGTACATACATACATATTCATAGAATAATTTTGCATTTACATATTGCCTAATATTAAATTTCCTATAGGCGGACACCTCTATTAGGCGGCCACATTTAGACAGTCCCGTAGGTGTCCGCCTAAGAGAGGTTTTACTGTATTTGAATAAAGAAATAACTTATTTTTATGACTTGTTTAAAATAAGTACTTATTTTAACCTGCCCTGTATGATATCGCATTCGATCTTATTACTTTTAAATTAATTTTACGGGGAACTTATACTTTTGTAAATATTTCTTGCATATTTGATTTAAAAACGATAAAGTTATTCAGAAAAGAATAATATTGTCACTTATTTGAACCGCTGCGCGCCGTATAATTATGTTCAGTTTTTTTTTTTTAAGTCGCCCCCCGTATCGAAGATTTATTCCAAGGATTTACATAGAAGTCATAGAACCATGGCGCATCGCACGTCATATAAGGGCGCTTTATAAGAATGGATATATACAAAGTCTTCTTCCGTAGAGCGATTTTTTAATCTCTGTAATTAAAATGAGTTTCCTGAAAACTTCGCGTGTACGTGTGTTTATTTTCCTTTTGTACGAAAAGTTTGAATCGATTCTTGCCATAGAGCGTAGGGTATTTTTGTTAATAATAGTGGAATTTGGTATTAGAGAAAATAATAATAATGTGTTCTTGAAGTAATTAGTGACCATACTGATAAGTTACCAAAAGGGTAAACTCGTTGGATACAGGCCAGTAAAACAAACTTAAAAGATCAAATTTTTATAAAAAAATTCATAAAGATACTGTGAAACTTTATTTATGTAATTTTAACTCATATATTCGGTTCTGTTTAATTTGTCGAATTTTTCGCTTTCCCAATTTTTCTAATGAAAAAAATGCATTTTTTTTTTTAATATTTCAATAATAAAAATGTGTGGCCGGTCACCATAGAACTTTGAGGCACAAAACCTTAATTTTCGGAAGTTTGTTACATAGAACCTCATAAGCATAAGCATAGCAAGCGAAATGTCTATTGAAAAATATACACAACTCCACTGAACTTAACCACTTATTTCTATATCTTGATGATGGCAAATTATTGTGAAATTGCCATCAGGTCGCAATAAAATTAAAACTTTAATAACAGTGCAGGTGCAACCAAATGTAGACATCCAATTTCAAATATTATGCACACAGTAATAGTGGCATGCGGTAAGAATCGAAAGAAGGGAAATAAATAAAACCTACCTGTATTGCTTGTATGTTTTTTTCTGCTTCTAATATAGCATCTTGACTACATTATTTTTGAAATCGGCCGAAAATCTGGCCTGTCTTGTTCCATCGGACACGAACTCGCATACCTCCCAATAAGCTTTTTCAGTGTCATACTTATTTTGAGAATTTGAGTATGTCTCTTATATAATTTTCGTATTACTTTCCTCGGTTTTACACATGTATCTAAAATCGTTGGCTATTGCAGTGATCTTCGTTATTGACTTTGGTACAATAAATAATTTTTTATATCTACGACCTTTATAATGTTAATCACGTCCGTTAGCTGCTGACGTGGTTTTGTCTTATTTGATCTACATAATCTCGATTTGAATCGTACTGTATTACAGGTATTGATTTACCATCGTGCCGATAAAAAACTCTTAGTCACTTTTGAAATGAAAATCCAATTTTCAGTTAACGTTTCGGTTAATTTTATTTAAACCATCGTCAAAACTATTTTAACATAAATAAAAAAGGCGTGTAAACAAAATTAAAAAGAAACAACGTGTTTTGATGGGGTTTAAAAACAAAATTCCTATTTTATATTACAGATTAGTCATGTTTAAATTTAAACAACATTTAAAATGTTGCTTCTTTTTAATTTTGTTTACACGCCTTTTTATTTTTGTTAAAATAGTTCTGAAGATGGTTTCAATAAAATGAACCGAAACGTTAACTGAAAATTGGATTTTCATTTCAAAAGTGGCCGAGACCCAGGAACCAACTACCTATAATTTGTTAAAAAACGGTCAAGAAAACAAAACTATAATTATTGTAAAGATTTTATTGTAAAATTTCCTATAAAATATAGCATTAATTACATTTTTTATTAGTAATCCGTACCAAAATAATATTGTAAACATAATTTCTTAATAATTTAAACAAATATTGTTAGAATTTCTAATAAATTTAGTAAAATCAAGTAAATACCAAGATATATATTAAACTTTAACAAACACTATAGTAAAATTATTACACTAGTAAGAGTTATTGTACGATTTCGTGTAAACTATTGTATTATCATTATTAATCCGTACCAAAATAATATTGTAAACAAAATTTACAAAAAAATATAGTTACGATTTCTAATTAATTTGTCAAAATCAACTAAAATGTATTGTAAATTTTAAAACGAATTTAAGTGAAAATAATTTATTTATAACTCCAGTAGGTAAATATTTTTAAATGCATGGTACATTTTACTGATGACTATTATATTGTAAAAATGAATAAGTTTAAATAAAGTTGTAAAAATGTCTTTTACAAGAATGGAAAGCTTAAATCAGATGCAACGGATCAATTAGCACTCGTAATTACCAAGGAGAACGGTGGAGCTGGTAAGAGAAAGCATTATATTGATCGCGTGTCCCGAAATTTTATAAATAATTTAGTTTACAGAAGATTTTAGTAAGATTTACAAAAGATTATAGTAAATTTTACAAAAATAAAGGTAATAAATAGTTTGGTAATTTTTACAAAAAATTGCTGTTAAAATTATTCCAGTGACATATAGAGCCATAAATTATGGTTAGTTTCACTATTTTTATAGTAAAGTTAACTAAGTTTCACGTGCCGTGTATAGAACAGAAAACAAATTTGTAACTAATACTTATTAAAATAACTGATTTTGATGATTATAGTAAATTTATTCAAAGTACTTTCGTTTAGAAACTTAAAAAATGTGGAACCACACGAAACATAAAATAGAAACAAATAATGTAAATATTTTAGTTCTGCTATTTTCGTCTAATACACTGAAATTGTATTTCGTTTCCCAAGAAAAAACGTTGGCGTTTTATTCCTTTTCATTAACCAATGAAGCAAAAAGACATTAAAAATAACAAGTATGTCGTGTACTATTAATAATAAAATAATTTTTTTAATGTCTAACGCTTGATTAAGAGGAAAGGAGGGGGAAGTTTTGCTTCTATGTAATGCACGCCCCTGCTCTATACCAAATAATACCCTTAGCAATAAATGAAAATAACGAACTCAGGAAACAAAATTTTTTATAACGTTAATATTTTGACCTTAATAATAGTAATAATCCAAAATACGATATTCTGGCCGAAATATAGCTATATATATATATATAAAATACGATTGTACCCCTATAGAGAGTAATAATTAAAATATATTTAATTATACGTCTCCAGTTAAAGTTGAATGTACACGCCACGGAATACGGGAAAAATATTTTAATAATTCATTTTAACACATTTAAATGTGAAATTAAAACTCTTATTACAAGGAAAATTGGTGCACAGGGACGTATTGAGACAAAATTAACGGAAAAAATAACATTATTAGCGTTATTTGTAGCCCGCACAACCGACGCCGACGCTAAATCTAATATATCTAATATTTGATATGATTTTCGTCTAAGTAATCGGTTTTGAATTTTTTAATATTTTTTATATACAGGGTGTTCCTTAATGACGTGCTAATATCAGGGTGTGATTCCTTAGGTCATTTTATAAAGAAAAGTTCATATGAACATATGGCCGCAACGGTTCATTTTTTCGCTACAGGGTGTTGAATTTTTATTTTTTAGATGATTATTTTTTAATATCTCCGAAAGTACTTTAGATATTGTTTACAATTTTGTTATCTGTTAATAGGATATAGAACCACAAATTTTAGTTAGAAAAGTTATTCAATTGTTCCACCAGTGGCGTCCCTGCAAACATGTCCTCTGATATTTTTTACAAAAAGGATGGTACGGTGAACCAAGTCGAATTTAACGCTAAAAAAGCCCAGGCAGCAGTTTTCTCTAAAAAGGTTAACATTACAGAACCGGATATAGTCATGGACGGGCACGCAATCCCACTGGCTTCATCTATTAATTTGCTGGGCGTCAGTCTGGGAGGAAACATGTCTTGGCATAACCACGTTGTGGCAATCGCCAAGATAGCTTCTCAGAAGCTTGGGGTACTCTTCCGAACCAGAAAGTTGTACACACCTCAACAACTTTTGACACTATACAAAGCCCAGATTCGACCATCACTAGAATACTGCTCTCATGTCTGGAGCTCTGCACCCAAGCATACTTTTCGGCTATTGGATTCCATCGAAAGGAGGGCTATTCGTCTGATCGGACCACGGGCTGACTAAGAACCTCGACATCCTAGACCATCGAAGACAGGTTGGGGATTTGACTCTCATTTACAGATATTTTCATGGAAGGTGCTCGGCTGACCTTGCCCTCTTAATTCCGCCTAGAGCGACGAATAGCAGAAATACACGACGAACCACTGCCGCCCATCCATATGTGGTTAAGCTTAGTACTCCTCGAACTTCATTAGTTAAGAATTCTTTCATCTGGAGGACTTCATCCTTGTGGAGCGACCTTCCCGAGGTCGTTTTTCCCAACGTATATAACCTCCAACGATTCAAAGCCAACGTGAATCGCGTTTTGCGCGCGCGCACAGACGACTCACAAAGTGCCTTAAAGCATTTTCCTATAGTGCTTGTGTTTGATCATAAAAAAAAATTGCGCATTAAAAGTGTATGATCACTAAGTATTGTTGAAAACTGTTACGCTGTACGTCTGTTGTTATTTATTCTGAGCTCGCCTCTTGGCCGTATTTATGAATATCAAGACAAATAATAAAAATTATTTATAACGACAAAACTGATTAATACGTGACGGTCTAATTGAAATTTTCGCAATCGCTTTAGAATCTAATTTGCAGGCACTTTAATGGGGGCAGTTTGTAGAATGTCCTACGGCGATGCGATATTATTAAATAAATTAGTTTGTCGGGATATAAAATGTAATATACGTCCTTCAAGTTTTCCATGCACTTCCATATGAAACAGTAATAAATTGGAAGAAGTGGTCGTTACTAAGTTTTTAAAACATTTCTCTCTGTTGTGTTTATTGAACTATTCATAGAACTTATTTTTAAATTTTGGTGCACACTTGCTGGCAATTGTTATTTTGCATTGTAACAGCTTGTATAGGAGATTGAGAGAGAGAGAAAGAGCACAATGGCAAATATCAGACAAGTGTACATACGAGGTTACTAGCTTTATTACTCATCGTATCTCCTCCCGGTTTTTAAAGCCGTATTACAGTCGACAATTCATTTCTTGCGGCAACAACAATTGCACGGGGGCATGCGCGGTAAACCGTTTGCGATTAGCTAGCGCATTGCCAAAAGCCAGAACATCAGTTGGTAGTGTCGAAATCCCTAAAATATCCCCAGAATTAGAGATGGGCAAACCCGAACAAACCTGTTCATTTTAATAGTTAAAGCAGCTATTGCTGCCTAGAAATAACAGTTAGTAAAAGCTGCTTAATGAAGAATGTTCATGGCTGCTTCGACCAAATAAAACGGTTAAAAATAAGAGCTACCGAATTAGCAATTACGAGTATTTTCGTTCCCACCCACTCCTATTGTACAGGGTGTTCCAAGAAACGTGCCATGCTCGTATGTTAATTTCTTACCCGAAAATATGACAATAGATCCTATCAACATGGGTCCACAGTGCTCTCAAAATTTGTAAAAGTTAATGTCATACCTCTAGTAAACCTGCTCACATATTTTTATTGCTAAAATATGTTCTATTTTAGCCATAACACCTTCCTAACACAGCATGACAATCTTCTATACATCAAGATCATATACCCTTCCTGCTTATTATATTACATAGAAGCAGTGGCGGCTCGTGGAGGAAAATATAGAGGAAGATCAAAGTAAAAATATTCTTAAACACGCATTTAATTCACGCCAAAGACGAGGAAGTGGCACTTGCCCCCCTACTTCTTCTGAATAGCCGCCAGCCACTGCATAGAAGATCAGTAGTTGACAAGGTCACGGTATTTTCCTCCTTGTAATTGTAAATATACCTCGCTATTTTAACAATTTTAACTTTTAAATGAATTATAACTAAATAAATGCCATAAACCATCAAAATGAAACAATAATAAAAAACATAATACACTGTATATAACAAGATGTCAGTAATAAACCGAGAAGTGCCTCATTCGCAATGAAAATCTGGCTCTAGTAACGAGATAAAGAGTCGAGAAGTTTATTACCCACACTTTTTACGATCATATTTATTTTATTATACTGAAATTCATGAGAGATTGTTCGCGGAAATGAAAATCCCTTTAAATATTAGTCGAGTTCTCGTGTAAGTATTTTCATTTACTGCAAATGTAAACAATATTGAAAAGATTTTTCCTACGATTATGATTAAAGGCAATTTTGAAATTATTGGGTCAAAATCAAAATCAGCGACCATCAATATGGTTTTTGTAAGTCCGGATCAACCGGAGAGCTTCTAGCCTATGTCACTCATCTTGGGACCAACTCAATCGAACATCATGGGGAGTATCGGGCTGTTGTATTGGACATTTCTAAAGTATTTGATCGTGTTTGACATGAAGTGCTCCTAAATAAACTGCGATCCTATTGCATGCCAACTTGGTTCTGTGCATGGTTGTCTAGTTTTCTTAAGGGATTAAGGGGTTCTCTGCAAGTCTCCATTGACGGATTTCTCTCAGACATATTCACCATCAATGCCGGTGTTCTTTAAGGGCTTATATTGTCTCCCACCCACCTCGTACTTAACGACCAAAAGGTATTTTTTACTAGAAGTGAAAACCAAAATCCAATCTATAGCTTTGCTGACGACAGCACACTTGTCTCATCTTTCACTTTGACGCACATCTTCGCCAGCAGCATGAAGTATCACGCCTGATCAAAGACCTGGAATAATTTTGTCTTTGGTTCCCAGTAAGCAAGTCGAATTTAATGCTTAGATACCCCAAGCAGCAGTTTTCTCTAAAAAGGCATTGTAGAACCGGATATAGTCATGGCAAAATAAGCAATTCCACTGGCGTCGTCTGTTAGTTTGGTGGGCGTCAATCTTGAAGAAAATATGTCTCATTTTTCCAGACCAAGAAGTTGTATACACCTCAACAACTTTTGACACTCTAGAAGCCTAGATTCGACCATCACTAGAATACTGCTCTCATATCTGAAGTTCTGACCCCAAGCATACTCGTCGACTATTGGATTCCATCGAACGACGAATCACTGGCCCATCTATCTGTGGTTCTGCTTAATACCCCTCGACCATCATTGTTTAAGAACTCTTTCATCTGGAGGACGTAATCCTTGTGGAGCGACCTTCCTGAGGTGGTATTCCCCAACGAATATAACCTCCAACGATTCAAGACCAACGCGAATCGCATTATTCGCACACGCACCACTCCCAGAGTATATTAAATGATTCTTCCTATAGTGCTTGTGTTTTATCAAAAGAAAAAAAAATAATCTGGAAATGATTCTGTGTCAAGAGAGATAACACATTTGTTGTATCTCCCCGAAAACAAGCCATATTAAGTAATAATTTTCAAAAATTTACCCATGAAATTTAATTTTATTTAACTCACCCAATATACCCACTATTTGCTGCAGCTTCAAAATAACATTCACGGATTGGACTAAGGGTAGCTGCTGTTTTTCTAAAAATTGAATACTCTGACCTTAAATTTAAAATAACTTTTAATGAAAGGCAATATGTGTGCAAGTTTGGGTATTTCTAAAACTTCCCCACATTGATTTGCTTTCTGTACCTTCAAATTGAAGTATCAAGCTTCTAAATTCTCCAAATTTATCGGCATAGTACATGACAGCATACTTCTAAAAATGCGTTCTTAAAAATTAAACTCAAGTTTCAGACCAAAGTCAAGATTCTCTTCCAATCGGTGTAAAATTGCGTCGATTCTCTTACCGAAATTACCTGAAATTAAGCAAAATATTGCATTTCATATCATCAACGGCCAACGCCAATGTCAAAACTTTAATAGGAAGCTAATCCATTAATGTTCTAGGCTAGGTCATCTCTCATTTTAATGGATTAAATAAAAACTTCACTTCTTTTCAAAACTCGTCCTTTACCCTTTTCCAATTAAGATTTATATTGAGCCTGAAATAATACCTTTTCATTTTTAATATATTTCCAATGAAAGAAGTTTTAATTGAATTTTTTTTAGTTTTATTTTTATATAAGTTTTATAACTCAATATTAGAGTCTTAATAATGTATTGTTCGCAGGAAAATACAACCCGCGAGTAAATTAAATTTTATTTTCTCTCGGTCGGTTTCTTTTTTTATTTTCCCCTGGCCGGGGCCAGTGTAGTAGAAAAACTGTTGGTAATGGTGTATAATTTCGAGCAATAAAATTATGCCTTATAGGTTGTGTTTCCTTTATACATATGGAAGTTTATATTTTTCTAGTTTTAAGTTTAGATTATTACGCTCTGCAATAGACAGTACAAGACAAGGTACACGTACCTAGTAGAATTTGTCGCTTTCGATATCATGGAATTAGCGCTTTGCCATTTTGTAATGAGATACTTAAAGGTGCATAAAGCGAACCGAACGGTTCACGAGCCGGTTCTTGAGCATCTATTGGGACGGGGTTTGCGCTTCTAACTGACTCCTTTAGTGTCTTTAAGAAGCTTACATACTTTATTTTTTAAATCGAATGTCTAAATACTAGGTATTTAGGTAACACCCCTTTATTCCACGTACTACTGCGCCATACACATCTGTTTTCAGTTAACAATTGTGTATCTAGGTCAGTAGGCGAACAGTAATGCCAGGTCAAACCGTTGCTCAAACGCGACAAATGCCCTTCAGTCGAATTTTAAACGTTAAAATATTTCTAGCTTATTAAATAAGGTGTTGAATTTACCAGATTACCGTTTTTCTGCTCTGTTGTGAAATAATTTGTGCTAACAAATGTTGTGATGTGATTTCAAATTATCGTGATAGTATCATTGGTTGTGTTGCAAAACATACTACATAGTATATTAAGATACAAGTTTCATAAGACATTATCTTAGAGCACGCGTTTCATTTAGAAAACCACCCGCGAAGCGGGGAGTTTTCTAAAGTCCAAGTGCTCTAATTGTCTTATGAACCGTGTATTTTATAATACTTTTTCTTTTTTTGTCTTAAAGTCTGAAAAACTTTAAAAAATATAGTAGATTTTGTTCAATTTGAATTAATATTTTCTTTTAGGGTTGGCAATACTTTTACAATTTAATAAAATGTTACAAGTATCACTTATTCCATGATAGAAACAATTGAACACAACACAAATCTTCTTCCCATCCGTCATAATGAAAAATAAATATATAATTAAAGTTAATAAAAATGAGCCAGGAAGAAAGTTGTACTCCGTCAAAAATACGAGAAATTGTAGAAAATAATCTAGAAAAACTTTTAAAAAGAATATGCAAACCTTTGAGTTATGGTGCGAGCAGAACAAAGTTCAAAATATTGAACAAAATACTAAATGATACTATTGAACAAAATATTGTGTCAACACAGAATCTGACAGGAATAACAATTAATCCCCAGGAAATGTCTACATTAACCTAAAAATAAAAATAGGACTTTATTGAATAGAACTTAAATAGAGCATAAACTGGAAGATATTTTTATTATTTTTAGGTTATGTTATTTTATAGTTGTGACTAAATATTAGATGACGGACACCGAGTATAGGTATTTCGGATAAATATCTATTCGCAAGGTTAAAGGTTAGTATTTTAAAGTTTACTATAAAATATTTTGGTCGAATCCATAATGCCTAGAAAACTAATTTCAACCAAATCGAAGTAGGCCTAAAATTCGAACCCTACTTGTTGCCAACATGAAAAAAAAATAAAATTTCAGTTCCATAAAGTGACAACTCAATTCAATTCTTCAATTTTCAATTCTTTTGCATTTCATAATTGTGTTTTCTAAAGAATTTGAAAAATAACTGACAACGCGGGTCAATGACGTCTAGCTGACAAAAACTGACCTTCTCCTTTGTTTGTTTATGCAGGTTTCCCTAGATTTCCCACGAGCTTGTTCGCCTTTATAAATTCTTTGTGTTGCAAAACATTTTTGCCCGTCATTTCAATGAAAAGAATTGCTCAAAAAGATATCACAGAATGAAAAAGTGTTTAAATTTAGTGACTCCTTTTGATACTTAAGCTATGACAATTGAATGTTTACATCTCTCGCCAGTGCCACGTGTTTTTTTTGCTTTGACATAAGGTGGCTTATCTGGCTTATTAATTCAAATCACGATTTATGGTTATTTTCCTGCAATTCGTTTCCATCTCAGAATTTTGGGCGTTTAAATATAATAAATAATTTCCATAACACCCTTGAACCAATGGACAAGTTGGTTGATGCCAATTCGCAAGTGATTTGAGTCAATCGGCAATGTAGTTGAGCCAATGAACAATTGATTCGAGGCTTATTGTTCATGATTCTGTATTATAGTGCAACCTTTCGTTACACCGGATTCTTCAATAATCCGGCCAAACGTTTCAACTGCATTCTGTACTTTATGATCAGGATTTGATAGTACTCGGTAATTCAAGCAAACCAAAATTACAAATTACTGCGCAAAATAATAAAAAATTTAATAACTATGCTTCTGTTTTAAATAATTTTTGTTCATGTACTATTTTCTAGTTGTTTTGTATTAAATGTTTCGTTTTTCAATAAAAAAAACTGTCTTGCTTCAATAATCCGGATTATTTACTAATCCGGTAATCCGGATTATTTATTAATCCGGTAATTCGGATTATTTACTAATCCGGATGACCGCGGTTTTAATTAGTCCGGATTATCGAGGTTGCACTGTACTTACTACAAACGTCCTGTCAGTTTTTACAGTTTGGTTCGTTTGGTAGTCTTATTTTTGTATATTCAATATGCAGATGCATAGTAGTTGCCTATACAATGCATCAAACCCTAATTAAAACATATGAGAATCCTAATGAGACGAAACATGTCGCACCGCTTAAACAACACCCATCACCAGTTGGCGCATCGCGCGTCTTATTACCATCACCTCACCTAACAAATGACTTGGCTTAAATGATGTATGTTTTCAGCATAATGTTACTTGTTTCAATTTTATTATAAATTCAGGATCGGACTGGGCCGCCCCTCGGCCGGTTAAAAGATCTGGGGGCCCTGTCTACAAGCGTTTCGGTTGGTACCTAGGAATATATTTTATTTTACACCGTGAACTTCGGTTATAGTAGTACCCTCTAGTGACAAAAAATGGGTACTGTATAACCGGAGGTAAGCAATAAAAAATTAATATTTTCGTATTACTTCATCTTTCTCTTTGAATGCACAAACATCGGCTGCCGACGGACATCTTCGCAGACAACATGAAGTGTCACGGCTCAACAAAAACCTGGAAGAATTTTTGGCTTGGAGTGACAGTAACCAAGTCGAATTTAACGCTAAAAAAAAACAGGCAGCAGTTTTCTCTAAAAAGGTTAACATTACAGAACCGAATATAGTCATGGACGGACACGCAATCCCACTGGCTTCATCTATTAATTTGCTGGGCGTCAATCTGGGAGGAAATATGTCTTTGCATAACCACGTTGTGACAATGGCCAAGATAGCTTCTCAGAAACTTGGTGTACTCTTCCGAACCAGAAAGTTGTACACACCTCAACAACTTTTGACACTATACAAAGCCCAGATTCGACCATCACTAGAGTACTGATCTCATGTCTGGAGTTCTGCACCCAAACATACTCTTCGGCTACTGGACTCCATCGAAAGGAGGGCCATTCGTCTGATTGGAGACCACGAGCTGACGAAGAACGTCGGCAGCCTAGAACATTGAAGACAGGTTGGGGATTTGACTCTCTTTTACAGATATTTTCATGGAAAGTGCTCGACTGACATTGCCCTCTTAATTCCGCCCAGTGCGTCGAGACGAACCACTGCCGCCCATCAATATGTGGTTAAGCTTAGTACTCCTCGAACTTCATTATTTAAGAATTCTTTCATCTGGAGGACTTCATCCTTATGGAACGATCTTCCCGAGGTCGTTTTTCCCAACGAATATAACCTCCAACGATTCAAAACCACTCCCGGAGTGCCCTAAAGGATTTTTCCTATAGTGCTTGTTTGATCATAAAAAAAAAAAAATAATATGCACACGACATTCCCATAAAATTACTAATGCAACGGTTGTTGTTATGCGATTACGATTAATGACCCAAATAATCGTACGATTATTAAAATTAAAAGAACACATCAATTTTTATTTATATAGGTACCGTCAAAAGTGACAAAACTCAAAAAACTTAAATTTTTAGAAATCACAAAAAACTAGTTTGTTACTGGCTAAGGATATTTAAATCTATCTAAATCATAAAAAGAACATGTTAAAAATTAATAAAAAATGTTTTGTCTTCAATACCGCGAACAGAGTTCTAACTTATCTAGAAAAGTGTAAGTTTGCTCATTTAAAGTAAATGATATTTTATAAGGACTGGAACTTTTTGCCGGTCCCTGTACATTTAGGCAATGAGTCAAAATTTTATATTGAGGCGTAACTTTTCAGTTCCACCAATGTTTCCTAGCTACTTTTTATCGTATCTTGACACATAAGTGTACTTTGATCTTAGTCTTTTTCATATTTCTCAAAATTCCGAACATGTGGTATATAAATTTAAGTCTAAACGGTATGGTTTATAGACTAGAAGAGTACATTTTTTATTAGGTATTCTCTTGTCTTTAAAATGACATGTCCTTTTTCCCAATAGCTGTCAAAACAAGAAAGTTGCCAAAAATCTAATTTGAATTTCAGGTAAAGTGGCTTCTGGTGGTACAGTAGAGAAACATAAGAGAATGTTTAATAGTTTAAAAACTAATCGCCAGATGTTAAAATAAGAAATAAGTACACAACAATCGAGAACTGTCAAAAATCCAGTACTTATTCCAGTACCGAGTACAGAAGTAACCGATTCTCTTATTTTATATTTCGATATGAGTAATTCGATTTGACAACAGCACTCCGACATCGAGCACTACCTTTGAGCATACTCGGTGTTTGTCGGAATCGATATTATTCTTATTCGATAGCCAATCGCCTTCGGCGTCGGCATCCTGAATTTTAAAATGCGTGTAGCGGGTGGGGCGACTTTAGGTGGATGTTACTTTTATGCTATTAATTTTATTGTTTCTGTTTGGTATGAAGTTGGAAAATGATCCTTATTTTCAGAATCGAGTACAGAATATTCGATTATTGTACTCGACTACCTCATCACTAGTTTAGCTCGAAAAGTATTGAGTTTTCGACTCCTGGTTATATGGCTCACTACCTTTATTTTTACCATTTAAAATCACTTCTCCAAGTATCACCAACCCTGTATATATTTCACTCTCCATCCCTGTGACGTTTCTGGGCCGAGAATGTGAGACGGTGATACTCCAGAGAGCCAAACCGTTGGACCCTCATCCCTCAATCCGACGCTGCTTGTTTCAACTATATTATATATTATAATAATATATCGTTATTGTTACATGTATAGGCGCGATCGAAATGCTGCATTGTGGCATTGTTCGTTGGGGTAATTATTTCCTTTAAAGCACCGGCGTTTATTAACATATTGAGAAACGTCTGCAGACGTGGTATTAAATCGTTAAATATAAAATTTAAAATGTTATAATAACATACATCTGGCGCGGATGTGTCATGTGTAAAACAAAGCGAGAAAAGGTGCATACGATATCCATTATTATTAGTGGAAAATATATTAAGTACGTATTATTTTGATGGAGGGGAAAGTGGTTATGCGTAGTTTCAACTGCCATTCAGAGAATTTACAATAATGAAAGTAAAAAAAAAATTTTGGTCTTGAAACCAATTCATAAAAAAATCAAAACGTTTCCTTTCTCAACAGATAACAACGCTAACTTGGTTTTATTTTAACGCTATATCTCTGCGCGAATGACCCAAAGGTCGATGCACTTTCTTTTAAATAAAAAAATATTGTTATCATGTTATTTTCTTCCAGACAGTAACATATTTTCGGCAAAAAAAAATAAACGAAAATATCTTTGCTTCGTAGGCTGCTATTTTATATTTTGCCATTAAATTTGATTCTTAACTCGAATTCATTTTTTTTTGCACCATATAAATTAATGTTACTTTATTGTTAGCATTTTAGCACATTTTCTTATTTTTTGCCCACCCTGTATACAGGCTGTCCCATGTTCGACACTTTTATAGGGTATCTCCGTTATTGCTATAGTGCTACCAAAAAAGTAATGTACGTATCATGTGCTCTTTTTGGTCCAAACTTAAAATGGTAACATCAAAATTTGAAAATTTTCGCTCGCTTAAGGGAAAATCAAAAACTTGACAATTTCAAAATTACCCTATATTTTCTTAGCTAAAAAAGATACAGAAAGATATATTATACAGAAGTTTCTTTATATTGATCGTTGTATAATTTACAGTTTTGAGAATTGGTATACGGGGTCAGGTAAAAAAGTTATCGGACCTCACCTCAGTTTTTTAAATGGAACACCTTGTAGATTTTAATCTATATAACACACCATGGATGATATTGGTTTCCTAGGCGATTTATTAAACTTTATGACTACAGTAGACCATGAAACAAAAGTTAATATCCTAGAAACAACTATGTTGACTATTAAAATTTAACGTCAATTTCATTTTTACATATTCATTTGCGTAAATGACCTATCAACATTTTGAAAAATTTGATATGATATTTTCTTCGCTATCCGGAAAGACGGTAACCATTTAAGGACATATTCCGAACATTTACGATGATTCCCGTTATTTTTACCTTAATCTGAATCTTTTATTTCGCTTCAAAGTAATAAAGTTTAAATAAATCGCCTAGGAACATCCATGGTGTGTTATATATTTGAAAGGATAATTTAAAATAGTATCTTTTTAGATTAAAATATACAGGGTGTTCCATTTAAAAAGATGAGGTTAGGTCCGATACGTGTTTACCTGACCCCGTATACTTATTCTGAAAAAGGCAGATTATTCAACGATCAATATAAAGAAACTTCTCTATAAAACATTTTTCTGTATCTCTTTTAACTAAGAAAATATAGGGTACTTTTGAAATTGTAAATTTTTTTATTTTCCCCCGTATCTCTTAAGCGAGTGAAAATTTTCACATTTTGATTTTACCATTTTAAGTTTGACCCAAAAAGAGCACATGACACCTACATTACTTTTTTGATAGTATTAACAATTTCGGAGATACCCTATAAAAGTGTCGAAAATGGGACCCCTGTACGTCAAATTTGTGATTATTTCAGGAATTGGCATGCAATACTTTTTATTAAGAATAGTTTTTCCTAAAATCACAAATAAAAAAAGTTTCCCATATGGTGATGATATTTTCTTAAAAAAAGAAATATATTTTTAATTCTGTACAAGATATGCCGTTTTATACCAACTTCCCCTACTAGTTAAAGTATTATTTCGACACATCGGAAAAATGGTAATTATTTTAATATGTATCTCGTCCACTCATCCACCATCCATCCACATGTCCATCTGTCGTCGCCAATAAGCACATATTAAATCTGAAACACAAAATTAAAGAAAAACACAAAACTCCATAAAATTGAATGAAGTATTATCATCAACCTTTGAAGTGGGCACGATAGATTATGTATTCGGACAAAAAATAACATATCCGCTTGTAAGACGTGAGTTTATCATAAATCTCGGGCCAAAATGAAATCCGTACGAATTTTAACACATTGAAAATGCCGGGGAACGATTCGAAATAAAAGGAAAAGTAAATAATCTATTTAAATGTTGTTATTCCGACCGCCATTTTGTATCTGTTTATTTGATCTGGCGTCGTGAAGTAATTAGCGGCCTTATTTAATGTATTTATTAATGGAATGTTTATTAATTTGTTTTATTTAATTGAAATTGTATAGTTCTTCGCTTTGACGCCGAAGTTTATATTTATTTGTGTTGTATGTGATGTAATTTAAATTAGGCGATTTTATCTTTAGTGTTGCTGTGTGTTAAATAAAGCAGGAGTTAAGTTTATTTTAATGTAAGTTCAGCGTAATTTGTATAGTTTTAAAACTAAGTTATATTCAGTACGATTTAGTGGTTATATTTAGTAGGTACGTCGTAATTAAATACACCAGTTACGACCAAAATTATTATTATTATAGTACACATAGATTCAAAAGTTTTGCATCGCCCTGAATTTGGCATGTTAAGATAATTTCAGGAATGATTTTTTTTTCAAATGTTTATTTATGTTTATAAAAACGATACCATTTTTGTAGCAAAAAAAAAATATTCTCAAGATATTTGTTTAAGATAACATTTTTAGTGTTGTATTTTGTTGGCGCTGGCCAGTTGAATTTTTCGGTTCAATGTGTAAAAATGAATCGCCGAGTAATATTTGAAATTGATCGTGTAATATAGTAGTTGAAGAATGTGATTCCCAAAGGTTTGTTGCTGAAACAATAGGGGGTTTTCAAAGTGATGTCTCTCTCATATGGAATCGCTATCTAGGGACCAATTCTGTGCGAGACAGACAACGAAGTTGTAGAAGGCGTGTTACTAACGAACAGTAGAACCGCTAGAAATCGTATTATGCCAGTCCCACAACTTCAGAGAGATGTTACGCATGCAATTAGAGTTCGCGTATCCGTCTCTACACTAAGAAGACGAAATCTTGAATCCGATTTAAGATGTCGGCGACCAGTAAGAGTTCCACAACTACAATATAACCACCGAGTTCGTCGACTGCAGTGGGCTGAAACGCACGTTCGCTTACCCAAAGAAGTTTGGAATTCTGTCCTATTTTTCGACGAGACCAGGATTTGCCTGGTAAACGATAGTCGCTGGATTCGTGTTTGGAGAGAACCAACAAGAGCCGCTCAACTTGCCCATGCTCGCCCCTTGCCTCCATTCCCCGGAGGAAGCGCCATGTTTTGGGCAGGTATTAGGTCTGACGAGCGTTCTGAGTTAGTCCACGTTCAAGGCACAATGACTGGCGATAGGTACATTAGGGATATTCTACCTCCTTATGTTATAACGTGTAGAGCTGGCTGCTAGTAACAATTTTGCGTTTATGGACAACAATGCCCGGCCCCATCATACTAGAGCTCTGAATGAATATCTAGAAAGTGATGGAATCAATCGCTTGGAGTCGCCTGCTTTGTCCCCTGACATGAACCCGATAGAACATGCTTGGGACATGCTCTCTAGGGCAGTTCGCGTTAGAACAAATCCCCCTTGAACTGTCCAGGAGCTTGTCATCGCTGCTTCCGAGGAATGGCAGGCTATTCCACAAGAACGGATTGATAACCTTACGCACAGCATGCGGCGACGTCTTCAAGCTTGCATTGAGGCCAGAGGAGGAAATACACTTTATTAGAAGCTAAATTTTTTTAAATTTCACAAATTAACAATATAAATAAATTTTACTTTTGTTAAGTTTTTTTTTTGCAAAAATTGCAAAAATTAGAGTGATGCAAAACTTTTGAATCTATGTGTATATTAGTGTTGGGGAAGAATCGGTATTTTCAGAAACGAGTACACAAGAATCGAGTACCGAGTACAAGTACAAAAGTGACCGAAAAGAAATCGCCTACTACCTATAAAATTGGATATAATAATAAACTCCTGCACAAAATTAACGCAACATCATAAATTTGCCATATTTTTGATGCTATTTTTTTTCTGAATTTATGATCCGATTTGTATGATTTTTTTTCCATTGTAGCTTGGTTCCTTGACAATGTCATAGTTTTCGCTGTTTATGATAAAAATTTAATTTTAGATTTATACTGGGTGTACTAAAAATGCTATATTTTTTTCCGAAAATTCGCATCACCCTGTGGAGTATATTAGCAACCGAAACATATTGCAGTTGACATTAGACGGTAGGTCCATCTTTCCCCAACATTTTATTTTTTGGTTTACTTCATTATCTCTGTTATTAAAGGAGATACACCGTTTTATAGCGTAACATGTTTTTATAGACTTTAATATTCAACACATTCATTCTTAAATGTTTTCAAGTAGACTATGGACTTTTTCGGACATTGCAAGCGATGTGTCAGCAGATGTTGTGTTTTAAAGTTACAAAGGTCAAATAAAATTCGCCATACTGATAAAAACTGTTCGGAAACTGCTTATTAAACGTTCGTTTCGTATGCCCAGTTGCCCGACGAGTATTTTAATCTTGAAACCTACTAGAAAACGTTTAACAATGAATGTGTTGAATGTTAAAGTCTATAAAAACATGTTACGCTATAAAACGGTGTATCTCCTTTAATAACAGAGATAATGAAGTAAACCAAAAGAAGGAAATGTTGGGGAAAGATGGACCTACCGTTTAATGTCAACTGCAATATGCTTCCGTTGCTAATATACTCCACAGGGTGATACGAATTTTCGGAAAAAAAACATAGCATTTTTAGTAAACCCAGTATAAATCGAAAATTAAATTTTTATCACAAACAGCGAAAACTATGACATTGTCAAGGAACCAACCTACAATGCAAAAAAAAATCATTCAAATCGGATCATAAATTCAGAAAGAAAATAGCATCAAAAATATGGGAAATTTATGATGTTGCGTTAATTTTGTCCAGGAGTTTATTTTTAAATTCTCTGTCATTAAATTTGTTGCTTATGTTCAAATTTTTTCGTCTTTTTCGATTACAAATTAATATAAATTAAATACAAATGAGTGACGTTTGAGGGTGAAAAACGCTGCAACTTTCACTCACGTTATCATGCATAAATGTGAACCCAAAATTGCACGCACTTTTAACTCAGTGTTAAAAATGCAGAGTGAACGTGCATTAATAGGTGCGGATCGGCCTTAATATGGAAAATAGTAAGTTGCTAAAGAAAATAACCTAAAAAGTCGTCACTCAATTTAAAAAATACTTGCCTTTCTGTAACCGTTAATTGTAAAGGTTTTTTTTACAGTAGTGTCATATTTTTCTCCGCGCATATTTACACATTTTATCAAACCCTCTTTATATACTTTAAAATTTTTACATTGTAGTCTGCATTTTCCCTAGTGAGATCTAATAAAATTTTATTTTGTTTGAGAGGCAGCTAAAAATGTAAAACGCTTTTTTCTTAATGAACCGCCCTGTCCCACACGTCCTGTTAAATTTCAGTTATTCTATATAGAATTTTTCCAGGCCAAGTTAGCGTCCTGACGTTGCTAATTCAATCTGGCTGTTTTCCGCTAAAATTTCGTTATTTTTGCAGAAGTTTTATATTTGATAAAAGCCTGGACGATGGGACTTGTTTTTAAGTTTTTGCTCGCTTAATTTCGCCGGCGTTTACGTTGACGTAATTTTGTTAGTCTCTGTATTTAATTGAGGGTGAGTGTTTTATGTTATAACAGACCTGAAGTTTTTAATTTTTTTTTATTTTTAATTGGTTTTTAGCAGGTATAACGGAGTATAAAACGAATTCTATGGAATAAAAAAATAACTGTAGATAGTAGACCTAGTTTCCTTGTTTGTACGTATGGTAAATAACTGTAATTTTTATTTTCAGGTAAGTTTTCACAACGATACATGAACCATCGGACAATAACACATTTTGCCTTATTTCTGGTAAGTGAAAACATACATACAGTTAGTTGAGCCGGGAACGAATGAATGCGTCGTAACTTCACCCAAAAACACTTATACAGTTAAAGAACTGCAAACGTTGCCATCTGTCATTAAATAAAATGAATTATCCTATTTTGTTTCCATGTCGACTAAATTTCCTCCATAACCTACTAACTATTTAAATAGATAGTTCTTGCATGGGTATGATAATGCAGCAAAGACGTTTAGGACATAATATGTTCATATGAATTGAAAATGGACCCAAGAATAACCTTTTTAAATATTTGCATGTTAAGAACACCCTGTATTTTCATATTTACGTTCTATGATGATGATGATGATGATATATCTGCGACAAAACATTGTAAATTGTGTTTTTAATTGTTGAATATGTTTATTGTTATTAGGTGTACAAGGAGACGCCCACGTAGTTTTCGTTAGTCGCAGATAAGGTTTAAAATAAGGAATAAGATGCTGGCTGCGAAACGGTTACTTTTCTAGCGGATGATTTTAAACTTAATCAATCAGTTATTGATTTTTTTTAATTTTATTTGTTTCACTTACATTATTTTCCCTCAATTTTTTCCTACTCGTTCGCCTAATAAGGGGTCCGAACCACGATCCTCGGTCATACGCTATCAACCCTTGCATTGCGGTATGACCTACCGATTGGGGAGTGCGTGCCGTCGCTTGTACCCCACTATACAGCGTGTCCGCTCCACCAACGACAATTCTGGGAACGTACGACACCATTGGAAGTAAATGTTGCCTCGTCCTGAATAAAATTCTCCTTGAAAAGAAAATGTCGTCTTCAACTTCTCCTTGAAAGCACAGAACATGAAACGCGATTCCATATCTCCAGGTTTGAGCGTGTGTACAAATTTTGGCTTATACGAATAAAATTTATTTATTCTAAGTATCTTACTAGCAGAAGCTCTTGACACGCTATCTTGAACTGTCTTCTTTATTCCTTCCAATGAAATTTTTGGATTTTCCACAACCGCTTGCAATACTTGTAATTGATTTTCTTCAGTAAGTTTTCGAACTGCATGTTTCTTCTTGAAATTAGTTTCGACAGAGCCAGTATTTTTAAATTTATTGACGACATTGCCGACAGTAACGTGGCTAATATTATGTTTATTTGGGTGTCTAGTATTAAAAATGTCGGCAGTCTCGCGATGCATCTTATAATTATCGCCAACAATAAGAACTATCTCAATTTTTTCATTAACAGTCAGTTTAATCATCACTATTATTGTTTAAAGTAACTAAGAAACGGAAAAACCTTTTTTAACAAGAAGTTCACGTTTTGAAACAGAAATTATAATTGCCAAACTGTCACTGCTAAAACGCCTATTCTGTTACCAACAACAATCAATTGTTCAAAACCTACTTATCCAGAAATACTTATTAGCAAATCTTTACGACTATTAGTTTTGTAAATATAGCCGACGTCTTTTATAAATTTTAAACCCGGTACTTTTTGAAGCCACCCTGTATGTCCAACATACAAATATTCTTGTGCAAATTTATTTTCCCACCAAGCAGGACTTTTTAGGAAGAGGCACTTTTTTTCGTAGAGTTAATAATTAAAAAGTTTCCCATTTGGTAAGAACTTCCGAAGACACGCTGTATATCCGATCTCATCCGGCCTGGTTATACCGGAGCAGAGATGGGGATGAAACATTATTCACTTCATTCTTCTCTATTTTTTGCATGATGCCGGACAGTAACACCATGACTTATACCACTAAAAGCCACCGAGTGCGAATCGGTTTACCAGCCATGGGGTTTGAACCCACGAATTCTCGTCCTAGAGTTCCCACTGTCTGGCGCTTTAATCGCGAAGCCAATAGAGCCGTTAAAATTTTATTTGTTTAGTTTAATATTACCATTAGTGATATATATTTTCACGTATTCGGTGTATACCAAACACAGCCCTTTAATATTAATGAATGCAGAAAAACCATTCTAGGACATGATAATGACCATACATTAACTTGGCTGTACTAATATTACTCTAACATTATTCTAATGAATATAATACCGCTTCCTTAATATTTTATTATAAAAATGTTTTACTTTTCGAACTTATTTGAAAAAATACGGCATTAACAAGAATATAATTTATTGTTCTGAAAGTTTAGAAAAATATCATGTAATTCTAGAGTTCTGTCTATAATTTTTCTGTGTTTTAAAACAAACAATTTTCTAACAACTGGTTTTACCTAAACAACAGATAAATCATTTTAATGAGCTGTCGTTATGACCGGGGTAAAAAATAAAATGATTTGTCTTTTTTATATAAATAGTATTTTAATGAAGTATATTGATAAATTATGTTTATTTCGGATAACGTAGAAATAAACTAATTTTAAAACAATGACTATTTTATCGATGATAATTGCTAGGGGTAAGCAAAATAATCGATGAACTTTATAATCAATTTTATTAATCGGAAATCGATATTTCGATCGATAATTTACTGCTTAAGTACCTACTTAATGGAAAAATACAAATTTCGTTCGCCACAATCATGTATTTAGATGTATCTGCTATTTAAGCTTTATCAACAAGTAATAAAGGATGCCAATAGTAAAGCTTGACTGAGACAAGGCAATTTGGTTAAAAAGAAGTGGTGAAATGTTTCTTTATGTGGTTGTTATTTCTAAAGCCCATCCTTAATTGACCTTATACTATTTATTAATGGTGTAATAGAAAAATCGATTGAATATTGAATTATTAATTCTTCAATATTTTTCAATATTTATTAATAATTAATGTAGTTGTTTTTCTAAATATAACCCTACAGGTACAATAATTGATTGCTTGAATAAAGGTCATCTTATAACAAAAATCACAAATTCATACTTGTCAGCATTTTGACATATTCGAACATAATATCATGATATACAGGGTGTTATGGAAATAACTTATTATATTTAAATGGGTGACTCCTAGGATGTCCTAGAGAAAGTCTACATACTTTTTTTTTAATCGAATCTATAAATACTAAGGTAAAAACCCTTTTTACCCACATACTGTCGCGCCGTTCCATCTGATCAGATCACACCGCATGTTTCGCCCTTGCTTGGATACCTGCCGCCAGCGACTATCGTTGCTTCAGTATGTTTTGAGCCTCGGGAATGGGATGACGCAGTCGAGGGTTTCACCTGCTTGATGTATATGAATTTTAAACGTTTTGTTAGTTGTAGCATTACCCGATTTTTTTTCTGTTATGAAATAATTCATAATAAGAATATTGTGATTTGATTTCAAATTCGTGTGATATTACCTATTGTTGGTTCTATTGCAAAACATACTTTTTGTGTTTTATTTTTTTATGGAATTTAATTATAAAACGGATTATAACATCGAAGGTAAGAGAGTATGTACCTTAAAATTGTAGTATTTTTTTTCTAAAAAGTTTGAAAAAGAAGTGATAACGCAGGTCAAAGACGTCCTGTTGTCAAAAACTGAACACGTGCGTTTACAATTCTGTGTTGCAATATATGACAGCACCGCCTCAATAAATTATTGATTGCGAACGTCCTCAGTAGCCGCCACGTCCATTTTCAGATTTCATGTAAAGTGTATATTTCGCTTGATAATTCAAAGCGCTATTTAAGGTAATTTTTCTTCAATTTATTTTCATCTCAGGATATGCCTGCTGTAAATATAATAAGTAATTTCCATAACATCCTGTATATACAGGGTATCTAATAAAGGAAATAAGCTTATATTTTCGGTATTTCAGAATTGAATTAGTATAGTAACATTTCTTTAACGATTATTTTATTTGAAAACTAATATCAGAAGTCGACATGGTATCTCTCAATACGACCAAATACCAAATGTCAATATATTGACATAATCAGTGGCGTGCGTATGATCAATTTTTTTTAAATTTCTTTTTAAAAATATTTACATCTAAAATAAGTGCGATAAGCAACAAGCTTATTACCAAAAATGTCGACTGTTCATTTGCTTCATCTAAAAAAAACATTATACGTTAAAAGCAGTGGCGTACTGTATTTTCTCGTATAAAATTTGGTACATAAGACATTTAATAATTTATTCTTGTATAATTTTGAGTCAACAAAATATTATTTACACGTCATAGAATTTTTTCACATTGCAAGAATATTATATTATAATTGCATAAAATACAGTACGCCACTGAACTTATAATTTTTTTAGATAAAGCTGATAAACGCTCAAAATTTTTGGTAATAAGCTTGTACCTTAACGCGCGCGTATTTAAGATGTAAATATTTTTAAAAAGAAATAAAAACAAAATTAGTCTTACGGACACCACTGGCTGTGTCAATTTATTGAAATTTTCTATTTCGTCGCTTTGAGATATGTCAAATCGACTTCTCTGATATTAGTTTTTGAAATAAAATAATCGCTAAAGCTACTTAACTCTTTTTAAAACCCATGTAAATCCGTACGCCAATGAGTGAACTGAAATTTTGAGTCAAATACCAATATGGAAAATTATTATTTCCAGACCACCCGCTGATCTTTATACAATAAGGGCGCATTTTGGTCTACACAGTATCACTTTAAAATACTATTTCAGATCGAATGGCACTACCAAGAAAAGAAAGCCCTCTCCATTGATAGGATGCAACCACCTGTAGACCGGTTTCGAACTTATTTGTTCTCGTCAGTACAGAATAGGTGTACATACCCATCATCAGAGAGGACTTTAACTTAACGCCGTACTATCGACGGTAGTCGACAAAATACAGCGCGCATCGCCATCTCTTAGTAGTCCCACACCACGCTGCGCGCTGTATTTAGTCGACTACCGTCGATAGTACGGCGTTAAGTTAAAGTCCTCTCCGATGATGGGTATGTACACCTACCCTGTACTGACGAGAACAAATAAGTTCGAAACCGGTCTACAGGTGGTTGCATCCTATCAATAGAAAAGGCTTCCTTTTCTTGGTAGTACCATTTAATCTGAAATAGTATTTTACAGTGCTACTGTGTAGACAAAAATACGCCCTTATTGTATAAGGATCATCGGGTGGTCTGGAAATAATAATTTTTCATATTGGTATTTGATATTAATACCACCTGACAAGCATAGACTTTTTATTTCTTAAATAACTTTTGAGTACTAGACAAGTGTCCCCTAAGATCATACGTAGACACACCAAAATTCAAAAGAATCAATTCAAAACTACCGAGAATATAAGCTTGTTTCCATTATAAGTGGTACACCCTGTCACCCTATCATAAAACGAATATTTTTTGTTTTAAATTATTTTACTTATAATTTAATTTTGCCGATCCGTTCACAATTTAAAATACATTCCTTCCTTTAGAATAAATTAAACCCTTTTTAATTAAATTTTATTATTTTATAAACATGTAGATAATACAATATTATTCTTTGTCTTCTATATTAAAACATTTTAATTGTCTCTAAATGAAACCAGCTAAATAAATTAAATTTTTCCAAGCGTTTCAAATTAAACTAAAACATAACAGGTTGGCTGGTGCAACAATAAAAACCAAAAAAAAAACGACATGTACATAATACATTTAAGTTCATACAAAGTAAACTCTTGAACGGGGTCGTCTCGATGTGACACAAACACATACACGGCAACATTTTACGAATATTAAAAAAGTTTCAAGCGATGAAAATTTTAATACAATTTACATATTTGACGAACGCTTTGTATTTTAATTATGGTATAATATTTAATTCAAATTTCATGGACAATTAAACACGCGTTACAACACTTCCACAATGAAGAGTTATGACAGCGAGTTTCATAGCACGAAAAACGTGTTTAACGTTTTACGCCTTTTTAACATACCGCGGGCACAATGTTACGTTTATGATACGTGCGAGGGCTCTGTTTTAACGGATGCCACTCGGAGATGCTCTATTTATTTGGCATTGCATTTTTTTAAACAACTTTACAATTCTGTAATTAAGTTACATTTTTTTAAATTTGTGATGAAAAAAATTGATTCAGGCACTTTAGGAAACTCTTAATTCTTTTTTGACGGATTAAAGTACACGGAACGAAAAAACTTAGTTAAATTTACTATAAAAATAGTAAAACTAACCAAAATTTATGTTTCTATATGTGACTGGAATAACTTTCGATCGATGGTACGTTTCCTGTTAATTTATTTATTTATGCTTTATTTCCTTAGACATTACAATTTACAATGTGTGGAAAACGCCAAATTCCAATACATGAGTATATATACAGGGTGTTATGGAAATGACGTATTATATTTAAATGGGTGACTCCTTGGGTGTCCTAGAGAAGCGCTACATATATTATTTTTTTTTATCGACCGTTTTAAAAGTGGGGTAATAAACACTCTTACACACAGGTCAGTCCACGCTACTGTACAACATTTCACCCAGAGCCAATGGCAATCTTGCCAAACTTAATGTAGAACTGAAATTCCATATAAAATTATAAAAATAAAAGATTTTCTACCTACTTGTATTTATCCTTATACCTAAAAAGCGAGGAAATCCAGGCACAAACAAATCAGTTTTTTTTCTTTTTCATGGGAACACTCCTGGAAACACTTTATGTACACACAGTAATAGTGAAACAGAACCGATAGTTAGCTTTTGAAAATACAATAATGCAGATTATACTACATACTACAGATTATTAGATTTCATTACACGCGAGAATTATGACGTCCAGAAGAAACGCGTCAATAAAAACAATATTCAAAGATTATTTATGTACGGGCAAGATACACGCGTAAACCGAAAAAACAGAGCGGATCGCTGAGAGCGTGTTGGTGATCGACGAAACACAACATATCCGCCGCTGGTTGGTCTTGAACTAACAGACGCACGCGTGCGGCGCTATATGAAACTACTTCGCTCAGCCGATGTAAGGCGTCAAGAGGTCATTGGCATTTGACAGTGACGTACGTGGCTATTACTATTCCATATGTTTTTTCGGGTTGTTTAAAATATAGTCCGTCGTAAATGGTCTTCAATTAATTGTACAAAAAGGTATTACAGAATGTTATTACGTAAAAAAGGTAGGTATACGAATTTCAGGTCGCCCAGAGTTATCGTTTCGAAGATATATGGGAAAAGTGTTTAAATTATTTTATTTTGTCTAAAGAGTTTAAGGTGTACATATGACAACACCGGCCAGAATTCCTTGATTGCTTACATGCATCGCAGTGTCACACAGGTGTTTTTCTGGTTTGACGTCAGGTCACTTTTACCGTTGAATGAATTGAAAGCGCCATTTATCGCTATTTTTCTTCAATTTGTCTTTATCTCAGGAATTGTCGGTTTAAATATAATACGTCATTTCCATAACACAATGTATATATAAAATGTATGATATACAAATACACAATATATAAAATTTAGAAGTAAACAAACTTATACTAAAATAAAAGTTATATTATTGTTTAAAAGAAAGTAAATCCAAAAAATGTATAGGCATTATTGTACCCTTGTGAGATTTCATTAACTGAATAAAAAGCCTCAGATAACAAATATTTCTTTAAACGTTTCTTAACCACCATAAGACTATTAACAGCCTTCAGGTTTGGTGGTAGCCTGTTAAAGACTGCTGGCCCCAGTGAGTTTGGTGATGTTCTACCCACATTCAGTCGGTTAAAAGGAACTCTAAATGAGCTGACTTGTCGTGTGTTATAGGTATGATATAAGTACACACAGATTACGGTCAAAATCTTGTATTTCTTAAAGAGCCCTCTGCACGAGTAAGTCCTCGACACACCCACCTCAATATTCTCTTCTGACATACAAGAAATTCCCCAACCATACTGGACGAACCCCAAAAGATCACCCCGTAACGCAGACGAGAATATACTTGTGCGTTATATACCTTGAGGAGCTCCCTCATAGAAATCGCGGTCTTGAGAGAACGAACAAGAAAACAACATGAATTAAATTTTGATTTGAGCAGATCACAATGATTTTTCCAATCCAGATGCTCATCAATTTGCACTCCTAGAAATTTTATAGTATTGATTTTTAATATTTCTTCATTATTTATAAGCAGTTCCATAGCCAGATTATTATGATCCTGGTGATTGTGAAAACGGATGTAATTAGTTTTAGAATTATTGAGAAATAGTGAATTTTGACAGAACCAATTACACAGACTGTTCAAATTTCGATTTAAAATACTATTATCCCCATGAGAAAATAAATAGGAAGAGTCGTCGACATACTTTGCCGAGGTGCATTCCTCGTCCAGCTCGTCGTCTGCGTCATTAATATAGAGATTAAAGAGAATCGGAGCAAGCAGTTAAGTTCTCCACCTATTATTTGTTAGTAAAACGAAATCGCAGGAATCCGTTGCATCTTATTCATGCCTAGTAATTTTGTAAACATATTTTGCCAACACTTCATTTAAACTCATTTTTACAATCAAAAATACTTAAATAATAGCCATTAAAATGTACATTTTAAAATATTTAACTACTGGAGTTATAAATAAATTATTTTCACTAACTTGATTTTTCTAATTTTATTAAAAGTTCCATCTATACTTTTTTAGAAATTATGTGTTTTTACAATATTATTTTGGTACTGATTAATAATGAAATTTCTAATTAATACAATATTGTATAGGAAATCGTACAATATTCAAATCTTTACAACACAATTTACAATATATTTAAGTATTTACTTGATTTTTCTGAATTTCTTAAAAATCCTAACTATAGTTTTTTTGTAAATTATGTTTACAATATTATTTTGGTAAGGATTACTAATAAAAAATGTAATTAATACTATATTTTACAATAAAATTTGACTATAGTCTTTTTCCGTGTGGCATATATCCCCATGTGGCATCTCACCCTCATTTACCCTACATAGAATACTAAACAAGAGCTCCGTTACATAAATGCACATCCCGTTGAAAACCGTCACACTTAAGGTTCTTCATTTTCATGATTGTTGCAAAAACGAAACCCTCTTTACCTACTTTATCTGTTTACCAAACCTCGCAGTCAAATATCCACTACTTTTTGCTCGATGGCGCCACCAAATTTGTCGCAAGTACAAATTTACACTCGACACGCGACGATGTCAGTATTCTTTTGTCATGCGACAGGAAGTTATATAGAATTAAGGATTTTTAGAGCTAGTACAGTTAATGAAAATTCTATATAAAAGTTTTTTTGTAAAAACGAGAACATAGCTAAAATGCCTTTCTTATAACATTTATTTATTTTGGGTTACAACGGGTTTCTATCTAATAACCTTGTATTTAGACCCAACTAGAGATTTAAAATTTCTGGAAAACAGAACCGTTTTTTTCTCAAATAATTAATATTGTCTTATAAACTAATAAGAAGTTTAAATTGCTAAACTTGCTTTATTATATGATTAAATATAAGTATTTCAAATCATATTTATAAATTATTTTGATTTTAAAATGCATATTTAGTTTACCGATGATTCCCCTTCGTATTTCGGTAAATCCCCGAACAAATTCACCAGCCACAACCGTGGCATAATTCTTTTTAAACTAAGCTTATTATTAATATTTTTTGCGATTTTTCTAATTTGGTAACTTAATAATATTTTTAATAATTTCTCTGAAGCCGAAGAATCATGGACTAGGATATTGATATTGGCAATTAAATGCCTCTCAGTGTTTTAGTTTTGGCATCGGCTAAATAAACTTTCCTGTAGTTCGTATTTGTGGTTGTTTTTACTTTTTGTGTTAACAAAATTTCATTTTTATTACTTACTTTAAAATAAAATATCAGGTATATTGGGTTTTTGCTTTTTATTTGAACTAACATAAAGCTACTGCGAAATTTTATTTATGTAATTTTAACTCATATATTCGGTTTTGTTTAATTTCTTTAATTTTTGGCTTTTCCAATTTTTTTAATGTTCGAGATAAAAAAAAAAAAGAAACACGTGTTTCGCCTTTTTTTCTGTTTTTCCAAATCGTTAAAGCTCTAGACCTAACCTGAAATAATTTGTTTTGCTCACAACATTACTTATTATGATATGATGCACATGTTGTACTAGAATATACACAATTTTATATGATATGATATACACCTTCTAATATTTGTGCCAGTATCGGCATTCTTAAGTAGCTTGGCATTTTTAAATGTAAAATAAAATAAAATCCATAACTCCAGCAATTCTAACGATAACACCACAGATTCATCAAATTATCTAGTGCTATCGCATGTTCTCTGTACTTGGTGCACCAGTTACTGTATTTTTTGGTGAATCTTCTTCACATGTGGTCAATTTTCTAGTATATTATTTTTGCATTTCCACATTTTTTTTTTTTAGAATAGGAATTAAAAATTATGTATATAATCAAATTCTAAATACCTTTTCTTTATTTTTCGAATATTAAATTAATTCTCCAGTTAATTTAATTTATTTTGACCTTCATATTAATATTGTGCAAGTATACTAAATCCAACGAAAGAACAGAGACTGTCAAGATAAATATCACGTGATCTATCAAAGTAAGAATGTTTGTGCAGAGTTGCATTAAGGGTCGACCTAAGCTTTATTAAATTTTTGAAAATATATAAATTGCAAAATGTTTGTTTATATAAGTTTTATAAAAATAGGAACATAAACGACATGAAAATATGTAAAAATTAATGAAAATTTAAGTCACGAGTAAGAAAACAAACGACTTTTACGTCGGTGGCGTTCAAACCTGTCTAAATGCCGCTCCTGTAATGCACATAAGATGATGGCTCTTCTCTACAGTACATGAGCGGCATTTAGACATGCTGCCAGTGACGTAATAGTTTTTTTTTCTTATTCGTGACTCAAATTTTCCTTAATTTTTAAATATTTGCATGCCGTTTATATTTATAAAAATACACAAAAGTTATGTAATCAAGAATTATGCAGTTTATACCTTCTCAAAAATTTAATAAAGTTCCGGTCGTCCCTTAATGCAACTCTGCACAAACAATTTTTATGGGTTATGTCATTTTGTTGTGACGCCCTCCGTTTGTTCATTGGATATACTATAATAAAAAAATACACTGATTTTTTCGTACACTTAACGGACCGCACTGCATTTCATCCCCATTCCACTAATAAAAATCTCCCACATTCAAAATGGAAGAACATTTTAATCGGTCAATGGGGTTCGTTAGAGAGCAGAACAGGGGAAGGGAGATCCGGGGGAGGGGAAAGAGGAGAAGCACAAATACGTTCAGTACACAACTCTAAGCCAGAAAACAAACGAGGAAATCCGGCAACGCGGCAATAGCCGCTTTGTGACGATCGGGCTCAGAACTGGCAAGTATCCTGCAGGATTAGGGGAGGCCGCAGGACAAGTGTTTGACATTAATATTATCGACTAACCGTTTTTCATATAACGACTGTAAGCCGCCTTTATTGGCGACATAAAAATATAAGTCAGATCAAAAGGTAGAAATATTGCTGCTGTTTTGTTTAACGTCCATGTTTACTTTTTAATTTTATGGCGGACATTTTATTTGGGTCCGTGCAAGGAAAATCTATTGAAATGTCGTAAAGGGTAGAGTCCTTCGTATTTATAATCTGAAAATAATTATTATTTTACGAAGCAAGGCTGTACTTTTTACAAGGCAACTTTTTTTTAACGATAGGTCACGTGACTGGAAGCCAAGTTATAGGGTAGAAACTGTGATCGGCAATTAGTGAACTTTCCGTAGTTTCCGTTAACGGACACCTCTATCCTGTGCCGGACAGTTTTTCAATATTTCCATCATTTTATTAAAAATACATATAATCTAACAGTAAGAATAAGAAACTTACTTGTTTTGAATATCGTTTGAGGTTATATTCGTTGGAAACCCGACCTCAGGAAGGTGGTTCCATAAGGATGACGTCCACCAGATGAAAGAATCCTTAAATAATGAAGCTCGAGTAGAACTAAGCTGAACCACATATGAATGGCGCTCTAGGTGGAATTAAGCGGGCAAGGTCAGTCGGAACATTTACCATTGAAATATCTGGAAAAGAGAGGTAAATCATCAACCTGACTTCGATGTTTTGGGCTCCGTGCAAGGTCAGTCAGTCGTGGTTACTGATCAGACGAATGGCTCGCTTTTCGATGGAATTCAGCAGCCGAAGAGTATGCGTCGATGCAGAGCTCCAGACATGAGAGGAGTACTCTAGTGATGGTCGAATCTGGACTTTGTATAGTGTCTAAAGTTGTTGAGGTATATACAACTCTTTGGTCCGGAAGAATACACCAAGTTTCTGTGAAACTGTCTAGGTGATTGCCACAACGTGGTTATGCCAAGACATATTTCGTTCCTGATTGACGCCCAGCAAATTAATAGATGAAGCCAGTGGAATTGCCCAGCAGATTAATAGATGAAGCCAGTGGAATTGCCCATTGCCCAACTATATCCGGTTCTGTAATGTTAATCTTTTTAGATAAAACTATTGTCTGGGTTTTCTTAGGATTAAAAGTTAAGGTACTAGACAACCATGCACAGAATCGACTTGGCATACCATAGGATTGCAGTTTACTTAGGAGCTCTTCATACCAGACACGATCAAAGGCTTTAGAAATGTCCAGGGCATCATCCCGTTTGCGTTGATCCAAGGATGGGTGACAACATAGACTAGAATGCCTCCTGTTGATTTGAACTTACGACAATCTCATTGATGATTGCTGATAATGTTAAGTTGATGGTTAATGGCTTTCTCCGTTACTTTTGATATAACTGAACAATGCGATAGTCGTTAGGCAGGGTTCTCTTACAGTTCTTTGGTAGGTATAGGCTCGACTCGCGCCGTCTTGCAACATGATGGAAATATTCCTTTCTTGTCGGGTAAGTTGATGAGGTTATGTCTTAAGGCCCCCACAGACTTCGTTCTTTTTCATCCGTTCGTATCACCGCCATTCGAAACGAGTGACAAGAACGCGAAAAACTGGCTACGCGGCATGACGGTCTGTGGGGGCCTTTAATGAATGCAGTACTAGTACTTGTTTGTTTCAAAATGTAGTAGTACTATGAAACTGCAGTCACTAAGACATAAATAAAGTATTTGTGCAATTTAGCAACGAGATTATCGCAATTTGCCACATCCAATGATCACCGTGTGTGTTTTAAAGTTATTGGGGTTTAGTTTATGTTTTTAAAATTTTAGTTTACTTTAAACTTCTTTTTTATACATGGTAAGCTGAAGTTCACATAATCTTCGTTCTATTTCAAAACTAGAAAATTGAGAGAGGGAGAGCTGCTGCGATCTTTTTCCAAGCAGACTAATATTTCTCCGCGGATTAAATTAAATCAAAAACTGCTTCTCGGGCCGGCTTTTTGCCGCGAGTCCGCAAATATAATATAATAACTCTCTCCGACTTCAACATGGCCGCCTTAGACGCAAAACACTTTTCTTTGCAACGGGCCCGAAACCGATTAAAGTAAATTGAAATGCACCGATATTTATATTTATTGCGCCCGTTTCGTCTTTTCTTTAATCATTTTAATATAGCTCCATTTTAATCGCTTTAAAAATGTACGCGGATGAATAAAGCATCACCATTGGCGTACAGCAACATGAATTTATATGAAGATAAATGCGGTAAAATTTAATGAGTTACTCATATCTTTTCGAACGATAAAGAACAGTGTAAGAATTTGACAAGAATTATTGGAAATGAACCTCGGACGCTAAGTTTGCGTTCAATTCAAAAATCGATATGACTTCAAAGCAGTGTTGCCAGGTCTACCGTTTTTTCGGTAGTAAAGTCCAGCTTAATCATACAGGGTGTTATGGAAATGACGTATTATATATAAACCGGCAAATCCTGAGATGAAAATAAATTGAAGAAAAATAACCATAAATGCCGCTTTGAATTATTAAGCAAAATATACACTTATGAAATCTCAAAATTTACGTCCCCGCTCCTGAGGACCTTCGCAATCAATAGTTCATTGAGGCAGTCTCGAGGTTCAAAAGAGGTTAGCGCATTATAGGCGGTGTTGTCATATTGCAACACAGAACACGTGTTCAGTTTTTGATAACAAGACGTCTTTGACACGCGTTATCACTTCTTTTTCAAACTTTTTAGAAAAAAGAAACTACAATTTTAAGGTACATACTCTCTTACCTTCGATCTTATTTTAAAATAATCCGTTTTATAATTAAATTCCATAAAAAAATGTTGTTCAACGGCTCAACAGTAGATAATATCACACAAATTTGAAAAAACATCACAACATTTATTATTATGAATTATTTCACGACAGAAAAAAATCGGGTACTGCTACAACTAACAAAACGTTGAAAATTCGTATACATCAAGCACGTGGAACCCTCGACAGCGTCACTCCACCCCCGAGTCTCTAAACATACTGAAGCAACGATAGTGGCGCGTCGCCGGTATCCAAGCAAGGGCGAGACACACGGTGTGATCTGACAACACGGTTAGTATACTCTAGTGACCCACATTGTTGCTAAGTGAAGCCAGATGGAACGGCGCGACAGTACGTGGGTAAAAAGGGTTTTTACCTTAGTATTTAGATATTCGATTAAAAAAAAAAGTATGTAGACTTTCTCTAGGACACCCAAGGACTCACCCATTTAAATATAATACGTCATTTCCATAACACCCTGTATATATTTTTTTATTTAGTATTTTCTCTAATTCTATTTTATGTGGTACCAGCTAGGCCCCTACCTACATGTAGAATCTACCGTCTTTGTCATTTTCGACCTGGCAACACTACTTCAATGGGCGTTTCGTTTTGTTGCGCTCCGCTATTCAACGTAGCATATACAGGGTGTTTTAAAAAACATGGGTCCGCAGATGCTTTATTTGAATGATACAGTATGTTAAAATTTCTAAATTTTTTCGATGTTTTAAAGATATTTCCGAAACTGCTGTAATAATTTTAGTAAAATTTGGGTTGTGAAAAGGACCTAAAATAGCACATATTTTAAAATTAGAAATGTGCTGACAAGTTTACCAGGGGCGTGTGTGCTATCAGGCGATCTAATATTTTTAAGAAAAAATTCGTACGACACTGACTTTTACATTGGAGAGCACAGTTTGTTGGAAATTTAAATTACAAAAAAAAGCATTTTCAACATTTACTGTAAATTTTTTAGGTAGATATATATTTATAGCAATAAATACGTAATTCGCTAAAATCGTTTTACTGCTGCTTATATACTGTTATAATATTAAGAGATTTATTTTACTCAATTAAATTTCAACATATTGTGCTCTCAAAATGTGTAAAGGTTCATGTAATACCATTTTTCTTTAAAAATTATTATTCACACAATTTTATTGCCAAAATTTTGAAAACACCGAAAAAAATTTTTTATTTCAACACCCTGTATCTTTCAATTAAATCATCTTCCGACCCATGCTGATAGGAACTATTTGTCTTATTTTTGGGTAAGGAATCACCACACGAGGGATGTCATGTTTTTTGAGACACCCAGTATAATAGTAATATGTAATAACATTTAATTCAGTTAAAATTTAGCATTCTAATATCTATGCCGCGCACGCCTATGGGTGGCAACGCAAATTCGCAGCTATAGTAATATCTCCACCTCATTTGTAAGACAAGGAGTAATAAAATAAAACCTTCGATACTCAATTACAATTGGAGAGAAAAATGGACACTCCAAATCATGATATTTGAAAAACGGGCCTTTAAAAGTCCTTACCTTGAGACGCGGAGAAGGTTTCCAGCAGGCTTTCTTTTGGTGGAGACGTCTGGTTTGGTTAATTCCAGCGTAGGGGTGTGGGTGATAATTCCGATCCTTTTTCACTACCGGAAACGTCCGGTTATATTCACTGTACTACTCTTTCTCCGTATGCATCGTCGTGGTGTATTACTGAACCTCTAAAGGCGTCCATACACTCGGTGATATGAAGAAAAGCTTGAGTATTGATGCTTTGCTGTGGAATTAGAAACAAAAGGTAAAAATAATAAATAAAAATATGAAGTAAAATTAAATTTAATTAGGAAAATGTAATTAACAAACAAAAACAATTAATTTAGGATAATAATATACAGGATGTAACTAAATAAGTGTAAAACATTTAAGGGGGTGATTCCTCATCGAAAAAAAGATAGGATCTTTCATATAAAGAAACTTCATTGGAGCATCCCTTGTTAAGATACAGCCCCTTAGAGGGGGTACATAAAATTTATAAATAAACAAAACTAATTTATTAATAACAAAACATACAACATCTAGAAATCATAGTAAATGTTCAATATGTCTACCTTCAGACATTACGCATGCGTCTAGACGTCGGCGCATTGAGCAACGTATTCGCGCGTTTTATGGCGATATGTATCTTGTTCGTAAAATAATTTTTTGCTGCGAACTGGTTTACTTTGGGCAAAAAATTCAAGAGACATTTTTTGTTTAGAATGAAACAGGCTATCGGAAATAAATTTTTAGATGGTACACAAATAATAAGACAAAAACTTACATTGGAAATAAATTTTAGGGGTTGCGTTTTCCACCCCTTACAACCATGGGGTAAACCAAATAAATTACTGGCTAAGTGTCTTTTTGGTAGTAGAAAATGTCAGGTTAATTTCTATATTGTAACTTTTTTAGTGCTTGTGAAAAAAATTGTTAAACACATTTTATGTACCCCCTTTAAGGGGCTGTATCTTAACAAGGGATGCTCCAATGAAGTTTCTTTATATGAAAGATCCTATCTTTTTTTCGATGAGGAATCACCCCCTTAAATGTTTGACACTTATTTAGTTACACCCTGTATAATCCCATTGAAATAAAATAAGTACCTACGTATGTAGTATATTTCTAAAACGCATTTGCAGTCAATATTATTCTTTTACAAACGCTTATAAATCGGTGCGTCATGCCTTTTCACATTACACTTGAAAGAAATAAATGCAATATAAATATGAATATAGCCCCGAAGTCATTGGCTCTAGCCGCCTCCAGGCGAAAACATTTAAAACGGTGTTCTTACTTGCAAATTATAGCAAACTAAATCGATTCGAAACGAAACGGCCTAAGTGTATATTTAACTCTTAACAATCATAAAGAAAAGGGAAATAGTGTAGTTTTATTGCAAATCGAGGAAATGTAATATCACATTATATGAAGGAAACGAAAAATAAAATGGCAGATAAAAGTACGGTTTAAGATTGTTAAAATATTAGAGAAAAGGAAAGCTGTTAGCGGACCGGTGCGTGTGTGGGAATGACTATTCGACTAGAATGTACTACACTGGCAAAATGGCATAGCAACGGCCTGTTTTTTAGTTGCAAGACCTACATCTATCTGGACAAAAGCAACATGATGGTTTATTTACAACCGTGCATGTAATAATGACATTTCATCTATTTTTGGAAGGTGGAAAGTTGACGTTTTTTTACTATTACTTTCCACCCGGGTGGAAAGTGCTCACTTGCCACCCTGGTGGAAAGTGCTCACTTGCCACCCGAGTGGAAAGTAAATTATTTTTTTTGTAATTTTTTTAAAAATCGATATCTCAAAATAATATACGGACACACTTTTTTAAACATGCTAATATATAGCTTTGCGTATTTAGATATGTCTACTTTTTCCCTAATTGATAGAGTGATCCTCAGCATTGAATATTGTGACCAAATCGTTGATATCTTCTTTGTTGCATTTTCACTGAAACAAGCTAGTAGCGCCGACTCAGAACCAGGATTTTGAACTTTGTTTCCCGCACACCATTCTTTGAAACAGTTATATGCCTTGTCATATCTCGGGCGGCTTTTAATTGACAGAAGATCTTCTCTACTATTTTTGCTGCTTCTCGAATTTCTGATGGAGGAGCAGCAAAATCAAATTCCTCATCTCATTTTTCTGTTATATGGTTTAGTGACATGGAAACCAAGTCAAAAAATGATGTTTTCCATCTTTATGTGTATTATTACCTACGTTATTTTACTACCTGCGGTTATTTGAAATTTCTGTCTAATTTTTCAATGGAAAAGTCAAAATGACATTTATCTTTTATTAATAATTTTAATTCAAAATAACAAGAAGTGGATGTTAGATGTGGTTGTAAATAAAATAGTATTCAAACCTCGGTGAAAAGTTTCATTATTGTCTCGAGATTTAGTTAACCTCGCTGCTTCGCGCCACGGTTAACTACCGACTCTCTCGACAGGAATGAAACCCTTTCCACCTCGGTACGTAATATACTATTTCCATAGGCAAGATTTTCATACTTGTCTGGTAAAAACTATTATTAGTCTGACAAATGTCATCCTGGTTTCAAATGAAAAAATGAGCAAATTTTCCTGTGAAATTGTCTTGTCGAATATCATTATTTTGTATCGGCAAAATTTTCTCTTGGTTTTTGTTTTGTTCTGGTTTTTACAACATCACGCAAGGAAATACTAAACATCCTGTATACATACGTTAAAATAAATACTTAGGTCGATCCAAGAAATTTTTGTATTTAACTTGTTCTGTGGGTATAGGGTAGGTATAGATTCTAAGATCCGGATAGCTGGTCACTTCACGCGGACCACCCTGTACAGGGTGTCCCATTTTCGACACTTTTATAGGGTATCTCCGTAATTGTTAGTGCTCAAATAAGTAATGTAGGTGTCATGTACTCTTTTTGGGTCAAACTTCAAATGATAAAATCAAAATTTGAAAATTTTCGCTCGCTTAAGAGATATCCTATATTTTCTTAGTTAAAGGAGATACAAAAAAAATGTTTTATACAGAAGTTTATTTATAATGATTATTGAATGATCTGCCCTTTTCAGAATAATTATACGGGGTCAGGTAAAAAAGTTATCGGACCTAACCTCATTTTTTTAATTTAACTCTCTGTATATTGTAATCTAAAAAGATACTATTTTAAATTCTCCTTTCAAATATATAACATACTATGGATGATATTGGTTTTCTAGGCAATTTATTTAAACTTCATTACTTTAAATCCACAGTAAACCATGAAACAAAAGCTAATATAATAGAAACAACTATGTCGACTACTAACATTTAATGTCAATTTCATTTTTACATATTCATTTGCGAAAATGACCTATCAACATTTTGAAAAATTTGATATGATTTCAGTTAATATTGAAAGTCGAAAAAACGAAGAAATGGCGCAAAATGTATATTTTGTTCGCTATCCGGAAAGACGGTAACCATTTAAGAAACATATTCCGAACATTTCACCGCAAATATTCGGAATATGTTCCCGTTATTTTTTACCTTAATCTGAATCTTTTATTTCGATTCAAAGTAATAAAGTGTAAATAAATCGCTTCGAGAATCAATATCATCCATGGTGTGTTATATAGTTGAAAGGAGAATTTAACATAGTATCTTTTTAGGTTACAATATACAGGGTGTTCCATTTTAAAAAAATGAGGTGGTCGGATAAGTTTTTACCGGACCCCGTATACTTATTCTGAAAAAGAAGATTATTCAACAATCAATATAAAGAAATTTCTGTATAAAACATTTTTCTGTATCTCTTTTAACTAAAAAAAAAATAGGGTAATTTTGAAATTGCCAATTTTTTTGATTTTCCGCCGTTCCCGCGAAAATTTTCAAATTTTTATTTTACCATTTTAAATCTGACCCCCAAAAAAGCACATGATACCTACATTACTTTTTTGATAGCACGAACAATTACGGAGACCCTATAAAAGTGTGGGAAATGGGACACCCTGTACATGCAACGAAACATTATATCATATTATATCAATAAAAAGGTACAGGCGTGGCAAAAGGTTCTGTCTAGCTCACATTCTAAACTTTCATTAAGTGACTTATTTCTGGTAATGTCGCTTAGACTTTGAGTTAAGTTTTTAGGTTATTATTTAAAAAAACATTATTGTGTTGACTCCACTTTTAGTAGACTGTTTAGAGGTCCGTAGGTAGTCACTCTGGGTGACACCCTTTCCAATTCTTTACCAAGAACAAAGTCACCGCCTAATTTATTTTTGAGATATCGGGATCAGGTTGAAACGAGCTTACGCGCGCTGCCAAGCTCTTCAATTTTGTCCTTCACATTTTTGTTGTAGCATCAAAACCGACTGAGTTTCTCAGGAAAGTCCGTTGTGGGTTAGATTTACGGGACGTGCCCCCCCTCCCCCCGCATTCGACGCTCCTACAAATCATGTCAGAGTGTCGAGGGGATCCTACTGTATCGATTGGGGAAAAAAATTGCTCGATTTCGTCAAGGGATCTTCGAGGCGTTGATTTCTCCGTGTCGGCTTCATTATACTTAAAAAATATTAAATTATGGTATTATTGGAAAAATATTTAAACTACCGTTAATATGATGTACCCTCATTCCTATTTCTGATTTTAAGGGTAAGATCTACCCCTCCTAGTTGGTTAAACCACGACGGCTACAAATAGTCTTAAAAGCGTCCCCCCTTCATATACAATTGACGTTTCTTTCCGATTTGTAATATTATTCACTGGAAGCGTGATATTAAGGGTGGAAAGTTTTCAAACTGACACCCTGTATACCTAATAAAATCAATTTATTACTGATACAATCCTGCATTATTGAACACGTAACTTCCTTAAAAATTAATACTTGTGTCTACAAATTTCAGGAAATTTATTTTACCTGAACATGACCAATCATGCAATAAAATAATAGTTTGAAACGTAATCCATTAATAAATTATTGAGTATTTGTTAGATAATGCGGTTGATATTACTTGGGCTTAGAAGCCTTTTATACTGCATGTGGGCTCTATAGTTTTATCATCCATATTTTAAGGGTTAATGCGGAATTCTTTAATTACGATGGATATGATTAATGGCAAGAAATACTTAAAAGAGCTTAAACAGGATTATAAAGTGCAATAAAAAATTATAAAGTACATTATAAAATTGTAAAAAAAGTAAAATAGCACGTTTTTTTTTGTTAGTATTTTACTATAAATTTGGGGGTTTGAAAATGTAGTTTCTCAATTTCGTTTTAATCTTGTTGTTTGAACACCCTGTATTAATAATTTTTAAAATCATTATAAAAAATCTATTAAAGTTGGTCCTTTTTAACAAGAAATCCAAATCAAATTAAATAATAACGGCTTTCTAATAATAAAAAAATGAGCAAACCTTCAATATGTCAAACATGCTTAGACTTAGATATAGGACATGATATATGAAATCTGCCTAGAATCTTGGGTATAATGATGTAATAATATATAGGGTGTTCCGTTTAAAGTAAGCAAGTTGAAATGCACTTCCGGTATACTCGGAAGTGCCGTCATATTGATAATATTTTAACCGAGTTGCCTCCATCAATATTAGCACCCTCTCTAGTTTCCTATGTATAGTTTTTCATATACAGGGTGTCACAGAATATGTGGGCAATCTCCCGGGTTCAGATAGAACACTTAAAAATAACAGGAGAAGTTCATATATATTTTTCTTCCTACTGCCTAGACGTCAATAATATTTTTTTTTGGATACTCTAAACCTTAAGCTGGAAAAAAGGTACCTACTCTTGATCAATGTCGATAAAATGAACTGTTTTCGAAAAAAAAAAATTTTGTTCAATATGGCTTTTTGCATTGGTTGTTGTTCTATGTTCCTAAAACTCCCTCATTGTTGCTATGGTATTTTTCACATGTACCGATTTAAATAAGAATATTTATGCCAGTGTCAGTTTATGGTAGTGTCTTGAAAATTGCGGTTTTTCTCCTTTGTCTTATTAGTTACTAACTTAGTAATGGAATTTACGTGCATTTAATGTATGAACAAAAATATTTTTGTTTCGAAAACAGTTCATTGATCAACAGTATCTTTTTTTCAGTTTAATGTCTAGAGTATCCAAAAAAAAAATATTATTGTCGTTCCTTCATCATACAGGGTGTAAAAAAAAGCATTTTTGTGTTACGTCTAATCCGTTCCTGTCAAACTAAATAAGCCAAATGTATTTAAAGGGAGAATTTTAAGAAACCCGTAGGAAGAAAAATTTATATGAACTTCTTCTGTTATTTTTAAGTATTCTATCTGAACCCGGGAGATTGCCCACATTTTCTGGGACACCCTTTATAGATCGAGGCGATTCCCGGTGGACACCCTGTATGTTGCTAGAATGCTCTTTAGTTCCCTGTATGTCTATTCTTGACGTAGGAGAACAGACAGAAGTGATTCTTCCATTCTATACTGAACGCAGAGATAGAGAGATAAAGAAATAATCATTTCACTCGATATCATCGTTCTCCTAAGTCTAGAATAGACACACTGGGACAAAATGACTCCCCTTTGGATCCCTTTTGGCGATATTGGTCCCGGATTATTTTTGTATTAGTATGTTTAGTAACCAATACACCAGTTCCCATACTTCACGTCCTTTTGAAGAAGAACCACCTACTAAACCAATACGTAATTCATAAGTAACGCCAGTCATATTAATCACGTTACAAGTGTGCTGTTACCTCTCTATTTAAATAAAAAGTCCAACGATATCCTGCTCAGTTCCCATTTATCCTTATTCTACTCGTTTGTAAAACCGGCTAAAAATCCCTATTGTTAGAAATGGCTGACGCATCTGTATTGATTAGTCCTGCGCTTGAAAAACTGAAAAAAACCAAAAAAAAATTCCGCCAAATAATTACATTTTTTCGGAGGGACGGGACATGATATAATATGATATTGATGTATTCGGTTGAAAAACGAATTAAAAAATACAATTCGCGATGGCCATTCGAGCTCGCGACGCGAATAGGGGGAACCAGGGGGGGGGGGGGGGGCTAATTTATGGAGAGGGAGGCCATCTGGTGCGATTTGTTAGGAACTGCATTTATTTTTAATTTAATTAGAGATTATTTATGTTACGTTGGGTTTATGTTGTTTTTATATTCTTTTTCATTTTTTATTAAGCGGAGTATTTCTGCCGCATAACGAAAGAAGCGGGACGGTGCGGAAGGATGGAGGAAATAATGGAAACATTTCGGGAACTGCTTATTAATTTGATATATCGGGTGATGCGTCCGAATTAAGAAAATTTTCTCTTCAAGCCAACTTAAATCTGGAGTACGATGCTGTTTAGTTTTAATTCAGGTTAAAATGAAAATACCAGTAATCACTTTAATTCTTAGGTTTACACTTGTCAATATTTGACAGCGTTTTTCATTTTTTCAAAATTATTCTCGTTTCGAATATTTCTAATCGCTGTGAGCTATTCAGTTGCGGAAAGAATTACAATGATTAAATGATACTACGGCGGAAATAGTATTTATAACAAAATAATATTAATATTAACATTGACATAAAATAACAAATTTTTAATCATTTATTACTGGTGTACTGACAGAAATGTGTCAGGTGCGTATTTCCTAGTTCATTTAAAAAATACATTTTGTTAGATAACTCTTAAATTACTAGAGAAATACACTTTAAGTTCAACAAGGTAATTTTTAAAGAATTGATTGACTCGTCCGTTACTTTGTGACAATACATTTTAAATATATAAAATGTAACTAAAGTTTACTTTGTTATTTGTCACTATATTAAGAGGTTTTGGCGTTACGGTCATTTCGTAGTACAACTACATCTTGTTTGCTAATTAATAGTAATTGAGCAGGGTGCACTAAACATTTTAACTGCATATATCTCCAAAACGGTAACTTTGGGCGATCTCAACTTAGTATACCTTTTTTACGTAATTAATATGAGAATTATTTTCATTAAAAACTTAAATCCACTGAGACACAAAAAAGTTATGACGAAAAATGTGCGAAAAATGCCGCAGGAAGCGCCTCCTACATTGTACATTAAAATTTCACAAAAAAATCAATTTCTCGTCCTAAATAACCATAATTGCCAAATTTTTTAAAAAAACGTTGATTTCTCTCATAGTTATTAGAGAAAAACAAAAATTAAGTTTTAACTTTAACACCCTGTATCTCAGTTAATATCAAATTTCGGATATAGGTAAGTACAATGAAATCCTAATATTTTTACGTAAGGAGTCTGTGGTTATTCCATGTACCATTAATTAGCGGACACCCTGTATAATGATATATGTATAAATGTAGCTGGTTGTATTTGTGCAGTTGTTTATATTGTGGTGTTGATGTTATTTTAAAGTCTGATGATGCCCAGTTGGGTGAAACATATACCCTCTTTAGAACATAGTTAATATTCTTATATGTAATTTGTGAGACCGTGACTTTGAGTTTACTTCTTAATAGATAGGTTTTAATGTTTAAAATTCAGAAATATAATTCCACAACTTTTTTTTTATTTTTATCTTTAATGTAATTTTTAAATATTCAATTTGCCGTACATCGCTTCAACAATTCATTTGTATAGTTCAAACGAAATATAATCAGTTATTTTATTAAGTCATCGTATTAAAAGAATGATAAAGTAAATGTTGCATATAATACAAAAAACGCAAATATTAATATTGCTGTAATTACTATTACTGCACAATATACTGGTATATGACATACCGGTTACTGCTAACTTCGAAAATGATAATTTAATATTGATACATCCATCACAAGGAAAACCAAACATTGTGGCAAATAAAGAATAATTCTATATTGGCCCCGTTGCATGTTTGAGTTTGTTAAAGTTTTTGTTTAAATATTTAATTTGAAACGTGTAGCTTAAATAAGATTTTATGATTTTACTAAGGAATAGAGCGGATTCGTCGATATTTGTCTTTATCCAATAACTTCCATATTTTTAATACAAACCTATTCCAATTATTTCATTCTTAATTAATTAAAATTAATGATAATCGGTAAGGAAATATTTTTTAATTATATTAAAAGCAGTTATGAGTCCAGAAATTCTAATAAACTGAAATTGATTACGTATATTTCACTCCTTTTTCTCTTTGGCGAGGAGCTGAGCTAAAATTATTTTTAATTAACTTAATTAGAGTTGATTTATGGCTGACGATAAAAATATTAAATTAAATACAGCGATAAAAATAAAAGAAAAAGGAGAAAGGGCGAGGAGCTATTCATGGCATAAATTTAATTTACCTTCAATCGTTAATTATTATTCGAAATTTCTAGAAGTCCCATTTGATATTAGAGAGGTTTCAATAAGCGCTAAAATATTACGGCGGAACGCCAGCGGCGTATCCACCAGGGGGCGCCAACCTTTTCTATACAGGGTGTTTTCTAACCTCTCTGAAAAATTAAGGAGGTGAATCCTCACCTTGTTTTAAGACGAAAATGTGGTATAAAAGTTTTTCGCATGTCGCTGTATTTTTTAAATACAGGGTGTTAAAAAAATATTATATTTTTCATTTTATTAATTAATGTCAAACGATATTCTAATGATATTTGTTAAATATAAAGGATTAGAGCACTTTACTTTGGGTCAATTTTAAGTTTTACAATTAGTTCATTTGCGGGGATCTGGGTAAAAGAGTACCTTAATTTTTTAGTTATTTTCGTATTTTTATCGTCAAATTATACGATATCCTTTTGAATACATGGCCACCCCGTTCTCCGGATCTGAATCCATTGGTTTTTTTTATTTCTGGGTCACCTTAAACAACTCGTTTATACTACTCCTATTGAAACTGAAGACCTTCGACTTCGACTAAATCATATGCATTATCAAATCATTGACATTCATTAATAAAATGAAAAATACAATATTTTTTTTAACACCCTGTATTTCGAAAACGAAGCGACATGCGAAAAGCTTTATACCCCATTATTATGTATAAAACATGTTTATGTATTACAGTACTATACAGGGTGCACCAAGTAAAGTCGCCTATTAGAAGTATCTCAAGAACTGAATGAAATTTAATTTTGAAAATTTGGTTGTCTATAAGAGATGGTTTTCTACGGTTCTAAAATATTTTGGATGATGCGGTGTTGCCGGATCATACCGAAAGTGGTAGGAACTTCGGAATTTTAAATGAATTACCCTATATATTATATTTTTTTTGTAATCTAGGTAAAATCTAGAACAGTTTTCTGTATAATATCATATACCTATCTTTAAGACTTTTTATATTATAAATAATCTTGTGGTGATTTTTAACGCCGTATCGGGACATGAAAAGAAAATCATATCTTCTTAGCGCTTACAGCTAGAATGCTGAAATTTTGACGATAGTTTCACAAGACCATCAAAATTTTATTATTTTAGTATTTAATTAGTTTTATACAGGGCGTCTCCATAACAATATTTCTGAGGGAGATGAATTATTGCATAAATCTTCTTTTTTTTAAATGGCACACCTTGTATTTGATATGTTTTGCTAATGGAGGATCGAATTTTCTATCTAATGATATTAAGTATTCCTATACCTATCTTAAATATTTTCGGACTTATAGCGAAATTTAAAAATTATCTTATAAAAATATATTTTTTGGTAGTTGGCTGTGGAATGGATTCAGAGACAAAATAATGAAATATCCATTTGACTTGACCTATGCAACTTTGCCACAAGTTAACCTTTCATGTATCTTTTATAACTTCCGAGATCCCAATGGTGATCATCGAATTTGGGACACCCTGTATACAGACGTTTGAAATATCAGGTGATATTCAGGTAAACCTTCTTTTCTTGAATCTGAAAATCCCCTTAACTGCTCAGTCTGCCTTTCAACACACTGATTTTAATTAAATACACCTACAGACATGATTTTTTAGAAGGCTGAAGGGTTAAGCTTTATTTTAACAGCTAAAATTGAATTTTGCTACACTCTACAAAAATATCCCTTATAAACGGAAAAATACCTAATTACCTTAAAAGAAAAGCTGTGTTCCTGCGTCTGACTGGAGTACAAAAACTTAAATCGAATAAGTGTAGTGTAATGAATATTACTTTTTTCTAGAAAAACGCCTTTGAAACGGCGACCTTTTGTATCCCGCCGACGCGGTACGGCTGCAAGAAGGGGCGAGAAAAAGGGGAAAAATAATTAGCCCCTCAATACAAAAAATACCCTGTCTCGGTGACTAGAGTGTCGCTACAAGTGGTAATGCTGCCGCTGCGAACCGATGGCGTATACTTGACCTATACATACAACAGCGTAACCCCGCGTGGTTCGCGATCAGGGGTAGAGCAGAAATTTTATAAGAGAAAACCCGCCCGCGATTCGCCTGGGCAGAGCACGCTATAACAAATGCATGTCAATTTATTTATTTGTATGAAAAAATATGTGCAACAAATTTTATAATAAATTACAAAAATTACGTATACAGTTGAACCGGGAAAAGAATGCGCGTGAGGTACTAGTAGTTATTGTGGACTACAATGTTTTTTTGTTATATATTTTTATTTTGTTATACAGAGTGTAACAAATTCATCCCTTCACCATTGGGATTTCGGGTTGCCGCTTAGTTCTTCATTCTGTTGAAGAAAATCTTATGACGTCCCTTAGAAATCGTGTTATTCAGTTGGAAGTTGTGAAAGAAAGTCAAATTCAGAAGATCCTTAAAGCAAATAAATTGTATCCGTATAAACCGCACTTTAATCAAAGATTGGGGGAGGGAGACGCGAAACGACTTGATTTTTGCCTGTGGATAGAAGACAAAATTTTAAATGGAAATGTTGATTTTTATAAATGTATCATGTTTTCTGATGAAAGTACATTTTCAACAAATGGTTGCAACCCAGCACGTTAGGTACTGGTCTTTAGAAAATCCCGAATTCAGAATTATGACGAGAAGACAATATTCCACAAAAGTGAACGTGTGGTGTGTGATATCTATCCATGGCATTATAGGGCCATATTTTTTTGATAACACGTGCAATAGATTATCATATTTAGAAATGCTGGATACATTTTTCAATTATGAACTCGAAAATGTACCATTAAATTTTCGACAAAATATGTATTTTCAGCAAGATGGTTGTCCAGCCCATTTCGCTCGTGAGGTTAGATAATGGCTTGACCGCAGATTTGGTCCAAGGTGGATTGGCAGGAATGGCCCAGTTTTGTGGCCCCCAAGAAGTCCCGACTTAACCTTGGCCGATATGTTTTTATAGGGCCGTTTAAAACAAATTGTTTTTGCAACCGCAATACCAAATGATATTGAAGTGCTGAAGGGCAGAATTATCCAGGCTGTCCAATCGGAGGAAGAAATCAGAAATTCTTTCACTTATTTGAGAAAGCAATTAGAAAAATGTGTCGAGTATGGGGGTGGAGTTTTTGAATTATGAAATCGTTATCGTATTCTTTTCATGTTAATAAAAATGTTCGTATTATTATTATTATTATAATTACTTCATTAAATAAAGACATCAACAACAAGTATCACCTATTCATTATTCAAGTAAAAACGTTTATTAAGAGTGACTTTTTTTCGTATCTTTCAAAATAAAGTATGTTTACTCTTAAGCAAAATAACATTTTTGCAGTTTTTACCCACCCTGTATAAAAAAAAGTTTCTTATGATGAATCGTATTTCTAGACAAGCAAAAGCGTTTATTAAGAGTGACTTTTTTTCGTATCTTTCAATTTTTAGTCCATTTGTCCTCTTTTAAACCCCATCCGTGGACATACTGTATATATTTTTACAACATTTCGCACACCCACAATATTTTCTGTACATAAATTCCTTTAATATAATGTAAAAAAGAACCGAATTATATACAGTATCGTCTGAAAAGGTTGCAACAAATTGAACGTTTCGTTATTAAATATTCTTAATCCTCCAAATATTATATTTCCGTCCATTATTTCTCATTAAAATTCGGATAAGTCCGAAAATAATAGGACTATTATTTTAATTTCCGTTCACCACATGATTAGTCCTAAAATACGAAATATTGTCTTAATTTAACCGTATTCGAATCTCTTACCCTTTGCGAGATCCTCATAGATAGTTTTCACAAAAAAATTTACTTTTTAATAAAAAAAATCAATTTTTCAATTTGTAGTACTCTCTATACCAAAAATAATACCATATTTTGTTTGAATATATAGGGTGTTGAAAAAAGGTCGGTACCCCGGAATAACTCCGGTGCATGGCATTGCAGCGGAAAATGTCTGGGGAAAAAGTTGTTTGGTTTTAAAGGAGGAATAGTTTGCAATTTAAACCACCCCCCCCCCCCCACCCCTTAAATCCCGGGCGCGGGTGGGGCTAAGTTATGATTTTCAAATTATCAAATAATCAAAAATAAACATCTTTTGTCCCAAAAATTATTTTATTTGGGCCCATCCTTCACCAATAATCACCATGAGAAAGACAAAATTAGAACCGTGCGAAAATCAAATTTTATCCCGGAAATACTCTTTTTCTCTGTCTTGTACTAAAAAATGCCTGTGGAAAAAGTTGTTTGTATTCCAAATAAAAAAAAATTTCGGACAAAAGATGTTTATTTTTGGTCGGAGAACACGATACGCCAATAAAAAATATGGGGTTCCATTTGAAAATCTTAACTTACCCCCACCCTCGCCCGAGGGTTAAGGGGATGGGGGGTGGTTTAAATTGCAAACTATTCCTCCTCAAATCCAAACAACTTTTTCCCCATTTTCCGCTGCAATGCGATGCACCGGAGTTATTCCGGGGTATCGACCTTTTTTCAACACCGTGTATACAATTTAACGAACCCTGTACATTTAAATAATAAAATTTGCAGAAAAGAAAAATATAATAAAATAGTCTTTTGAGACGCGTGTTAAGGTCCTAAAACGAAAAAGCAACACGAAAGAAAAACAAATTAATCTTTACCCTGGCGTATATTATAAGGAAATGTCCTCTCCAAAGATGGCGTCGTGACGCTATAGCACAGCCCATTATTTCCGCCAATATATCACAATATACTTGGGCTCTCAAGTATATTTTACATAATTTATAAATAAACATTCATAATGCACGTTATATTTTAGGCGGAGTGTAATGCCATGCAAATTATAATGGCTCAAAATGAAAATTTAAATTTTAATGATACCCCATCCTATTTTTAATATAAAAAGAACGAACAAAAAGTCGCACGTCTTCCCGTTTTGCCGTAAAAGCGGTCTTTAAGACTTTTTTTTTATTGAGGTTGTGTCGTTTCGCTTTCAGGATTATTTGTAAAATTTTTTGAAATGGAAAAATATTTAAAATGGAATTTGCCAGCCAGCCAGGTAACAAATGAACTTATTCGTCCGGAATCGTCCGAGTCACAAATCACGACAGAAATGAATTTTGAATCTGTTCGTATTTGAACCGCTCACATTCTCGAATTGAATCTAAACAATTCCTATGGGTCATTCTTTTGCAAACCGCACACTTTTTAACCTTGACATTTTAGAATCGTCCGAAAATTTTTTAACAACTTATATACATAAAAGTATATTAAGATACAAGTGTCATAAGACATTATCTTAGAGCACGCGTTTAATTTAGAAAACGACCCGCGAAGCGAAGCTCTAATTGTCTTATGAACCGTGTTTTCTATTTGGGTCTTTAAAGTCTGAAAAACTTTAAAAAATATAGTAGATTTTTTCACTTGATATGATATTTTCTTTTTGGATTGGCAATACTTTTACAATTTCATAAAATGTTACAAGTATCAAATATGCCCTGATAGAAACAATTGAACACAACAAACCTTCTTCCCATCCGTCATAATTAAAAATAAATATGTTATTAAAGTTAATAAAAATGAGTCAGGAAGAAAGTTGTACTCAGTCAGAAATACGAGAAATTCCAGAAAATAATGTAGAAAAACTTTTTAAAAGAATATGCAAAACTTTGAGTTATGGTGCGAGCAGAACAAAGTTCAAAATATTGAACAAAATAATAAATAATACTATTGAACAAAATATTGTATCCTTACAGAATCAGACAGGAATAACAATTAATGCCCAGGAAATGTCTACAATAACTATAAATATGTATATATAAAGTAATATGTATAATACTATATTGAATTAAAAATAAAAATAGTAAGAAGTTATAAGGAGGTAAAGAAACTCACAGTTTGATCCACTAGTTTAATATCAATTAATAAAACCATACACGTTTGCATAAAAATAGTACTTTATTGAATAAAACTTTAGAAATAGAGCATAAACTGGAAGATATTTTTTATTTTTAGGTTATGTTGTTTTATAGTTGTGACTAGAAATTAGTTGACGGACACCGTCAGCATGTTATATATTTCCGAGTATAGGTATTTCAGATAAATATCTAGTAAAAATGATTTGCAAGGTTAAAGGTTAGCATTTTAAAGTGTTCTATAAAAAATGTCTGTCGAATCCATAATGCCTAGAAAACTAATTTCAACGAAATCGAATTAGACCTAAAATTCGAACCCTACTTGTTGCCAACATGAAAAAATTAAAATTTCAGTTTCATAAAGTGGCAAGTTATTAAATTTTTTTTTCATATCATAATGTAGCCATTATGAAATCCAAATAAAAAAAACTAGTTTTGACGTCTTTCAGGATTTCGCTGAACATTTTTTTTTTGCGAAAATATCCACACAAAAATGTTTGATAATTTGCTGGATTTTCTCCAATCTTCTCATATTTGAAATTTAATATCACCAGTTGTACTGAGCGGATCAATATCGGCCTTTTTTTATTTTACACTTTGTTACGTTAGCTTTCGAAGTGTATTAAAAAAAATTTGTAATTGTGAACAAATAAAAAATAATAACAATTTAATTGTTTAAATAGTTTTAACATGTTCTTAACCGATCTTAAATTAATTTTGAAAAATACCCTTTTGTTCTTCATTCTTTTATCTACAAAACCCATTTTACGAAACAGTGGTACGTCTTTTAGTTGCGAAGTTATTAAATATTTTCGATCGCAAGTCACCCAGCACGCGACGAGTCGAAGAATGAGATTGGAGAAAACCCAGCAAATGATCAAAAATTTATGTATATAAAATGAAACAAAAGTTTACTTTGTTATTTGTCACTATATTAAAAGAGATTTGGCGTTACGGCCGTTTCGTAGTACAACTACATCTTCAAGACGCTCACACGAGAAATTTATGTGTCGATATTCAGAAAAAAAAATTTTTCAGCAAGATCCTGAAATACGTGTCAACTAATTTGATGTTTATAAGTTGTAACAAAAATTTCGGATGATTCTACAATGTCAAAGTTAACAAGCGTGCAGTTTGTAAAATGAAACCCCCTATGATACTTTTATGATATAGCGCCAAAAACTATGGATCATCGGGTACATGAAATGCAGATTGTAAATGTCAAGACCTACAAAAAAATAAAATTATAAGGGCTTTCATTTTGGTATTGATTTCAATTTTATTGCGTTCTTCTCTGTTTAAAGGGTTATGTTTTCTTAGGAACCGTTTAAATTACGGATGGTCCGTTTGAGACAACCATTATGAAAACTACATCCAAAAGATACATTCTGTCATAGAATATTAGGCTCTTAATTTATTTCGATCCCGTCTTAAATCAACCCACCATTATGAAAAGGAACTTTGCCAACCGAAAAAAAATATGTAAATAATATACAGGGTGTCAATTTGAAAACTTCCCTTAATATCTCGCTCTCAGTAACTAATATAAAAAAGCGGAAAGACACGTCAGTTTTATCGTGAAGGGGAGAGCTTCTAAAAAATATTGGCAGCATGATCGTTTTTCACGGATAATTTCCATCACCTGTCAAATATACTGTTTCGACCAATCAAATTGTTTCATTTACATTTTACACCATTCACATGTGATTATACTGATACATTTTTCATGTTCCTTTAAGTGATAAAACTGGTCTCATTGGCACACAAGCGTTTCTAAGTAGGCCGACTACTGGAGAATGAGATAAAAATAAATGTCAAATTTTAATATATGTAGATTTGTTTAGATTTTCATTATTATCTACCCAAGATAATCAGAAAACTACTTTAAAAGTAGGATTTTAGTAAAAAATATGTACTTATGGTTGATTTGCACTGTATTTTCTTATTTAGTGACATTGTTGACTTGTTTCCTTTTGAAATTTTAGTCACATGCCTTAATCTTACGAAACGTCAAAATGTTTGAAGTTTAGAGTAGAGAGCATAAGCTAGTATCGATATTGACGACTATCGATATCGTATATAATAAAAGTTTTTCTCGAGTTTCTTCGAACAAACGGTACTAAATAAAAACGCTCCAAGCAAAAATGCTGCTGCATCGCTGAGGCGTTTTAAAATGAGAACGGAGACATAGTGCGTCAAATTGATTTTTGACAGGTATACGACTAGTTCCGAAGCTAAACGTACACATCGGCAGATCTGACGGTGACGTCCCTGTCTCCTAATTAAACAAAACCCAATGATTCTAATAAATTTAAACAGTTTATTTATAACGTTTATGCCCGCTCCATTCACCAAACAAAATGCTGAATTTAATACTTGCAATCAATTGCGGAATTATTAGTAAATTATTTAGTAATTGTTTTGTTTTTGCATCGTTTTTAGTGGCGAATACAATTGGGAATTTATTGTATTGTGTTAAATCTACTGAAGGTGCAGGTCATGAAAATATTTTTTTAGGAATTTTGTATACGGCCAATTTAAGTGCCAAGTATATTTTGTGTGCAATTGTAACAAGTCTTTGTGTTAGATTTATTAGTAATTGTGTATAAACCACCACAATTACAAAACTTATTTTATATTTATCCCCACCATTAAAGAATAAACATAATCCTGAATCAGCATAAAATTTGCTCAGATAAGTAACGCGAAACGAACAACCTGTGGCTCTAAAACATCTCTAATGTACCGCTGTCATCACGTCATATTTTTCTACGAGAAAACGAATGGAAATTTTAATGTTTCTTTAAAAAATCGTATCTGCTACACAAATTAAAATATTGAAAAGTTTAAAAAATGTTGGAAATAGATGTTACTTGATAGTTAACTTACAAAATAAAAAAGTTTGACTCCATCACTATACAGAGTTGAAACTTGAGTCAAGAAATACTTCTTGTTTCAACCTGTATATTTTATGCACATGTTCTTAACTTTTATTAAAATCTCACACATGTACGAGATTTTCGATAAATTTACCTACAAATATAAGAAAATAATAATAAAAATGGGAATTTAAATAAAATAATTATTCACTATCAAAATCCGTCCAAACATTGCGTGTATCGATTATTTTGGCTGGGAGTGCATACAGGGTATTCGCTAATTAATGGTACATGGAAAAACCACAGACTCCTTACGTAAAAATATTAGGATTTAATTATACTTACCTATATTGGAAAGTTGATATTAACTAAGATACAGGGTGTTAAAGTTAAAATTTCAATGTTTTTTTCTCCAATAACATTGAGAGAAACTAACGTTTTTTTACAATATTTGGCAATTATGGTTTTTTTAGGACGAGAAATTGATTTTTTTGTGAAATTTTAATGTACAATGTACGGGACGCTGTCTGCGGCGTTATTTGCACATTTATTAGGTCATAACTTTTTTGTGCCTCAGTGTATTTAAGTTTTTAATAAAAATAATACTTTTCTCATATTTATTACGTAAATAAGGTATACTAAGTTCAGGTCGCCCAGAGTTACCGTTTCGGAGATATTTCCATTTAAATTGTTTAGTGCGATAGCTCAGACAAGCAAATATTATTTTGTTACTTCTTACCAATTAACTTTTACATGATAATTAATGTTCTAATAATGGTAATTGGGAATAATAAATACAACAATTTTATTGTTCTTTAACTTACTTTAATTAAAATAACTTTGACCCTAGAAAATATCGTGTCGAAAGAAACCAACATCAGCAATGAAAACACAAACTTACGGTAAACTCAAAAATTAAACATTTTCTGATAAACTATCTTATAATAATCAACAAACAAATAACAATATGGAGGTTTCATAGCAACTGTAGCTCTAAATGTAATCTGTTGTACAATAGGTTACTTTAAGAAATAAAATGTGTTTGCTGCAAATTAATAGTAATTGGGCAGGGTGCACTAAACAATTTAAATGCAAATATCTTCGAAACGGTAACTCTGGGCGACCTGAACTTAGTATACCTTTTTTAATAAATAATAGAAAAGTAGTATTTATATTAAAAACTTAAATATACTGAGGCACAAAAAGTTATGACCTAATAAATGTGCAAATATTGCCGCAGACAGCATTGTATTGTATATTACAATTTCATAAAAAAATTAATTTCTCGTCCTAATATCTAATTGCCAAATCTTGTAAAGAAACGTTGGTTTCTCTCAAAATTATTAGAGAAAAATAAAAATGACGTTTTAACTTTAACCCCTGTATCTCAATTAATATCAACTTTCGGATGTAAGTAAGTATAATTAAATCCTAATACTTTTACGTAAGGAGTCTGTAGTTTTTCCATGTACCATTATTTAGCAGACACCCTGTATATATTTTTCAACAAGCGTTTAATATTAGACACTTTCTAGCCAAGTTAGCCGTGCTTTTTGTCTCATTTTCGTAGGTGGTCGTCGGATAAAGTACTTTTACCTTACTTCCTATTTCTATTTTTTTTAAACCCGTAATCCGACAATTATTTATTTATGCCAATAATAATCTAATTACACAGTACAATCTTCGACTTTGGTTTAAAAGTAAAATAATAAGTAAAATGGCAGGTTTGTGATAAATAATTTAAGCTAAATAACAGTTAATAATTGATATCAGGGAAAAAATGAAGTATAATGATACGTCAATAGCATGCAATACATTTTTATATTGATTCGGCTCGGGCTATTTTTCTAGCGCTGCATTTTTTAATAATTTAGAAATAAAAGAAAAATAAAAAGTAAAGCACAGTTTTGATCAATAAGTGATACGGACAGATTTATACGGTACTTTTTATTCCTATATCGTACTTTTTTCGTTCAAATGTTTGGAATGAAAAATGATCTCTATGACAAAAAGCATATACTTTACGGAGAGATTTGCAGTCTATTTAATTACAGATTTATCTCCGTTTCGCTGTCACTGTCATTTTCATCTACCTACATGCATAAAGGTATACATTGTGTCCATTTTGCGATGATTTTACGGGGTTTGTTCGTTATTAGTAAAGATAGAAGGATGCGGTTTTCGCAGTACTATACTACTTGTAAAAGCAAGAAGATGCCTCAATTAGAATTTTTCTAGACCTTGTTTTTGATATACGAGATGTTTGGCAGAATTTGACATTTTGGGACACTGCCCATATTTCGGTTACCCTGTAACTTATCAAAAAGAAATAAAATGGTCTCTTTGTAGTTTTTTACGTAAAATCCAGAGGACGAACTCTTCGGTTTTCTTCTACGTTCAATAGTTTTGAAGAAAAAAATAAATTGCTTTTTTTGCTATATATTTTTAATACCGTAATTCAGTTTTTAACAAGCTTCTCAGTATACAGGGTGGCCCATCGAAAACGAAACAGAGACATTTACTGGCAGCTCAGTTCTTTTTTGGAAAAACGCTCAGACCCGTCGATTTTGTTTTCGAGGGGGACACAAAATCGGAACAAAATCACGTCAACAAGTGCAGCCCCCTGGGCGGGGGTGGCACCACCCCTAAAATCTTAAATGGAAAGGGGGGGTCGAGTAATACCTTATTTTAAAGGTCTTTCAATTCCCTTTATAATGATCTAAAATTCATAATACTTCAGTGCAGTAGTTTTGGAGATTTATTGATTTTAAACTTAAATAAAACTTTAATACATCATTAGTGGAAATCAATACATTTGGTAGCAAAGTACTTTAAAAATTAAGAATGAACTGACCCGTCAGCCAAGTAAATGTTGGAAATGACCACCATGACTCTCCATGCAGTAATAAAGATTTTGCTCAAAACGTTGCCGCACATTTTGCAATATTTGAGGAGTAATTTGAAGGCTCTCATTCACAATTCTTTGTCGCAAATCTTCTAACGATGTTGGTTGAGTAGCATAGATTTTGCTTTTTAAGTGACCTCACAGAAAGAAATCCAAAGGTGATAAGTCTGGCGATCTTGGGGGCCATTCAGTGGCACCTCTTCTACCAATCCATCGACCTGGAAACGTCTGATCTAAATATTGTCGAACACGTAATGCGTAATGTGGTGGGGCACCATCCTGTTGGAACATCAACCTATTCGCAATGTACCGCCGATCATTCCCATTTTCAATTATGGCTGTTAATGCAGGATCTATGGCGTCTTGCAGTAATTCCAAATACATTTCACCGGTTAAATTTCCAGGCAAGAAAAAAGGACCAACTAAATGATCGCCAAAAATACCAGCCCAAACATTTAATTTTTGTGGCTGCTGTGTGTGTACCTCATGATAAACTCTGGGATTAGAATCTGACCAATATCGGCAGTTATGACGGTTTACTAGGCCATGTAAGAAAAAGGAATATTCGTTGGAAAAGCAAGTGTTGAATAGAAAATGTTCATCGTTTATAATTCGTTCACTCATATCTTCACAAAATTGTAATCGCCGATCAAAATCGTCTTCATTAAGTTCTTGTACAAGGTGAATTTTATACGGATCAAAAACTATGGGCCTTCAGAATCCGTTGGATACTACATCGACTAACACCACACACAGTATCCAATTTGCGGGTACTTAACGTAGGATCTACATAAACTTGCCCTAAAACCCCCACTTCTATTGCTTCGTTCCTTATGGGATTTTCAATGTTGCGTTTTTTATTGGCGACTGATCCAGTGTCCCGAAATTTAGCTATAAGTTCTAGGACATATTTTCGATGCACGTTACTGTTCTCATGTCGCTCATTAAATATATGTGCTGTTCTATTAGCGCACTGATTATTTCCGAAAAATATTTCGATAATTTCAATTCTTTCTGCCGTGGAATATACCATGGTTAATTTATGAATAAAGCGGTAAAAGGTATTTTAACAACAAAGTTTGGTCGAATCAATTCTCAAACTATGTACAAATTCCAATTTAAAATAAGTACGAGACATTCCCTGCTTATCTTTCTTCAACTTCACTTTTTTCGCGACAAAAACCGCTCCAATCGCTATTTTGAACACCAAAATGATAAACAAACCATGGGCGTAGTGAGGAAAAGCATTAAACTGTACTGTAAGCTTAAAATCAATAAATCTCCAAAACTACTGAACTGAAGTATTGTGAATTTTACATCATTATAAAGGGAATTGAAAGACCTTTAAAATAAGGTATCACTCGACCCCCCTTTCCATTTAAGATTTTAGGGGTGGTGCCACCCCCGTCCAGGGGGCTGCACTTGTTTACGTGATTTTTTTCCAATTTTGTGTCCCCCTCGAAAACAAAATCGACGGGTCTGAGCGTTTTTCCAAAAATGAACTGAGCTGCCAGTAAATGTCTCTGTTTCGTTTTCGATGGGCCACCCTGTATAATACTTTATTTTTATCCTTTAATATTATGCCTAAGAAAACGTTATTTAAAATATGTAGACTTTTTTTTAGTAGTCCTTGACGGGTATTGAAAATACGAAAGAATACAGACAGTTGTGTCACAATGAAAAATGTTCCTGTTTCTATCCGAATATTCTGGTTCTCTAAGTTGTTTTATCATTTCTAATTAATAGTAAAAAATGAGTTTGTCCTTGTTATGCTAGCCAATGTAACTTTGAAAAATACGATCTGCTCGTTTGGTATATCCAGTGTAACGAAAATCCAAATATTATAATTATATAGTATAATTCTATCAAATTTATAAAATTTCTTAAATTACTTGTAGATATCTCGTAAGACGACAGTCGGATAAAATAATTTTTCCAATTGAACAAGGTTCATCTTCTAAACCTCTGCCTAAAATCTACCTTAAGAAAAATAGCGAGACTGATGAAATAAATGTTCCCTTGTTTCGATTGAAGAAAATCCTATTATAATAATGAATAATAACTATATGCGAAACATATCTATGGCATAATGAAGAACAATTTGAGAAATAATTATGAGAAAATTCCATAAGCGTTGAATTTTCTAATATTTAACCCCGCGAGTAATTGTTTTTTTGCCTACAAAGAAAATTGTATATTTTCTAAAAAAAATAAAATTTCTGGCATAATATTAAGACAAAAAATAAACTATTATATATTTCTGAGAAGCTTGTTACAAACTAAATTACATTATTAAAAAATTGAAGGAAAAAAGGTGTCGTTTTTTTCGTGAAAACTATTGAATGTAGAAACAAGCTGAGCACTTCACTGGATTGGACGTAAAAAATTACAAAGAGAACATTTAATTAATTTTGGATAAGTTACATGGTAACCGAATTATGTCCCAAAATGTAAAATAATTCTCAAAAACATCCCGTATATCAAAACAAGGAGGCCTAGAAAAATTCTAATTAGGGCACCTTTTGTTTCAAAAAAAATTATCATAGTGTTGCGAAAGCTGCATCCTTCTATCTTTACTAATAATGGAGAAACGTACGTGTCGTATTTTCGTTAATGAAGACGTTTCTGCTGCCGCAGCTGTATTTACGTTAAACCCCCTGGTGTATAAGTTCAATGTAATGGCTGTTAGTATGAAAATTAACACAAAAAAATTCTATAGCTAGAATCTCCGTTTCTTTTTAATCTTCAGTCTGTTTCAGTTCTCGTTCTAACAGCTGATCGGTTTGATATGTATTGGTTAGGATAAACAAACAATCGACGGACGTGACCAAAAGTATATATTTTTATCCAGTTTACGGCAGACTTGACATGGTCTTGCCATATTGAGTTAAGAATTACTATTTTTTCCACAAACAATACGTAAATTTAACACACAAACACTGAAAAGCAATAAAAAAATTTATTTGACAATAATGACAAATATGACAGCTGTTAATCCGGTAGTGTCAAACGTGCAGGTATGAAAGACGGCCGTTCCAATAAGGGCTTTTTAAAAGGTACGTTCCGAACGCTCGAAGGCGACGTAATGTCTTTGTGTAATTAACAGGACGCGACAAAGAGAAATTATACTAATTTTCAGCTCCCTCGTTCATTTTGCTGGAAAATTGTTTACAACCTACCTAAGAATGTGAATTGTTTATTCTTCAAACACTGTGAACCAAAGCCGTATCCTTCTTGATTTAAGCACCTTGGTAACGGCAATGTCAATACAATGTAAAAGAAGTTCCCTAAAAGTATTTGCATACTTTTAGTGCTCGGATGATTCTTCGATAATAAATACGAGTATTATAATAAATCATGTTCCTAAAGTAATTCTACAAAACTTAATTTCGAGGCACCAGTTTGATAAATCGCACATAATCTACATTTACATATCTCTATTGTCATAGGATAGCGCCAAGTGTATAGTTTAATTAGTTCATAAGTTCCAGTCCGCTCTGCCGAAGTTTATCCAATCAATACGGGACCGACGTTCGAAGTTTGCCAACTTCAACGTTTGTTATATAAACAATGTGCACCTCCAGTCTGCAATACTATCTGAACTGGGGTTATTTATCTTGGAGGGCAACTTGGCGAGGGCAACTTCTATATAATATACACTCGGAAGTGGCGCCCCCTGCGCCTCCCCCATTCTTACCCCCCCCCCCCCCCCCGCATGCAGTCTCTAACTACTTGTGAAATTTGGATATTTATGTAGATGGTAGATACAGTTACAGCTAGAAAGTTTCGGAATTGTTATTTACTGCTCATAAACTGCTAAGTTTGTTACAGTTGTTTAGGATACAAAATATATTTATTATATTTGTTTTACTTAGTAAGTTTGTTGATACATAAACGGGTAAATAGTGCATTTCCGGTACATACATATACAGGGTGACTCATATTATGTCCTTCTAATAAATGTTCAAAAATATCGCCGTTGACCCCTAAACATTATCTGCTGTGTAAATTTCATTTTTGAACCATCCCCACAAACAAAACTGTAGTGGTGTGAGGTCTGGAGATCTTGGAGGCCAACTAATAGGACTACCACAACCAATTCAAAGCCTTTCGTCCAAATGTTGCTTGACCTGATGAGTAAAATATTCACGATCTCCACGTGCTGATAATACAGCATTCTGATGTCCAGTACTCACTGACTGATTGCTTCATGTTTACTACCACGTCAAATTAGTGCAGTTTACTGTGTAAATTTCATTTTTGAACCAGTCCCATAAACAAAACTCTAATGGTGTAAAGTCTGGAGATCTTGGAGACCAACTAATAGGACCATCGCGACCAATTCAAAGCCCTGAAAAACTATCGTCCAAATGTTGCTTGACCTAATGAGCAAAATATGCAGGAGCTGCATATGCTGATAATACAGCATTCTGATGTCCAGTATTCACTGACCGATTGCTTCATGTTTACTACCATGTCGAATTAGTGCAGTTTACTGTGTAAATTTCATTTTTGAATGAGCCCCATAAACAAAACTGTAGTGGTCTGGAGATCTTGGAGGCCAACTAATAGGACCACTACGAACAATTCAAAGCCCTGTCCAAATGTTGCTTCACCTGATGAGCAAAATATGCACGAGCTCCACGTACTGATATACAGGATTCGGATGTCCATAGTACCCACCGACTCCGTCTGTTTTTTAGTATCAGCGCCCAAGCTATTTATTTTCGATTATTTTTTGAATTTTAATTGGAAATATATTATATTATTGAACCATTTATACAAAACTCTAACAACAGTTCCACCGCAATATTTTAAATACGTAGGTTTCATGCATCAGACAATTAAATTTAATAGACAATCTGAAAACGGTGATCGTCTTTCGTGCTCGCCCGTCGTTACTCTTCCCTTTTGAAAATAATCCGCTAAAGTAAATATTGTTCTCATAAATAAAACATGAATTTAAGCAAGAACTATTATTTGCATATTTGATTCGTTTCGAAATTGTTGTTAAAAACGGCACGATGTTTCGAATGCGAGCAATTCCTTTAAAAAGGCCAAATAACCACTGTGATGCCCGTCGTGTAATACCTACGTTTAATCAACGATTATTCAACCAATAAAAAATACGGCTATGTAAGGAAACAAGCCTAAAGATGGCAATTTACGTTCTTGGTAATAATAGTGAGCAGCAAATTGATTTTTATGTTGTGGTGATCGATCAATTGAATTGGATACGGTAACAAGAACCAGCGGATTTTACGTTTGGTAATAATTAACATGGTAAATTAAGGAAATAATTTTGTTGATTCAATTGCCAATAATTTTTGTAATTGCAGGAAAAGACGAAAACTTTCTCGAACTCTTTAGTTCTGTTATAAGCCTTGCTTGGTTTTCTGAAGCCCTATTATTTAACTGGAGGATGGATTTTTTGAAGATACATCAATACAATTTCTTCATCCATCTATCAGGATTTCTTCGTTACTATTTAGATAAATGTGACTTACATAGACCTCTCTAAGGCTTTCGATACCGTTCGTCCTAGCTCGTTACTGAGTTATTGTCAAATAGTTGTCTTGTTGTTGTTGTTAAAGTAGCGTCTGCTGGCACACTAGAGAAACATTTTTATAACAGAATAGTTTAAAAACTAACCGCTAGAAATTAGAAACAAGAAAAAAATAGAGCTTTGACAGGTTTGTAACTCGAAAGTAATGAGTTTTCGAGCTACTACCTTTATTTCAATATGTAGATCGACCTCTCCAAGTATCCTGATGCATTATCCTGCATTATCCGAACATCCCGTAACAGTGCCATATATATTCAATGATCGCTAAGGAAATGCGAAAAAGCCACTCTATTTTTATGTAAGCCACCCCCCGAAAAAATTCCTATATACAGCACTGCCCCGTACAGTCCGGCCTGTATGTGATACGAACGACATGTTCTCCATTCTTCGCTGATCGCTGCAAATAAGTTTGTTACCATTTCTATCGTTAGATTTCATTTTTCACCCTATTATAACAACTTTATGGCTTCTGCGACACCAATTTATTACCATGACCAGCCACAGCGTCGATCTATCTTTCTTCTGTGCTACCCCAAAAGTCCGACGTTGTCAAATAGTGCAATAACATTGATTTATAAAACCAAGTTATCCAAACGGACTTTAAGCTTTCAATGTATAGCGTTACGAAAAATTTCAATGTGGTTTAACTGAAAACTTTGTTTAACTGATCTCCGAGTTAAACAAACCAAATTTGTATAACCAGGCATCAGTGGATGAAGTATACAGAGTGTTATGGAAATTACTTATTATATTTAAACCGGCAAATCCTGAGATGAAAATAAATTGAAGAAAAATATCCTTAAATGGCGCGCTTTGAATCAATAGTTTATTGAGGCGGTGTTGTGATATATTGCAACACAGAATAATTGTAAACGCACGTGTTCAGTTTTTGACACCAATACGTCTTTGACCCGCGTTATCACTTCTTTTTACCAACTTTTTAGATAAAAAAAAAATACTACAATTTTAAGGTACATACTCTCTTACCTTCAATCTTATAATCCGTTTTATAATTAAATTCCATATAAAAATAAAACACAGAAAGTATCTGTTTGAAGGTTGTAGACAATGGTGTTTCTTGAATTATAGAAAAGTTTTGGACTTGCATTGTCTTTATTTGTTATTAATCACAACGTTTCAACTGGTAAGTAATCTCCAGTCGTCTTCAGGTGAATACTAAATAAGAGAAGTAACTACAGCTCTATTTATACTAGCTATGCGTTCAGTTTTGCGCGATATTAGTAATTCTAAGCTTACATCTACTTAACAAAGGTTTCCAGATATTTCTTAAATCTAATGAAGGTTTACTAAAACAGCCTGGGTTCTAGTGTATGGTAGCAGCTTCCTTGAACTTCCTCCAGTGTGGTTCTTTGAGCAGGATTTCGGCTTCTGTCCACCTGATGTGATCGCCGTGTGTCCAGGCATGGTCAGCTGCACCTGATTTTTCCGTTTCTTCTTTTTGAGTGTTGTTCTGTGTTCTTTAATCCTTAAGAAGCCATCTAACGAAGACGAAACCAACTAGCCAAAAAAGATTGGAAAAACTGTATCTGCCAGATCCCCTGCGAATGTGGCCGATCGTATATTGGGGAAACACTACGTCCACTGGAAACAAGGATTAAAGAACACAGAAACAACACTCAAGAAGGAGAAACGGAAAAATCAGGTGCAGCTGACCATGCCTGGACACACGGCCATCACATCAGGTGGACAGAAGCCGAAATCCTGCTCAAAGAACCACACTGGAGGAAGTTCCAGGAAGCTGAACCCAGGCTGTTTTAGTAAACCTTCATTAGATTAAGAAATATCTGGAAACCTTTGTTAAGTAGATGTAAGCTTAGAATTATTAATATCGCGCAAAACTGAACGCACGACGGCACCCATCTCAATTATGCTTCAGTGCACATAGCTAGTATAGATAGAGCTGTAGTACTTCTCTTATTTAGTGTTCACCTGAAGACGACTAGAGATACTTACCAGTTGAAGTGATTAATAACAAATAAAGACAATGCAAGTCCAAAACTTTTCTATCATTCACAGAAAGTATGTTTTGTAACAGAACCAATAGTAGATAATATCACAAGAATTTGAAATCACATCACAATATTTCTTATTATGAATTATTTAACAACAGAAAAAAAATCGGGTAATGCTACAACTAACGTTACGTTTAAAATTCGTATACATTAAACACGTGAAACATACTGAAGTAACGATAGTCGCGCGCGGTAGGTATCCAAGCAAGAACTGAAGCCAGATGGAGCTACACCACAGTATGTGGGTAAAAAGGGTTTTTACCGTAGTATTTAGATATTCGATTTAAAAAAAAGTATGTAGACTTTCTCTATGACACCCTAGGAGTCATCCATTTAAATATAATAAGTAATTTCCATAACACCCTATATATGTAATATAGGAAGTGTGGTTAGTCGTTAGCCATATATTTTTATTTCCCATAGAAATAATATTCCCATTTTGACTGTTTGTAACGTCTGTCAGCTAATCTCTTGAAAGTTAATTAATTTTTACCTATGCAACGCGTGGTACTGAAATAAACAAACATATTTTATAGTGTTAAAAGAATAGAGATAAAAGCAAACCCGAGTTGGGGCTAATATTAGCTAAATTGCGTGCCTTTAGTAATTATTTTCCAGGTTAAAAATCGGATTAGTATGTAGACCGGCAGGAATTGTATATATTCGTCGAGTAAATATATAACGGTTGTGCTTGTGAGTGTATTTCATTTCGCATATACAGTTTGTTAGCGGTATCATTAAAACTATATATGTCGACGGCGGTGCACATGCAAAATGGAACAATCGCGTGAAATCCGCCGAAAACACTGCACATAAACATAATTAAATTTCAGAATTTATTTTGCTTAGAACCTTATCTGATTCCGCGAAAATGCTAGAGTAGTTTTTTTGCAATAAGTAATATAATATGAGTTTAATGTTTTGTAAAAATGTTCCACATTATAAGCCTTCAGCCGATCTAATAAAGTTAGAGGCAGAGTCCAGCCTATACCAAAGAAAGATAAGAGAACCTTGCCTAACAACTATCGACCAGTCGCATTGCTTTCAGTTATATCAAAAATAATGGAGAAAGCTATTAACCAACAACTGCTAAAGTACCTGGAAGACTTCAACATTATCGGCGATCATCAATATGGTTTTCGGAAGTCCAGATCAACGGGAGATCTTCTAGCGCCTATGTCACCCATCTTTGGAACAACCCAATCATGGGGAGTCTCGGGCTATTGCACTGGATATTTATAAAGCCTTTGATCGAAATTTTGGCTTGGGGTGACAGTAACCTAGTCGAAATTAACGCTAAGAAAACCCAGGCAGCAGTCTTCTCTAAAAAGGTGAACATCACTGAACCGGATGTAGTCATGGCAGGACACTCAATTCCACTGGCTTCATCTATTAATTTGTTGGGCGTCAATCTGGGAGGAAATATGTCTTGGCATAACCACGTTGTGACAATCACCAAGATAGCTTCTCAGAAACTTGGTGTACTCTTCCGAACCAGAAAGTTGTACACACCTCAACAACTTGACACTATACAAAGCCCAGAGTCGACCATCACTAGAGTACTCCTCTCATATCTGGAGCTAAGCACCCAAACATACTCTTCGGCTACTGGATTCTATCGAAAGTAGGGCCATTCGCCTGATTGGAGACCACAAGCTGACGGAGAGCCTCGACAGCCTAGAACATCGAAGACAGGTTGAGAATTTGACTCTCTTTTATAGATATTTCCATGGAAAGTGCTCGGCTGAACTTGCTCCCTTACTTTCACCCAGAGCGGCGAATAGCAGAAATACTCGACGAACCACTGCCACCCATCCATATGTGATTAAGCTTAGTACTCCTCGAACTTCATTATTTAAGAATTCTTTCATCTGGAGGACTTCATCTTTATGGAACGCCCTTCCTGAGATCGTTCTCAACGAATATAACCTCCAACGCTTTATTCGCACAAGCACCACTCCCAGAATGCCCTGGATTTTTGCTATAGTGCTTGTGTTTGATCATAAAAAAAAAGAAAAAAGTGGAAGATTGGAAACACAGCAACATGAGAATAAGCTTGCTATTGCTATTTTCATCGATTTTTCTTAATTTGCCGTAGCAGTTTCACATCGTATACGTAATTAAAAGTTCCTATCACATCCTGGGTAATTTTTACTTTTAAATAGTTTGGGAAAATAATTGTATACCTTAACAGCATTGTATCTAAAATGGTGGTGGAAAGATGTTTTAAATATTTGAAAAATCTGCTGATAAGACAAAACGCTATGTGGCTCTACCCGTCACTCCGGTTGAAACTAAATCCTCTAGTACTTGTTGGTAGCTGGAACATCTGCAGGGAATGCCTGCTTGCCAGCTGAGAAGTCGTTCCTATGCAGTGTTAAGATAAAGAGACGGATCAACCTTTTATATAGACAGCTGGAACATCTGCAGGGAATGCCTGCTTGCCAGCTGAGAAGTCGTTCCTATGCAGTGTTAAGATAAAGAGACGGATCAACCTTTTATATAGACTATCCCACTTAATCAAGAATCGCTCGGACTCGTCAAACTTTTTTTTTTTTAAATGCATTTTTTTTAGGAAAAAGAATGTTTTTAATGGAACATATTATATACTTCACATTTTACAACCAATTCTAGACAATATTTCATAAATCATATCCTATACCTATCTTCAACCGTTTACGAAATATTAATATTTTAATGCTTGTATGCACCATTGATATGTTGTACAAACCTCGACATAGCAATTTTGAAAATTTAATTAACATTGACTGACATTTTTTGACGTCTCAAACTTAAATAGCATTTTGTCATAGTCAATGCCTTCAAGATTGTGATTTCAATTCAGAATGTGGCTATTTCGAGAAACAGCTCAATGGTGGATACAAGCATTAAAGTATTAATATTTGGTAAACTGTTGAAGATGGGCATAGGGTATGATTTATGAAAAATGTCTAGAATTGATTGTAGAATATAATAATATAGATATGTTGCATTAAAAAAAATTAAAGTTGATACAAGTAGCATTTTTATAATCCACTCTGTATAATATCTTGTTTCTAATAAAAAATGGATTTAAAAAAAAATAATTTGACGGGACTGAGCGATTCTTGATTAAGTATTCTATATAAAAGCCTGATCCGTTTCTTTATCAAAACCCTGTATAGGTATCACTGATCCGTAAACATTTCTTTCTTAGTTTTTCTTGAATAATTTCCTCGGTGACACCTCAAGTGAGACTTGGTATAGACTAGAACGCATTTTTCGACTTATCAGTATCGCCATTCACCTTTTCAACTTGCATTGTGCGTTTATATGGTTTATAGACGCAACGTTTACAAAAAATCTTCTGGCTCCACTACAATTCCCTTTTATTTCAATAAGAGCTTAGTCCAACGACCCAGAAAACGAACCTTTTATCGTCCCGTTGTGAAACACCCCGAATCTGAGTTAAAAAGCTGTTTTCGAAAGAGGAAATACGTGAAAATCAGCTAATAAAGCAGCACACATCGGGTTTTATTCGGAAAGAGGGCCGTCACCCCCGACACTCCGGATGAAACCGAATCCTCAGACACTTGTTGGTGGGTTGTAAAACAGACTTCCCGGTTTTATCGATGTCACGACCTTGTCAACTTTTTGTTTGTTTTCACGCGGTCACTTTGGAAACTTATTTCATTCCTAAACGATTTGATTGAATAAATGGAGAGGGTTGGGAAATTTAAGTTTTATTTGCAGGATTTCATTTTTGTTCCTACATGGAAAATAGATTATAATGTTATTATAGTAAAGATTTTATTGTAAAATTTCCTATAATAGTATATTAAGATACAAGTTTCATAAGACTTTATCTTGGAGCACGCGTTTAATTTAGAAAGCGAATGTTACAAGTATCAAATATGCCATGATAGAAACAATTGAACACAACAAAGGTTCTTCCCATCCGTCATAATTAAAGATAAATATATTATTAAAGTTAATAGAAGAAGAAGAAATGAGAAATTGCAGAAAATAACCTAGAAACACTTTTAAATAGAATATGCAAAGCTTTGAGTTATGGTGCGAGCAGAACAAAGTTCAAAATATTGAACAAGATATTGTGGCGACACAGCATGTGACAGGAATAACAATTAATGCCCAGAAAATATCTACAGTAACTAAAAAATGTGTATATATATAAAGTAATATGTATAATACTATATTGAATTAAAAATAAAAATAGTAATTTATTGAATAAAGCTTTAGAAATAGAGATTAGAAAAATGATCTATTTGCAAGGTTAAAGGTTAGTATTTTAAAGTTTTCTATAAAAAATTTTTGTCGGATCCATAATGCCTAAAAAACTAATTTCAACGAAATCGCAGTAAGCCTAAAATTCGAACCCTACTACTTGCTGCCAACATAAAAGAATAAAATTTCAGTTTCATAAAGTGGCAGGTTATTCAATTCTTTTGCATTTCATAATGTAGTCATTATGAAACCCAAATTGAAAAATTAATTACATTTTTTGTTAGTAATCCGTACGAAAACAATATTGTAAACATAATTTCTAAAAAAGTAAAGAAGTTAGAATTTCTAATAAATTTAGTAAAATTAACTAATTTTTTGTAAATTTTACAACGAATTTAAGTGAAAATAATTTATTTATAACTCCAGTAGGTAAATATTTTTACATACATTTTACTGATGATTATTATTGTACTTTAAATATTTTTTATTGTAAAAATGACCAAGTTTAAATAAAATTCAAAATGCTTTTTTACAAGAATGAAAGGTTTAAATCTGATTCAACTGTTCAAACAGAGCGCGCTGCTCTTGGTTAGGAAAACAGGTGGGGAAAATAACAGGAAGCGTTCCATCTATCACTGGAAATCAAGCGACGTTTGTCACGTTTAGTACTTGGATGGGTGATCATTTGGGAATACCTTGTGTCGCGAATTTTTTTACAAAATATTTTAGTAAATTTTACAAAAAAGTTTAGCAAATTTTACAAAAGATTATAGTAAATTTTACAAAAAATGATACTAAATTTTAAAATTATTTTAAATTATTAAAGATTTTTGTAAAAAATTAAGCTCTCGTTTTATGGCAATTCTTACTAAAAGTTATTCCAGTCACGTGTCATGAATTTTGGTTAGTTTTCCTATTTTTGATAGTAAATTTAACTAAGTTTTTCCTTCCAAGTATACTAGGTCCTTACGTAATAAAATATAAAAATCTTTAATGCTAAATTAATGTTTCAAAACAGCAAATCCCCTACTTTGTCCTATAGCGTCGCCGTATAACCATAGTGTTATACAAGCGAACATCGTCGCTTGTTACTTTTACCTTTCACTCGATACCCGAGCTTCGCTTGACGCCGACCGAAATGTGCCCCTTGGTAGTGTGATCGCTCGAGATAAAAAAACTGCTCGTATATCCGATCAGTTTTTCGCTCGATAGGAAATACTAAAAAAAAATCGAAATCATCGCCTTTCACTTGATACCCGATATTCGCGCGCCACCCGAAATGTTCCGATTGGCGACGTTCGAGTTTGATGCTCAGAAGGCTGACACGACATACGTCTTTCTTAAAGGCACATAAATGAGAAGGTGTATATAAAAAAGTATGCCAAATCCCTTAGTGGATTCATCGCGTCATGGGTTTTGTTTTGACCGTGTTTATATATTTTTTTAAAAATCAGAATCAACTGTTTTTCCTTAATAAAAACTCTAGACTAAACTTCTAAAAGTTACACATTCTTCTTAGTCATAAAAATTTCAATTGATTAATCGCTCGAGCGATTCATTCGATTAGTTAAATCGCTCGAGTATCAAGTACTTATTAAAATCATCGATTTTCCCAACACTAAATCTCTTTCCAATAATACCAAGTTTATTATTTCTTGAGCAGTAGTTTCCAATAAATCACCTTCCAAAAATGGACGTAATATTTAGAACTTATCCGTACTGATATACAGGGTGTTTTCTAACCTCTCTGAAAAAATGAAGGAGGTGAATCCTCACCTTATTTTAAGACGAAAATGTTGTATAAAAGTTTTTGCGTGTTACTTCGTTTTCGAAATACAGGGTGTTAAAAAATATTGTATTTTTCATTTTATTAATTAATGCCAATGATTTGATAATGCATATGATTTAATAACTTTGAATAATAAACTTAAACAGGACACAAATGTCACGGAGAAAACAAATGTGGTTGCCATGGAACGAAGCAAAGGCTACTCATATAATTGGACGATAAAAATACGAAAATAACCAAAAAATTAAGGTACTCTTTTACCCAGATCTCCGCAAATGAATTAATTGTAAAATTTTAAATTGACCCAAAGTAAAGTGCTCTAACCCTTTATGTTACGTTTGGGATTAATTAATAAAATGAAAAATACAATATTTTTGTTAATACCCTGTATTTCGAAAACGATGTGACATGCGAAAAACTTTTATACGACAATTTGGTCTTAAAATAATGTGAAGATTCACCTCCTTCATTTTTTCAGGGAGGTTGGGAAACACCCTGTATATAGTTTTTAGGTTATTGTTTAAAATAATATTCTTTTAGTAGAACGACTAGGGGTAGGTAGTTATTCCAGGTGACACCCTTTTCAATTATTTACCAAGGTCTAAAAATTTCCCGATGTCTTGGCAACTACTGCTCAAAAAAGAATAAATTTTGGTATTATTGTAATTGAAATTTATTAAACTAAAATAATACAATTTGGCCTAAAATGATACGTAATTGAAGCTACAGTCGGTAGGATTTAAATGTAAAGCCCCCAACAAAGACCGAGAAATATGCCTTTTATACAACAAACAAAAGTTTCAGAACAGAGACTTCGCGTCCGCGGGTTGTTTTATTTTATGCATTAGCAAAATTGCAGCAATAAAAAGTTTTCCTAAATGTATATTATATAAGAAGCATTGCCATAGACCGTAATACGCCGAAGGGAGACGGCGATACCCGAGACTAGCAATATATAAAATGGGTAGATTATAAACTTGTATTTTTAATAGCCGAACTTTATGTCAGGATGCTGAGCGATGAATTTCGCCTTTCTTTTAAAGTAAAATATACTTGGCAAGAGAGAGAAAAAGATAAAATGTTCTACAGTCTTTAGCTTTAATATCTTATATTTATTATTGCCGTCTCTATCCCTCCGCTTCTCTGCAACCGAACGAAATAATTTAATATTCCTCGCAATAAATTTTGGATTAGGGCTTTATGCCGAGCAATAAAAACCGTAATTTATAACAAAATATATACAAAATTCAATTTTTACTCTTCGCCGTTGTTTTTTAGCCGTCTCGTTGGAAATAAGATCGTAATTTTAATTTTAATATACAGCAGGCTTTATGGCTTCATTTATCAAAGTTTTTACTTCTTTATATTATAAGCGTGCGTTAAATATGCATATGCTGCTGTAATTAATTTTTTTTTACGATCAAACACTACCACTATAGGGAAAATCCTTTAAGGCACTCTGGGAGCGGTGCGTGCGAATAAATTCGTTGGGAAGCGCGACCTCAGCAAGGTCGTTCCACAAGGATGCAGTATTCCAGATGAAATAATTCTTAAATAATTAAGTTCGTTAAGTTCTAAGTCGAACCACATATATGGATGGGTGGCGACGGTCCATCATATATTTCTGCTATTCGTCGCTATTACGTTTAAGTACACTGAAAAAAAGGATACTTTAAACCAAAAGACTATAACATTCACTTAAAAGCCGCGCGCTTTTCAATAGGTCCAAATGCGCCGTCTTTTGCCAGAAAACTTTAATTCTTTTGTTGTAAGTTCTTTCTTTTCTTTCTATCCAAAGGCAGTATTTTTTTAGCCAACAGCGATGGCATTTAGGACAATGTCTTAAGGAGTTAAGTAATGACGCCATGCAGGCAACATACGAGATTCTATTAGCACAATATCGATAATCTGTTGTCTCAAGTTCTTTGGAATTTAGGTCAAACATAAAGCACTTGCTCCAAGAGAAAAAGTTCCTGAATCAAAATCAATCAAAAAAATGTTCTCGAATAATGAATTTTCGGTTTTGGTTCCAAACCCCGAATATTCTGTTTCTGTTACTTTTTATATTGAGTCAATTAAAAGTGCTCTTGAACCAAAAGCTCGACGTTTTTCGTTTAAGAGCAGGTTTCTTGAGAACCGATTTGTAGTTGCGTATTCAACATTTTATTATCTTGGCTCAATTCCTAAGCTGTTGAACTAAAGCCTTAAGTATTTTCTGTCTCCTTTTTTACATTGATTCAATTGAAAATGCGCTTGGCACAAGCTTCAGCGGTCTTCCATCAAGAACATAATTATTGGAAGCCCGCTACCTAGCAGTGCCCTCGCGCCCCTCGATAATTTTAGTTTCATAGGAGTCGTTATATATGAACTTTTAAAATAATCTTGCTACTGTTATTACTATTTTTAACACAATAAGTACAAAACGACGAGAAGCAAAAATGAATTGGGAAACAGTGAAATTTGGAAATTGATTAACTATTTAGGAACATACATTTATTTCTTATTTCTATTACTAAAAAAAATCATTTTTGCTTCTCGTCGATTTGTATGTTGTGTTAAAAATAGTAATAACTAGTAGCAAGATTATTTTAAAAGTTCATATATAACGACTCATATAAAACTAAAATTATTGAGGGGCGCGAGGGCGCTGCTAGGTAGAGGGTTTCCAATAATATTTTAATTGTGGAGTTACGATATATTGAGATGAGTGATGATAGGCAAAAAAAATCCGAATTTTTTTTTGTTGTTTATTTATATTCTAATAAACACCAAATATAACTGTTTCTTTTATTATATCACTAACTTTAAAAAAAAATCTTCACTGACACTGGTAACATTTGGGCTAAGGAATAGTTGGGAACTGTTAAAAATTGCGGAGGGTGACTCTCGTCATCTCTGGGTCTTTTCGCTAGGGGTTGCTCATCTTCTTCTTGCTAAAACCAAATATGAGTATTATTATTAGATATGTACCTAAAAAGCTAATGCGCTATGCATAAATTCTTTGTTGCTCGTTTGTCCCTTAAAAATTGGTGTTTTTAGTTATGGCCCAAGAACTCACTTTCCCAAAAGTTACAGTTCCAGGTTAGGTTAGGTTAAATAAATTAAAAACTAATCAGTGCCTATATTATTTTTATATTTTGTAAAACAAATTTGTTTTGCTCTAAAATCTTAGGGTTTTATAGTAAAAGCTATCGATCTCCAGCACTTTATTATGCTATTACTACAAATCATTAATATCTTATGAGAAGATCTACGGGGCTTGCCATAACAGAATACTCTTTTAATTTGAACTAGTGTACAATGGCTAGTCTGTTTGCAGGTTTAGAACGCGCTGGGATTCCAAGTCAGCCATTTTGCAAAATTAAAGAAAACGTCTTAAAAACCTTTAATTTTATAACCTGTACGATACATCCATTCCTAAATATACACCGACTATGTTTGGTAATTTTAAAATCGTCATTCAAGAAGGACGTCATTGTTGAGTTTTGTTTTATGTTTATAAATGAATTACATTATTTATTCTTACCTTCAAAGACAGGCTCTAATCTTTCCACTTTCAATTTTCTTAATAGAGAGTTGACCTCGTATTCTTGAATGCTCATTATATAAAAAAATCTCAAATTTGCACTACCACAAACACAGCCACTTAATGGTCGTTGCCAACGACAGGCAGAGCGAAAGACAAGTGAAGACGCAACACGGAAAGTGGTATGATTTACCCCTTCCTTGACACACGCATCGCCGAACGGTAGTGATTGTGTCAAGAGAAAATTCTCTTCCCATGAAACCGAAACATTTTATTGCGGCTTACTACCAAGAGTTTTTAATTCACTGTTTTCTTCCTATAAGACCCAGCGGGTTTTCATCTTACGTCCCTTAATTTGTAGGTTTATCATGAAGAGATTCCGCTCTTGGTTCAAGGTATTGCTTTATTTTATTTATAACATGTCTTTCCCCAAGATATTTCGACTTGCCCCAAGAGAACTCTAAACCAAGAGAATTTAAAAAATATTTCAAGAGCGACTGTTCACTTACAGCAAGACACTTTACCTTGCATTAAGAGAGTTGCTCTTGTAACCAGAAGAAATTGGTCAAGAGCGTCAAAGACATTGGGCCAAGAAACCCATTTTTATCAGTGTAATTATCGATAGATTTATAAATTTAATCAATCACATTGAGACAAGATCTAAGGACAAATTTACAATCGACACCTAAACAAAGTACAGTACAGTACAGTAGTGCTGATCTTAAAAAAATCATTACGAAGAGCCGTAAAAAACCCAATTTATTACGAAAAAAAAGTTCCTGCTGGCAACCTTGGGGCAATTCAGTAGAACATTTCCCATGTAAATACCTGTAAAAGAGAGCTAAATCACCGACCTGTCTTCGACGTTCTAGTCTAGGCTGTCGAGGTTCTTTGTCAGCTCGTGGTCTCCAATCAGAATGGCTCTCCTTCCGATGAAATCCAATGTGCAAAGATCCAGACAGTAATATTTTTTATAAACACAACATACACTTGAATTCTGCAAAACTTCTAGTTTATTTCGAGTATACGTACTGGACTTGTACATTGGATTAAATAAACATTTGTTTGTTCTAACATTACTTTGATATATTATGTTGTCATGCGTTCTACAGGTCGACAAGTTTATCTGTAGCTACGAAAGAAATGCGGAAAAAAAATTCTGGGGTTAACAATGTTTGGACATTTCAATTTTAATTTAAATAATTTAATAATCTCTTCCGGGAAAAACCTTAAAGTACATTTACGCATTTAAAATAAATTGTAATAGGTATATAAGAAACCAATGTTCTATTATAGTTTCAATATTATTAAAACTTTCTTTTCATATTATTTACTTTGATATATAATTTTAATCTAAAAATATGGCAACACAGCGCGTTGTCAATGGTTACAGGTAGCTAGATCTAATTTTGCAGTTGATAGCGCATGCGTCTCGTGAGACTCCCGATGATGGACCATCGGGCTTGTTCGGAGATGTCTGATATTTGATGGATGTACCCACCTAGTTGCGTATTGATAGAAAGGGCAATAGTTATTGTTATAGTTATTTTGTTAGATTATGTTTCATAAATAAGTGTCCATGCAGACATGAGAGTACAGTATTCTACTGATGGACCAATCTGGGCTTTGTTAGCGTCGTTTGACGCCTTCTGAGGAGTAGACGTTAAAATCTTAAATGGGAAGTCACCCGTCTACTAAAAGAGAAGTCAATACAATAATGTGTTTTAAATAATAATCTAAAAATCATAAATCTCAGTGCTGGATCTAATTTTTGGAAGGAATACAGACAACTTTTTCCACGGGCATTTTTTAGTACAAGACAGAGAAAAAGAGTATTTCCTGGATAAAACTTGATTTTCGCACAGTTCTGATTTTGTCTTTCTCATGGTGATTATTGGTGAAGGATGGGCCCGAATAAAACAATTTTTCGGACAAAAGATGTTTATTTTTGGTCGGAGAACGCGATACGCCAATAAAAAATATGGGGTTCCATTTGAAAATCTTAACTTACCCCCACCCGCGCCCGGGAGTTGAGGGTGTGGGGGGTTTAAATTGCAAACTATTCTTCCTTCAAAACCAAACAACTTTTTCCCCAGACATTTTCCGCTGCAATGCGATGCACCGGAGTTATTCCGGAGTACCGACCTTTTTTCAACACGCTATATATACACATGGTGTTTTATTTATAAACGTGAATGCTGGTAAACGTATTACTTTTCTCAGCTATTTTTATAATTTTTTTTCTTTAATATTTAATTGCAAAAAAGTTTAATTGCCGAATCCGAGCGAGTGATTTTAGATAAATTGAGCTTCTTTATCATAATTATTGGTATTTCGAGTTATTTCTTGATTTTTAGATGTGGAATCTGGAAATCTAATATGTAATTGTCAATAAATTTTTGTAAAATACTAAAATAAAAAGAAAAACTTAAAATTATAGTTAAGATGACTTATGGCTATAATTTAAAGTGAAATCAGATACATTTATTTTAAAAATTGCAAAAGTTTATAATAGCAAATTTGAAACCGTGAAAAAATGCAAATAACATCGCGTTGTGGCTCTGACTGTAGCATCCCAGGAAGATTCGTTTAGGTAGTAACAAACTTTTTTAACTTAAAATTATATATTGCTTTAGTTAAAAAACTTTTTATGAAAAATGCTCTAAAAGTTAAAGTGGAAAAGTTAAAACTTTTCCATTTTCATAGTATAATTCGTTACACTATAGTTAATGTTTTATTTTTCTTTTTTCGCTTTTTTATTTTAAAAATATAGACGGTAAATTATCATTATTGAATCTTTATTTTTATATTTTGCAGAATTTTTAAAAATTATACACTTTCAACCTTAACGGTATCGACTGAGTGTCTGTCTTTTTAAATACCGTTTGGCACATTAGTTAGATTTGTTTTCGATTATTTTCGCAAAAGTTCGGTACCATTTTTTTGGGATGATTCGCATAAAATTAATTTTTCCGTTTGGGTTTCATAATGGCTACATTATGAAATGCAAAAAATTGAATAATCTGCCACTTTATGAAACTGAAAATTTTATTTTTTTTATGTTGGCAGCCAGTAGGGTTCGAATTTTAGGCTTACTTCGATTTCGTTGAAATTAGTTTTCTAGGCATTATGGATTCGACAAAAATTTTTTATAGAAAACTTTAAAATACTAACCTTTAACCTTGCGAATAGATCATTTTTACTAGATATTTAGCTGAAATACCTATACTCGGAAATATATAACATGCTGACGGTGTCCGTCAACTAATTTCTAGTCACAACTATAAAACAACATAACCTAAAAATAATAGAAATATCTTCCAGTTTATGCTCTATTTCTAAAGTTTTTTCAATAAACTACTATTTTTATTTTTAATTCAATATAGTATTATACATATTACTTTATATATACATATTTATAGTTACTGTAGACATTTCCTGGGCATTATTTGTTATTCCTGTCAGATTGTGTGTCAACACAATATTTTGTTCAATATTTTGAACTTTGTTCTGCTCGCACCGTAACTCAAAGTTTTGCATATTCTTTTTAAAAGTTTTTCTAGATTATTTTCTGCAATTTCTCGTATTTCTGACGGAGTACAATTTTCTTCGTGACTCATTTTTATCAACTTTAATAATATATTTAATTAGGACGGATGGGAAGAAGCTTTGTTTTGTTCAATTGTTTCTATCATGGCATATTTGATACTTGTAACATTTAATTAAATTATAAAAGTATTGCCAACCCATAAAGAAAATATTAATTCAAATGGAAAAAATCTACTATATTGTAGGAAATTTCTATATTGTTTAGTCATTTTATTTTTTTGTATTATTATAATGTTAGGATGTAGAGTACTGTCCTGGTTTATTCGGGTTCTGCCTTGGATCGCGTCATTTCAGGGATTACTTGCGCCGAACGGAGCTGACGGCTAGGACTTTCACGCTCCTATTTTGAGAGCTTGCCCGGCCGCGATTTCGATTGGCTGAGAGACACGGGTGCCGGCAAGCTGACTGGCTGAACCACTATGTCGTCATCATAGGTTCGTGCAGTCGCACCGTCAGCTCCTCTAGCGCAAAAGGCATCAGGATAAGGGATGAAGCGGGAAGACGGGGGTGAGTAGCGACGGGGAAAAGAAAGCGGGAAGAAGGGAATTAAGACGGAGAGACGCAACGAAGACGAACGACGCCGCGGGGGTTGCGGAATCTGATAATTATTAAAAAAAGGAAGAAAGACGTGTTCGCGTAACGACGGGCGAATATTTCTATATTAAAGTAAAGACGAGAGACGTGTTTGCTAGACGACGGGCGAATACATCTTATTTTTTAAAGACGGAAGACGACGGAAGTTTCAACTATAGTGTAAATACTGTAAAATCATATCAACAATAGTTATTATCCGAATAAATACCTAAAAAACCTTAAGTGTATAAAGTTTCTTGCCTCACTACCCCTAGACAACAAAGAAAAAGCCTATATTTTGGGGGCTCAGCCGGGATGATAGATAATAGTTAGCTGCCGACAGTGCCAACCTTATGGGATGGATAATAGATAGCTGCCGACAGTGCCGACCTTATTGGATGGATAATAGATATCTGCCGACAGTGCCAACCTTATTGGATGGATAATAGATAGCTGATGACAGTGCCGACCTTATTGGATAGATAATAGATAGCTGCCGACAGTGCCGACCTTAGTGGTGGGATAATATTAGTGTAAATCGCTGAAACATTGCTAGTGGACAGGTTTTTATAAGAAAAAATACCTATACCTACAGTTTTACATAGAGAGTAAGGTAGGATGCATGTTTAAATTAGCCTAACCATGTTTTATGGGGTGTTGTTTATAATGTACTAATATATAGGGCTAAAACATATTTTTTGTTGAAGTTATTTTTAAAAGAGTATCTATATATTAAGAAGCTCGATGTGGGCTTAATAGTTAATAATTTCGGTGTTGTGTTTAAACATTAGATAAGTGCCGGAACAGTGCTGAGAATTATTAATATTACTTAGTTTCTAGTATTTTTTTTGTGAAGTATTACAGTGGTAATTGATTTAAAATTAGATTAAGATATCCTAGTCTTTTTCCGTCTTTTCATATAGAAAAAATCATCACGGGGCACGTGCACAATAACCGAGCGGGTTTGTGTATTATTTTTTTAAAAAACGGGGATATTTAATTAAGAAGTAGTTTTAACATAACGGTTAAAATGACGTCACTGGGGGATATTGAAAAAATTGAATACAATATAACAAACAGTAAATTAAAAGCGGTGAAGGCTTTGCATGTCATTGCGTATGGCGAGGAGGCACAACCGCGAATGACCAGAAGACGTGTACGCGAATTTGCTGGATTTGGTTTCGAGAAAAATTCAGATAACTATAATGAAAAGATAAATTACGTTAAAACACAAGTAGAGGCTGCTGACCTTGTGTCCGTTTGTAACATTTTAGATTTGAATTATGAGGGTACTTCTGATAATTTAGTTGACCGCATTTGTTCGTTCATGAATGATTTGCAGCTTTCTGATGAAGTTCCAGGAAAGGACGAAGATGAGGACGAAGAAGAGGACGAAGAAGAGGACGAAGAAGATAATGATGAGCAGGTAAGTGTAACTTACACCAGAAGGCCGGTGCAAAAGAATAATACATTTGCGTTAACATTCAGAGACATAGAAGATAGCATTAGACCATTTATGGGACAGACGGATTATCCGGTAAAGAAATGGATCGCTGATTTTGAGGAAATTGCCGACGTAACAGGATGGAATGATCTACAAAAATTGGTGTTTGCGAAAAAGTCACTACAAGGAATTGCTAAGCTTTATGTACAGTCTGAAACGGGAATCAAGTCATGGATAATATTAAAAAGAAAACTAATCAAAGAATTTGAAGTAAAACTAAGTAGTGCGCAAGTACATAAGTTGTTGATGACGAGAATGAAGAAAAGAGAAGAATCAGTGCAAGAATATGTACTGGTAATGCGTGAAATAGGTAGTAGAGCCAACATAGAACCAGAAGTGGTAATACAAAGCATTATAGATGGAATCCAAGATAATAGAGCAAACAAAGTTATCCTATATGGAGCAAGAAGTTTCTCAGAGTTTAAAGAGAAAATCAAATTATACGAACAGTTAAAAGCCAGTAAACAATATTTTGATGAAGGAAAATACAAGAATAATGATTATAGGAAGCCACCAGGAAATAAAAAAGACACTTCAAGACCGAACGTACCAATATGCTACAATTGTGGCGCAAAGGGCCATAAATCGAGTGAGTGTCCTAATAAAAATAAAGGCATAAAGTGTTTCGGATGCAATGAATATGGCCATATTGCATCAAAATGCCCTAAAAGAAATGCGTCAACCTCAAGAGCAAATGTAAATGTAGTAGAGGTGGTACCGAAAAACGGGGTTAGTTTAGAAATTGATCAGATGAAATTGACAGCGTTATTGGATACAGGTAGCGATATAAGCGCATTAAGGATGGATGTCATAGAAGAACATTTTCCTACAATAAAATTGGACAAAGACTCTATAGCTATAAAAGGTATTGGAGCTGATAGGATAGCGACGTTAGGTTCCTTTTGTAAAGTGGTTTTGGTTAATGATGTAAAGGTCTCTTTAAGATTTCATGTCATACCTAGTAACGCATCAAGTTTCAAAGCTATCGTTGGTAATGATATATTGTCGCAAGTAGATATAAGTTTAAGAGATAACGAAATTGTGCTGTATGAAAAAAGAGCAGATAATTTTCTCATGCACATTACTATAGATGGCGAAATCAAAGACGATACAATAGAGCTACAGTACATCAAGAATTCAGAACATAGAGAGAAGGTAAGAGGACTGTTGGAAACCTACAAACCCGAAAAGTGTAAAACAACGGATATCAAAATGAAGTTGGTGCTTAAAAATGAAGAGCCGATATATCAAAGTCCTCGACGCTTAGCTCTGCCAGAAAAAGCAATAGTGGAAAAACAAGTTAATGAATGGCTAGAAGAAGGAATCATAAGACCGAGTTCATCAGATTTTGCGAGTCCCATAGTGCTGGTGGCCAAAAAAGATGGCCAAACAAGAATATGTTGCGACTATAGAAAATTAAATAAACAGGTTGTGAAGGATAGGTTTCCCTTGCCATTAATAGAAGATGTTTTAGACCGATTACAGGACGCCAAGTACTTCAGCACAATAGACTTAAGAAATGGATTTTTCCATGTACCAATGGCCGAAGAAAGCATAAAATATACGTCTTTTGTCACACCATGTGGGCAATATGAATTTTTAAAGTGCCCTTTTGGTTTATGTAATAGTCCGGCGGTTTTTCAACGGTTCATATCGCATATTTTCCGAGATTTAGCCAGGCAAAATATTGTAATATATTATATGGATGACTTGATTATTGTCAGTGCAACCGAGGCAGAGGGAATAGAAAGACTAGAGAAAGTCTTACAAGTGGCCAGAAATTATGGATTGGAAATTAAAAAGAACAAATGTCAGATCTTAAAAACCAGGGTAGAATTTTTAGGATTCATTATTGAAGATGGAAAAGTGCAAATATCTGAAGATAAAACCGCAGCAATTAATAGATTCCCTGAACCGAAGACAAATAAACAAGTGCAGTCGTTTTTAGGACTTACTGGTTATTTTAGGAAGTTTATTGCATCGTACGCATTGATAGCTAAACCACTAAGTGACTTACTGAAAAAAGACCAGGTATTCCGATTTGAAGAAAAAGAACAGCAAGCGTTTATAATATTAAAAAAATTGCTTACCAGTGAACCGGTATTGACAATATATAAGCAAGAAAGTGAAATAGAGCTCCATACTGATGCCAGTAAATATGGATATGGCGCTTGTTTAATGCAAAAATCCCGAGAGGATAATAAATTTCACCCAATATATTATATGAGTAAGAAGACTACTCCAGCAGAAGAAAAATATAGTAGCTACGAGCTGGAGGTACTTGCTATTATACAAGCAGTAAAAAAGTTCCGTATATACTTGTTGGGTAACCAGTTTAAAATAGTGACTGATTGTTCAGCTTTTCAGCAAACTATGGACAAGAAGGATCTCACGACAAGGGTAGCTAGATGGGCTCTTCTCCTAGAAGAGTATAAGTATGAGATTGTTCATAGAAAGGGATCCCAGATGTCACACGTTGACGCCCTTAGTAGGTATCCAGCTAACGTAATGATAGTTACAGAAGTTCTCACTGAAGAAGTCGGTATGGTAAGACGTATAGAATTAGCACAAGATGAGGATGAATATATTCAGAGCATAAAGAAAGTTTTGGAAACTGAAGCGAACTACGATAATTACTTTTTGAAGACTGGTATACTTTATAAATATGATGATGGTAGGGAATGTGTAGTAGTCCCAAGGCCCATGCAATCAGAAATAATTAAAAAAGCGCATAATATTGGTCACTTTGCCATTGCGAAGACCGAAGAGCTGGTTAGGAGAGAATTTTATATACCCAAATTAAAAGAGAAAATACAAAATTGTGTTAGGAATTGTGTTCCTTGTATCTTAGGAAATAAGAAGGAAGGCAAAAAAGAGGGATTATTACACCCAATATCCAAAATGGAAGGACCTCTGCATACATACCATATAGACCATCTAGGACCGTTACCAAGTACGAACAAAAAGTACAGACATATACTAGCGGTTATAGACGATTTTTCAAAGTTTACTTGGCTGTACGCTACAAAATCAACAACTGCTAAGGAAGTAGTGGAATGTTTAAAGAAACAGCAAAAAGTTTTTGGTAATCCCTCGCGGATTATCAGCGACAGAGGAACTGCTTTTACCGCAGAAGACTTTGGAAACTACTGTACAGACGAAGGTATAAAACATGTACTAATTACTACGGGTGTTCCAAGAGGGAATGGACAAGTGGAACGTGTCAATCGAATAATCATTCCGATATTGACTAAACTGAGTTTAGAAGATCCTACCAAGTGGTATAAATTTATCGATCGAGTACAGAGAGCTCTGAACAGCACTCTTCAAAGAAGCATTGGTAATACTCCGTTTGAGGTGTTAGTAGGATCGAAGATGAAAAACAAAGAGGATATTTTGATAAAAGAAGCAATTGAGCAAGAAATCATTGTCGAATTTAATAAAAATAGGGAAGAATTGAGAGAAGAAAGTAAGCAACAAATACTGAAAGTACAAGAAGAAAATCGACATAGATACAATTTAAGAAGAAAAAAGGCAAGAGGGTATAAAGAAAGAGATCTGGTAGCAATAAAGCGTACTCAATTCGGACCAGGATTAAAGATGAGTCGAAAATTTTTAGGGCCATATGAAATCGTCAAAGTTAAAGGTAATGAAAGGTATGATGTTTTAAAAGTGGGCGATCATGAAGGACCTATGCGGACAGCTACATGTTCGGAATACTTGAAACCTTGGGTCGATAATGATAGCGAATCCGAGACGGATTCAAGGTCAGGTATGGCCGAAATGTAGGAAATTTCTATATTGTTTAGTCATTTTATTTTTTTGTATTATTATAATGTTAGGATGTAGAGTACTGTCCTGGTTTATTCGGGTTCTGCCTTGGATCGCGTCATTTCAGGGATTACTTGCGCCGAACGGAGCTGACGGCTAGGACTTTCACGCTCCTATTTTGAGAGCTTGCCCGGCCGCGATTTCGATTGGCTGAGAGACACGGGTGCCGGCAAGCTGACTGGCTGAACCACTATGTCGTCATCATAGGTTCGTGCAGTCGCACCGTCAGCTCCTCTAGCGCAAAAGGCATCAGGATAAGGGATGAAGCGGGAAGACGGGGGTGAGTAGCGACGGGGAAAAGAAAGCGGGAAGAAGGGAATTAAGACGGAGAGACGCAACGAAGACGAACGACGCCGCGGGGGTTGCGGAATCTGATAATTATTAAAAAAAGGAAGAAAGACGTGTTCGCGTAACGACGGGCGAATATTTCTATATTAAAGTAAAGACGAGAGACGTGTTTGCTAGACGACGGGCGAATACATCTTATTTTTTAAAGACGGAAGACGACGGAAGTTTCAACTATAGTGTAAATACTGTAAAATCATATCAACAATAGTTATTATCCGAATAAATACCTAAAAAACCTTAAGTGTATAAAGTTTCTTGCCTCACTACCCCTAGACAACAAAGAAAAAGCCTATAATATTATTTAAAGTTTTTCCGACTTTAAAGACCAAATAGAAAAAGGATTATAAAATATACGGTTCATAAGACACTTAGAACACTTGTACTTTAGAACTTTAGAAATTGAACGCGTGCTCTAAGATAATGTCTTATGAAACTTGTATCTTAATATACTATTTATTTCAATTTATTAAAAATAAGTCAACAACTCCACGAACCATTAATTAAACTTATACCGAACATTCTATTAATATTTAGAGTAAGTTAGTAATCGTTCTGCATCATCGGAAAATTTAGAAAATAAATATGTTGCAGAAATTCAAAGGAAAATATATCAAGTGTTGTAATTAAATTAAATTAGATGAGAAATGAACAGAAAAAAGTAAAGAGTGTGCTAACACTAGATTTTTTTAATGTTAGAATTAATAAATCATTTATTTTATTCTCCTAATTACACTAAAATCGTAACTGCCGCCTGCGTGATATATAAAAACAAAAAAAGAACAACTTGAGTACTTATTTTAATGAAATTGTCATAATCATTAACCAAATTCGAAGTTAATTCCAGGTTTCACACCAGCGGCACTGTCAAGAACGGATAGCTCAATTCCCTTATTATATTTATTAATTCAAGTTGTTAGACTGTCACGCCATTGCAAACCGGAGACACCGTACACAGTGTACCAGATTAATTTTGACACTAATGTATGGATAATATAATGAGAAAATACGCGGTCAAGTGCAAGATGACGCCGTCGATTCGTATGATATGTAATTTAATGCAATTTTGTTGACGTAAACATTAAAGTGGCATTTATAAACTTTTAAGTTCAGTTCAGTTTCCCAGTGAAATTCAACTGCGAACGCTGCGCGACTGAATTCAACTGAACTGAACTTAAAAGTTTGTCAATTGACGTTTATTATCTATAATTTTTCGTTAGATAGTTGGATATAACAAAAAAAATCTTTCGTAAAAAGAATTAAAATTTTAAAAGATTCAGGGAACGGCTCAGGGGGCTCCGTGGTTATAGCAGCAATAGTTAGGAACTACAGGACGAGAGTTCGCAGGTTCAAATCCGGCGGCCGGGAAACTGATTCGACCTCGGTGGATTTTAGTGGTATTAGTCATGGCGTTACTGTCCGGCATTATGCAAAAAATAGGGAAAATAAAAAAATGTATCATTCACCATTCCTACCCAATCACGCCGGTAACTTGGCCGGATGAGATCGGCTATCACGTGGGGTACGTGGGACTGTACGCACTCCCCAATCGGTAGGGGAGCAGCGTATGACCGAGGGTCGTTGTTCGTTCGTACCCCACGTGAAGCTGTAGGTCCCGCGGGAATGGCCTTATTAGGCGAACAAAGAGGAAAATAGTTCAACAGAAACAAATAAAGTTTAAAAAAATCAATAATTATTGATTAAGTTTAAAATCGTCCGTTAGAAAAGTAATCGTTTCGCCCGTTAGCAGGCCAGCATCTTATTCCTTATTTGAAACCTCATCTGAGACTAACGAATGCCCCGTGCGCGTCTCCTTGTGCACTTACGACTGAGGATCGTGGTTCGGATCCCACGTTAAGCTGTTGTCTCTTGGAAATGACTCTGGCAGCGAGCGAAGAGGTAAAAAAATGAGAAAAAGAAAGGTCTAGAAGGGACTATCAATTTGAAAACTTCCCACCTCGTTTACAGTAAATAATGTTATTAAAACTCGGAAAGAGATGTCAAGAATAAAAGCTCCAATGATCCCTAAAAAGCGTAATTGCGTAAAGTAATTTGTAGTCTATACAATATTACTACTTATTACTAGGTATGTCAAGCTTAAAAATTCTACGTCAGACGGTTTCTAGATAAAGGGTAACGACAGCTGGACAAGATACTGTGCATATAGGTGTACTATGATTAAAAGCAGAAGCCCACTAGCTGGAAATTGGAGTTAAAAAGCCGCGATTTCGGAATCCAGTTTCTTTATTCGGACAAACTGTAGGATATTAAGTGGATTCCAGAGTACCTCTAAACGAGTTTTCTCCCCAAGCGTTTATTTCTGTTTTAGGAAAAAAATGTTCAGGGAAAAGAATTTTTGTAATGCGACTAAAATTGGAGGAAAGTATATATTTTTTTGTTTCGGGAGATTTTTAGATTTTTTATTTACTGTTCCATGTAGAAAGAAATTATGAACATTCCTCCAATTAATAAGATTTAGACATCTTTTGTTCGACATTTTGTTGTAAATCAGCGTTTTCATAAAAAGAGAAAACTTCGTTTTTCAGTGCTAAGAATTGAAGTTTAGACCCCGATCACGTTTGATCTCTTTCTTCCGATTATCGTTGTTTCTGTCGGCGTACCGATCAATGGCGGACGCTCGACGTCTTGTTCTAACGGCAACGGAAGATCCTATTCGCCTCGTGCCTACACAGCGCAAAATAAACAGGGGTCAAATCGGAGATTTCGAGTGACTTCGGCATCCTCTTAAGCAATCACCACATCAAGGTGATTTTGTATTTTCTTATTTTTCTTTTTATTAAAAGTCTTGAAATTTGTCATGCTCTTATTTTGTCAACCCTCAATCTCTAACTAAGTTAAAAAGTTGTCTACGTCCAACAGTTCCCGAGATAAAAGCCGAAGAAAAGATAATTTAATTTGGTCCGCCGTGTATACGGCGAACTGCTACTGACATCTGTATCCACCTAAAAAGCCGATACATTAGCCGCACCCATCGGTGGCCTTCTCATCGGGCCTTTATTATTAACCCGATACCGATCTTTAATAAAAATTATGAAACCCTTCGTCCATATTTAATTCGAAAGTAATTAATAGACAAAGGGAGGGAGTGAATACGGCTCTATTCTAATAGATTCTGATAGATGTACGGGGGAGCATTAGAAAAGTATTTTTCCTAACAACGAAACAAAATACTTACGATTTTTATCATCATTTTATTCTTCAATTATGAATACAACTTAAGAGGATTCCGTAGCTACCCGCCTTTACACCTTTGATTATAAATTTCTAGCTATTACGCTGCCGGCCGCGGCGCGGGTATCCAAGAGTAGCGTTCTTCACTGATGTTAGACAGAGAGAGGATCCGTGGGTGACCGAGATGGAATATTAATTGCTCTTAGAATTGACAAAGAATTGAAATTTTGGTTTAAAAAAAATGTTATTTTTTTGACAAAATTAATTACAGAACATTGAAAAGTCAATATATTGTTGCTAACTTAAAAAATAAATTATATAAAAATACAGGGTGTTATGGAAATGACGTATTATATTTAAATGGGTAACTTCTTGGGTACTCTAGAGAAGCGCTACATAGTTTATTTTTTTTAAATCGACCGTTTTAGAAGTGGGATAATAAACACTCTTACTCACAGGTCAGTCCGCGCTACTGTACAACATTTCACCCAGACCCAATGGCAATGTTGCCAAACTTAATGTAAAACTGAAATTCCTTATACCTAAAGAGCGAGGAAATCCAGGCACAAGCACAATCAGTTTTTTTTTCTTTTTCATGGGAACACTCCTGGAAAGCTTTTGAAAATACAATAATACAGATTATACTACAGATTATTAGATTTTATTACACTCGACGAAATTTGACGTCCAGAAGAAACGCGTCAATAAAAACAATATTCAAAGATTATTTATGAATGGGCAAGATCCACGCGTAAACCGAAAAAACAGAGCGGATTGCTGAGAGTGTGTTGGTGATCGACGAGACGACGACCGGCCGCTGGTTTGTCTTTAACTAACAGACGCAAGCGTGCGGCGCTATATGAAACTACTTCGCTCAGCCGATGTAAGGCGTCAAGAGGTTATTGACATTTGACCTAGTGACGTACGTGGCTATTACTATTCCATATGTTTTTTCGGGTTGTTTAAATCATAGTCTGTCGTAAATATTCTTCAATTAATTGTACAAAAAGGTATTACAGAATGGAAAAGTGTTTAAATTATTATATTTTGTCTAAAGAGTTTACGGTATACATATGACAACACCGGCCAGAATTCCTTGATTGCTTACATGTATCGCAGTGCCACACAGGTGTTTTTCTGGTTTGACGTCAGGTCACTTTTACCGCTGAATGAATTGAAAGCGCCATTTATGGCTATTTTTCTTCAATTTGTCTTTAACTCAGGAATTGTCGGTTTAAATATAATACGTCATTTCCATAACACCCTGTATATGCCAGTTGTCTCGCTAAGGTCGGGGAACGGCGATATCTCGATAGCTATTCATTCTACAGTTTTCAGAAATAATAACCTCCAGAAGTAAAATCCAACTTTGAAATTTTACCGCTAGATGGCGTATTCTTAATTCAAAATCGAAAATGATATAATAACTCTTAAAATCTATAGTGAAGGTATGTCACATGTACGTATTTTCTTGACATTTTGGTCTCTTTGGTCTCCTAAAATAAGGGGTGGGGAAAGGTTTGATTCGTATTGAAGAAAAAGTTCTATAACTTCCGAGTACATTCACCGATTTTATCCAACTCAGTCTTGTTTTGAACCTCTGAATTATAGCCTATACATAAATTTTTGGTTTAAAACTAAAGCGCTAAATGGCGTTTTTTTAATCGCTTTAGTAATTTACTCCATTTTCTATGCATGGGAAAGTTAAATGGAAGCCTAACTTTTTAATTTCCTAGTCTAAGTTACTCGTAAATTTATTTAAAAGTGGCGCAAACTATAAGTTGACATCGCTTTTCAATTATGGGCAAAAATCTATTTTTTAGCAATTTTAAATGATAACATCAAATATTCGTTAATAATAAGTAAGCCATGAAAATCCAAACAATAAAATTGACAATTGGCTGTCATTAGTTTCACCGTAATTTGTTATTTTGAATTCTAAAATTGTATTTTGTTGTTATAAACAGATCAAACAATTTGAAAGTTTTGTTTTGTTTTTCAATATTTTGAAAATACAGATATTGCCTGTCACGAGTACACTATATGTAAGATATTCGGAGAGACAACATTTTTAACAGATAATACAGTTGCATTCTGATTTCTGATGTTCCCGGGAACATCTTCTATTAGCACTTGTAATTCATCTTGTAAATAATTTAAGTGTTTTCCAGTGAGGCGATTCTCCAAAATGAACCCCAATTCACTTCACGGGGCCCGAAACTTTATAATTTTTTTAAATAGACCATCTGTCATCTTTTCAAATACAGTTGCTTGTTTTGTATCCTGTATAAACTCCAATGAAATTACCAATATCATTAATAAAGTAACTTTTTAACTAACTTTTAATCGCGATAACGATGCGATCCCTAAAGAATTGGAAAGCATAATATAATCAATTGAAATTAATAGAAACGCTATGGGATATTATAAAGGCCAGTCGAAATGATGATAATGATGAAAGGCTTGGCCCGACGTTGTATGGCAGAAGGGTTATAAGGGCCGCACCCTGAAATCTATATTTTAAATTACGTCTGGAATATTGATTCATATTACTGGTATTCGTTTCATCGGTTAAATTTGACTTCCTAGTGAAATTCCTATACGCATTGGGCTCTTTCAAGTACTTAAGCAGATTTATGAGGTGAAGACAGAGAAAACGATTAAAGAAAGAAAAGATTAAAAATTAAATAAAATGAATTTAAAAAAGAAAAAATAGAATATACTGCAGAGACGCTTCTAAATAATATGAAATAAGTACTTGACGGCTTTGGGTCAATTAAACAGAACTTAGAACATGAGTTTTGTATTTGTCAACGTTTCTTTCGCTATGAAGTCGTCCTCAGGACAATGACGGTAGATCTGACGGCAAATATTTTTAATTTTGAAATAATTTAGGAATATTTTTTTAGAACGATTTTAATTTATGTATGTGATGAATACAATACGTTATTTACCACCTGGTCTTGCGAAAGTGAAAAATATAAAGCCATTTCTTCTTATCCTCTAGACCAGGGGTCGGCAACATGCGGCTCTTTCGATGTCAAGTTGTGTCTCTTTTCATATCAAATTGCGGCCTTTAGTGGCTTTTTAAAAACTGAGAAATTGTGTAAATTATAACTTTTGGCTCTTCCGTCTCAAAAGGTTGCCGACCCCTGCTCTAGACTAAGATATTAAATTAACTAGCGCTTTCGACCTATTAAGAGGCCATCATCAGGGCTAAGGCTTCGTTAAAGCCACCCCAGACGAGAGATTTAATAAGCCACCACACAGTTAAGTTCCAAAAAAGGGAATTACTATTTTTGAGCTATGTTTCTTGGTGCCTGGGGTCACTTTGACGAAGCCTTAGCCCTGATGATGGAATTTTAAGGAGCCGAAAGCGCTAGGTGATGGTAGGATTAAAATTAAAATGACGCTGAATATAAGTGAGACATTCTGTTTTATTTTTTTATCTGACAAAACAGCATAGAACCGACTTCCCCCTCTTATGCTTATAAAACAAGTAATGTAAGAAGGCTTTATTTATTACGAAGGCCATGGCATGATTGCCCCGATCTAACGCCAGCAATATTCCTCGTGGCCATTTTTTGCATTTTAAAAATTCTAATCATGCCGGAAGATGCAGCCGAGAATAATAAGCCTTATTTAAAACAGGATAAAAATTGTGCACAATAATAAGACAATGCAGTATTTAAATTTACAATATTCCTGAGGCCAAAAATAGCAAAACAAACTGTTTAACATTTTTTGCGTAGTTCTTCAATTTAAAGAAGTATAAATAAAGTTTTATTCCAGCAGATGTTCTGCAATCTCTTGATGACTCGTTATCTGCGTACGTGTTCTCATCAACAAGCATTGTTAGGTCGTTCTGGTCAAGAGTCCGACATAAATCATTTGCAGATATTATAAATAGCAATAGTCCAGAACGGATCCTTCCTTCTTGCACACCAACAGAGACATCTTGGTGCCTATCCTCAAGATATGACTGCATGCAGACACCAACTTTTCCTCTAAAGCTGTAATGATTAGCATCCATCCATAAAGAGTCTGAAACATTTTTTTGCCCAGACCATGCTTTTATCCCTCAGGAACCCATGCCTGTAAGAATTAATTACACTGGGAAACAATAAAAAGTTTCCGAGACCAAAATAGCAAAATCTTACTTATTTTATTATACTAATTAACAATCTCTCTTGCAAAAGTCTCAGTTGGCTCTGGGTTTATAGATCCATGCTAATTATGATAATTACGTATATGCTCTAATGTATGGGAAAATTCGACCATTAATTGAGAAATACCTGGATTTATTATACCATGTGTACTTTGTGAGGGGTTAAAATACATATAACATAAACCCTAAATTGTTGGTTAGTTGTATTTCCACCTCCAGTTCTAGTATCGAGAGCTGTTCGTATTTGAGAAATTAGGGAGTTTTGAGCAATAAGCATGATGATTTTTGTTATACAGGGTGTTTCCTAACCTCTCTGAAAAAATAAAGGAGGTGAATCCTCACCTGATTTTAAGACGAAAATGTGGTATAAAAGTTTGTCGCATGTCGCTTCGTTTTCGAAATACAGGGTGTTAAAAAATATTGTATTTTTCATTTTATAAATTAATGCCAATGATTTAATAATACATATGATTTAAAAACTTTGAATAATGAACTCATCAACAAAAGTCAAATAAATTGCTGCAAATTTCCCCCATGAGCCAGTGCAGGACGTGCTAAATTGTCTCTTACGTGTTGGAAAATTTCGGGATTGGCGGGAATGGTATTAAAACCATCAATAATACTCAGTCGAAGGTATTCTTCAGTTTCAATAGGAGTAGTATAAACTAGTTGTTTAAGGTGACCCCAGAAATAAAAATCAAATGGATTCAGATCCGGCGAACGGAGTGGCCATGGGTGAGGTCCTCCTCTACCTATCCACCGAGCAGGATATTGTTGATCTAAATAGTTTCTAACACGTTCTGCAAAGTGAGGGGGAGCGCCGTCATGCATGAACCACATGGGAATATCGTTTGGCATTAATTAATAAAATGAAAAATTCAATATTTTTTGTAACACCCTATATTTCGAAAACAAAGCGACATGCGAAAAACTTTTATACCACCTTTTCGTCTTAAAATAAGGCGAGGATTCACAGCCTTCATTTTTTCAGAGAGGTTAGGAAATACCCTGCATATGTGGTGAAGTGAGTTTTGTGAAACAAAAACCGTACTCTTAGCCCTTTAAAGAAAAAGGCTTAGCACTTGTATTTTACCTGAAAAGTTGGAGACCAGGATAAAAATGGGCTCCCCATAACTGCTGCTACAAATTTGCGTGCAACATTCGCGACTAGCTAATTAAAAAAAGCGTAAGATTTCATTTGCTGATCTGGCGAGATCCAAAAGACCAAGTGACTGACTGTCAATTTTTTGATTGACAACCTCTCATCAAAAAAGGCTTTTCAGAGAAAGAAGGTATCCGAGACCTGGTTGCCCAACTTCATTCGTTTTACGAAAACGTAGGGTGTAATATGTCGTTGAAAATTCATTCCTGGTTTCTCATCTGAATGACAGAAATGTGTTATTTAATTGCTTTTGTATGTTTATTGTATATGCCTATAAATTTAAATTTCGATACAAATAATTCAGATTTTTTTTTTGCGAGGCAACTAAAATCTTTAATAGAGTTTCCGATTGTTATTATTTAGAAATCTTTCTGCAACCCAACTTTAAAGTTCCATGATATAGCCATTACTTACACTCGCATACTCATAAAGGAACTATTTAGATTATTTGTTCCATTTCTACAATATTTATGACCATTAAATTAATTAATTCGAACTGATGTATTTAATTCGAAGATGTAGAATGCGCGTTGACTTATGCGACCGCCGCATCTCTCGCATATTAAAAATGAGCTCTCGTTTTAAAATTAATCCCGTTTCTTTTTATTGGATCTCCCAAGGCAGCATACAATAACGTACGTAAAATTGTATAATATAAATTTCTACAGACATATTTACGAGAACATATCTACATTATAATGGGCTTTGAACACTGTATATATGCATGGCGTACGTACTTAATTCGCTGAATTTAATTTATGAAAACAGTGCCTTGTTGGTTATGAGTGCGAGGTCTATGCACGTCGTGTGGGTGTTTATTTATTATTTAATAATATAAATTTCTTTTGCAGTTGTGTGAGTCACCGTTGTGCAGGAACATCTGCACATTTTTTTCACGTCTCGTCTATGTAATTGCCGTGTTTTGTCTATTGAGGTGGGATGTTTATTACCGATTTCACACGATTGGAGAGGTGTGAATTATAAATTTCCATTTTAGGAACTCAGCTGCTTGCTGCTGAAACAAGTGGTTTCTCACCATTGTCATTATTAAATCTATATTGAATCTTGTTCATTCAGGCTTAGTCTCCATTTTAAGAATTTTTCTCGTTTTCGCTGTATCCGTGATTATGTTTCCAGTTCTGGAGATTAAATATTATTAAAGGATGAGTATGGCGCGAATGAGGACAGACAATGACACAACTCGATTTATATTTCCTGACGTTTCGTTTTGTGCTAAACCTTGGAAGGGTCAAGTAAAATTTTCTAAGCCAAAGTTTCTTCTTCCATTCACAGTGTTTTCTATGCCGATATATCGATGGGTTTTTGACAAAATGTCGTAAGCGACATGCCTCAAATTTTACAGTAGGAGCTTTTTCTTCTCATTATTTTGTTTTTGAACATGAACCTGTTTAATTTTTTACGTATTCTTTTGTATTTTTGTGGTTTAGTGTAGACTAGTCAGTTTTAGTCAACTTCAATATTTTTAGGTAATTTTTCAGCTTACAATACTTTTTCAATACATTTTTTGAAAGTTTTATATATTTGTCGCTTAGAATAGACTTTACTCTTAAATAAGTCGATGCAGGCTTACTACTGCCCAGTATCGAGTGGGATTATAAATTAAAATTGACAATAATGTGTTTTTTATTATACTTACCGGAAGAGAGCCTCGTTTTCACCTGTGTTTGCAATAACAGCAAGTTTTATCATTACCAATGAATATGCCCTAAAAATGACTGCATACCGAAACCGTATTGTTCATCCATGATTTTTTTGGATAAATTTCAAGGTCAAGGACCTCTTTCCTGTGAATATGGGAAGCTAAAAAGAATGGTTGAACTGAACTGGTTAGCAAAATATTCTTATTTTTGCGAACAGAAAAATGTAATCGGTCAGCCAAAATGGTTATTGGTCAGCAACTTATGGACAGTAAACATTTCTGAATCATGACAGTGCCCTGGGAAAACAAGTGAAAACCCGCCCCCGCTACACATTTTGTAGCCGATTTCCTTCTGTATTCGGCAAAAGAAAACACATGAAAGTTGCATAAATTGACAGTGCCCTGGGACCTCTGAAGTAAACTGCTTCTAGACATGTTTGTTTCTACTGATCAATTGTAAACTCTTGCTGACCAAGTAATCATTTCGCAGCTCGACTGTTAATAACGGCAAACCATTTAATTACTCAAAAAGAATACCTACGTCTTTCTCATTTTATGCCAAACTTCAATGAAATCGAGGAGATCCTGTTGGTCACCTCTATGAACTTGTTCAATTATCCAAATAACAATGTTCAACGTCGGTTTACGATTCCTTCTTCTCATTTAGACAAACCTAACGACCGATCGACCCACATAACGAAGGAACGCCGAACCAGTTCAAATCCAGCTTAATCATTCACCCCTTTAAAATTTAAAGCTGACGGGTGTTTCGATTTCGTATTCTTTTCTTCTTTTTGCCGCTTCTCGCCAGAGTGTCGCGCAGTGGGTCTACGTTAACAAATTCATGGTCAACATTTGAACACTCGTGTCTAAAGCGTCTTGTGTGTGTGTGTGTGTGTATTTCAAGATGTCAATCGGTCAATTAAAAGGCTATGGTTACATCACCATTGTTTTGAATGAACTAATACATTTTTTTTTTCTATTTTGGTTTCATATCAAAGTTAGTTCGATACGGTTTTCAGTATCGAACTGAGCTTATTATGAAACTGTTTTTTTTTAAGGTTGGTAATGCGTTGATGTATGTTTGGTTGCACAAACAATTACTATACTAACCTCATACCTGTCAAGTTTACTTTCTTGATCAGACGAATGGCTCTTCTTACGATGGAATCCAGTTCTGAATCCCGATTGTTTTAGTAAACCTTCTAGTTAATGTACTCGTGCTTTAGTAACTTGTTTAGTATTCACCTGACGACGACTGGAGATGTTTACAATTTTACAAGTCCAAAATACGTCTATCACTCACACATACTACCGTTAAAAGTCAATGTAATTCACGCCTGTCAAAAAATAAATAGAATTTTCGAATTTCTCATACCCGAATTATATAAAAATGATACCAAACTTGTGAAAAAGTGCTTATAAAAAATATGTCAAAAATGACAGCTGTCAAAAATTAAATAAAATTTTCGAAAATTGCTAATACCCGAATTGTATTGAAACGATACTAAACTTATGAAAATATGCTAGTAAAAAAAATATGTAAAAAATGACAGTGTCAAAAATTAAATAAAATTTTCGAAAATTGCTAATTCTCGAATTGCATTGAAACGATACTAAACTTATGAAAATGTGCTAATAAAAAAAAATATGTCAAAAATGACAGTTGTCAAAAAATAAATAAAATTTTCGAATTTCTATACCCAAATTATATAAAAATGACACCAAACTTGTGGAAAAGCGCTAATAATCAAAAATGACAGCTGTCAAAAAATTATAACGCCAAGGGCGCTTCCTCTGAATAGCTCACATATATATAAACAGTATTACGAACGTTCCAAAATACAAAAAGTGTCCCCGCTATGGGAGATGTAGCAGTAGGGTGGAAATTTTATCGATCGCGTCAGAGCCGGCCCGACATTATTTGTTTGCTGTTACGTCGCCATCTTTGGTTCTGGATGCTTATTCAAATTACAGAATAAAAAGTGGTTCGGCCACATTGTTGTCGTTATGTTAGTGCTTATAAACTTTCAGTACCTATCAACAATTTTTGTAGACGAGTTTTTAATTTGTGGTGATTCGATTGGCTGTTTGGTAGGTTAGTGGCTTGTTTTGTTTAAGATGAAAGGACACAAGTGCATGGTGCTTTTTTGCAAAAGTCGTGGATCAATAACAGGTATAAAGTATTTCAGGTATGTGCATACTTATATACGAAAATATTTTACTTATCACATTATCCGATCTTCGGAACCGAATTTCACTAAAAAGCTTGTAAAAAAAAAGAAGAGAGTGTCACTCGTATACAATATAATATATATGTATGTGGCCACTACCTAACCTAAAATTTAATGTATTTTTAATTTGGTCCATTAGTAGCTGATAATATTTCCCAAAATAGTCAATAGAGTCATTCATTCTTAATTTTCGACGTCGGATGAAAGAAATAAAGCTCATCGTGTCGATTGTTACAAATGTTCGGACCGAATTTGGCACCAAAAGTTAAAAACCAATCAGGGCACCGTCGGATCATCATATCGTCAGAAATCGTATGCATGGAACGCCGTCTTAAATCGAACTAATCGAAATTTTGACTGCAATATTTTTCCTAACTAATCAGTGAAATTTACATTAAAAAAGTTGAAATCCGGTCCTGTCGAATGTTTACTTTCACAAGGAAATTTATTTATATGTGGAATAACCGCCGCTGCTCTTTAACCTGTTTGCAAAAAGATAATCGATTAATTTTACTTTTGGCCGAAAATCATTTAATCGGGGACTGTCTGTGCCGAGTGTGGGCCGGGCGTGTTTTACTTTCAATATTCGCCGTATCTCTGGATTACCGAGCTTAATCGGTGAAAATGCTATTTGCGTTCTCAGATGTTATTGCAGTTTTCGGGCAATATTGCGTCGGCTACTTTCGGCGTTAAATCGTAAATAAACGAGAGGTTTATTTTAAACAATTTCCCTCAATACGCAAGAAAAACGGGAAGGGATTATTATACAGGGGGTCTGTTTAAAAAAATTTCCACCCTTAATATCTCGCTTCCAGTAAATAATATTAAAAATCGGAAAGACACGTTGATTTTATTGTAAAGGGTTTAAAGAATATTTGTAGCGTTCGTGGTTTAAACCCCTGAAAGGAATAGATGTTAAAACCCTTGAAATCTTAAATGGGAAGGCGGGTCAAGGTAAAGATTAGGAAAAGGTGTCACCGGGAGTGACTACCTATGTACTCCTACTGATTCTACTAAAAGAAGAGTCAACACAAAAATGTTCTTATAAATAATAACCTAAAAACCATAAATCTTAGTGCAACAACTTTGAATGTGAGTGAATCACTTCTTTCAGGGCGATTAATTCTCAATCAAAGTTGTCTTGTTCGTCAATTATTGTTGCCCGAACCAACATAATTGTTATCTGTATAATTCCGCCGTATTAATGCAAAGGGGCGTATCTGCAATTGTCGTCAAAAGTTACGTATACCGTTCAAGGAACGTGCCATGAATGGACTCATCTGAATGTATGTTAAATTTGAAAGCAGTATATGTTACCAATACCTGTTGATACGTTTGTTAACTACAAATATGGGCGCAATAGAAATTTGAAAGCTAAATAATCGATGTAATTCACAATACAATTTTCGGTTTTTATACATTTTTCTCCTCTCGCTCTTCATACGGAAATCTTCAGAATCCACTGGGCAAACAATAGTGTACCAGAGAGTTATTGATCATTGGCCAGCACCATCGAATACCTCAGGAATCCACACTAGATGACTTAATATAATAAATAAAACGACAGTATTACAAAGCCCTAATTGTCAAACGAGAACAAATTAATGAGAATTTAAAACTGTCGACTTGAGTGAATATGGTTGTAAAAATGTATAGTATAGTATAAATATAAAACTATATACGGGGTGTTTCCTAACCTTTCTGAAAGAATGAAGGAGGTGGTGAATCATCACCTTACTTAAAGACGAAAATGTGGTATAAAAGTTTTTCGCATGTCGCCTCGTTTTCGAAATACCGGGTGTTAAAAAAAATATTGTATTTTTCATTTTATTAATTAATGCCAATGATTTGATAATGCATATGATTTAAAAACTTTGAATAATGAACTCACATGAACAAAAGTCAATTAAATTGCTGCAAATGTCCTCCATGAGTCAGTACATACCCATGTACGCGACGTGCTAAATGGTCGCTTACGTGCTGGAAAATTTCGGCCATTATGGAAAGTACGTAATGTAGTACAAATAAATTCAAAAACAATTCACAGGAATATTGTTTGAAAGATGTTAAACACGAGACAAATGTCACCGAGAAAACAAATGTGGTTGCCATGGAACGAAGCAAAGCCTACTCGTATAATTTGACGATAAAAATACGAAAATAACTAAAAAATTTAAGTACTCTTTTACCGCAAATGAATTAATTGTAAAATTTAAAATTGACCCAAAATAAAGTGCTCTATCCTTTATGTTCAACAATATCATTAGAATATCGTTTGGCATTAATTAATAAAATGAAAAATACAATATTTTTTTTAACACCCTGTATTTCGAAAACGATGCGACATGCGAAAAACTTTTATACCATATTTTCGTCTTAAAATAAGGTGAGGAGTCATCTCCTTCATTTTTTCAGAGAGGTTAGGAAATATAATACCTATTAATTTATCTTTATAATCTTAAATGAAGTGAAAGTTTTAATTTTGTACAGTACGTTTAACGAAAATTGGATACGACTTAATGATTTCCTGGGTGGGTCCCATTGTGTCGACAAGAGCTTGGCAATAAACAAGTGAAGTATGAAGGGACGGACTAAGGAAAACAAGTAATGATATGATTATATTAAAGTAATCAAATGAAATAACATTTTTTTTAAAATATAACTAGTCATATTTATTTACATTTATAATGTATGTATGTATGTATAGATAGTTCTGTTTCGCTATCGCTATCCTCATCAAAATTAATTATAATTGGATTAATTATACGATCCAGACTAATATACGAATTTTCTACAGTTATTACGTGACGGACTGAATTTTTCCAACTACCTGGGGGAATATCATTAAAGCATTTTCGTATTATTTCTACAACACTAGAACTTAAAGTCGGAGAAATATTTTCAGACCTAACCAGTGATTTTAACTGGTGCCACATATGCTCTATGGGGTTAAAAATGCAATAATAGGGTGAGAGCCGTAGCACTGTATGTCCAATTTCTTCTGCCAATGTGTCACAAACATATAATTTTTTTATACAAAATGTCTTCTAAAAGATCACTTTTTTAATAACTTTCTTCAAAATATATATCATTCGCCGCCATGTAGTTCTGAATCTCCAATTTTGTATTATTTGAGCTTGGAGCTTTATGTAATTGGCGACTGTGATAGCTCGCATTGTCCATTACTATCACGCTATTCTGAGGAATGTTTCGTAAAAGACAATTCTTGAACCATTCCTCAAAAACTAACAAATTTTACCACTAACTACCTTTTCGAACGAGTAGTATGTATGATACGTTAAGGTTTGAGCACTAAAATATAATTATGTGAAGATGTTCTGTTTGAATTATTAAATAAAGTTAGGCCTTAAAGTGACAATTACATAAGTAAATTGGTTATGTATGAAAAATCGATAAGATAAATGCTGCCGACTTCAATATGTTTTCTTAATTTGTTTTTTTAACTTCTTTCATTTTCCGCCCATTACCCACATTATGAGTAAAAACCTTCCCATTTGGAAAACAAATGCCACATTGTGATATTTTATGAGAAAGGTTAATTTAACGAAGACCAAGGCTATTTAAAAAATATACCTATACAGTGGTGGGGCTTTAGCGTTGAAAATTCAAAGGTTTTACTTAGCGTATTGAACGTTAAACTGTTACCACCCTTCGGACCTAAGGATTGGCTATAATAAATGGCTCTTTATTTAAATCCAAAATATAGGTACTCAATTTTTCCATAATCGGAAACAAAACTAATAAATAAAGTTTAGGAAAGGGGAATGACCCAAATTTGTAAAAAAATCAGTAATTGTAAACATAATCAACAATTAAAGAAAAAAATATGTAACCTATATATTTATATATAGAGAGTGGTTCGGGAGGATAGGGAAATATCTTAATGAGGTATTTAAGAGTTTAATAAAAGAAAAATAGCCCTATAATATGGTTCTGGAATTGCTTTCTTTCCGTGATAATTTAATTATTTTGGTGAAGGAAATAGTGCGCCAATGATATTTTGGAAAATAGGCATTTGTTTCTTAATTGACACCCTTAAAAGAAAAAGTCCCTTGTATTTTTTTGGTCGGGCAAACCGTTTTCAAGAAATAGTTATTAAAATACTGCTTTACTTCGTACTTAACTGTTTTTTTTTCAATTTCAAGATACAGTGAAACCTCTTATAACGGACACCTCTAATAAGCGGACATCTCTATTAAGCGGACATTTTTTCATAGTCCGGAACTAGGTATATGACATTCCCTGAAAATCAACCTCTCTTGGGCAGACTCCCCTTTGGGCGAACGCGGACAGGCTGTTTTCATACAAAGAATGGGAAAACCCTCCTTTAAACGGACAAAAAAAATTGTAAATGTATTTGGGAGACGAGTAAGTACGGTGCAAAATCTCTCTGAAGATAGACCGGTAACCAATCGCGTATGCGCGGGAGTGCGAAAGGACTTCGCCGAATGAAAGTATGTGTGATTCCCGGACAGCAGTCCGCCGTTTATGTGTGAGTTGTAAGGTTAAAATCGTAAACAATGGCACAAAAATGTCGCGTTTTGAGTCTGAAAGAGAATATTGATGTTGTGGAAGTTTGTAATTTGATAACAATGATTTGGGCGAGTTCATTAACATTGATAGCAATGTGCTATTAGAAGATGATAGTGACCCCATTCCTACTTTGCATTTACATATTACCTAATAACAAATTTCCCATGGGCGGACACCTCTATTAGGCGGCCACATTTAGACAGTCCCGTAGGTGTCCGCCTAAGGGAGGTTTCACTGCATTTGTAAAATAATCGGTTCTGCTGAATAGTCAAAACTTTTTAAATTGAGAAAATATATTTTATATCAGTATATTGCATGATCAATGTAATATCATAAATCTTTTTCGGATAAAAAATAATATGATTTTTTTTAACACCCTGTATCTCGGAAAGAAAGTATTTGCGGACGAACAATTATATGATATTTTTTTCTTATATTGACTTCTAGAATTCTGTTACATATATAATATATACATTTCTGTTTCCTCCCGAAACACACTGTATATACAGGGTGTCCGGACTTATAATGGAGACAAGCTTATATTTTCGATATTTCTGAATTGATGGTTTTAAATTTTGTTGTGGTTAGGTAAGATCCTAAGGTACACTTTTCTATTGCTTAAAATATTAGGTAACTCATTGGTGTACGGATTTGTAGGAGTTTAAAAATAATTATTATAAGTAGCTTTAGCGATTATTTTATTGCAAAACTCCTATGAGAAGTCGATTTAGCATGCCGTAAAACGACCAAATACAACATTTCAATGAAGTGACATCACCAGTGGCATGTATAAGCTCAATTTTTTTTTTTTTTTTTAAAGATATTTACATCCACATCCGTTTTGGAAACGATCGTGTTTTAAAATGCCCTACCCCACCTCTCAGTTACTTGTTTTCATGATCACTCTGTATATATTGATTGAATTTAAATTTAGAGTTTGTATAAAATTCAAGCCATAAGGAGACTTGGGATATATAAATATTTTTCGTATACGTATTTTAGTTGAATGGAATTCTTTTGAATATATTTCACATATTTTTTCTTTATTTTCGTCTCACAAATTAACTGACTAAATTATATCTTTTGTTGCAGGTACGTATATAAGAACTATATATCTTTTTCTGCGGGCGCAGCACACCAGACGGTCACAGGCCTTATGGCTGAGGTATGTAAATGAGCTGTATTTCATAATTAAACTTTTCTTTTTCAGTCCGCTTTAATCTTTATTTTAATTTAAATATAAATTTATGGCGTATAATTTCTTTTTAATTTTAGAAGTTTTTCGCTCCGGGTAGCCCCGGGAAGTTTTAACAACAACGAGGAAGGTAATTTGCTTAATTTTTTTACGTATTTGCTAATTTTCTAGGCTAAACATTTTAAACAGTCCTCGATAAATGCATAAAGGGCTCTCTATAGAACATATTGATTCATACCATGAAGTTGTATTGTTCATGGTTAATTAATTGTACAGGGTGTTCCATTTTCGGCACTTTTATAGGGTATCTCCGTAACTGTTAGTGTTATCAAAAAAGTAATGTAGTTGTCATGTACCGGGTGTCCAACTAAGAATGGCTCTCGGCCGTATCTCTGAAAGTGTTAGTCGTATGGCTTGCGGAAAAATTTTTTAATATGAAAAGTGATCATAAGAAATTGCTGGAAATTATTTTCAAGTTTCTCAGTCGAGCGCTAGAGGGCGCAACCGTAACGGTAAATCCGTAAAGCTTGGTTTTTTCAAAAGTTGCCGCGTTAAGGTATATTGAAAATAGCATTTTCGTATACTTTAAGGTTTTATGAAGAAAATTTACTTATAACATATTTTTGTCACTTTTAAAATAAAGTGGTGGGGGAAGGTTGAACATTATTTTAAATAAATGCCTACAACTCCGCGTTCGCTCAACAGAATTTAGTGAACTTTGTTTTGTTAAAAAGTGGTTCCCTTACTCTATACTTTACTGTATAAACTATGACAATATGACTTTTAAAGTAGGCGCTAGAGGGAGCTATTTTACAACTTAACAAACATTGCGCATTTTTTCAAAAATTTTAAATACAACAGTATATTTAATTTTACTTCATCACAAAGATCAATAAAAGCCTAAAGAACTGGCGAAAACCACAACTTGATATCTTTTTTCAAACCGGAGATATTAACAAGAACAAAAATAAACACGGAAAAATATGATTATATTTAAGTTTCAACGGTACAGGTTTTTTCAAAAGTCAAATAGGCCTTGGAAAAACAAAATCTAATTTAAAATTAGGTGCTTTCACGTCAAAGTTTTTATTTGACTTTTGAAAAAACCTGTACCGTTGAAACTTAAATATAATCATATTTTTCCGTGTTTATTTTTGTTCTTGTTAATATCTCCGGTTTGAAAAAAGATATCAAGTTGTGGTTTTCGCCAGTTCTTCAGGCTTTTATTGATCTTTGTGATGAAGTAAAATTAAATATACTGTTGTATTTAAAATTTTTGAAAAAATGCTCAATGTTTGTTAAGTTATAAAATAGCTCCCTCTAGCGCCTACTTTAAAAGTCATATTGTCATAGTTTATACAGTAAAGTATAGAGTAAGGGAACCACTTTTTAACAAAATAAAGTTCACTAAATTCTGTTAAGCGAACCCGGAGTTGTAGGCATTTATTTAAAATAATGTTCAACCTTCCCCCACCACTTTATTTTAAAAGTGACAAAAATATGTTATAAGTAAATTTTCTTCATAAAACCTTAAAGTATACGAAAATGCTATTTTCAATATACCTTAACGCGGCAACTTTTGAAAAAACTAAGCTTTACGGATTTACCGTTACGGTTGCGCCCTCTAGCGCTCGACTGAGAAACTTGAAAATAATTTCCAGCAATTTCTTATGATCACTTTTCATATTAAAAAATTTTTCCGCAAGCCATACGACTAACACTTTCAGAGATACGGCCGAGAGCCATTCTTAGTGGGACACCCGGTACTCTTTTTGGGTGAAACTTAAAATAATAAAATCGAAATTTGAAAATTTTCGCTCGCTTAAGAGATAGATACGCGTGAAACTCGACACTTTCAAAATTAGCCTATGTTTTCTTGGTTAAAAGAGATACAGAAAAATGTTTAATACAAAAGTATCTTTATAATGATTGTTGAATAATCTGCCGTTTTCAGAATAAGTATACGGGGTCAGGTAAAAAAGTTATCGGACCTAACCCCATTTTTTTTAAATGGAGCACCCTGCATATTTTAATCTAAGAAGATTGCATTTTATATTCTATTTTTAAATATATAACACACCATGGATAATATTAGTTTCCTTAGGCGATTTATTTAAATTTTATTACTTTAAACCACCTTAGGCCATGAAACAAAAGCTAATATCCTAGAGACAACTATGTTAACATTCTAGTTGTTATTAACATTTAACGTCAATTTCATTTTTACATATTCATTTGTGAAAATGACTTAACAACATTTTGAAAAATTTGATATGATATCTATCATCCATGGTGTGTTATAAATTTGAAAAGAGAGTTTAAAATGATATATTTTTAGATTAAAATTTACAAGTTGTTCCATTTAAATAACTGAGGTTAGGCCCGATAACTTTCTTACCTGACCCCGTATGCTTATTCTGAAAACGGAACATTATTCAATAATCATTATAAATAAACTTCTGTATAAAATATTTTTCTGTATCTCTTTTAAGTAAGAAAATGTAGGCTAATTTTGAAATTGTTTTCCCCCGTATCTCTTAATTGAGCGTAAATTTTTGAATTTTGATTGTACCATTTTAAGTTTAACCCAAAAAGAGCACATGACACCGACATTACTTTTTTGATAGTACTAACAATTACAAAGATACCCTATAAAAGTGTCGAATATGGGACACCCTGTACAATGTACATGCCCTATTATAAATAACTTAAATTCTTAAAAATAATTTATTCTTAGCTTGTTACTGAAGATACATATAAACAACTATACATTTTGTAAAGCGCAAAGTATGCTCAATTAATTCAAACTATAATATACATGGTGTCCCATTTACAAAAAAAATACGTCTGTTAATATCTCAAAAACTAAACTTTTTTAGAGAAAACTGGCTACGTCACTAAACTTTACATTAAAATTCTCTAACAAGATCAGTAGATTGCTATTAAATCCCTAAAATGCTTTACTTGTAAGCCAAATTCTTGATAGAAATACAATTTTGAAGTTTTATTGTGTTTTAAATTTTGTACACACTTTTTACGTTTTTACGAAGGCTATTTCTAAGAAAATTTAATTTTTCCAAATGAAGACATATTGGCTCACTCGGGCAAAAAGATAAAGCACTTTTTTTCCAACAATTTGATATCACACACCCTCATGTCATGTTAAAAAAGGAGGATAATTGATTAAAAACACCAATTTATGCCAAAAAATACCAGAAGCGCAATGCCATAATCCTAACAAATTAATGAACATAATTACAACTTTAAAATCTGCCATCGTTTGGTTTAGAAATTAACCATTTTAGGGAGATGAAATAAGAAAATTATTTAATATGTCAAAAAGTGACATATAAGGTGTCGTTTAATTTGGAATAATGTTCTGAATCGATATAGCTCAAAATATACTGGGTGTCCGATTTACTTTCCTGTGCTTGTGACGAATTAGAAATTTGTGTGTGATAGTACTATTATTTGTTTTGCAAAACGTTTTTCGCCCTCGATTTTCTGGAATCATATTTGTTCGCAAACGATAGAATAAAAAATTGTTAAAATTATAGAAAATAGTAGATATGACAACACCGGCCTTAATACGCTGACGTCTTTTCACACTGCAGACCTTTTATTTTATTGATTGCGACCGTCGTCAGTAGCAGCCATGTATATTTTCAGATTTCATATAAAGTGTATAATTTCGTTTAATAATTCAAAGCGCCATTTATGGTTATTTTTCTTCAATTTATTTTCATCTCAGGATTTGCCGGTTTAAATATAAACACCCTGTATAAACTTGCCCGTCCGAACATTTAGTTGTTAGACCTCGTGTATTCAATTTTTGTATTTAAAAGTACCCATGAAACTCGAAATCGAGGGATCGTGTTAAAGGTGAAATCTCCTGTCCTTAAAAGTAACGATATGAGCCCTACAAACTACATCAGTATACTGCGTGATCATAAAAAATCGTATACCGACTGGAATAAAACATTAATCCCGACTAAATAAAAACAAACAGCCATTTACTTACACTTTAATATTTTGTTTACGACTTTCCCTTACTACCGACGGACAATATCGTCCGCCATTACACTTTAACAAAACACAAGTCTACATTTTTAGAGTTTTACATGCAGGTGGATGGAAGAGTTCGTTTCAAATTGCCCAGAGCATTTTTATGTCGGTTCGGGCAATAAAAACTTTAAACTATATTATTATTAGAATCGTGAATGCAACTTTGTGTCCTCTTTCGCTAACTGTTGGATTTTTATCGCTCTAAGTTAGTTTTAATCTCTATTTGGTGTATTAAAGTAATTCTTTTTAAGTACACTGAGAAAAATTCTCGTCTCGAAACTGAACATTCATTTAAGAGCCTGTAACTTTTTTGTATTTTGAGTTAGCGCGTTCATTTAAAAAATAAGATGTAGCATTTGTAGCCAAGTTTTTATTAGTGTCGTCAAAAATAACAGTAGGTGTCATATGTCCCACCGAAAAGGAATTATTATTTTTTTTTAAATGGGACACTATATATCTGAAGCGCATTAGATGGCGCCTTTTCTTCCCATCTCAAAAATATAACACACATATGCATTATTTTCTTCATTCCATCAAACATTGACAAAAATATGTAAAAATATATTATTGTTAAAAAGCATCAAGATAGCTATGCAACTGTTTTGGTTGCTATGAATTTTATCCAGTAACTGCATCTTTAAACGCAAAGTACGTCCAATGGAAAATCGGGTACTATAAAATGGCCGCCGAACAGCCCAGACCTGTGATTTTCTTCTTTGGGGTTATATTAAAAATATTCTTTATAATACACCGTGTTATTCGTTGAATGAACTGTATATTAGAATTGAAAACGCCATCCTTCAGATTTAAACTAATAGAGTCACATTGTAAAAGAGTTTCGTAAATGTGTCGAAAATGGAGGTGGTCATGCAGAGCAATATAGATTTTAAAATAATTATTATATAATTATAGTTATTAAATTAATGTTATAAACTTTTGTTGTTTTCTAGTTATGCCAATATTAATAAAATTGTTTTTCTACTACTCACTTGAAGAAAAGAATGCGTATGTGTGTTATATTGTTGAGATCGGAAGAAAAGGCGCCATATAATGCGCTTCTGATATATAGAGTGTCCCATTTAAAAAAAATAATAATTGCTTTTCGGCGTGACATATGAGACCTACTGTCATTTTTGACAACGCCCATAAGAATTTGACTAAAAATGCTACATCTTGTTTTTTGAATGAACGCGCAAACTCAAAATACAAAAAAGTTACAGGCTCTTAAAAGTGGGACAAACTAAATGGTTAACCCTGACAAAAAAAAAATGTTTTAAATGTTGTGCCTCCATTTAGGATTTTAAGGGCTTTAACGTTTACCGCTCTCACCATTCACCTTCGTTCTTCACCATTGGGATTTAGGAAACGGTAAGAGATACGAAGTCGGTTAACTAGGGGCAAAGTTGCGTAATTATGGGCCCAATAATAGCCGCACAAAATCGAAAATAAATACAGGGGCTTTCGAAATATTTGGAAAAATCTAAAATTTTGCGTTTCAATTTTTTATCCTTTCCTGACTTTGTTCGAAGAGATGTCCTAAATACATTTCACTTTCTCATTGCTACTTTTTATTCTCCACAAGATGCCATCATCAGGTCTTTAATGCGATGTGTCATCTTTTGGTCACCATCATCATCAACTTAACTTTTTAAATACTGCCTGTATCTTTTTGTTTATATTATAAAAGTGGACCTAAATGTTCAACAGTATACGACTACTGATTTTCCGACGTTTTGTTCCTTAAATTAACCATCTCCATTGAACTACCCCTAGTACGTCCCTGTAATTTACTTCTTTTTTAAATTCGATACAATTCGAAAATGTAAAACTTAATGCATGTTTTAAAAGTTTTAAGAAAGTGCTAGCTTTAAGAGTAAAATTTTATTTGTACTAATAAAATAAATAACTTGCACTTACACTAACTGGAGATTTTATACAACTATTAGTTTGAAATAATAAAAACAGTAGTAGTATGTAATAATAATAATTAAGGACATAAATATAGGATTTCTTCGAAACAAAGGTAAATTAGGGGAACGTGCTGGGGGAATTTTAATGAAGATGGCCAATTTAAGGAACAAAACGTTAGAAAATCAGTAATTGTTGTATATTGTTGAACATAGATTTAGGTCCACTTTTTTGTTGATGATGATGGTGACCAAAAGACGAAACATCGCATTAAAGACCTGATTATGCCATCTTGTGGAGAATAAAAAGTAGCAATGAGAAAGTGAAATGTATCTCTTCGAACAAAGTCAGGAAAAGATAAAAATTGAAACGCAATATTTTAGAAATTTCCAAATATTTTGAAAGCTCCTGTATGTATTTTAGATTTTTTTAAGGCATATTATTGGGCACATAATTACGCAACTTTGCCCCAATTTAACCGGCTTCGTATCTCTCAGCGCTCCCGAAATCCCAATGGTGAAGGATGAGTTTATTTTTATTACACCCTCTATATACGAAAATTGAAAAAAATTATAAAATGATCTGGGTACCTTCATCTGCGCGCCCGTCGAACCGTCTCAATCCGTCTACAATAATTATTTTTCTAAAAGACACCGTTCGACGTAAACTGCTAATATACAGGGTGATTCACGATGAGCTTGCATTAGAAGTTTATGGAGAACTACTGAATATATGTTTCTGAAATTTGGGAATCTGGTTCATCAATATGCTCTCTTGAACTAAAATATTCACATGTTTCTGTCATTTCCGGTTATACCGGAAGTAGCTGCCAACTTTCGCTTTTTAAATGCAACATTGTAATTTTTATTATATTTTTCGATTAAGCGTTAAATACTAAGCACATTTTATAGACATCAGTATACAGCCCCTAAGTACAATTGTTTTCAGAACACACTGAACAAATAGTATTTTCGGAATAAAATTGGATTTTTTGAGAAAACGCTTTGATATAGGTATAGAACAGTAAATACTATTTATAAAGAACAACAACTAATTTGCCATCAGATTAAACAAAAATATACAGGGTGTTCCATTTAAAATGAGAAAGTGTTTAATGGTTGAATTATTTCACAATGAACCTTGAATTGTGACCACCCTGTACATGTTCTGCCGAATTTGAACTATTTTTGAGACTTGATGATCTTCTAGCTGACAAAAAAATTTTTGTCCAAGAACTAAGGTAAAAAAATTATATGGAATTTAATCGTCATGCATTTGCCAAATAATTACAAAAAGTCCAGATATCTCAAAAATTAACAGAGTCTGACAAAAACATGTTCTATAAAATGTGCTTAGTATTTAACTCTTAATCGAAAAATATAATAAAAATTACCATGTTGTATTTAAAAAACGAAAGTTGGCAGCTACTTCCGGTATAACCGTAAATGACACAAACATGTGAATATTTTAGTTAATGAGATCATATCGATAAACCTGAATCCATAAAGTTTCAGAAACATATATTCAGTAGTTCTCCATAAAGTTCTAATGCAAGCTCGTCGTGAATCACCGTGTATAGCCACAGTAAAACAGAACTGAAGTACAAGAAGCTTAATTCATAATTTTATTAGGAGACTTTAGGGGTAAAACGAGTCTAAAGAGAAACCTAACAACATGAGGAATCCAAAAACACCGGCTAATCTATAAAATGTTTTGAGGAAAATATAGATTTGTATTTCTTGAGTTTAGGTTTATCGCTAAAAAATATACGAGTTTAAATTTTTCACTTTTATATTAAACCATCTTCAGAAAATAGATCAATTGATAATTATAACGTAATCAATAATACAATTCGAGGAAGACATTTTTAAATATTCATAAAAAAAGCTATAAAAACAAACCTGATAGTTAATTAGCACTGTCATTACATTAGTACTATATTTTAATTGGAAAATAGATGTTACTTTGTTCAGATGTGACTATACTACTGTAATTGTAATTATTTAGATTTAATCAAGTCCAGGTATACGGGTTGTTTTCCAGATATAAATATGGATAAATGTATTAATTACAAAAATTTCTATTTTATTGAGTAGGTCATTAAAATGTCACATTAATAGCTTGGATTTTTGTATCAGTTGGGTTTATAGCGTTTTCTGTTTGTAGATGTGAATCATTTCTTTTGTACATAATTTTTTTAAAACTATTTTTGTAAACCAGGATTTAAACATTGTTAAAATTACAGTTGTATGATAGCTAATGCTAATAGTCACGTCGAGAATTTCATTCACCGGCAAAATTAATATTTTAGCAATAATATAGTAAGTTATTAAATACCAATGTATGGAAAAATTATTATTTTCCAGACCACTTAAAATACTATTTCAGATTGAATGGTACTACCAAGAAAAGGAAGGCTTTTCAATTGATAGGATGTAACCACCTGCAGACCGATTTCGAACTCTTTTGTTCTCGTCAGTACAGGGTAGGTGTACATACCTATCATCAGAGAAGCCTCGAATACTTCACGCTGTATTATACTCGGTAGTCGAGAAGAAACAGCGCGTCGCACCATCTCTTAGTAGTCCCACACAATCTGGACAGACGTTATAATAAATCAAAAGTAAAAAGTCTACTTTTCAGGTGGTATTAATATCAAATACCAATGTATGGAAAAATTATTATTTTCCAGACCACCGGATACAATAAGGGCGTATAGACTTTTTACTTTTGATTTATTCAAATAACGTCTGTTCAGATTGTGTGGGACTACTAAGAGATAGCGCAACGCGCTGTATCTTCTCGACTACCGAGGATAATATAGCGTGAAGTATTCGAGGCTTCTCTGGTGATAGGTATCTACGCCTACCCTGTACTGATGAGAACAAAAGAATTCGAAACAGGTATGCAGGTGGTTACATCCTATCAATGGAAAAGGCTTCCTTTTCTTGGTAGTACCATTCAATCTGAAATAGTATTTTAAGTGCTACTGGGTAGACTAAATACGCCCTTATTGTATAAGGTATCATCGGGTGGTCTGGAAAATAATAATTTTTCCATACATTGGTATTGGATATTACTACCACCTGAAAAGTATAGACTTTTTACTTCAGTAATTTATTGTTTGTTTATTTTTTAAAATTACTTGCCAAACTTTATAATTTTAAAACATCCTAATGCAAAATTTTATTTTTACCTGTTTGTGTTTAGCGTTAGTAACTTATGAGTCTTTCGCATGAAAACCGATTTATCTCGAAAACCGCCAGCTTGATCGCACTAAATTAAAAGTCCCTTTTTAAAATGGATTGACTAAGTATTTAAAAAGAAAACAAAATTTTGGCCAACGAGAATGGTGGCAAGTCCGTTCCTGACTTCCCTGACGATATAAAACATCTACTGTGGTATAGTTTAACAACTCTTTATGGCTTCTATAAATATTAAAATTTCATTAAAAATTATACGAGTCGGTTCAAAAGTAAAACTCAAAAAAGTGAATCGCTTGGTAGCCCTTTGGCGCTCTGTATTTCCGTTCCAGGGGCACTTTAGGAATTTTTTTTCTATAATAAATTAGATTTATTTTGACCTCCTCTATATGCACCCGAGAGATTATTAGGTACTTTCCGGACACTCTGTATACCTTTCAAATGTTCAGAACTAATATAAACTTACACAGAAAATGTCCATTCTATGTAAATGCTTAGTAGCTTTGTCCAATTGGAGAGAGGGAGGGGGATAGTTACGGAGAGATGAATGGACCAAACTCCAGGAGCGTATTCTAGACGCAATAATAATGTAAAAAATCAGATCAGTTGATTTCAAGGTATAGCGAAATCATCAGGTCAAGTAACATTTGGACGAAAGGTTTCCAGGGCCATGGTGGTCTTATTAGTTGGCCTCCAAGATCTCCAGATCTCACACGACTAGACTTTTTTTTATGGGGGCCGGTTCGAAAATGAAGTTTACAAAGTCGACACTCGGGAGCACTAATTCGACGCATCAGAAATACCGCAGCCGATATCTTCGTAGACGAAGCAGAAAATGTTTAGAAATCAATGGCGGTATTTTTGATAATTTATTAAAAGAACGCCGATTAAAAAATGTATAAATTTGAAACAAGAAACTATTAAATCATTAATTGCAGGAAACGGAACGGAACTAAATTAATCAGAGGGTTTGGGCAAATTTTTCACGATATATTGACAACAATCGATATATTTACAATTGCTATTAATAACGTGCAATAAAACTCCCGGAAGTAAAAATCTTCGATAGAGACTCATTTCTGGCGGATGGTAATACCTGCAACTCGACAAGCATCCCCATTTATTCCGCCCAAAAATCAAAATGCGATCGGTTATCGCAGATTAACATCCTGTGCAAACTGTGCATTGTATTAATGTTCGAAATTATAACCTCGCGCGTCGCTATGATAGATAGAGAAATTTGATTTTAAAACTGTCCCATCTATATTGGATGTTGCTTAATATACGACGCAATCTAGCGCTCAGTTATTACGGGGGTGTTTGGGTGCGAGAGGAGGGAGTTATCTCCCTGTAAATACGTATTCTCGTATCCCTATACATACCGGGTGAATAGTTTAATTGCGGGAGATACGAAAGTACATGCAGAATTAGAAAATATGGTGTCATTTCACCATACTCTGTAGAAAATGAAAATATTGAATTAATTTTTTCTTCGGCTTTATAAATCGGGTTAAAAATTATTTAAATCGGTTTAGACCAGTCTGTTCTCTTATCTATATTTTTCACTACTGACGTATTTGAGCTGGTAACGATTTAGGTAATTTAATCAAATACAATACTTTAATATTTTAGATAGAAAGCAGAGGGTTTGTTAAATATAATGTATATGTTACTGTTGAAAGACTGATATCTGGCAAATGTCGAGACTCTCCGGCGAATGCCAGCATTCTCTGAGTTGTTTGGCGTCCTTCGGCATGCACGAATTGTGAATGTTGAAAGGAAACAATTTTTTAGTAAATAAAAACAAAAATAAACCCGAACAATAATTGTCTTCATACTTTATACAAAACATAAAAACCAACAAACCCGAACACACCCGAACAATTGTCTTCATCATTCATAGGAAACATACTTTTTGTGTTTCAGTTTTTTATGGAATTTAATTATAAAACGGTTTATTTAAAAATATGATCGAAGGTATACCTTAAAATTGTAGTTTTTCTTCCTGAAAAGTTTCAAAAAAGTGATAACTCGGGTCAAAAACTGAACACGTGCGTTTACAATTCTATGTTGCAATATGACAACACCACCTACAATGCGTTAACCTCTTTTGAGACTTGAGACTACCTCAATAAACTATTGATTGCGAACGTCGTAAGTAGCGGCCACGTAAATTTTCAGACTTCATATAAAGTGTATTTTTTTTAATTTTATTTATTATATAATACAAGCACTATAGGAAAAATCCTTTAGGGCACTCTGGAGAGTGGTGCTTGTGCGCAAAAAGCGATTCACGTTGGTTTTTAATCGTTGGAGGTTATATTCGTTGGGAAAAACGACCTCGGGAAGATCGTTCCATAAGGATAAAGTCCTCCAGATGAAAGAATTCTTAAATAATTAAGTTCGAGGAATACTAAGCTTAACCACATATGGATGGGCGGCAGTGGTTCGTCGTGTATTTCTGCTATTTGCCGCTCTGGGCGGAATTAAGAGGGCAAGGTTAGCCGAGCACTTTCCATGAAAATATCTGTAAAAGAGAGTCAAATCCCCAACCTGTCTTCGATGTTCTAGGCTATCGAGGTTCTTCGTCAGCTCGTGGTCTTCAATCAGACGAATGGCCCTCCTTTCGATGGAATCCAGTAGCAGAATAGTATGTTTGGGTGCAGAGCTCCAGACATGAGAGCAGTACTCTAGTGATGGTCGAATCTGGGCTTTGTATAGTGTCAAAAGTTGTTGAGGTGTGTACAACTTTCTGGTTCGGAAGAGTACATCAAGTTTTTGAGAAGCTATCTTGACGATTGCCACAACGTGGTTATGCCAAGAAATATTTTCTCCCAGATTGACGCCCGGCAAATTAATAGATGACGCCAGTGGGATTGCGTGTCCGTCCATGACTATATCTGGTTCTGTAATGATAACATTTTTAGAGAAAACTGCTGCCTGGGTTTTTTTAGCATTAAATTCGACTTGGTTACTGTCACCCCAAGCCAAAATTTCTTTCAGGTCTTTGTTGAGAAGTGATACTTCATGCTGTCTGCGAAGATGTGCGTCGGCAGCCGATGTTTTATATTTGGCTTAATAATTCAAAGTGGTATGGTTATTTTTCTTCAATTTATTTTCATCTCAGAATTTGCCGGTTTAAAAATAATAAGTTATTTCCATAACACCCTGTATACACGTACAAATATTTCTGTTATCAAAAACCAAATTTAATTGTCTCGTCTAGATTATCAAAGTAAAAAATAATTGGCTATTACAATCTATGGAATAGAACAGCATGTCACAGTAGTGCAAATTTCTATTAATTGAATAATACAGAAACGGCGGTTTCCAAATTTCCAATCTCTTGGTCTGAAATGCAAGACATTATTTTGAATAAATCTAAATATTTGATATTGTCGATCCACCATAAATTCTATTTATGCACTTAAAATATTAACATTTTTTGTTCAATGTTCCAAAGTTATTGTGCTCACCCGGTGTACACACCTGTACTGTGTGCACCGATATATGCACATCGAACAGCTCTCTTCCGCACACACCTACATCCATATGCATGGAAACATTGATTGCCAATTTACAGCAGTAATATATTAGTCCCTGATTGAGTTTTGCTGTAAAATAGGAATAATGCTGACGTGCCAGCGCTCTCTGTGTACATTATTACGGAGCTTAAACTTTGATTAATTCGGCAGCCGGAACTATAGACCGTCATCTCTGGATATGGCGCCGCTGCGCTGTGTGTGTACTTCGTCTTCATTTGCAAATCACAGGCCTCCATTGCAGTGGATATTCGTGCAAATATATGGGCCTTTATACGGAGACTCTGTTAATCAGGATGATTGTCATCAATAGTTATTGATGACACAATGTATGATTTTGCGATTTGTCTGGATAAAAAGGTGCCTTAGTCCCAACATGTTCATGTTTGCATGGATTTATGCACAATAGGGATGTACCTACATGTACATTTACAAATTAAGTAGCTATTGTAGCCACTTTTAAGCCACAATTAAATTAATTATAAAATTGAATGGGTGATTGAAACAAGGATAATATTCTAGCGCCATATTTGTGGAATTTTATCCTTTTTCCAATCCTGATTGTTATGTGATTCGACTAAACAACGCTTTATTAACAGAACGTTTGTAACTTATGATTCTTGGTTTTAGATTCTATTGATTTCTATATTCTTATGTATTTTTATATACACGATGTCCCACTTTTAATGGAAACAAGCGTATATTTTCGGTATTTCTGAATTTATTGTTTTGAATGTTGGTGTGGTTACATAATGGCGGACTTTTCTCTCGACTATGGTTGATAATACAGCGTGAAGTATTAGAGTCTTCTCTGATGATAGGTATGGACACCTACTCTGTACTGACGAGAACAAGAGAGTTTGAAACCGGTCTGCACATCTTATCAATGGAAAAGGCTTCCTTTTCTTGGTAGTACCATTCAATCTGAAATAGTATTTAAAGTGCTACTGTGTAGACAAAAATACGCCCTTATTGTATAAGGTATCATCGGGTGGTCTGGGAAATAATAATTTTTCCATACATTGACTTTTCTACTGTTTAGAATTTGATTCATAAGGGGTTTAAAATAATAATTAAAGAGTAAAATATATTTAGCGATGATTTTATTTCAAAACTATTATCAGAAATCGATGTGGCATCCCTCAAAATGACATCAAAATATTCAATTAATTGACACAACCAATGGCGTGCGTATGAATTTTATTTTTATTTATTTTTAAAAATATTTACATCTAAAATACGTGAAAATTAGAAAATAATCAAACAGGCATAAAAAAAATTTGAATCAGTTCACCATATAAACAAAGGACTATTTACACGTCAACGAGACATTTTTGACATTGCAAGAATAACTTATTAGATGTCCTATGTAGAAAATTTAATTTTACATCATAAAATTCGGGACGCCACTGCTTTTAACGTACAGTAGTTCTTTAGCTAAAGCAGTTTAAACTGACTACATTTTTGGTAATTAGCTTGTTCCTTATGTATTTTAGATGTACATATTTTTAATAAGAAATTGAAATTGAAAAAAATCTTTGATTTTGTCATTTTGAGCGATTCCATATCGGCTTCGATATAAGTTTTGAAGTAAAATATTCTCTAAAGGTACTTTCCTTTTTAAATTATTATTTAAAACCCCTATAAATCGATACGCCAATGAGTTTAATGACTAAAATTTTAATCAATAGGAAAATGCGCTGTAGAAATAACGAAATTATAACCTTGTTTCCATCATAAATGGGACCCCGTGTATATCCTAACCTAGAGGAATCTATTTTTTTTTAAATCAACGGTAAAAACCCTAAAATCACCACATATGCGGCGACGCCATAGACATATATTTTCACTTAACAACTGTAATGTAGGTTAATCATGCCAATCTATTGCGATGTTGCCAAAACCAACTGCTCGTGCTCTGACCTTCCGTCGTTCGCTACCACTATAAGGCGCAATGGAACTTTCCCCCACGTATCTAAGCTTGGTCTCTTGAAATCGCGAACGTGTTAGTTTTAAACGTTTAAGGTGGTCTTGCTAAATAAATATGGTGTAACATTTATTAGTTAAGTATTATTTCAACAATTCAGATACAAAATCTAACCGCGTCGTCTCGATCACTATAGTAAAGTTCTGTTGTGAAATAATTTCCTTCCATATGCCTTGGAATTTGTATTCCGTTTTTGTCAACTTTATGTGTTTATTTCAAAATATTGAAAAATTCGATGTTTTCATAATCAATTTTAAAGTCTTGAATACATCCATTTACCGGAATTTAGTCACCTCATAAATTTTCGACATGTTATAACATAACTTTACAAAACAAGATTATATTAGTAATAAATATCCATAAATATTTAATGAAACACAAAAGTTCGATGAAATAGCTCGGAAAGTAACTGTTTTTAGGATTAAATTCAACTTGAAGGCACAAAAACTTATAAAAACCGATTAACATTGACAGTTGATGTGTCAATTAAAATGATCAAAATAGCAACTATGAATTAACAGCTGGCAAATATTTGATCCTACATCTATTACGTAGGTGTAAAGATAAACTCCTGGACAAAATTAACGCAACATCATAAAATTTCCATACTTTTGATAAGTAGGTTGGTACCTTGACAATGTCATAGTTTTCGCTGTTTATGATAAAAATGTAATTTTCGATTTATACTGGGTGTACTAAAAATGCTATGTTTTTTTCCGAAAATTCGCATCACCCTGTGGAGAATATTAGCAACCGAAACCTATAGAAGTTGACATTAAACGGTAGGTCCATCTTTCCCAAACATTTTTTTTTTTTTGGTTTACTTCATTATCTCTGTTATTAAAGGAGATATGCCGTTTTATAGCGTAACATATTTCTATAGACTTTAAAATTCAACGCATTCATTGTTAAATGTTTTCAAGTAGACTATGGACCTTTTCTTACATTGCAAGCGATGTGTCAGCAGATGTTGTGTTTTAAAGTTACAAAGGTCAAATAAAATTCACCATACTGATAAAAACTGTTCGGAAACTGCATATTAAATGTTCATTGTATGCCCAGTTGCCCGATGAGTATTTTAATCTTGAAACCCACTTGAAAACATTTAACCATGAATGTGTTGAATATTAAAGTCTATAAAAATATGTTACGCTATAAAACGGTGTATCTCCTTTAATAATAGAGATAATAAACTAAACCAAAAAAGAAAATGTTGGGGAAAGATGGACCTACCGTTTAATGTCGACTGCAATATGCTTCGGTTGCTAATATACTCCACAGGGTGATACGAATTTTCGGAAAAAACATAGTATTTTTAGTAAACCCAGTATAAATCGAAAATTAACTTTTTATCATAAACAGCGAAAACTATGACATTGTCAAGGTACCAACCAACAATACAAAAAAAAATCATTCAAATCGGATCATAAATTCAGAAAAAAAATAGCATCAAAAATATAGCAAATTTATGATGTTGCGTTAATTTTGTCCAGGAGTTTATATAACGTACAAACTTGTACAAAAATGTTGAAAGCGAACCCGTATATTTTCTTATAATATTCATCCGTATTAATTAATTTTCAAAGATATTGTAGAGATTAGGAGGTTTCGATCCAATCGATAAAACACAATCACAATGTGTTAATTATAAACTAGTATATTGCAAAGTGTTGACCGCCGTTTGATTTCCGCCACTATTTTAGTTGCCAAATGTCATTTTAATACGGTAGTGTGTGGTGTGGTCGCGCGTTTTGACGGCTTCCAGCCTGTAATTCGATTATTTATTATAATTACCGGTTTTATTGCGGCTATTACGCGTGATATGAATTTGTTTCGATTGATTCTGAAGATGGATAGTGGATATTACAAAAAAAGTAATTGTAAATTCGGTTAAAAAGATTAAACCAACTACCAACCTAACTACATATTATTACAAACTATCGTATATCACATTAAAACCAATATTTAATGAAAAAGACTTAGTGATGACAATTATAACCCATATATAAATCTTGTTCAATGGCACCTATTGGCCTATTGCACAATTTTTCAAATAATTTTTTTTGGTAGATTATTATTACTAGTAAGCTATTGTTTTGACGTTAATAATATTTTTCACATTTTTTTAACAAATTAAAGATTCAATACATTTCTTTCATCCAAATATCAATTTTGTTCCATTAAAAAAACTGACTAAAAACAGTGATATTCAGTTATCAACTGCTTAGAAACATTTGTTCAGAAAATTGGCCATAACCGCATGAAATATCAAAAAATATTTTTTATTGAGAATATAAAAGGCTTTAACATGTAAGTCCCAATTATTAGAAGAAAGAAAAAACTTATTTTTGTGACTTGTTTAAATTAATTTCTTATTTTAACCTGCCCTGTATGATATTCTAATTCAATCTTATTAGGTTTAAATTCATTTTACGATAACTTGTACCTTTGAAAATATTTCCTGCAAATTTGGTTTAAAAATGATTTTAAACAATAAGGTTATTCAGGAAAGAATAACGTGGCCACTTTTTTTGGCCCATCTAACCATCAACCATCTAAGTATTTGGCTTTTAAAACCTCTCAATACATTCCTGACCATCTAAATACTTACCCTATATGCGCCCACCCGATAAACGTCTGTTTTCACTTAACAACAACTGTATTGTAGGTTAATCTACTAAGGTTTTGCAGTGTTGTCAACGAATGCGCATGCCTACCGTCATTCACCAACTCGACATGGTGCAATTGAGAATTGAACACGCCAGCCAGTCTCATTTGAATCCTCTCAATATATTCCTCTCATTGTCGTAGGTGTGCCCTTATGGGTTAGCCAGTTCACTTTGTTAGAGGGGCTTACCCTTGACAATATGACTTGGGTATACCTTAGATCTAGGCTTGTAGGCTGCTCAGATTTAGCGTATCGAGGTATCCTTACAACGTCACTGTTTGCCGTTGAGATTAATTATACAGGCTGTCGTTTACTGAATTCATATTAACCTTCTGATTGGGCAGAACAAAGTCGAAAGACATTTATAGTCGTTCACGTAGCAGATTTTTCTGAAATAATTTTAAAAATACATGTAATGTCCGTGTTGAAATCGAAAAGTACAGATAAAAGACATTTTAAAGATTTAAATCAGAATCATATTACCAAATACGTCAATTCAAAAGCGGGTCAACCCAGACTAGGAGATGACTCAATATTTTTCCAGACAAATAGAACCCAAAATGTATAGCTAATAAAGATTGCGTATACTTTATCAACACAACCAGCAATCACACAACGCACGATTGAAAAGGGCACAAAATAGGTGATTCATTAATCGAATTATTGGCGATTTATCGTCAAACTGGCGCCCGCTAATAATAATAAGTGATTTGTTTTTAATTGACTTGCTTTTGTGTATGTGCGCGGCAACTGCGTGTTTGTGCGTGTGTGCGTTCACCCTCTATGCGGTCGGCTGTAATCAGCGGCGACTCGGCATTTTATAGAGTAAGCGCAATGTCAGAGGCCTAAAGTCTGGTATATAACAATTCAAAAATTATTGCTCATGGGTTAATTTTTAAAAATAACGTCTCGGATTCAGATGTATCAGGGGCATGAATTTGCAAATACTAATTTATATAATTACATTTGTGTGAGTTCCTCAGTGATGAGAGTGGTTGGCACATGCAGACTGTTATGGAATTGGTTTATAATTTTAAAATGAGTGACTCCGTGGATGTCCTAGAGGAGCCTACATATTTTTTTTTAAATCGACCGTCTAAATACTTATTATGTACATACCCCTAAAATAAACCCACGTACCGACTCTATAGACATCTGTTTCACTCAGCAACTGTAATGTAGGTCAATCTACCCAAGGGTTTGCAGTGTTATCAAATAATAGGCCTGCCTCAAACTACCGACGTGGCGCAATTGAAAATTATGACAATGAGATAAGTTATAACGAAACAGGGTCTGGTAGTTCGTATAAGAAACATCGGGTCTAATCATTTGAAGAAAACGTTAGAAGCTTTCGAAAATGTCACAAACTATCCTTGCATATGAGATATATACATAAAACTTATCCTTATTATATAAACCTCTTTCAACTCCATTATATTGATACGTGTGCAAAATGATTTTTTAAGAGAATAGCTGGACGTTACACTGAAAGATCGCTAATGGTGTAAATTTCAAAAAGAGCTGCTTATACAGGGTGTTCCTTAATGACGTGCTAATATTTTAGGGTGTGATTCCTTCATCATTTTATAAAGGAAAGTTCATATGAACATATGTCCGCAACGGCTTAAATTTTTTGCTACAGAGGGTGTTGAATTTTTATTTTTTATATGGTTATTTTTAATATCTCCGAAAGTACTTTAGATATTATTTTCAATTTGGGTATATGTTAATAGGATATAGAACCACAAATTTCAGTTAGAAAAGTTATTCAATTGTTCCTGAAAACATGTTCTCTGATATTTTTTACAAAAAAGATGGTACCCCACTGACATTTTTCCATGTGGATATTTTTTTCTGATTAGCCTGGTCAATTCTACATGAAAACGGTCTCTTAAGATTTTCTCGTCAGATTAAAACCACTAGATTCATATTGAAACTCATTATTATTAACATTGATAAAATAATTAATGATAAATTTTGTTTTATAAAAATTGTTGGAAATGGCCACCTTCACTTAAAATGCATGCTTCAGCCCGTCTTCGCATCGAATTGCCCACTCCAACAATTTTTATAAAACAAAATTTATCATTAATTATTTTATCAATGTTAATAATAATCAGTTTCAATATGAATTTAGTGGTTTTTATCAAGAACGTCTGACGAGAAAAACTTAAGAGACCGTTTTTATGTAGAATTGACCAGGCTAATCAGAAAAAATATAGAAAAATGTCAGGGGCGTACCATCTTTTCTGTAAAAAATATCAGAGGACATGTTTGCAAGGACGTCACTGGTGGAACTAAAATTTGTGGTTCTATATCCTATTAACACACATACCAAAATTGAAAATAATATCTAAAGTACTTTCGGAGATATTAAAAAATAACCATTTAAAAAATAAAAATTCAACACCCTGTAGCAAAAAATTTAAGCCGTTGCGGACATATGTTCATATGAACTTTTCTTTATAAAATGACCTAAGAATCACACCCTGAAATATTAGCACGTCATTACGGAACACCCTGTATAGGCATAAGAAAGATATTTAAATACAAACGTTCTAGCAATGCTATGCTTATTTGGAGTAAATCAATCAGTGTCTACGCTATTTTAATGCAGGCCTTACTTACTTCGACCGATATTGTGCCGCTACTGGCCGTGATGCACCATGCCAGAATTTTAGTTTTTCGCTCGTCCCGCGTTTTCCACCGAAATTATTTATGGGTTTCGTTTATTTCCGAATTGCCGCCTCTTTAAAATATCAAATATTTGTCGGCTATGTAATTTATTGTAATTTAGACAATTCCTGTTGTGGATATTAAAATTTTCCGATGCGTGCGAGCTGCAACAGGTTGTTTGTTCCTCATTTATTTAGTTTTAAAGTTTGTAAAAATATTTAACTCTACTAACACGTTTTCCTTGTGGATGATTTTTGTGATTAATTTGGTCAATTATACATGACAACGATCTCTGGCGTTTTGATTGAAACAATTGTATGAAATCGCCCAGTTCACACGACAATTTATTAAAATAAAATCAAAGTGTTCTTTCTTAATACAATCTCCAGATTAGCTTCTAAAATATCACATCCAACAATCGCTGGCCGTTTTGTTGACATCATAACTTTGGGGTCGTTGATACTCTTTATTTGTTTATTTCAGGTCGGTCTACTTTCCTACCTATTAAGTATATAATAAAAGCCCATCGATATTATTACTCAACTTAAGAGTGCCAATACCATAAACTATCTTAAGGGTACCAATATAAATTAACCTAACACAATTAAATTCAAATTTATACTCATTATTATTATTTTTTATGATCAAACACAAGCACTATAGGAAAAATCCTTTAGGGCACTCTGGGAGTGGTGCGTGTGTGCAAAAACGATTCACATTGGTTTTGAATCGTTGGAGGTTATATTCGTTGGGAAAAACGACCTCGGGAAGGTCGTTCCATAAGGATGAAGTCCTCCAGATGAAAGTATTCTTAAATAGTGAAGTTCGAGGAGTACTAAGCTTAACCACGTATGGATGGGCGGCAGTGGCTCTCGTCGTGTATTTCTGATATTCGCCGCTCTGGACGGAATTAAGAGGGCAAGGTCAGCCGAGCACTTTCCATGAAAATATCTTTAAAGAGAGTCAAATCCCCAACCTGTCTCCGATGTTATAGGCTGTCGAGGTTCTCCGCCAGCTCATGGTCTCCAATCAGACGAATGGCCCTCCTTTTGATGGAATCCAGTAGCCGAAGAGTATGTTTGGGTGCAGAGCTCCAAACATGAGAGCAGTACTCTAGTGATAGTCGAATCGGGGCTTTGTATAGTGTCAAAAGTTGTTGAGGCGTGTACAACTTTCTGGTTCGGAAAAGTACACCAAGTTTCTGAGAAGCTATCTTGGCGATTGCCACAACGCGGTTATGTCAAGACATATTTCCTCCCAGATTTGCAGAAGTCAGCAAATTTCATCAATTCAATTCAATTCAAGATAAGGATTATACAAATTTAGAAATACGAGAAAATATTTGGATATATACACCGATACTACAGTACGTCTGCTTTTCTCAACGGAGATAATTGACTACCGATGGCTTCCAGCAGTTGCAGGGAAAACACTCGGCAGTTAACGGCTGGTCGCAGCCAGATGTTACTGCCAGCAGTTCTACAGAAACCATACCTTTATGTTGATCATTACAGATATTTTCTGGCGCTTAAGCAGGCAACGACAGATTTGTTTTCAAAATCGCCTCTCGTCAAAAATAAATCCGTCACAAGGCGACACTAAACACTGGCCCAATTGCTCAAACTGGTGTGAGGACATTAACATGCACAAGCGACGGATGCAGTAGATAAAATCTCGGTTGCGACGGATGCATGGCAATCGTGGCCTGGTCCAAATCAGGATCGCCGGAATATCCTTGGTTATGTTGGCTTGTGCCGTATTGGCGTCCTTTTATGTCCAGTTTAGTGGGGTAACATCGATGGGTTTTTCCAAAACATCGTAAGCGACAAAATTCTCGGAAATGATATTTTTACCACAAAACTATTACTGATAGTAATTTTTAAAAAGATATAAAAAATTCGCCAGTAAATTGTAACTTTTAAAAACGGCCGTATTTATGTCATAAGCGCCAATATGTCCTTGCCAAAACATCGTATGCGTCGTATACTTGTAGTGGTTACGATTTATCCTAATGTCGCTTACGATAATTTATAACCTCATCCGATACTGCATCGACTTATTTAAGGGTAACGTCTATCTTAAGCGACAAATTAAACATATATAGCTTCTTAATTACGTGAAAATTTTGAAACTTATTAATTAAAAGTGACTTGTCTACACTAAACTATAACAATATAAAAGGATACGTAAAAAATTAAACAGGTTTATGTCCAAAAACAATATAATGAGAAGAAAAAAACTCGTACTGTAAAATTTGAGGCTTCTAATAAATAAATATAAAGGATTGGAGCTGCGAAGGGTCTGGGAATTCCTTTATCCCCTATAGAGACAGTACCCCGGTTATTTAAAATAAAATCGTATTCATATTCATAAAATTAATGTAACCGGACAACTTTGACTGTGATACAAATGACATTGTCATTAATGATTTTCTCACAATCAAAGATTGGGAAACTTGATTTTTGATTTACTGACCTTTATTGTAAATAAATTATTTCTGCCAATGTCCCTGACGCAACATTTACGACTGTCTGGTTAGTTCTTTATTATTTAAATCTTTCGGCAATCCAATCAAAATTTTGTTACCCACGTTTAAGTATTTTTACCAGGTAATTTATAATGATTTAATCAATCTCAGAAAACATTGTACCTTATTTTTTAATGAGAAATATTGTTCCTTGCCTTAAAATCTTGAAAAAATTTAAATTTTAATAGTCATAGACCGAATGTCCGAAGAATTTCTCGATTCTGTAAATACTGGTCAAATTTATTATTAATTAAAATGTCTTGGAAGATATGTTCTTCTACTTGGACCCCTTTGCTTCTAACACCGTCAACTAATACATAGAATTTAGAAACATATCCGTTTTTTTAAAACAAACCTTTCACAATAAATAAATACGAACTTTTAGAGAATCTAACAAAAGACTGGGGAACTTATTGGGCGAAAAGGTGGGCACCCCCCCAGGGGCTTGAATGTCCCTCGGGGGGCCGCAACTCTTTTTCCTCGAGTAGCTTTTGTGCTTTTTATATTGTTACAGCTTTTCGATAAAAGAGCCGAAATAATCTAATTTACACATCTGAATTTCCAACATGGAAAGAACGGCACCGTTCATTTCGCAACCAAAATGGACGGCGAGCCTTGCGATGTCTTGGAACTTTTATTTTTAGTGCATTATTGCCCGGTTTTCCTCCTTTATTTGATTATTAAATTTTTCTGCCGGCTGGGCCATAAATTATATTTTAAAGAACTGTCGCGCAGTTGTAGTAACAGAAGTTTTATTTCTGGCTCTGGAATTGATGTCAACGTAGATTACGGTATCACGGGGCTGGCCCTGTCGTGACTGGTAACTTTTTGTATTGCATTAATTTGTAAGTTTTAATTTAAACGAAAAATTTTGATTTTATTTGCAGTTGCATTTGCAGTTTTTATGATAAATTTCCAGCGATTCCGCTGGCTCGCGCGAGCGTCAGTGGATGACTAAGATGGAATCTATTAGGCGTTTTGCACTAAATAACTTCTCTTCAATGCAAATAAGCACCTTATTGAAAATATTGTTAGTTTTATTGTTGTATTTATACGCTAGTTGGTATTAATACTACATTGTATACCTAAGAGGAGTAGCTGAACATTCCCGCACGATCGTAAAGATTACCTGTCGAGGCACATGTTGATACTGGGGCAATACGGAGTCCGGTAATGGAAATTTTCCTACGAAGTAAACATACTATACTTCCAAACATCGAAGATTACTCAAAGGACATAAAAAAAAATATTCGAATATTGAAAAAAGCTTTATTAATTTTATTAATCAATAAAGGATGCCATTTAACTATGGACTACTATGCGGTAACTATGGAAACGAAGTAATATTGAATTGTCAAACTGACTGACTGACGTATGCCAAGTTTATTTTTGGCGTCTGTAAGGATATAATGCTTTTTTTACATGTGCCCCGAAAGTGACTCTTTTCATGCATGTTCTTTTCACCGAAAGTGGCGTTTTCCAAGAAAGACTTTCCCGCCCGCTTCGAGTCAACATGTGCTCATAAATAAATAAAACCAGAATTGTCGGTGCGGGATCTGAATCCGCGACCCTCAGATCGCCAGGGGGACACTCTACCCACTGAGCCATACTACAAGCGATAATAAATAGCGGATTATATATAAATTAAATTGGCAGTTAATTTTTCAAAGATGTTTTAGAAAAATGTCTGAAAAATTTCTTTATTTATATGGCCTCAAACACTCTTGCACTTGTAAAAAATAAATAAAACCAGAGATGCCGAGTGCGGGATTTGAACCCGCTACTCTCAGATCATAAGGCGTACGCTATACCACTAGGCCACCGAGCCTATTGGTCAAAAATAATAAATACATATTTACATTCTCCATGCGCGAGTGTTTCATGTCATGTAGACAGGACAACTGTCTGAAGAATTTCTTTATTTATTTGGCATCAAAGCTTCGGAGCCCTTGTAAAAAAAATACGATACATATCTCGGGCCGTCGGAGGCTTTTCCGGACTCGTGCGTAAAAGCCTGTTTTCGGCCCTTGATACGTAATGTACTATTTATTTACAACCATGCATGTAATAATGACATTTCATCTGTCTTTGAAAGGTGCAAAGTTGACGTTTTTTTACTTTTAATCTCCACCCTGGTGAAAAGTAAATTATTTTTTTGTAATTTTTTTAAAAATGAAAAACTCAAAATAATACACGAACGCGCTTTTTTTTTAAATGCTAATAGCTTTGCTTGTTTAGATATGTCTACTTTTCTCTAATTGAGCATTGAATCTTGTGACCAAATCGTTGATATCTTCTTTGTCTTGACATTTTCACTGAAATAAGCTAATAGCTCCGACTCAGAACCAGGATTTTGAACTTTAATTCCCGTACACCATTCTTTGAAACAGTTATATGCCTTGTCATATCTCGGGCAGCTTTTAGTTGGCAGAAGATCTTCTTCTACTATGCTGCTTCTCGAATTTCTGGTGGAGTAACAGCAAAATCAAATTCCTCATCTGATTTTTTTGTTGTTAAAATAATATATTGCTTAGTGACATGGAAACCATATTACAAAAATGATATTTGCGATCTTGATGTATATTATTTCCTACGTTATTTTACCACCTGCCAGTGGCGTATATAGAAATTTGTTTCGGGGGGGGCCCTAAATTAAAGAGAAATATTTTGACAACAAAATTAATACTAATAAATTTTTTTAACTGTTAATTGTTAATTTATTTAAAAAAATTTATATTAGGAAGAGGCACTACAGTTTAATAAACACGCTTTAAATTTTAACTTCCATATGTTCCGAAGGATTTATACGCTCTTCTTCAGTTGATAATATATAAGGAGTAAAAACTTATGATATTGTCAAGATGAACTGTAAAAACGAAGAAAAATGTTCCGGAAGTAGAAAAAGAAGAAACAGAATTACTGATTTTTTTCACTTTTTCTTTTTCTTCTACCGGAATAAGAAAATATATAATTCATTTTTTTTCTTAATTTCAAATTTTCATCAAAAGTAAAAAGTTTTTCATAGTACTTAAAAATTGTTTTTTCTTTCTTACTGTTCACCCTGACAATGTCAAAAGTTTTCTACTGAAGATACCCTCGAAACATGTATGGAAGTTAAAATTTAACGAGGGAATATGACAAGATTTTAATATAACACTATATTAATATCGGCATAAATTCTACCCGTATCGGCCCAATTCTACCCCACTCGTTCCAGAAATCTACCCCTATAATAATACAGCGTGTGGCAACACTACTCAGGGGTATCAACATAGTGGAGCGGCGAGTTACGCGCCAAGAGGCGATGCACTCGTCTCTTTAAGATTAATCGCATAGTTGCCTAGTCGGCAACACAATTCGCTTCAGTTTGAGTATTTTTGAATATATTATGAACTTATTACATTATATTTCGGGGGGGGCCCGGGCCCCCTGGGCCCCCCCCCTATATACGCCACTGCCACCTGCGGTTATTTGAAGTTTCTGTGTAATTTTTCAATGGAAAAGTCAAAATGATTTATCGTTTATTAATAATTTTAATTCAAAATAATAAGAAGTGGAAAAGTTTCATTACTGTCTCGAGATTTCGTTAGACACACTTTCCATCTCGGTCCGTAATGTACTATTTCAACTCCCACAAATACATATTGACTTTTTTCTACTCCTATATTAATTAGAATCTACTTACGCACTATCTACTGTTACGTAATGACTATTACGTAATATATTTATTACGTAACAGTTCCACAGATCGCATTACCGCAAAACCGTCAATATTTCCAAAAATTCAGGCAACGTTGTCTGGGAAATCCATCGGGCCGTCTTGACAACGTAAATGTCAAAGAAATTTTAAACGTCAACAATTTTAATTTTTGATATTATTTTTGGGTATATTAGTAAAGTATGATTACGATATTGAGATTGAGCGAACGCCAAGGGAAATAACTTTGCTTCCGCAGCAAATAATTTATTACTAGAAATATCCATGGAGTGCGTATGAAAAAGTGTATCAAAAGTGCATTGACTGGTGTACTAATAACCATGTGAGTACCGACTCAAAACACAAACGACTACAAACTTTTACATACAATATTTTTCTCTTAATCGGCTAATGTCGGAAGGAATCTCGTTTTAAAGGTGTACGGAATCCTCTTAAACAAATCTTTAAACTTAAATATGTTACGTAATTGTTTCAGCACATATTTCATAGAATTCCCTCTCTTCCGTTTTCCGGCGTATCATCCGATATAAATGACCGAATGTCTTACATTGTTATGGTGGTCATTCATTCTCGATTTCAATTTATTAACTGCATTACGACACCAGAAACATTGTTGTAAACCGAGCAATATTAACTGTAACAGTAAAACTTCGGCAGCATTTATATGATACATTTTTATCGTTTATCGGTGGAATTTTATATCTCCTGCGGAAGGCCGAGGACATTGTATGCATGCGGTGGAAAAAGATTTGTATTCACGTTGTTTCCAATTGCGGGACTAGAAAAACGTTAAATGAAACCCCATTCCGGTCACATTGAATGGCGCAAAAAGGGGAAACGTCACGTTTACCAACACAACATTATTACAATATGCGCCTGTAGGTATCGTATCGTTTCTATCCAGGTAAACAACTTTTTTTGTTAAAAAGGGTTAATTAGGTAGATGTCGTATTAAATTGCTTTGATATCAAATCCAGATTTTTCTTTATTTTCGTTGACAGAGAGCTAATAAAGAAAAAAAGGCGTATAAATAAAATCGAAAGAAGCTATATTTTTCTATTTTATTTATACGCCTTTTTTCTTATTACAAAAATAGTTCTGACTATGGTTTAGTATAATAAACCGAAACGTTAACCAAATATTGGAATTTCATTTTAAAGTGACCGAAACCGAAAAACAAACTACCTATAATGATAATAAAAAATAAATTTTTCAACTTAAAATTGCAAAAAAAAATAATTTTGTAACAGACAAATTATTATTAAAAAATTAAGCACATTTAATCTTAATTCAATAGAAAGCTTTGCGAAGAAGAACCACGTTTTGCCATATTTTTTACGGTTTATGCCAATGACTGAATACGTTGATTGGCCGAAACGCAATTAAATTCATAAATAATTGAACCTTCGGTCAGCTAACGTTTTCGGCCAATTGACTTGATCCTATTTTTTTTCGCATAAACTTATTCATTTTTATATACGAGCCCTGTCTCAGTGAAGTTGGCCCAACTAACAAAACTACGTTTTTTTTATGAAATTTGTCATATTAGCGAAAACGTATTAAAACTAAAATGTATATCTGATAACATACGATATTTTTATTTAATATTAGCCTAAAATACTACATTTTTTTTTTACCAGAGAAAAAAATATCTTAAAATACAAAAAATCTGTCGATTTATAAAAATCAACGAAACGAAATAGCAGCAAATCACCAATGCGATACATCGCCTTTTCGACTGATTCCTGCTTCGACACGTATTGGCTTAATGTCAACTAATGTTTGGCAGTCATCTGATGTAAAACTGTTCCAAATCTCTTGGAGACGGGTTCGCAATTCTGGAACGGTTCTTGCGGGATTCGATTGGAGCGTTTTCTTCATGATATGCCACAAGGTTTCAATCGACGATAGATCTGGACTACTCGACGTCCATTTTAAAACTGGAATATTGTTTTCTAACATCCAATCTTTTACTTTTTTTAGCCGGTGGCAAGCGGCACCATATTGTTGAAAGATACATTCAATATTGTTTAAACGCATTTGTTCAAGTTGGGGTGTTAAGTTATTTTGAAGCACATTAATGTACTTATCAGCATTCATAATACCTTCCACAAAGTGTAATTTTCCCACTCTTGCTGACATGGATCCTCAAATCATAACAGAAACCGAAAACTTAACTTTTTTTTATAAGACAGTCATTCTGAAATGTTTCTTCTTTCGTTCTTATGACACGACTCCTACTATCACCAACGCATACTTAAAATCTGGCTTCATAATGGAGTTCCATTGGTTCGTAGACCTTAATTTATGTTCTTTGGCCCACGCTAGTCTGTTTTTCTTCTGAATCTTTTTTCAGTAAGGGCTTTTCTTTTGCCTATAATTATTGAGTTAAAAACGAATAATTAAAAAAAAATTGAGCTTAACTTGTAAGTTTTAAATCCCAGTTTTTGGCAAGCTCTGTGACAGTTGCTCTTGAAAACTTTTTTGTGGTTGCGTGATTCCATAATATTTTCGATTCTTTATAATTAGCACGGCAATTTTCCTTGATAATCCGCTTTAAGGCTCTTAAGTTGGTATTGGAATAACGCGGGCGACTTCCAGTTCTGGGTTTTTGAGCCACAGATCCAATTGTTTTATACAATTTAATAATATTTCGAACCGTATACCTCGATTTGTTAACACTGTCAGTGACTTGGGAAGCATTTTGGCCCTTTAAATGCAAGTGAATGATTATTTTTCATATAAATTCACAAATATAATGTTTTGGGGCGTTGGGCCAACTTCACTGATACAGGGCTCGTATATGCCATTTAAACATGAATATAATAATACTTTTAAGAAAGTTAGCGATAAGCATTATGAAGAAAGAAATTTATGCTTCCTGTTTTAACCGATGCGGCAATTCCTTCTCGTCCTTCTAATAGAGACCTACAGTTCAACGTGAGCTCCGAACAAACCCGAACAAACCCCCAAGAGCTATCAACTCTGGATTTCAATTTTTTAAATTTCTTTATATCAGAAAAAACGATTTTTACTAGAAGGGAATACTAGATGACATTTTTATCAAAGAATATGTATTTTTAACTTAATAAATTGTTCAAAATATCCTAAGAAGTACTTGCCGAAATGAGAAAAATGTTTTTACGAACGTTATGAAGCGAAATAATTTAAAAACAACGAGGCATTATGAAACCCCAACTTTTTTACCTAATAAATTTAAAAAGTAATCTTCGTCCCCACATCGAGTGAGACGTTCTCCCTCTGAGAGTTAACAACTGCGCTAATTAAAAGGGCCTCCCCCCTCCCTCTCACCAAGGGTCGCTGTCGTTGCCCCAACAGTAGCCGCGAGCTTACCTTTTGGTGTTTTCCGACGTTTTTTTATTAATTATTTTTGATAATTTAGAAACTCTTTTTGGAGCGGGCGTAAGATAAATGAGAAGGAAATGGTAATTTATTTTAAAAGAGGAAAGTTTGAAAAATTAAGGTTTTTTTTTTGCAAAAATTAGGTTAACTGGCAGTTACATTTGGGTAGTTAAAAAAATATTTCCGACAAAAAATCGAGCGACAACCTCTTATTCAGGGTTTTTTCCTAGTGAGGCGAAAATCTTGTCGTTTCGAGACTGATCGAATCTGAATGAAACTATATACAGGGTGTCCAGAAATTATAGGATATATAGGGAAGGTCTATCTGGCTTTCTTATTGTTATACAAGGTTTCAAAGTAACAACTCATATCAATATAGCTGTCGTGATTTAATTGGAATTTGAAATGCTTAATTATACAGGTACGATCGAAATTAAATGTTAAAATTTATACAATTTTGACCATGTTGGAGGCTTTCAATTGTGTTATTTTCAATTTTAACAAAATTTGCAACATTTACATATGTAGATAACCATTACTGCCTTTATAATCTACCTTTATTTAGGTATTATATTGTCTTCTCTCATAAATTCCCTCATACGAACATTGAAAACTATAAAAGTGGATTGAAATCCCAACCTTTATGACCAACCCGAAAGCCTCGTATATTTTGAATACTTTTTATATGACGTCGTTAATCCTCTAATCGGTAACAGACGTTGTACTGTATACCAGGGTTGCCAGACGTCCCGATTTAGGCGATACTGTCCCGATTTATGAATAATTTTAAAAAGTCCAGATTGCATTTCAACCAAATATATTTATTTCCGGCCTTACGCTACTATAGTAGGCATAACCTACAAACTCGAATCGGTTCATCGGTTGCCGCGCCAGGAGAAGCCCGGATCGAAATCATTTGTTGCGCTTGCGTTACTTGTATGGTTTCTTGCTGTATGGTATTGTATCATTTAAAATAATTTTTATTGGTCAAAATCGACATTTCGTTAAAATCGACATTTCGTCAAAATTTGTGTGAATCCACACCATGCGGTAAGTTTTCTAGTATTTACTATAAATTATTGACCAAATTTATCAAAATTTGGGCGTGGTTCTCAAACTTTTTCGCATGCGCTTTCCTGCATGCTGAATTAATCACTTGTCTCGCTTTTTCATTGGTAAGATTGCTGTATACTGGGCATATTTATTTTCAAAGTTTTGTTATGAAAAGTATAAAAAGACGGCTAGAGCCTTGGTACGTTTCGTTTCCAAAATTCGGCATTATAGTCATAAGCAATGATCCGGAACCGGATCTGGATCACGGGTATTCGGGGAATCCGGCCTTCTTTTTAATATCCGGTTTAATTAGTTAATTTTACGAAAAATTAAATCGGATGTGATCATTCTCAAATAGTACAGTGCCAGGTTCGGAAGTAGATAGCTGTGTTTCGCTGTGACTGGCATTAACCCTATATTATATTTTCTATAAAACTACATACTCTTTGTTGGAAGTAAATCAATGTAAGAAAATAACGTTCCTGCAAACGGTTGCGAAATAAACTTTAAGTGAATATCTGCATAAATTCATAACAGTAATAGCGGTTGTAAATTGTAAGGATCATTTCAGTTTATTATTTACAACAAAAGTTTCAGTATTGAAACTAAACATTACAATAAAACTTTCTAGTTACTTTTCAACAATAAATTGCTTTACTAAGAACACAGCTAAACAGTGTTTATTTGCAGGTTTTCCTAGGAAGCCCTTGTTATAAAAGGATTCTTCTTCTACTACAAGCATATTGGTGTCCGCAGATAATATGTCAAATAACAATTTTCATATTAGTTTTCCATTACCATTTTGCGCATAAATATTAATTTTTTTCAATCAATTTTTACCTCTTCGTTTGCTGCCAGGGCCATTCCCGAGGGGACCTACAAGTTTACGTGGGGATCCGAACCTGCGCCCCCAAGGGCTATCAACCCGTAGTTTCTCGCATTGCGGTATAACCTACCGATTGGGGAGTACATACCTTCCACCACGATATATCCGATCTCATCCGGCCTGGTTACCGGCATGTTACGTATTGTAAAGTAAATCGCACAGATCTAAGTAATTTAAATTTTACATACTGTAGAGCAAATCGCACAATTTTTGCAAAGTAAATCGCACAGATTTACATAAGTTAAATGTTATGTATACTGTAAAGTAAATCGCACTATTTTTGTAAAGTAAATCGCACAAATCTACGTAAGTTAAATGTTACGTATTGTAAAGTAAATCGCACAGATCTACGAAAGTTAAATGTTACGTACTGTAGAGCAAATCGCACGGTTTTTGCAAAGTAAATCGCACAGATATAAGTAAGTTAAATTTTACATACTGTAGAACAAATCGCACAATTTTTGCAAAGTAAATCGCACAGATTTACATAAGTTAAATGTACTGTAAAGTAAATCGCACTATTTTTGTAAAGTAAATCGCACAGATCTACATAAGTTAAATGTTACGTATTGTAAAGTAAATTGCACAGATCTACGAGAGTTAAATGTTACGTACTGTAGAGCAAATCGCACGGTTTTTGCAAAGTAAGTCGCACAGATATAAGTAAGTTAAATTTTACATACTGTAGAGCGAATCGCATGGTTTTTGTAAAGTAGATCATACAGAAAACAAAACCGCCTTGTTTATTTTCAAGAAAAGTACATATTGCGTAGCAACGCTCTCCTTCCATTACGGATACTTGAATTTATTAAGAAATTACACGGGTGTCGTAACTGCAGTATATTTTATTTGTAATTTTAATAAATATGGGATCGTTGGTAAAGTATGGTACATAATTCGAGTTGGAATGCAATTACGCACTCCTGGGATTTTTCCTATGTGCATAATATGCTATTTGGTAAAAACACTCATTGCGTAATGTACTATTAAATATCTGACTAACTTTTACAGAACATTTACGAACAAACAATCGTGGTATCTGAATTTTTTCTGTTTAGCCTGGCAATTTAACATGAAAACGATATCTTTTTCCTCGTCAATCGCTCCATTTTTTTATTAAAAAAATTAAATTAAAATTGAAAGTCAAACCAAATTATGTGAAAAATATTAAAAAAGCACAATTTTTATTTTTAGTTATAGTTATTCCTAATTGATAAAGCCGAAATATCAAAAAAATAATTGAAAATCTAGGGTTTGTTTTGAAAACTACTAATCAGCTAATCAGTTCGTCTCTTTCTAACAGGCCAATCATCGGCATTTTTGAAAGATTAATTACTGATCGCTTTACTTGCTAATTGAGGGCACCCGTCCTAATACTAATTATTTATAATCGTAGATGCACATTTTTTTCTTTCTAGAACCTCGCCGCAAACAATTTTCAAAAGTATTTTAATTTGTGTGCAAAAAATAACATTTATTTTAGTGGATCCGTGCATTTTGCAAAGAAACTTCGGTAATCAGAGAGGGTTTGAATAAAATATAAAACGGCCCTAAAGTTTAATATTGTCGGAACAAAAGTATTTTAGCAAGGCGTATTAAAAAGAAATGTAATTAATTTTAAATTGTGTTATTTTTTAATAAAATCCAGCTCTGTTTCTTGTGCTTGTCTTATTCGTTCTTTCTTACTAAGGATTTTTTTTGAAAAATCGTTATTTCATTGACGTAGTGAATTAATAAATAATTAATAATAATTCCCATCTAATATCGGTTAAAAAATAAAATAGCAATTACCAATCGCAAAAGTTTTTTGTTTTATAAATATAATTTTAAAGTTCCTTTCTATTTTTCCTCTTACCTGTGGCCTTGAGTAAGTGAGGAAAATCACTTAATCTCAATTTTGTAAATAACCCCATAAGTAGGAGTAGCTAAGCAACGTCAGTCGCAGCCATGTTGTCAATTTTACACGTTATTTTTCAAACTCTAGAAAATATGATATGCTATAATTTTTACCTCAACAATTTTTTCACAGCGACAAATGTACATTAGAATAGTTTCTTAGTTTCATTCTAGATGTTATGTGCTACCCAGTACAATTCGACCGTATCAGGATATTCTTTTGTTTTTTTTATGATCAAACACAAGCACTATAGGAAAAATCCTTTAGGGCACTCTGGGAGTGGTGCGTGTGCGCAAAAAGCGATTCACGTTGGTTTTGAATCGTTGGAGGTTATATTCGTTGGGAAAAACGACCTCGGGAAGGTCGTTCCACAAGGATGAAGTCCTCCAGATGAAAGAATTCTTAAACACAGAAGTTCGAGGAGTACTCAACTTAACCACATATGGATGGGCGGCAGTGGTTCGTCGTGTATTTCTGCTATTCGTCGCTCTGGGCGGAATTAAGAGGGCAAGGTCAGCCGAGCACCTTCCATGAAAATATCTATAAAAGAGAGTCAAATACTCAACCTGTCTTCGATGTTCTAGGCTGTCGAGGTTCTTCGTCAGCTCGTGGTCTCCGATCAGACGAATAGCCCTCCTTTCGATGGAATCCAGTAGCCAAAGAGTATGTTTGGGTGCAGAACCCCAGACATGAGAGCAGTACTCTAGTTATGGTCGAATCTGGGCATTGTATAGTGTCAAAAGTTGTTGAGGTGTATACAACTTATTGGTTCGTAAGAGTACCCCAAGCTTCTGAGAAGCTATCTTGTCGATTGCCTCAACGTGGTTATGCCAAGACATATTTCCTCCCAGATTGACGCCCAGCAAATTAATAGATGAAGCCAGTGGGATTGCGTGTCCTGCCATGACTATATCCAGTTCGGTAATGTTAACCTTTTTAGAGAAAACTGCTGCCTGGGTTTTTTTAGCGTTAAATTCGACTTGGTTACTGTCACCCCAAGCCTAAACTCTTGAATCTGTTTTCTAGCGGTTAAAAAAAATTATGAAAATTGGTTCATTAATAGCGAAATAACACATCTACCTCATTAGTATCTATATTTATCACAACTAGCATAAAATAGCAAAAAATAAATTATACTTTAAAGAAAAATTTTATTTGCCGCCCAACATCGACAAAATACTTCGTTCTCCGACTCCGTTCGTCCCAAAGTAATAAAGTTACAGTGTGTGCAACTCGGGAGATAAAACTTACAAATTTACTATAACGGCGGGTTTACGAGCAATCTGGATGCTGCAAACAAGAAATTAAAGCGAAGTATTTTATTAAAATGACACGTTTAAAGAATAACTGCCTGGTTCTTAAGTTGATGTTTAATTCGAGTCGACTTTTATTGGAAGATTTATTCCCACGCAATATCTTAAACTTGTAAAGAGGAACTTTAAGGTATTCTAAAGGTTTAACCGTTGTTTGAGTGCAAAGAGGGTTTTAAACTTTAAAATTTTGATGTAAATATGGGCACCTACGTAAATATAAATCAGTATGGGTGAAATCTGGTGAATAGACAGGCTTACCGATAGATAGTTTCTGATATTTCTGTGACTCTAGGTCATAATAATATACGTCGGTGGTATCGCGATGGAACATCGTATATGCAATGAATTTCAATTTACATTTGTTAGATTTATTTGTCATTCTTTTACAAACCTCACACCAATTCATCTTGACATTTTAGAATCGCCCTTAAAAAAATTTTACAACTTATATACGTATAAGTAGGACACAAGTAGGACATATATTTCAAGATTTTACTGAGAAAATTGTTTTTTCGACCTGAAATTTTGAAAATTTGCTGGATTTTCTCCAATCTTCGCATACTTGAAATTAATTATCTCCAGTTATACTGACAGGATCAAGGTAGGTCTCTTTTTTTATTTTACACATTGTTACATTAGCTTCCGAAGTGTATTAAAAATATGTTTTCGTGAACAAATGAAAAATAATAAGAATTTAATTGTTTAAATAGTTTGAAAATGCTCGTCCCCCACCTTAAATTAATTTGAAAAAATATCATTTTGTTCTTTATCCTCTTATCTACAAAACTCATTTTACGAAAAAATTGGACCTCTAGTAGATCGGAAGTTATTAAAATTATTTACTAAAGAGCAGACTTATCCATTTATATCTAATATAAATTTATATTATTTTGAGCATGTTAAAAGTAGAAAAAACATTTCTAGAAGCAGTTTACTTCAGAGGTTTGCATATTAAAAGAATGGTTATCAATACAAATCATTGGATTGCGTTTGTTTTGAATAATCGGCAAAGTTCGTTATTGTGGGCGGAGCGAGAGCAGTCGCGTGATACGAGTAGCTAATTGCGTGCGTGTGTTTTCATTCGGTGTAGCAGTCAAGGTCAAAAAGGTGTAGCGGGGGCTAGTTTTCACTTGTGTTCCCAGGGCACTGTCAATTTATGTAACTTTCTTGTGTTTTCTTTTGCCGATTACAGAAGGAAATGGGTTACAAAAGGTGTAGCGGGGCGGGGTTTCACTTGTTTCCCAGGGCACTGTCACTATTTCACGTTTTATTGCTTTTTTTTATGACCAAGATTAAATATTTTGCTTACCCGCTGATTGCTTACTAATATCTGATTAAAAGTGGATCACTCATAGCAGCTTGTATATTTAATTTGCGTACCAAAAAAAACTTAGGGCACTCTAGTATGACATTAGTTACTGACCGATTCAGAAATGTTTGCTGTCCATAAGTTGCTAACCAACTAGCCATTTTGGCTGACCGATTACATTTTTATGTTCGCAAAAATAAGAATATTTTGTTAACCAGTTAAATGATACCCTAAAAGAATGACCCATATTTGATGGTATGTATTCTTTTTCTGTCGAGAAATGCTGTTACTTTTTGAGGTGATTTAGAAGTTGATAGACGAATACGATCGAAGCAGAAGTTTTTTGGGAAGAAAGCACAGTTTTGTTAACACACAGTCACGGAGAATAGTTTATGTTTGATTGTTTCATATTTACTACGTTTAAACCCTCTACACTGTTTGAATAGTGAACTACGAATTAACACCAGTATGAGAAAGATGTCCTTGGGAGATCTTTAGCTGTGATATAAGCTGTACTAGCCTGATGATACCAGAACGGTCGAAATCAATATGAACAAACAACCGTACTACATAAACGAATAATTCGAAAAGTCTGATTACTCTGTCGTGCTAAAAAACACAATCCGTCACACAATGTGAGATAACCTGTTGTTTTGCCGGCGTGTTCGGTTTTTGAACGGGCGGCCGACGAGACGGGTGGCGCGTGGCACGCGTCTCTCGCCTATTCATGTGGGTCGACCGAGGAAATCGGCCGTTTTGCCGTCACGTCGCCGAGATCGGGTGCGATGATGCCGATAAAATCGGAAACGAGACGTGGGAAGAGACCGACCGAAAGAATTTGTCGGTAGCGACGGTAATGGAAGACGAAACGAGCGAGATGACTAAAAGGCTTGAGCCAGTGGCGTATGCAGCAAGTTCTTCTAAGGGGGTAACAATTTTTTAAATATTTATCCTGAACGAAACCGTTGTCAAGAAAGAAAAGAAATTATTACTATGTATATGTATATACAAATAAACATAACATAACAAAAATACACTAGTTTTAGTTAGGATGTCGTACTGAAAAAATCTAATAACGTAGTTTGACGTGTTTGCGATCTTGCAATCTAGAAAATGTAATTCCAAGTCTGATAACAATTCCATTGCTGTAGAGTCACCTCTATTCTTTGCATACTCTTATAATTTCTTTACCATACTAATGGCTTGTTGATAATTGGTGACATTTGTTTGATTACTGCATTCAACTTCTTCATCAGAGTCGTCAGATAGTGATGTGGTTTCAGTTTGGACTACATAATCGGTAGGAATGGGGCACTATCATCTTCTAATTGCACATCGCTATCAATGTTAATGAACTCGCCCAAATCATTGTTATCAAATTACAAACTTCCACGACATCAATATTCTCTTTCAGACTCACAACGCGACATTTTTGTGCCATTGTTTACGATTTTAACCTTACAACTCACAAATAAACGGCGGACCGTTGTCGGGGAATCACACCTACTTTCATTCGGCGAAGTCCTTTCGCGCTGCCACACATACGCGATTGGTTGCCGTTCTGTCTTCAGAGAGTTTTTGCACCGTACTCGTATTCGTCTCCCAAATACTTCAAATTGTATTCATGATAATCAGCTTAGGCAACAAAAGAAACGGTGGTACGTCCACACTATGTTGCCTACATTGTTACTAACACGGCGGTATAGCGTTCATTGAAGTTGAGCATAGTGTGGGCGCACCATAATACAGGTGTAATTGGTAATCTCCCCCGTTTTTGTAGTCGGTATATTCGGGGCACAATAGAAGAAAAAACTTTTTCCATTAAACTTTTCTTCCTTTGTAGTTTTTCAAAAAAAAACTTATATATCAAAAGCAGAATGCTTTTAGTTCTGTTTTAACTTGTCGAATATAAGCATTTGTAAAAGAAGCCTTACTTATGTCGCATGCTATTAAAGAACGTAACGATATAAAATATGGCACGGTAGTAATTGTCGACAAAGCTTTGAAATATATGCTTTCAAACATCACAAGATCTCGAGAAATGTATGGAGACCGCAAATTATATGGCGAGATTAGCAGTTTGTATGTACCTACCTTCATACATTATTTTTTCTGAATAATGCATACAAATGAAGTAATTATAATTATTTCATCTAGAATCTAATGGTGAAACAATTATCAAACTTGGTTTAAAAAACGTTAAAACTGATTTTAAGGATTTATATTAAAGTTAGTTCAAGCATTCTTGGGAAATATGTATTACATTACTTAAATGTAGTTTTAAGTAATACATGCCATTTTATATTGCAAGTTAACAACGCTGCTAGAAAGAAGTTGTTTACCACTGGTTTCTACAAAAGATTACGCATTAAATGACTTTAATCAGCTTTTGCCCATTTATTACTTTGTGATAGCCACCTCTCTAATGTTTTTACAATTCATTGGTTTATGATATACATCTCCTACATGTACTCACAATATATTACTTTATAACATTATATTACTTTATATAACTCCCAATAATTGTGAGAAATAAGGAAATTATTTATTTCTGCATACCTTAATATTGTTAACATTGATGGGATATGTATTAACATATCCCCTAAATCTAACCACAATGTACATATTACTTGGTAATAACCACCTATCTATTTACAATTCATTGAATTATAAAGCACATTCAATGTATATACTCACAATTTTTTTTCTTTATGATAGGGACCTTAATATAGTTACAATTCGTGGGATTATGATACATATCCCCTAAGTGTACCCACAATACATTACTTGGTAATAGGCTTACTAGGTACAAGCACATCTTTAATCTATTTACGATTCATTAATTTATGATACACATTCAATGTACTAATTCCTTTCTTTATGATAGGGACTTTCATATAGTTACAATTAATGGATTTATGATAGGTAGGTAGAGGGGTGTCCCATTTTCGACACTTTTATAGGGTATCTGCGTTATTGTTAGGGCTATCGAAAAAGTAATGGTGTCATGTGCTCTTTTTGAGTCAAATTTAAAATGGTGAAATCAAAATTCGAAAATTTTCGCTCGCGTAAGAGATACGGGGGAAAGTCAAAAAATTGACAATTTCAAAATTACATTATATTTTCTTAGTTAAAAGAAATGCAGAAAATATTTTATACATAAGTTTCTTTATATTGATTGTTGAATGATCTTCCGTTTTCAGAATAAGTATACGGGGCCAGGTAAAAAAGTTGTCGGACCTAACCTCATTTTTTTAATTGGAACACCCTGTATATTTTAATCTAAAAATATACTATTTTAAATTCTCCTTTCAAATCTATAACACACCATGGATGATATTGGTTTCCTAAGCGATTTATTTAAACTTTTTTACTTTGAAACGAAATAAAAGATTCAGATTAAGGTAAAAAATAACGGGAATCATCGCAAACGTTCGGGATATATCCTTAAATGGTTACCGTCTTTCCGGATAGCGAACAAAATAAACATTTTGCGCCATTTCTTCGTTTTTTTAAATTCTGAATATAAACTGATATCATATGAAATTTTTCAAAATGTTGATAGGTCATTTTCGCAAATGAATATGTAAAAATGAAATTAACATTAAATGTTAATAGTCAACATAGTTGTTTCTAGGATATTAGCTTTTGTTTCATGGTCTACTGTGGTTTAAAGTAATAAAGTTTAATAATTCGCCTAGGAAACCAATATCATCCATGTTGTGTTATAGATTTGAATGGAGAATTTAAAATAGTATCTTCTTAAATGAAAATATATATGGTGTTCCATTTAAAAAAATAAGGTTAGGTCCGATAACTTTTTTACCTGACCCCCGTATACTTATTCTGAAAACGGCAGATTATTCAACAATCATTATAATGAAACGTCTGTATAAAACATTTTTCTGTATCTCTTTTAACTGAGAAAATATAGGGTAATTTTTAAATTGTCAATTTTTTGATTTTCCCCCGTTTCTCTTAAGCGAACGAAAATTTTCAAATTTTGATTTTACCCTTTTTAAATTTGACCCAAAAAGAGCACATGGCACCTACATTACTTTTTTGATGGCACTAACAATTACGGAGATGCCCTATAAAAGTATCGAAATTGGGACACCCTGTACATATACCCTAAATGTACCCATAATGTATTACTTGGTAATAGGCACCTCTTTAATGTATTTACAATTAATTTATAATGCACAATCAATGTACTCACAATTTATTTCTTTCTGATAGAAATCTAGCAATACATATTTTAAATTAAAATAGAAAAAATGTTGATCATAAAAACACAAATAAATTTTTCCTATGATACTTCCATGACATTTAACGGGCCCCCAAAACGAACTAAAAGAACACGAATCAAACATTGTAGTTTGTTCATTTTATTATGTTTCACGGTACAAACCAGGGCCATAAACCGACTATATACGGCCCGTCGTTCTGATCAACGGCTAATGGAAACCTTGCAATAGGCGAGCCGAAATAAAAACTTTCCATGGCCCATAATAAAATCGCTTCATATGCCATATACTGTTCGTTTTGTTTTAAAACTTTTTACCTATTACGGTTCGGCTGTGTGTGTTTTTGTAATCCACTACAAACTGTTTTTCCAAATAAATTTTACTTTTATGTTATATCGCCGAAACTTTCTGCGCTTTTGTCAAACATTTGAACGTATTTTTGTGTATTTAAAAATATAATCGTAAATACGGTTTTTGTTATGGAAACAAATGTGAGTGTTTTTCATTATTTTAATTACAAGCGGTTTTCTAGTTTCTAAGGGTGGAAAATACTTTTTTATTCGTATCTTTCGACAAAATGTTATTCTTCAGAAAAAATTTCACATGCAATAAAAATATGAATGGCGTCGACTAATTTGAGTTTCATCGTATAGGGTGTCCGGCTCATTTAATGGAATAATATGGCTATATTTTTTTTTTAAATACTTGCTACCAGTTTTTGTATGTACCTACTTAATCATGCTTAACGCCTTTTATTCTCTATAAGATGGGCATCCAGTTAGTGTGATCGAATAGTTAATTCATTCATTTGCACGGCGAAGGATCGGGTGGAGTGTCCGAATTTTATGGCCTCAAAGGAACCCTGATTTGACAAATATGGATTTTTTTATTTATGGGGGCGAAAAGTGTATTAGACACCTTTAAATAATGATATTGACCTGCTGAAAAATCGCATTCGAGAAGCCATTCAATCAGTCACAGTTGAAGAAGTGCGAAATAGTTTTTTCTATTTGGGTTTCATAATGGCTACATTATGAAATGGAAAAAATTGAATAACCTGCCACTTTATGAAACTGAAATTTTATTTTTTTTTATGTTGGCAGCAAGTACGTTCGAATTTTAGGCTTACTTCGATTTCTTTGAAATTCGTTTTCTAGGCATTATGGATTCGACAAAAATTTTTCACTGAAAACTTTAAAATACTAACCTTTAACCTTGCAAATAGATCATTTTTACTAGATATTTATCTGAAATACTTATACTCGGAAATATATAACATGCTGACGGTGTCCGTCAATTAATTTCTAGTCACAACTATAAAACAACATAAAATAAAAATAATAGAAATATCTTCCAGTTTATGCTCTATTTCTAAAGTTTTATTCAATAAAGTACTATTTTTATTTTTAATTCAATATAGTATTATACATATTACTTTATATATACATATTTATAGTTACTGTAGACATTTCCTGGTCATTAATTATTGTTATTCCTGTCAGATTGTGTTCAATATTTTGAACTTTGTTCTGCTCAAAGCTCAAAGTTTTGCATATTATTTTTAAAAGTTTTCTAGATTATTTTCTGGAATTTCTGACGGAGTGCAACTTTCTTCCTGACTCATTTTTATTAACTTTAATAATATATTTATTTTTAATTATGACGGATGGGAAGAAGCTTTGTTGCTTTGTTTCTATCATGGCATATTTGATACTTGTAACATTTTATTAAATTGTAAAAGTATTGACAACCCAAAAATAAAATATTAATTCAAATGGAAAAAATCTACTATATTTTTTAAAGTTTTTCAGACTTTAAAGACCCAAATAGAAAAAGTATTATAAAATACACGGTTCATAAGACAATTAGAGCACTTGTACTTTAGAAAACTAGGATAATGTCTTATGGAACTTGTATCTTAATATACTATATTAAACTTCGATATCGTCTCAAAAAATGTGTCGGAAGTTGTTGACGTTTTTCTTTTTAATTGTTAAAAGTATATTAATAGAAATTATTTTAGTTTTCCTCCTTTGCTGACTCTCTGTATTACAAACATTTTTCTGAAGAATACGTTTTTGTAGAAAAATGCGATATAAAAAATTAATTTTTGTAGATTTTCTGGCAACATATTGTAGATAATCACTTGAATCTCTTACTTAATTAATATTTAATAGTGCTCAAGTCAGGTAAAGTTACACTGTCATTAATGTTGCCAGTAAATAATACTTATCTCAAATCAGGTGTTTTTCTTGGTAGCGTGACAATAGCGGATTAATTTACTTTTTATATTTATCAGGATTGAAATTTACTAAAACTATATTTACACTATAAATGCTTCCTCCTTAACAATAACATCAGTAAAAATCTGGGTCTTCAAAATTTGCCAATATCTTCTATCGATTGGTTACTGTCATCTGCTTGTGACCACCGTCTTTAATTTCATTTGGGTCCAAACTGCTTGGAGAACCCGATGTTGCATCTTTTGAATTTACTGGTAAATTTTTAATTTTTTCTTTAAACATGTCCACTATAGGTGAAAATCCAATGAATTAAAGTCAGGTAATCTCAGAGGCCAATTCCACGGTCCAGAAAATAAATAAATTCATCCAGAACTACTTTTAAATGGGTTTCTTGAATTTTTTAAAGGAACCCTGATTTGACAAATATGGATTTTTTTAAATAATGATATTGACCTACTGAAAAATCGCATTCGAGAAGCCATTCAATCAGTTATAGTTGAAGAAGTGTGAAATAGTTTTTTCTATTTGGGTTTCATAATGGCTACATTATGAAATGCAAGAAATTGAATAACCTGCCACTTTATGAAACTGAAATTTTATTTTTTTTATATTGGCAGCAAGTAAGGTTCGAATTTTAGGCTTACTTCGATTTCTTTGAAATTCGTTTTCTAGGCATTATGGATTCGACAAAAAATTTTCACTGAAAACAACTGTTAATCTTAATCGCATACCTACTTACTAAAAACCGAATGAGGATTATTTGTTTAAGGAAATTTAACATATAAATGTCACAAACTTGACTAGTTGAGTAATGAGTATACATTAATAACGAGCAAATTTTAGCAGCTTTCCAAATCAGTGATAATATACAAGATGTTTCGTTTAAAAAAAAACTATATTTTTACACTACACTGTATACCTAAACTGAGATTTGGCCATAGGCTTAAAAGCCTTCGAGTACAATCACCCCCACGAAATTTTATTGTCTTAGGAGCTTAGATATCAGTACTTTTTGCCGCTCATATTTTCCGTTAAAAAATGGAAAATAATTATTATCTCGAAAACGGTAAGAGATGCGTATAAGAAACTATAAGGGAAAGTCATTACGAAATTAATATGGATTCTAAAAATTAGATTATACAGGGTGTCCGCTAATTAACGGTACATGGAAAACCACAGACTCCTTACGTAAAAATATTAGGATTTAATTATACTTACCTATATCCGAAAGTTGATATTAACTGAGATGCAGGGTGTTAAAGTCAAAACTTCATTTTTGGTTTCTCTAATAACTTTGCCAGAAACTAACGGTTTTTTTACAAAATTTGACAATTATGGTTTTCTTAGGACGAGAAATTGATTTCTTTGTGAAATTTTAATGTACAATGTAGGGGGTGCTGTCTGCGGCATTTTTCGCACATTCATACGGTCATAAATTTTTATGCCTCAGTGTATTTAAGTTTTTAATAAAAATAATACTTTTCTCGTATTTATTATGTAAAAAAAATTATACTAAGTTCAGGTAGCCCAGAGTTACCGTTTCGGAGATATTTGCCTTTCAATTGTTTAGTGCGTTAGCTCAGGCAAGCAAATAATATTTTGTTACTTCTACCAATTCCCTATTACACAGAGAAAAAGGAATTTTTGAATTAATGCAAATAAATGTTAACTTAAAGAAACGGCTTCTTTCAATATGGTCAATGAAATTATCTTTTCAACACAAAAACTCCAATTCTTTAAATTTACATATTTAAAAATTGTCGAATTAACAGGCACCATTATTTCAAATTAACAAATTATTTTTTTAAAAATACTATACAGAACTTTTAAAAGCAACAATGCCTAAATTAATTTCTACCATGTCATATTTTTGATTTTAAAAAATATTTGGTATTTTCAAATAAATGCTTTTTTGTTTAAAACAATTATTTCTTTCAAATAAATATATCGAAATTAATGTTTGCCATGTCATATTTGATTTAAAAAAATATTTGGTATTATCAAATAAATGCTTTTTTGTGTAAAACAATTATTATTTTCAAATAAATATATCTAAATGAATGTTTACCATGTCATATTTGATTTAAAAAAATATTTGGTATTTTCAAATAAATGCTTTTTTGTGTAAAAACAATTATTTCTTTCAAATAAATATATCGAAATTAATGTTTACCACGTTATATTTGATTTTAAAAAATATTTGGTATTTTCATATAAATGATTTTTTTGTGTAAACCAATTTTTTTTTAAAATAAATATACCTAAATTAATGGTAACCATAGTTGATTAATTATTCAAATAACACAGTCATGTCGGATTGCACCACGATTTTTAACAATAATGAACTAACCAGGTAACTTTGACTATGACTGAAATAATATTGGCAGAAATGGTTTTCTCATAAGGCAATTTTGATTGTGATTGAATAATGTCTCCTAATGTTATGGGACAGTCAAAATTACCTGGATAGTTAATTATTGTTTAAAATCTTTTGTGCAGCCCAACATAAGTAATAAAAGCCTCAAAAAACTTTATATTATCATTTAGATATGATAAATAAAACGTGTGAACTACTTGATTAGTTTAAAAAAAATTCATAGTATGTGAAATATACTTTATTGAAAACAAAAATATTTAAACATGTATCGGTAATCGAATCAACCTTAATTGGTAAAGTATACTATACTACACGATTCTGTATTATATACAGCATACTCAAACTATTAAACAAATGTCAACACATATTAACAACAAAGAACATTATTCTAAAAAATTTAAAAAATACATTTTACCATTTGCCCCGTAGTGTGCACTATATGGTACCTTGTTGCTTAAATTAGAATATAATGTAATATGAATTTCTTTTTCCTTAAGAATCTCATATGCTTGTAAGTGATTATTGAATTCAACTAATAGATCGGCAATAATGAAAATAAATTCATCAGAATTATGAACAATATGTTTCACAATTCCAAATTTTTTGCTAGTAAGCTCTAAAATAACACCGGCGCTATACCTGCATGAACCTTTCTTAAACCATTTTATGGTGTGATAGTCACCTGTTTGTAAATATTCGGGTAAATAAGCTAACTCAGTTAACGTTAAGACATCCTGTTCAATGGGTCCAATATCGAATTCATCAGAGAAGCCTTTTCGACTCATAAGTCGATAACATAAATTTAACTGATTTTTAAGGAAAATTGTATAAAGAATATTTTTCCTGCTTGTAACCGAGGCTGCAACAGACTTAAGTATTTTGTGATATGCTTCGTAACGCATTGACCATATTTGACGCGGAGGACCCACTTTTAAGATTAAATCAGGATAATGAAGTAAATTATGATGTTTAGGCTTTAAAGTATCTTGAAAAAGTTCACAATACATTGAATGATGTTCCTCTATAAGAACTTTAAGATGTTTTACACTATTTTTAGAAATGTGTTGTGCCATCAAAATATATAAAATTTTATGATTTATTAAATAAAAATGCCAAAAATCGTCGTCTTTTGGTACTAAATCACCAATAAGAATTCCCAAATAGACAGTTAGTGCCAACATTTCTGATGCACTCATTATTATATATTGGTTTTTTATACGATCAATAGATATCTGAGGAATTGGGTTACCAGTATCACATTCAGTAAAATTAAAATATTTAAGACGCTCGTTAAAGTTATTCAAAGTAAAGTAATTTTTGTTTATTAGATTATGAATTATTTTTCCCATATTGTATCTTAAGACTCCTTCTAACATATCATGCATTAAATCAAGTGAAACGTTCTTTGCAACGTGGAAATTTTTAAGGTCATGCCAAATACAAACCTCTTTAATTCCAAAACTACAAGACATACTATCAATATTGTAATTTTCAATAGTACGTAGGGTAGTCTGATCGAGATGACTTTGTGATTGAGACACATTTTTTTCCGTCTTGCATATTCTACAAAAATATCTTGAGGAAAAACTTTCATTAAACCCTAGCACAGAATTAAGTCCCAAATTATCACCCAAGATAAGCAATAAGACAAAATAAACTGTAACTACGCCATTCTCAGTTTCAATTTGTATTCCAGTAGCCTCTAAATCTTTAAGTTGTGCCATAATTTTATAAAACGTTTGTCTATTACCAAAAAATGCTTTGTCAGAAGAATAGGTTAACTGTACTAAAAATACATTTTCAAGGAGAGAGGAATACTCGGGGGGAACAGCAGCAACGGACAAATAAACAGCGCCAATTTTATAAATTCCAGCCTTAGAGCCTAATGGATTGCAAATTTCAAAATCGTCATAATATAAATAGAGGGGAATAATTATTTTATCCGCATCTGTTTCATTAACTATTATTTCGTTCCATAACTTTGTCTGAAAAATATTTGAATAAATTTGGTCAGAAAATGTATTTGTTCTCATGTACGACAAAATACATGAAAACACATTAGGCAATTCCAAAAATTGTTTGAGAAGAACGCCTATGTCTATAATTTGACCTTCATTACGTATCATATCTAAGGAAGGAACAGATGAAGCACCTGATTTTCTTAAATTTGGACGTTCTCCTATAAAAAATGAACTTGGCTTAATAAAGTAATTTGTTTTTTGAAAATGTTTAATACGCAAGTATTCAGTTTTAAATTTATTAAAAGTAGTTTCAACCAAATTAAAATGTTGCTTTAATACCTTTGAACATTCCTCATTATGAAAACTGATACTGGAGAAAACCGATCTGAACATTTCACTTATTTTATCTATTACCAACTGTACAATTTTGCGCGGTATATTTGGAATGCTATAGAGCTGAGAAATAAGTGAAATAATTTCATTTTCTAACAAATCTTTATCTAATTTAACATTATCCAACTGAACACCTTCAGAAACAGAATCACTACTAATTGAAAATTCGTCTTTTGTAGATTGTTCCATAATTTGATTACTTGTTAAACAATTATTTTTATCAGGCATGTTTGCAGAAATAGATTCTTTTTTGCTGGAATAGGGTACTTCTAAATTTCTGTGATCATGACTAATGACAAAGTGTCTTCGAAATGAACCTAATGTGGAAAATATTCTATGACATTCTAATTCATTGCATACATATTTTTGTAAAAACGGATGAAAAATTTTTATATGCTGAAACAACAACTGATGTGATTTTAGAGAAGTTAAACACTTAAAGCAAACATATCTTTTTCTTTCTATTGGCGCCATTTTTATCTGTAAGGCAAATGGTAAATAATGTTTTTCCCTGGACTGACATCTACAACATTATGTCTTTTAGATATGGTACTCTTTTATCCAATTTCGTCTGTATTTTATACAAATTTCGCTGAATTAGTAACCAAAGATGTTGACAATCGACACTGTATTTTACATCCAGGCAATGATAGAATTTAAAGCATTTATCTAATGCCTCCAGAACACCATTGGTTTTAAAAGTGTACTTATCAACTAGTATGTAAGTACTTACAATATTATTTAAAGTGGGTCCAATTACTACAACGTAAGGTTGTACTGTCTGTCCTTTAGTAAAGATAAAATTGATTCGGTCAGTCCTGGTTTTTTCTAAATCAGCTACCGAAGTAATATGTTGGACAAACCCTTGACGAGTCTCAGCCACCGAAGGTTTCCAGTGCTTTTTTCCAGAAATGTGGCCTTTAAATGGCACTAAAGCTGGTAGCAGATACAATTTAATTGAATTTTTTGAGTCTGAAATGAAATATAAACAATAAGTATTCATTCATACATAAATATTGTCATCTTTTTAATAAAAAAGTAAAGTTTTTCATGTTTTCTTTAATATCAAATTGCACCTAATTTGAGGCTTACAAAGTCCAGAAAAATTCAATGAATATTGAACTATATAATATATTGCCCCGGGCAATAAGGAGCCTAAGCAATAATCTTTTTTAAAAAAGCTTAAACTATTTTTATTGGATAGGGCATTTTACTATATTGAGGAATTCTTAAACGACGCCTCTACTTGACCATCTGACGCGATAATTCTGTATGTAACTATGTTAATTTTAATTTTGTTTTTTTTTCTATGATTTTTCAATTATTAATATTTTTTTAACTTTATATTTTTGAATTATTTTAATTTATATTTTTAATTTTTTTAAACATTTTTTGATCTTGTATCTATGACTTGCTACTAGGTAGTTGTATCTTACAAATAAGTGTACTCAAATGAAAAAAAATTAAAAATATGTCTAAGTACTAAGTATTATACCTGATGAGATTTCACTAGATCCAGACAAAAAGTTTAACAGCGTTTTATCGAGCGTGGATAGGGCGTCCCTCCTCTTTTCTAATATGGTATCAAAAAATTCATTGAAACCGGATTCAACATTGACATGTACTTCAGGAAACATTCGTTCAAAATCACGTTCAACCTACAAGAATTTATTTACCTAATTACCTAATAAAAAAAATAAGGATTTTAAGAAATTGAAAATTTATAATCAGGGTGTTTCTAAATATAATTCTAATATTTAAAGTAATTCATTAGCTAGTTACAGGACAAAAATGCCAAAGGTTTAGTTTTCATAATACAGGGTAATAAAAATGGAATTTTTGAAAATATCTTCATATCTCATTTCATATAATTTATAAGGCATGCGAATTAAATTTGGTACCTACACTGACTTTTTTTCGTCTCAGCTTTTGTCACATATTTATTATAAGCCATGTAAGTACCAAATTGTATCCAAACATTTCCAAAATGTACAAGGTAGGTAGGTACTCTTGAACATTTCCAAAATGTACAAGGTACGAAAAATTAGGAAATTTTTTTTATCTACTAATATTTACATAAAAATTAAGCATTTTAAGACATGAACATACAGTATGTCGAAGGTTGTAGCATGGGAAACTTTTTTATTTACGAAAAAAAGTTATTCTTCATAAAAAAACCTAAAATGCATATTGAAATTTCCCATTAATATAAGAGGTCTGACAGAAAATATAAATTTTGCTCAAAAGTACCTAAAGTACCTTTTTTACAATATCGAAAATTTTTATAAAAAAGAGTTGATAAGAATTGAAAATTATATTTAAATATGAAAAAGCGCGTTTTGTTATGTTTTACAATTTTTCCTACACATTGCACATTGATTCTATTTGAAAACAGTAAAAATTTCTTTTAATGATGGGTATGCGATTTCATATTTAAATGTAGTTTTCAGTTCTGATCAACTTTTGTTTATAAAAATTTTCGATATTGTCAAATAAAAGTTACTTGAGCAAAATTCATATTTTCTGTCAGACCTCATATATTACTGGGAAATTTCAGTAGATAGTACAGATAGTTTATGTTCAGTTTATGTTCTTATGAGTCTTTTGTTTTGAAAGATTTCAAGAAATTACCTCCTTTAATATTAGCACAATTTAGAAACACACTGTATATTATTACTTACTGATTGCATAAAAATCTAAACAAATTTTTTGAAAAACAAACAGACTTGCAGAAAAATTAATGAAACCATATAAATTAGTTAATATTTGCTGATGTCATATTGTTACCTAAAGTTGAAAAAAGAACTTACTAAATCAAGCGATAACTGGGTTTTTAAAATTGGCCAACCTTCCAGAAAGTCATGAACAGTTTCATATTTTTTTTTCTCCATCTGTCTAAGTCCATAACTGTCTTTCCAATATTTAGTAACATCCTCGATAGGATCCACATTTTCCTTAAGCCAAATTTTTGCATCACTGGCTTTTGATGTACTACTTGCTGCTTCACCTAAAAAACGAAAAAATAAATAATAATTCAACATAAAACTATGTTAGCAGCATGGAGACTATAATATGTACTTCTAAATTTATCCATTGTAAATAAAAGTCGATAAAAGTTTATTATAGCTACTGTACCTTCATTTATATCTTCTTCATCATCACTTTCTAAATCTGGCAAAGTAATATTAACTTTATTTTTCTTTAAAGAATTAAGTTTATTTCTGTATTTATCTGTCAGTTTGCCTTTTGACGGTTCAGATTTTCTTATTGTTGATTTATTTTTCTTAACGGGAGATATAAAATATATTGATATATCCTCCGTAGGGAACAACTCCACAATTTTTTCTGATAAAGTTCGTATATCTACATTTCTGAGTGGAAATAATTCTCTATTTAGGCAGTAAGAGATGACTATATCACATATGATACGCCTATCTTTGCCATTCAGTTGATTGGTGGTTTTGTATCGTTCTAACAGAGCTCTGCCGAAAATATTTGATTTTAAAATTTCTTCTATATCTTCATAACGAAATCGTTCAGTTGGGTCCAAACTTAAAGTTGAAGCAGATTGTGTAGTGGATGCTCTACTCGAAGAAGGAGTATTATTAAAAGATTCAGATAAAATTGAGATTGTCTGATGGTCAACTTTTTGACGTTTTGGTGTAACCTCTATATCAGATTCCGATAAAATTGAACATGTCTGATGCCCAACGTTTGGTTGCTTAGGTGAAAGTTTTATATCAATTGGAGTAGTTTCTATATTTCCATATTCTGCAATTACTTGATATGCCTAAAAAATTAATATCCTTATTAGATAAAAAATACTTGTTTCAAAAATAAAAATTTATACAAAATAAACTGCACTACAAAAAGTTTTGGCCCCATCAGGCATTTCTGACAATATTTCTAAATTTAGATTAGGTAAGTATATGTGCATTGAAAATAGTTTAACGGTTTAAACAAGCTTTTCAGATTCTGTAAGCTATGAGGGACTCATTAATCTAGTAAAATCATTTTAATATTATTATACAGTGTTTTTCAAGAACAAAATATAATAAGTCTTGAAACCGAGCTTTAAACAAAAGAATATGAAAAACATCTCGAGATATCAACTAAAGCTTAAAAAATTAAAATTCAAAATTTCCTTTTAAAAATCTTGTTTAAAATTTTTTCTTTAATGTGACTTTGTTTTCTACCTTACTTAATATTTAATTACAACCACTGTAGAGAGTGTTAGAAATTCGATCATAGATGGCAGTACCATCACATTGCTATCTCGGTACCTATAATATAGACCGATGGTTAAATGGAAGCAAAGTTGCACATGCTAAATAATTTGTTAAAAAGAAATTGCTGTGATTTCCGGAGATAAGTATCTGAAATTTTTTTTGTTAAAATATTTTTTTACAACCAGACACTTTTTTATAGCCTTCTAAAAAATAATTTGATTTGTAAGTTCTCGTTTTTTGGATACTCAACATAAACTTAATTTTTATAAATACGGACCTGAATCTTTTTTTATTTTGTAGTAGCTTTTTACCCCCCCAAACAAATGATGTGTCACACTTGTCACTAAATTGTCAAAGTGCCCTTGGATTTTAAAAATAATCAGTAACTTACCTTATTTGTAAAAAAATAAAAACATAAATTGATTTTTTCGGATATCTTCGGAATTCATTGGAAATTTTCTACAAAATATTCAGCATTAAAATGTGCAACTTTGCCTCCATTTAACCAACCTCTATCTCTTATAGTGACCGAGATATAGATATGCTAATGCATCGAATTTGTAACACCCTGTATATTAGACCTATACATCGTTAGTAAAGTTCAGTTCAACAAGCAGGAGATATATATCAAAGGTGCCATAAATTTTTTTTTTACAAAAGTGACTGTCCCACACCATAAAAGCTAGACACAAAAAGTACCTACCTGAGTACTAAGGAAATTAAAATAAATTTAAAGGGGTCTCTTTGAGAAATGGACTACTTCCTTGAATAAATCTTAACTTATTACTTAATTAATCAAAATTATAATAAGGCTTACTTTGACTGATTCAGCTTCTTTTAAATGCCTTTTTAATGCTGATGTAAACTTAATTCGATCTCCAATTACTGGAATTAATTCTGTTATTTGAGGTTCCTCGAGAAAAGGCAGCAGCTCAGTTGTTATATTCTGTGCTGTGAAAAAATATGTTAATAAAACTATTGTGTAGAATAGAAATAATATTAATTAAATAATTGACACTGATTTTTTTTATTTGGGTAGGTACATCCAAACAAACAATAAAGCAGAACTATTGTAACTCATACCTAAGAAAATTTCTTTTGTTTTAAAAAAAAACATTTTATGGGTATCGTATGTCAATACTAACTATACCTTCCTACTCAAAATTTCAGTTGAAATTGCTTTGGTTAGTACCTACTCATTTTTATCCCTAGAATGAACAAACACAATATAAGTAAGTAGTAAGTATTTACTAGCTATCCCTACCTACATATTGAAAGTTTTAGTTGTTAGCCCTGATAACATCAGCAAAACTTAAAAACAATGAATCATGCATGCATAATTTATTATTGGCGATTACACATTACACTACAGGTTTATTCATTTGTAAATACCATGTAAATACCTACATATTTTATATACTTAATATAATAGGTACAAAAGTTAAAATTTTTCTGCAAGTCAATTTACCTACAGTCAGTTCAAAAAGACTCCACTATATATTTTTTATTAGTTTTATCCAGCTAACTGGAACTATAAAAAGTTAGAAACTTTCAAGGTTATTTCTTATCGATTAAAACTATTTCTTATGCATTAAGCTAAGCATCTTCATAAACCAACTCATAACAATACATATATTTAATATTATGTTTATATCTATTAAAATTAAGTTTATGCATTAAAACTATGCTTATGTAGTTGGATAAAGCCGGCCTAAGAAAACAATATTTTATGAATTTCCTTACCTTCAAATTGATTTTTCAGGCTTGATAAGCCCCATGCATCCAATAATGTATCCATTAACACGACACAATGTGCACAACACGAATAATTCACTGTAATTCACAAGATTTCAATGTCCGAAACACCGAAACCAACAAACTGAACAAACGGCTTTCAGCGAGACACGCGCCAGACAGACAAGCTGGCACCTGATCGGTCGCTCTCGTTGCACTTATGGCGGGCGGATGTCACCCGATTAAAAGTCGTCTTTCTATTGGTTGACAACCGGAAATCGTCATTAGTCTAAAAACTGAAATCGCGGCAAACATGTTTGATAAAATACACCTAATATTTTTTTAAATATAATGAATGATTTTGCAGGGTTGTATTCATGATAAATAGAAATTAACTGAGAAAATATTAAATTAAAAATACGAATTTGTAGCATTTAACATGTGTGGGTGTGGTTCTTTTTTAATATGTAGATTTAGTAAAATTAAAAAAGTATGTGTTTAAATTTATTATGCTATGTCAGGATGGGGTAATATTAAATTAATACCAGTAAAATTAAAAACAGTACTTGTTTAATTTTACATATTTAAATGTTGTATTAAAGTGTTTCAAGTGCATTAGATTAAATTTATTGTATAATTAATTTAAAGAAATAATAGTTTAAATTAACATTTATACTGATTGAATTTATATTAAATTTTAAGGAGTTTTTTAAAGAAATCAAAATCTTTATTTAACAAATTAGAACTTTTTGAAATGATATTTAAATGCATTAAACTAACAAAACAGTGTTCAAAAATATGCATTTTATAAATTCAAAAATTCCTTTTTCTCTGTGTACATGATAATTATTCAAAAGTAATGGTAATTGGGAATAATAAATACAACAATTGGATTGTTCTTTAACTTACTTTAATTAAAATATCTTTGACCCTAGAAAATATCGTGCAGAAAGAAACCAACAGCAATGAAAAGACAAACTTACGATAAACTCAAAAATGAAACATTTTCTGTTCCATAGCAACTGCATCTCTAAACTTTATTTGTTTTCTCATAGGTTACTTTAAGAAAAAAATTTTGTTTGCGAATTAATAGTAATTGGGCAGGGCGCACTAAACAATTTAAATGCAAATATCTCCGAAACGGTAACTTTGGGCGACCTGAACTTAGTATACCTTCTTTACGTAATAAATATGAGAAAAGTATTGTTTTCATTAAAAACTTAAATACACTGGGGCACAAAAAAGTAATGACCTAATAAATGTGCAAATAATGCCGCAGACATTGTACATTAAAATTTCATTAAAAAATCAATTTCTCGTCTTAAAAAAACCATAATTGCCAAATTTTGTAAAAAAAACGTTGGTCTCCTGCAAAGGTATTAGAGAAAAACAAAAATTAAGTTTTAACTTTAACACCCTGTATATCTCAGTTAATATCAACTTTCGGATATAGGTATGTATAATTAAATCCTAATATTTTTACGTAAGGAGTCTGTGGTTTTTCCATGTACCGTTAATTAGCGGACACCCTGTATACAGTATGTCATATTTAAAATACCAAAGTGGCCACTAGTTTCTTGTAGAGCGTCAATAATGGAATGTCGCACATATTTTAGCTCGGTAGAGTATGCCCGTTTATATGAACGATCAAATATTTAGAGCCGTCCGTTGACTGGTTCGCCAGAAACTTCTAATAAATCATCTTCAAATACTGTGAATCAAAACCGTATCCTCCTTGATTTAAGATCCTCGGTCCCAAGTTATATTTTTTGTTCTGTTAATTCTTTTTAAGTTTACACTTGATTTTAAAATAAGTGATCATATGTTTTATGTAAATGCATTATATTATTGGCACAAATAAACCACGTATTTTAATTGTTATATCATTCTAAAATTATATGTTTCCCCATTAAAGTGGATGTATATACGCGCGCAACGAAATAAAATCCCATTAAAGCAATTGATAAACAAATTTAATAATATTAAACGATCAGCTTTTAACTGTATTTATATCACACATCAAAGTTAACAAATTAATGCACTTATTGAGTGCGTACGTTTGTTTTATTAATATTTCACTGAAATTTCATTACGGCTATTATTTTAAAACAATATATTTTAATTTGGCATGGTAGATCGTCGTTTAAAACCTAAACAACTGTAAAATAATAATGAGAACAGAACATCTGCTATATGTTGGCATTTTATAGGTTGTGTCGGTCGAAAATGGCAATTTTTTTTATGGTAATCAAAAAATGGCTGTTAGAAAGCGCAATAAGTTAAAATTTTATTTCCCTAATATCGAAGGTCACTTCAATTTTATTTGTAACAGGGTAAGCTTTTAAATAACATTTACAGCCTTCGTGATTTAACCCCCTGAGACTGGTAGATGTTACCCTTAAAAAAGATGTTACCCTTAAAAATCTTAAATGGAAAGGTTGACCCCCTTCCTATTTAAGGGTAAGGGAAGGGGTTAAGTTAGTAGTACTTCATTTTAAAGATCTTTAAATGTCTAATACTATAATTTATTATTTTTTGAGTAGTCGTTCAAGAAATCGCGTACCAAAATTGTGCTTATTCATGTAAGTTTTACCCCTGGAAAATAATTGGAAACCCGAATAACGCCTCCTCTGCATTGCGTTTTTGTAAAATTTGTTGGTATCTTTTGTAAAATTTACTAAAATCTTTTGAGAACTTTATTAAAATCTTTTGTAAAATTTAATAAAATATTTTGTAAAATTAACTTTTGTAAAAGGTTTGACACATGGTATTCCCAAGCGGCCACCCATCCACCTACTAGCCCCCCACATCGCTTTATTTCATCGATCGATGGTATCTTTCCTGTTTTTTTGTTATGAAATACGAAAACCCAAAAGTTCCTTTTTTCCCTTTTCTTCTTTTAAAAATATTTTTACTCTTCATTTAAACTGGTCATTTTTACAATTAAAAATATTTATATAATAGCTAGTGAAATGTACCATAAACGATGAATACACCGTATAAAAAAAGTTAGGTAACTAAAAGTAATTTAGTAAATATCAAATTTCCAACCCGTAATATATTTCCCTGTATCTCTCTAGAACAAATTTCTATTCGCAAAACACAAGTTTTCCCGATATTCTCATCCATATTTGCAAGATCGACTCGTTCAAAATTACGTTCCTAAAAATCCAGCAAGATTTTATCCGCAAAACGGCGTTAACCTTGATAAAAACGGCTTTCAGAGATCTCCTTTAAGGTGAAATCAACTGAAAATCCAGAGCATCGTCGATTTTCCAGACTGTGTAATTCAGTGGAACCGGACGGGTCGAGTTCAAGATTCCCGCCCGATCGATATCAAGTCCGTTGGGGGAAACGTCTTCGGAAAAGCGGTCTTTACCGCAAGATTTCGAAAAGGAATGCGTTCGCAAATTAAGGAGGAATAAAGTATTTTGAGTCTACACTTTTACATAGGTTCTTTATATACAGGCTTATGATAAAGAAACGGATCAGCCTTTTACATAGACTACCGCCATCTATTAGATATTATACAGGGTGGATCAAAAATATGTTACTTGTATTAATGTCAACTTTTTTAATGGATCATATTATATATCTTTACATTTTCACATTCTGCAATCAATTCTAGACATTTTTTATAAATCATTCCCCCCTATATCTGTCTTCAACCGTTTACAAAATGTTAACATCGACTTGAAACAAACATGAACCCGTATTTCTATCTGGTTCGTACACGTCAATGTGACGCCTGTTGAATATAAACTCAACAAAATTCTATAGCTAGAATCTCCGTTTCTTTTTAATCTTCAGTATGTTTCTGTTTTTGTTCTAACACCTGACGGGTTTGATATGTCTTGGTTAGGAAAAACACACAATCTACGGACGTGATGCAAAATTCTATATTTTTATCCAGTTTACGGCAGACTTGGCACAGTCTTACCGTATTGAGTTAAAAATTACTATTTTTTCCACAAACATACTTAAATTTAACACACAAGCACTGAAAAACCATAAACAATTGTATCACAGTTGTTAATCCGGTACTGTCAAACGTGAAAGCAAGTATGAATGACGGCCGTTCCGATAAGGGCTTTATGAAAATCACTTTCCGACCGCTCGAAGGAGACGTAATGTCTTTGTCTTTGAATAACTCTGAACGGCAAAACGGCTAATTCCCCGATTGTTTTTCTGAAAGTTGTTTACAACCTATCTAAGAATGCGAATTATTGTTTATTCTTCAAAGACTGTAAACCATAGCCGTATCCTCCTTGTTATAATAAGATCCTTGATCTGTAAGATACTACTGCACCTACACCAGTATGGTTCATTCAGCTAAATTTTTTTTTTTTTATGTGAAATTTCATGTTTTTTTTACATTAGTGATAAGTAATGGGATATTATAGTATTAATAATATTATTTTAATATTGGCGTAAATTCCACAAATCTTTTCTACTTTCTCCTACTTCAAAATCAGCGGATCTCAACGGTGGGCATTAAATTTGGGACACACTATATAAATATTTTATTTGTTCAAAGGGTCTAATGAGTGCATATCCAAACAATTGAATTTAGTAACATGTGAGAAGACACTCCTTTATAAGTTCAAATAACGCAGTAAATGTGTTTTTTTCATTATCATCAGAACTTTTTTTGGTGATAATGAATGCAGAATACACTTGTTTCCTTGTGTCTATGATTATTTGAATTATGATCTTTCTGAATAGTACTGATAAAGATAAATATTATATTTATCGTCGCATGCCGACTATGTTAGTCTTAAATCCAGGAGGGGCAAGACAACGCAATAAAAACATTATTCATTTTTGTGACCAAGGAATCGTCCATTTTCTTTACACGAATATACAACGTGTGTTGGCAACATATAGAAGACTTTTTTTTTAGGAAAAAACTATTCTTCATAATAAGTTTTTCTTACCTTAAAAACCCCTAATTTGCGAAAAAATCCCAATTTTTACGTTCAGACTGGTTAAAAAAAGAAGAAAATTGGCTAAAATGCGAAGTGTATAGTAAGATTCATTTACATGACACAAAAAAAGTATTAAAAAAAAAGTTGCTAAGAATCAAATTTAATGTCAAAATATAAAATAGCAGCCATCTACGAAGATCAAATATTTTCATCTCTTTGTTTTCTTCCTTAAAATTAAAAAACTTCATTATTTCTAATGATAAAGTAACGTCTTTTTAAAAGTACAAGACCACCTACGTAACAAACATGTGTAAAAATAACCGTCAATGTGATTTTTAAAACTTAATTGCTGAGAAATGATAATGAATTAAAGAACAGAATTGCAAAAGCCTGCAACGAAGTATAAGGATTTGAAATTGAACACGCTGTTCGATTTAGAAAAAACCTCGTTAAATCAGATGTTTTCCATATCTTGAGCAAAAACAATTTTTTCTGAGTAATTTTTTTATCGTATAAACTAATATTACTTTACTTCTAGCATTTTAGCATATTTTCTTAATTTTTAACCTCTCTGTACATTATACTTGTGATTTTTTAGGCAGATTATGAGGTTTTACGTAAGCTAAACTTTTTATGAAGAAGAATTTTCCTGAATCACAGGTAAAAGAGGTTTTCATATGTTGTCAATATTTTCACACACGCTGTATAAGTGTGCTGACATTTACTTGTTTTTACGAAATTTCGTTGGCTTATATTTTTGTTAATAATTTTCTAATTGATGTTTTATATAATACGTTTATTACCCACTCTCGAACTGGTTTTTTTTTATGATCAAACACAGGCAGTATAGGAAAAATCCTTTAGAGCACTCTGGGAGTCACAATTCCCAGAGTGCCCCCGTGTGCGAATAAAGCGATTCACGTTTTGAATCGTCGGAGGTTATATTCGTTGGGAAAAACGACCTCGGGAAGGTCGTTCCATAAAGATGAAGTCCTCCAGATGAAAGAATCTTAAATAATGAAGTTTGAGGAGTACTAAACTTAACCACATATGGATGGGCGGCAGTGGTTCGTCGTGTATTTCTGCTATTCGTCGCGCTGGGCGGAATTAAGAGGGCAAGATCAGCCGAACACTTTCCATGAAAATATCTGTAAAAGAGAGTCAAATCCCCAACCTGTCTTCGATGTTCTAGGCTGTCGAGGTTCTTCGTCAGCTCGTGGTCTCCAATCAGACGAATGGCCCTCCTTTCGATAGAATCCAGTAGGCGAAGAGTATATTTGGGTGCAGAGCTCCAGACATAAGAACAGTATTCTAGTGATGGTCGACTCTGGGCTTTGTATAGTGTCAAAAGTTCAGGTGTGTACAACTTATTGGTTCGGAAGAGTACACCCAGTTTCTGTGAAGCTATGCCAAGACACATATTTCCTCCCAGACTGACGCCCAGCAAATTAATAGATGAAGCCAGTGGAATTGCGTGTCCTGTCATGACTATATCCGGTTCTGTAATGTTAACCTTTTTAGAGCCAGGAAACTCCAGATTACTGCTCGTACCTTTACTCGTCTTAGAGAAAGCTTACATACTTTTTTTAAATCTTAATACTAAAAAACCTCACGTGGTGCGACGCCATACACATACATACATTTTCATCAGTTGTAACACCGCCGTTTTCCTGTTCTGTTTTTACTTTTTTACTTTCATGTACTGGTGATGCGATTTTAAATTTGTGCGATATTACTATTCTTTGTGTTACAAAATATTTTTCGCCTATGTAAAGAATTGTTCAAAAACTATAAAGGGTGTTAAAATCATAGTATTTCTTTCTAAAATTTTGACGTATAAATATGACAACACCGGCCAACATTCAAACGGCCACTGACGTCTTTTGACAGCGTAACTGAACTATCTCATTGACTTCAATTGAATTGAATTTGGGTTAAAACTTTGCTTTAAATTAATAAAAGTTATTCCAGTCACACATAGAGCCATAATTAATTGCTAGTTTTACTATTTTTATAGTAAATTTAACTATTTTTTTCTTTTCGGGGACAAATTCAAAGCATTTATGGATATTTCGTTATTATTTGTTTGCGGGATTAAATAAATATTATTTCCATAAATCTCTACCTACGTCTGGGGGGATGGGATTTTAAAGATGATATGCAGATACCCTCTGTCACCGGGCATCGTCTACGTCTATTGGGTACGAAATTATCCTTCTCTTAATCGTCGTTCGAATTTATTCCATACGTTTAATGCGAATGTTCCACAATGACAATTAATTTAATTCAAAAATCTGTTAGACGCGTGACCAATTTGTAATTTTAATTTCCCAATAATGACCGGGCAAATATAATGCGTTAAAATAGCCGATAGTGCCCTCCGTGATGTAAACAAAAGTGAGCTTAAAAGCGGACTGAGCAGTATTAAAATGGAATACGGAATCGAGTCGCTCACAAACCAGTAGATATTGTGGGTAGACACATTTCATAACGTTTAAAGCATACACCGAAAGAAAAATTTAATTTAGTTAAATTTACTATAAAGATAATCAATCTAACCACATTTTAAGGATCTAATATGTAACTGGAATGACTTTTATTAAGAAATCCCAATAAATTATAGGAACATTTTAATAATAATTACACAAATTTTGTAAAATTTACTAAAAAAGTTTTTGTAGAATTTACTAAAATTCTTGTAAAAATTTGCGCGGTCACCCATTCAAGTGGCAACTTCGCTTGTGTCGCTTGACTTCTTCGATCGATGCTAAAAAATTATCTCTCCTTTTTTAATTTCACATGTTGTTATCAAATTATTGGAAAAAAATGCCCTTTTTGTCCCGAGTGAGCCAATATGTTTCCATTTGAAAAAATTGAGTTTTCGGGGAAAAAGCCTTCTTAAAAACTGTGTAAAAAATTTAAAACACAATAAAACTGAAAATTGCATTTTACACAACGTGATTATGCCAAGACATATTTCCTCCCAGATTGACGCCCAGCAAATTAATAGATGATGCTAGTGGGATTGCGATATTGCATATGACACCCAAAAAGGGGAAGACAAAATATGTATTATTAGATGAAAGACAGTTAATAATATTAAGAATCCAATTAGAATCTTTAGATGAGAGAGATTAGATATTTGGCATATATTGTAAAAATGCAATAATCTTGTAGGTGACTATAAATATAATTTTAATTTATTTATTTTTGCTATTTTTATTCTGATAATGATTATTCCGTATCTATTTCACTTTTCGTTTATTATCCGATGAATAATTTTACCTGACGAGATTCTTACTTACAAACTACTAAAAAAAAATTACCAAGTGCTCTTACAAAATATATCTTGAATTTTAGGTCTCCCTCTATGAATGTTATTTACAAAAGTATGTTCCTGATTTTTTTTATTGCAGCGACGAAAGCAGGTCATATCGAATTTATATCCATTGTACATACAAGGAGATTTACTAGAATCTCTATTTTTGTTCGTGAAGTATACGAATAATTTTATATTTTACTTTTTGTGAAGAAATCTATTGTTTGAGTCGTAGATTTCTTGAATATAAGTCCTTTCGAAATTTTATGTATTTTTAGATCATAAAAATATTTCTCTATTTTTTATAACAGAAATATCGTATTATTTTGTTAGAAATAGTGGACCTTGATCAAATTTCAGTTTTCTAGCTGTAACCGCTAAAAAGATATGATTTTCTTTTCAGATCCCGATACGAAAATCACAAGATTATTTATAATTCAAAGACAGGTATAATTATGATATTATACAGAAAACTGTTCTAGATTTTTACCTAGATTCCAAAAAAATGTATATAGGGTAATTCATTTGAAATTCCGAAGTTGCCAGCACTTTCGGTATGATCCGGCAACACCGCGTCATCCAAAATATTTTATAAACGTAGGAAACCATCTCTTATAGCTACAGCCAAATTTTTAAAATAAAATATCATTTAGTTTTCGAGATACTTCTAATAGGCCACATTACTTGGTGTACCCTGTATGTGGTGTGAAATAATGAAATTTATAAAATAAAGAAAAACATTGTCAGTTATTTTCAACCATCAATTAAATTCTAAAGTTCAAAAATAATTTCTTGATTAATACAAATTATTATTCGAAACTATTTTTTTCATTTCTGACTCCGAGAGCGGCAATTAGTCTTGAAATTATATTTTAAAAATCATTTGCTTAATTAATTGAAATTTAATTAATGCCAAATTAAACGAACCCAACGAGTCGTAAATAAAAATTAATTCCAAAAAATAAATACTGGGTGTCCCAATATAGATTTACAGCAAAATAACTGTGTGTACTGTTTGAGCACATTTTAAAAATGGTTTGTTAACTTCAAAATAAAATTTACTCATAATTAAATGAGTATCACTTCGTCAATATACATAGTTATAACCCTTAAGGTTTTTTTTATGTATTATTGCAATACAGTGTGATTTTAATTTAAAACTAGAAAATTTTTGAACCAAAAATACGTACGTCTTCTTTCGTACGTCAATCTTCTCTAAAAAGGTTAACATCACAGAACCGAATATAGTCATGACAGGACATGCAATCCCACTGGCTTCATCTATTAATTCGCCGGGCGACAATCTGGGAGGAAATATGTCTTGGCTTAACCACGTTGTGGCAATCGCCAAGGTAGCTTCTCAGAAACTTGGTGTACTCTTCCGAACCAAAAAATTTTACACCTCAACAACTTTTGATACTATAAAAAGCCCAGATTCGACCATCACTAGAGTACTGCTCTCATGTCTGGAGCTCTGCACCCAAACATACTCTTCGGCTACCGGATTCCATCGAAAGGAGGGCCATTCATCTGATCGGAGACCACGAGCTGACAAAAACCTCGACAGCCTAGAACATCAAAGACAAGTTGGGGATTTGACTCTCTTTTACAGATATTTCCATGGAAAGTGCTCGGCTGACCTTGCCCTCTTAATTCCGCCGAGAGCGGCGAGCAGCAGAAATACACGACGAACCACTGCCGCCCATCCATATGTTGTTAAGCTTAGTACTCCTCGAACTTCATTATTTAAGAACTCTGCTATCTGTAGGACTTCATCCTTATGGAACGACCTTCCCGATGTCGTGTTTCCCAACGAATATAAACTCCAACAATTCAAAAGTGAATCGAAAAAAAAACAAAAAAAACTAATGATTTATTATATAAACAACTTAGAACACTTATTTAGGTTAAAAGGTGCAAGTTTAGAATGCCTGGAAACGTCTGAATATATTTCAAAACCTTTAATAATATATATATTATATAATTCATAATATATTTCAAAAATTTTAATAAAGTTTATATGAAAATATCAATAATATATATAAAATCTCTTTAAATATTCTTACATCATATTTCGAAGCATGCCAAGAATTGAAGTTTTGTTGTCCAGAGAGCCGAGACCAATACTTTTTGTGTCGCTCAGATGTTATAAAAGTTAATATAACTTAGTTTTCCAATAAAAATTCTCCAGAAATATACGAATTGTATCGAATATAAGTTTTTATTACTTGTACGTGTACTTTCTGTATTTTTATTGTAAAACTTCTAAAAGTTTAAATGTATCTATAGTTCATATTTTTCAAAATGTTTTCTGTCGTGATTATAAACGTCTAAAAAATATTAATGTTTGGACGGTTTTGTGCAATTCGCTTAGTTTTGTTTATTGCATTCTAACATACAGTGTTAGCATTAAAGTAAGGGGGAAAATGATTGTTCGATTTAGGTAAAATTTGACTTCACCATAAGTTATTGCTTCAATAAACATCTAAAATGACGTAATTAAGTGGGACCAAGCGGCGCTTGTTAACTGTCAAATTTGACATTTTTTCCACAAAATGTCGAAACATTACATTTATTGATCGACTTTTAAAAAAAATTATTTTGTACTCTAATTTTATAGCCAAATGTCAAATTGAATCACTTATGATAATTTTTGATTTCTATCTATTTTTGGCCAATTTATAAACGGAAGTCGACCACCGTAAATCTATTTATTTATATAATACTCATCGTCTAAATTCATTCTTTATACGAAAAATTGTACAAAAAATGTTAATATTCCTCAAATAATTAATTTGCAGTTTAAAAATGTTGCGATCTATGGAGCAAACTCCTCATAACTTTAAGGATTTAACCAACGAATAGGAGAGTCTTGATTTTTCAGTAAATACGTTGCAATAAATGGAAATATTAGAATGGAATTAAGTCATTATTTTCTCATCTCAGCCAAAAATGGATAGAGAACAAAAATCATCATGAATAATTCAAGTTTGATATGTGGGCATAAAATTACAATACAAACAACTTTTGCAAATACAGTGAAACCTCCCTTAGGCGAACACCTACGGGACCGTCTAAATGTGTCCGCCTAATAGAGGTGTGTATGCCAAATTATTACTATGTATATTTATGTACAAATAAACATAACATAACAAAAATACACTAGTTTTAGTTAGGATATAGTACTAAAAAAAATCTAATAACGTAGTTTGAGGTGTTTGCGTTTTATAGTACTTGCAATCTAGACAATGTAATTCCAAGTCTGGTAACAATTCCATTGCTGTAGAGTCACCTCTATTCTTTGCATACTCTTGTAATTCCTTTACCATACTAATGGATAGCACATTTCTATCAATGTTAATGAACTCGCCCAAATCATTGTTATCAAATTACAAACTTCCACAACATCACTTTTCTCTTTCAGACTTAAAACGCGACATTTTTGTGCCATTGTTTACGATTTTAACCTTACAACTCACAAATAAACGGCGGACTGCTGTCGGGGAATCGCACATACTTTCATTCGGCGAAGTCCTTTCGCGCTGCCATGCATACGCGATCGGTTGCCGGTCTGTCTTCAGAGAGTTTTTGCACCGTACTTATTCGTCTTCCAAATAGTTTAAAAATATTTTTGTTCGTTTAAAGGAGGGTTTTCGCACTCTTTGTATGAAAACAGCCTGTCCGCGTGCGCCCAAAGGAGAGTCCGCCCAAGAGAGGTTGCTTTTCATTGAATTTCATATACCTAGTTCCGGACTATGAAAAAATGTCCGCTTAATAGAGATGTTCGCTTATTAGAGGTGTCCGTTATGAGAAGTTTCACTGTACGTTGCAAAAAATGGAAATATTAGAATAGAATTAGTTAAGTCATTATTTTCGCATCTCAGCCAAAAATGGACATTTTATGGTGTGACTCCCTTTCCAATTTTTTACCAGAAGCAAATGCACCGCCTAAAAATTTACGCGAATAATTCCAGACTACTAGTATACAGGGTGTTATGGAAATGGCTTATTATATTTAAACCTGCCAATCCTGAGATGAAATTAAATTGAAGAAAAATAACCTTAAATGGCTCTTTGACTTATCGTACGAAATATACACTTTATATGAAATCTGAAAATATACGTGGCCGCTACTGAGGACGTTCGCAATCAATAGTTTATTGAGGCCGTGTTGTCATATATTGCAACACAGAATTGTAAACGCACGTGTTCAGTTTTTGACAACAAGACGTCTTTGAGCCGCGTTATCACTTCTTTTTCAAACTTTTTAGAAAAAAAAATACTACAATTTTAAGGTACATACTCTCTTACCTTCGATCTTATAATCCGTTTATAATTAAATTACATAAAAAAACACAAAAAGTATGTTTTGCAACAGAACCAACAATAGGCAATATCACACAAATTTTAAATCACATCACAATATTTCTTATTATGAATTATTTCACAACAGAAAAAAATAATGCTACTAACAAAACGTTTAAAATTCGTATACATCAAGCCCTCGACAGCGTCACTCCATGGCCGAGTCTCAAAACATACTGAAGCAACGATAGTCGCGCGCGGAAGGTATCCAAGCAAGGGCGAAACATGCGATGTGATCTGACAACACTGTTAGCAAACCCACATCGTTACTAACTGTATGTGTGTAAAAAGGGTTTTTGCCTTAGTATTTAGATATTCGATTAAAAAAAAAGTATGTACACTTTCTCTACGACACCCTAGGAGTCACCCATTTAAATATACTAAGTCATTTCCATGACACCCTGTATATGTATGTATCGTTACATTATATTTAATTCATTTCGTACAGTCATTTGCATCCAGACTACAAAATTGAAGTATTGGAAATAAAAGAAATAAAATAAAATGCAAACTGCTCGATCGCTAGTACATCTTCCGAAACTAAAACTTTCCGGGGTACGTTTTCCATGAAAAATATACGCTCCACTCTCGAATATATTCTAATTTAAAATATAGAATACAAATTTATACCGTGCGCGCCCAAACTGAAGTTCAATTCCCCGTGGAAACGTTCAATTTGATAAATGCGAAATAAATATTAACCAGAATTTACTTGCCAGACGGAGCCAACTTTGCTCATCCACTTTAATTCCCTCGAATATTCGTTAAAAGAATTATTATTTACTTTTCGAAAATTAATTTTTATTTGCAATTCGTCGGGTTTTTATAATTTCGCTCCACTAATTGATTTTTAATAAATTGAGCTGATTCTGTATCGTAAACTGTAAATTTAAAATTATTTTGAATATGTATGCGACGTTATTATCGTGGATATTAAAGGCTACAAAAAAATCGATAAGCCAATGAAAAAAAAACCGTTACTTGACGAAGATCCATAATAAGACTAAGTAAATTATGCCACAATGTGTGGGTGTTCACTAATAGTATATTAAGATACAAGTTTCATAAGACATTATCTTAGAGCACGCGTTTAATCTAGAAAACGACCCGCGAAGCGGGAAGTTTTCTAAAGTACAATTGTCTTATGAATCGTGTATTTTATAATACTTTTTCTATTTGGGTCTTTAAAGTCGGAAAAACTTTAAAAAATATAGTAAATGTTTTCCGTTTGAATTAATATTTTCTTTTTGGGTTGGCAATACTTTTACAATTTCATAAAATGTTACAAGTATCAAATATGCCATGATAGAAACAATTGAACACAACAAACCTTCTTCCAATCTGTCATAATTAAAAATAAATATATTATTAAATTTAATAAAAATGAGTCAGGAAGAAAGTTGTACTCCGTCAGAATTACGAGAAATTGCAGAAAATAATCCAGAAAAACTTTTAAAGAGAATATGCAAAACTTTGAGTTATGTTGCGAGCAGAATAAAGTTCAAAATATTGAACAAAATAATAAATAATACCATTGAACAAAATATTGTGTCGACACAGAATCTGACAGGAATAACATTTAATGCGCAGGAAATGTCTACAGTAACTATAAATATGTTTATATAAAGTAATATGTATAATACTATATTGAATTAAAAATAAAAATAGTACTTTATTGAATAAAACTATAGAAATAGAGCATAAACTGGAAGATATTTCTATTATTTTTACATTATGTTGTTTTATAGTTGTGACTAGAAATTAGTTGACGGACACCGTCAGCATGTTATATATTTCCGAGTATAGGTATTTCAGATAAGTATCTAGTAAAAATTATCTATTTGCAAGGTTAAAGGTTAGAATCTTAAAGTTTTCTATAAAACATTTTTGTCGATTCCATAATGCCAAGAAATCTAATTTCAACGAAATCAAAGTAAGCCTAAAATTCGAACCCTACTTGCTGCCAACATAAAAAAAATAAAATTTCAGTATCATAAAGTGGCAGGTTATTCAATTTTCTTGCATTTCATAATGTACCTATTATGAAACCCAAATAGAAAAATTTTATTTGTATTATGACAACGTTTCGACAACAAGCTGTGATTAAGAAGAACTTTCTTATTAAGGGGAAGATCGTGTCATATGCTGACAATACTGTCATCGCCTTCTCCCATAAGACTTGAGAAGAAACGAGAGCTTAGTTGAGGTTCGGTTTTGCTAAAATTAAAAACTATCTAGCCACTTTCAAACTCCATATCAATATTCAAAAAAACACATTACATAGCATTATCATTAGCAGAAGCAAATAGACTGGATTTTAACATCATCTTGCTAGATAATATCCCCGAACCCATAAAACAATGCGACAAAATTAAGTACCTTGGTGTCATAATAGACAAAGTGGAACGAGCATGTGCCGTACACCACTAAAAATATAAGATGTTTGATTTACAAATTTTATACTCTGAGAGAATTTCTGTACCGTAAATTTCTCATAATGATCTATAAGGCACTGGTTGAACCACTTCTAAATTACGCAAATGTGCTGTTGGGAGTATATAATATACATCTAGAACAACTTAAAAGAATTCAAAATCATATTTAAAAAATCCAGAATGTATCCTACACTAACTTCTTATATTCTACTGAAATAAATAACTTGCAAAGTTTATATATTATAACTACTTGCAACTTTATACATAACAATGAAAAGTATGACTCGAGATATAGAGTGCATATGTATTGCACAAGAAGAGTTGAAAATAAACTTTTAAACACAACCCTTTTTAACAACAGTTTGGGTCAACACTTCATATCATATCTGGGTCCTAAATCACACAAAAGAATACCATTGGAAATACGAAATATAAAAGATGAAAAAAATTTATAAGCTTAGTTTAAAATCTCTCTGACCAATTTAAATATTTTTACTAGATATTGTGATATCGGTGATATTTTGATTATTGCACTCCCTGCAGGTTTTGTGAATTTCGCTGCTTGGATTTGTTGTTGTTTGTTTTTTTTAGAATTAAGTAGCTATGATAGTCCTAAATATGCTAAATTCCAATACAGGTATTTGATACCTAGGTGCCATATGTAACTGTTTTAAATTTTTATAAAAGTATACGTTTATTTAATTTATATTCTGTGAAACGACTTTTAAATAAATAAATTTTAAAAAAATTTTTTAAATAAAATGTAAAACCTACTATAAAGCTCTTTACTATGTTATTTTACGAACAAACCCGAACAAATCCAATGCATAAAATATCACTATAGTTGTAAAAAGTATAGTGTATAACACGTTTGAAAAACCTTTAATTGCCACTTGTGATGCCACCGGATCTACCCGTTTTTAAAATGCCGGTTACCGGTACCAATGCCTACATTTTTGACCGGATCCCGAACCGGAACCGGATTCTGTATCTACAACAAAACGTACTGAAAAGAAATTAAAGTCCATTTTTCATTTTTATCAAAAAAGGTAAAAGATACCTATTTATTTATTAATTATGTAATTTGTTCCAGAGTTTGTGTTTTGTTTTTAACAAACATCTCGCTGGGGTTCTGTTGATCATTTCTTCAACATATTTTTTTAATTCACTTTCAGTCGGATTCAGTACCTACTAGATCCGGCCTAACTGGATATTAAAAAAAAAAAAGAATTTGCCGGATGTCGTATCCAGATCCGGGTCCGGTGGTATCACTTACAACCATAATATTCCATTACATTCCTCTACTTCTCGCCTCCATTTCCACATGCCAAAAATTTTATAACGTTCAAATTTGACACGCTTCACACAACCTATGCCTTTACTTCAGTGCTCTACTTTATTTTAGGAGAGGTATGGTCCATCGATTCTATATCCGAAACCATTTTCCAACAATTTTCACCTCGAACCACGAACACGTGCAGTTGGTATAAATGTCAGATAGCGTATCATTTTGACTACATAAAAACTAATTTGTATTTTTTGACATCCCAAAATAATCAAATATTTTCTTCTTAATTTTTTTTGTCCTTGAGTATTTAATCCCCGGGCTTTATTTCAATTTTTTATATTACTTTAAAAGCTTTATCACGTTATCTTAAGGTTCGACGTTATATATATGTTTAAGATTAATATAAATCCGAGTAAGATGAAGCAGCGAACTTTTCGCTTTTTCACAATAAAATAAGAAAAGTTTAGGAAAGTATTCGTACAAGTAATAAAACCTTACGGTTCGATACAATTCGTATATTTCCAAAGAATTTTTATTGAAGAACTAAGTTATATTAACTTTTGTACTATTACATTTCCAGTTTGAACGACACAAAATTACTGGTCTGGATTATACTGAAAATAAAACTAACTGACGAAAACAATATCAGAAAAGGAATTTATTATACTATCCAGGGTGTCCCAGAATATGTTTGCAATCTCCCGGGTTCAGATAGAACACTTAAAATAATAGGAGAAGTGCATATAAATGTTTCTTCCTACGGCCCCCCTACGGAGATACGGGCCCATAACGGACGTCCCTGGAAATGGTTGATTTTTAAATAATTTTTTAAGTACTAGGTGTAATTTAATAATTTTTTTGTATAATGGTTAGTAGATGAGTTTCCTTAAAATTCGCCCTTTTAAACACATTTGGCTTATTTAGTTTTCCAGCGAGGGACTAGACGTAGCATAAAAATGCTTTATTTTTGTACACCTTGTATGATGAAGGAACGAAAATAATATTTTTGGATACTCTAAACCTTAAGCTGAAAACAAGGTCGATAAAATGAACTGTTTTCGAAAAAAATGATATTTTTGTTCAATATGATTTATATTCAGTATACGTAAATTCCATTACTAAGTTAGTAACCAATAAGACAAAGGATAAAAACCGCCAATTTCAAGACACAACCATAAACTGATACTGTCATAAGTATTCTTATTTAAATCGGTACATGTGAAAAAACCCATAGCAACAATGAGGCAACTTTATGAACATAAAACAACAACTAATGCAAAAAACCATATTGAACAAAAATATATTTTTTTTGAAAATAGTTCACTTTATCGACATTGATCAAGAGTATCTTTTTTCAGCTTAAGGTTTAGAGCAGGGGTGGCCTACCGTTTCAGCAGGCGGGCCAAATTTCAGATATAATATTTCCTGCCGGGCCAAACACACATAATTTTTTATTGTTAAGAATTATCCCCAGTGACGCTTTCGCCATTTCGTTTTTGATCAATATTTCGTTGCTATTATTAGAAAAGTGGCCAATACCCGTTTTAGGAGATAAATTACCTAAAGTTATGTGTGTGTGTGTGTGTGTTGATTGTTGATTAAAAAATTAATGGAAGTAGGAAGGAAACGAAATTGTTCTAAATTGACAAAATCTCGCTTCCCGATAGGTGAGATTGTGGTCAAACGCTTGCCTGATTTAATGTAAATAACAAGAAATAGGTATATTTGTTTGTTTGCAGAAAATAGAATATAAGTGAGAACATATTTATTATACAATTTAAAAATATTTAAAAATGAGACATCTGACTTTGTTTCGAAGAACTGAGTGCATCAAAATTGATTTCGACTGATGTTGTCGGTACACGCAAACAGTTTTCCAAGTGAACATCAGTAATACGTGTTCTCACTTGTGATTTTATGTGCTTGTGCTTCATTCAACTAAAAAGCTGTTCACACGCATAAGTGTTTCCAAATAGCGAAACCATGCACAGAGCATGATTGTAAAATGCAGGATATTTATCCTTGTCCAAAAAGGTCTTGTAGAACTCTTCCAAACCAACTTGATTGAATTTTTCCCTCAATTGTGTATCACAACACATTTCACAATGTTCCATTTGTAATATTCCTGGTAAGAAATTCACGTCTACGGTGAATGGCGTTGCAAATGTACAAAAAAGCACGTGATGTTTTTTAAAATCCTGAAATCGGTTTTCAAATTCATGGTTTAAACCAGATATTAAAGAAGCATATTTATCCGCTGCCTCCTGTGTGACGTCTGGTTGCAATAACAATGTAGGAAAGTGAGTAAGGTTTTTTGTCCTCAACTGTTGTTCCCAAAGACCAAGTTTCATTTGAAATGCAGAAATAAGATCATACATCTTATTAATTAATTGATCTTCCCTTGTAGACCAGTATTGACGTCATTTAGGTGGCTAGTAATATCGACCAGAAACGCAAAGTCGCAAATCCACTCTTTGTCTTCAAACTCTGGGATACTTTTTGACTTGCTTGCATAGAATGATTGTATTTCTTCTTGCAAATCAAATACTCTTTTCAACATTTTGGCACGGGATATTTCAAAGTTCTCTAATTTAAAAATATATGATACGAACGACTCCTCTCATCTTGTAATGTTATTTTGGTCATATGCACAATAAAATCCTATTTATGTACCCTAGCATTCTGCGGGCCGCAACAAACCCCTGGCGGGCCGCATGCGGCCCGCGGGCCGCGTGTTGGCCACCCCTGCTCTAAACCTTAAGCTGAAAACAAGGTCGATAAAATGAACTGTTTTCGAAAAAAATTATATTTTTGTTCAATATGATTTATATTCAGTATACGTAAATTCCATTACTAAGTTAAGTAACTAATAAGACAAAGGATAAAGACCGCCAATTTCAAGACACTACCATAAAGTGACACTGGCATAAATATTCTTATTTAAATCGGTACATGTGAAAAAACCCATAGCAACAATGAGGCAATTTTATGAACATAAAACAACAACTAATGCGAAAAACCATATTCAACAAAAATATATTTTTTTTTGAAAATAGTTCACTTTATCGACAATGATCAAGAGTATCTTTTTTCAGCTTAAGGTTTAGAGTATCCAAAAATATTATTTTCGTTCCTTCATCATACAAGGTGTACAAAAAGGAAACATTTTTGTGTTACGTCTAGTCCGTCCCTGGCAAACTAAATAAGCCAAATGTGTTTAAAAAAGTGAATTTTAAGGAGACTAACCATTATACTAATAAATTATTCAATTACACCTAGTACTTAATAAATTATTTTAAAAACAACGATTTCCATAGGGGAGGCCGTAGGAAGAAAAATTTATAAGAACTTCTCCTGTTATTTTTAAGTGTTCTACCTGAACCCGATTGTCCACATATTCTAGGACACCTTGTATAGATATTTGTTTAAGTAACCTTTTTTGCAAAAAGATTATTAAATTTAGTAACCTTAGCAGTAGTAAGCCGCACTACCCTTTTTTCAATCTGTAACTTACAGAAACACTCGCCGCTACAACTATCTCAGACATTAGCAGATTTACTAACTCGTTATGAATGGCAATTATTGCTACCAACTAAGGTTTAAAAGATTTGCGTATCAATAATTCTAAATCTTGTCAACATCCTTAATAACAAACCCTTTACATGAATATTAATGCAAATGCGAACATTCTGTGGACGTTCTTTATGAATGTGACCCGTAAAAGTGACGATAACAAGTAGAAAACACATTTATTATATAAATGGTAGCAATTAAATTGATTTAAGATTGTCGGAGGCAGAAATACGTATGTATATCAGTCAATTTATTTTACATCCATAACTAGTATTTCACCTGGCAGCTACCATTTAATAGCTATGAATTATCTGTCAAACTGTATTGTATTTTCAATGTATTTCTTCCAGGGAATTCATTTCTTAAGATACGAGAGCGGTTCGATAGATAAATAGTAGAAATAGAAATTCGAAGGTAAATAAATCAAATAATTATTTTTACTTTCGTAAGGACACAGAAAGAAGTCTCCTTGCTTGTGAGGTATTTCCATGCGACTACTATATTAGATGGCCTGAATGTTTCATTCATCCACTAGGGCTATTCAGTAGGGTGGAAGGAGTTCCTCCTATGCCAAAATGTATATGTGTTATAAGCAAAGGTCCCATAATCCATTCATAAAACTCTTGGGAAAGTGAACACTCTAAAAATGCATTTCTATCTAAGACTAATTTTATCTTGCTGTTAAAGTTCTAGCTTATGTAAAAGTAATTTTTAGTTAGCAAAACAAATTTTCGTTTCAACTGAATTACGATGAATAAGATGATCTAGTTAACAGAACTAACTCTTATTTTTAACTACTTCTTAGTTAACATAACTACATTATCATGTTGACACCAGGCACTTTTTTATTAATTAGCTCCCTATACGAATTTACTTAGTTATTCTTATTTGCCAGAAATAGTAGTAATAAGTAGGTACGATGTGAGACCTGACGTCAAACCAACTGCCGCCATTTGCTGCTAGGAGATGGCGCTGCGCGCTGTATTTTCTCGACTACCGTTTATAATACGGCGTGAAGTATTAGATGTATACCTTCACTGTACTGACGAGAACTAGAGTTCGATACCGGTCTGCAGGTGGTTACATCCTATCAATAGAAAAGGCTTCCTTTTCTTGGTAGTACCATTCAATTTGAAATGGTATTTTAAAGTGCTTCTGTAACTGTGTAGACCAAATACGCCCTTATTGTATAAGGTATCATCAGGTGGCCTGGAAAAATAATAATTTTTCCATCCATTGGTATTTAATATTTCTTTGCTTTTTTTAACAATAAAATAGGTAATAATTGTTGAAACAACAATATGATGTTGCTCCTAATAACTATATATTGGTTATCATAAATATTTATTCTTTCGGGTACTAGAAGTACTTGGATGACTTAAAAAGAGTTATTAGTGACTTCAACTAGAATAATCGTAGCAATAAAATTTGGTCTTCGATACTAAATTTCCTCTTATCGCCAATTTCACCAAATTTTCTTGTTATTGAGACTAAGATCTTGGTATCCTAAACTAGACCATTTTTTAGAGTAAAGCTGTGATCGTGTGAAATGTTGTTGAAAATCAGTAATGGGTGGAAGAGAGAACAATATGTTTTCCGAATGGCAGGCTGATTATATCCGAAGGTCAACTATTAAAACATAACCATACTTATCGGATAAAAAGATAAATCCTTATATAAATGATCCACTCTTTTACAAACTACACATGAATGCACCATGATTGTTTATAACACCAATAATCACAATAAAAAACACAAATTAGCCGAAATATATAAACAATCCGTGAGATCACATTCACATTTCGGGGATCCAAAACCTAGGGCACATGTAAGCCATAGTAAAATAGAAATATATGTTGCCAGAGTGCAGTTGGATTAGTTCAAGATCCGTTTCATACTTTTAAGTATAATAATATTTTTTTAAAGAATCTCTGATCGCCTTTTCACAGTTTATAGTAAAAATATTGGGAAATAAATTTATTTTAAGAGCAATTGCGGATTAACCTCAAACCAGTTGTAGTTGTCAAATTAACAAATTTTTTATTGGGATTTTGTAAGATATTTTTGCGATAAATGCTGCAATAATGACCGAAAGATGTGGCAAAGACTGTTTGTATTCGTTGCGTAGGCTAGAAATGTACATTTTTCTATCTGTACTTTGCAGTATCTTTGGTTATAAGTATTCCCGAAAGCTGAGTAACCTATTTCAAAATCCAATCAAAGTTCCAGTTTTCTAAATTTTTTTTTGTTACTGCAAAAATTGAAAGTAAATTAGATATTTATACTATATTTTGTATACTCCTACCGAAACTTAAATTTCGTGTTTTTTTTGTATCCGATATTTCGCTCATTTCACTGAGGTTTATGATTACAACTTTTTTAAAAATCGACGAAGACGTAGTAAAATAGTGAAAGAAAACATGCCATCATAATAATTTAGATTTTCAAAAAATTGCTTTTTAAAAATATATTTGAACCCCTTGAGGAACCCGAAGACAAAGTTTTTTTTGGATCCCGCTTTTGCAGTGTACCTTGTCACTAAAAAATACATTGTTTTTTATAGTTTTTCGTTCCACCCTATAGTGTTCAGGTTGTTTGGGTTGATATCATTATGATAACTTTAAGTTCGATGTACCCTGTACATCGGTACCGATCAAAACAAAATAATTTGAACCCGGTATGTAGGTGATGTTATCCTACCAATAGACTATAACAGTACTCTAGTCTAAACAGAAAATAGCAATTACTTAATACTTTAATCCTTATGTGAGCTCCTAAAATCTGATCCCCAATTCAGCATCAAACTTATTACAGAGATGATCTATTTTCGTTTTATCTAGATCAATAGTGATTATTTTGTATGGTGATATTATTTCTGGATTAATTTTCAATATTTTAATTACATTAAGTGGAAGTCTGACTCAGAAACATATTATACGTATGTATATGGATTATGTATATTTTATCTTTATTGCATTCCAAAAACAATAATTTCGCGAAATCCTTTGTAACGTTTCCGAATAGCTTGTTCCGAAACTAATTTGCAATTTCTATTAAAATTTGGACACGTATGTTGTGTAATAATTCGGATACATTGTATATTTACGACATTATTAAATTAAATATGGCGCTCAGCCAGCCTGCATGAACGCCATTATACCTCAGCGAAATTATCTCTCCATACACAAGGGTTTTATTTAAGAGATTTTATCGCAGTTGGTAATTACAATGAGTTTTAGTGACAATATACATAATATACAGTGTCTACATCGGTATCAAGGTACGTTATTAAACTATTAACGTTGTGTGTAATTAGACTCAACATCTCTATATCTTTGTCGTGTTTTATTTTCGCTCGATGAGAGCATTTTGTACTGTTCAGTGGCGGACTAAAAATATACTGATATTGTATTCCCAGCCGTTTCTGAACATCGGAAGGGCTACGAGCAAAGAATGATGCTATGTTGTTGTTAGTTATGTTGTAAAAATCGTTAATCATTGTCTTCAGATATATGGCAACGCTGTAGCTGTGGTCCATGGCCTTTCATTAAGCTAACAAGAAATAATTAGTGCAAAATTGACTTAAAGGTAAATAAATTCTAGATAATTTGTTCTACTGATTCATCATACATTTCATAATATATATCATTCAATGTATTTTATCAATTTTGATTAGTTATACTGAAACAAAAACTTCAATGATTTAATTCTATTTCTCATGTAGTTCCGCTCATCGTAGCACCGTTGAAACGCACAGAAATTTGTCTCTACAGTGCAGTGGCGTGAAACGCGGGGAGGAAATTTTATTTATTTACAACCATGGATGTAATAATGACATTTCATCTATCTTTAACTGGTGGAAAGTTGACGTTTGTTTACTTTTACTTTCCACCCGGGTGGAAAGTAAATAATTTTTTCGTAATTTTTTTAAAAAATCGATATCTCAAAATAATACACGAACACACTTTTTAAAAATGCTAATAGCTTTGCGTGTTTAGATATGTCTACTTTTTCCCTAATTGATAGATTGGTCCTCAGCATTGAATATTGTGACCAATCGTTGATATCTTCTTTGTCTTGGATTTCCACTGAAATAAGCTAGTAGCGCCGACTCAGAACCAGAATTTTGAACTTTGTTTCCCGTACACCATTCTTTGAAACAGTTATATCCCTTATCATATCTCGGGCGGCTTTTAGTTGGCAGAAGATCTTCTTCTACTATTTTTGCTGCTTCCTCATCTGATCTGATTTCTGTTGTTAAAATAATATATTGTTTAGTGACATGGAAACCATATTCAAAAAATGATATTTGCCATCTTGATGTATATTATTACCTACGTTATGTTACCACCTGCGGTTATTTGAAATTTCTATCTAATTTTTCAATGGAAAAGTCAAAATGACATTTATCTTTTATTAATAATTTTAATTCAAAATAATAAGAAGTGGTTGTTAGATGTGGTTGTAAATAAAATAGTATACAAACCTCGGTGAAAAGTTTCGTTACTGTCTCGAGATTTAGTTAACTACCGACTCTCTCGACAGGAATGAAACACTTTCCACCTCGGTATGTAATACCGTGACAAAGACAACATCAGAACCGTGCGAAAGTCAAGTTTTATCCCGGATTACTCCTTTTCTCTGTCTTGTACTAAAAAATGCCCGTGGAATACAAACAACTTTTTCCACGGGCATTTTTTAGTACAAGACAGAGAAAAGAGTATTTCTGGGATAAAACTTGATTTTCGCACGGTTCTGATTTTGTCTTTCTCATGGTGATTAGTGGTGAAGGATAGGCCCGAATAAAAAAAAATTTCGGACAAAAAATGAATGGTCGGAGAACACGATACGCCAATAAAAAATATGGGGTTCCATTTGAAAATCTTAACTTACCCCCACCCGCGCCCGAGGGTTGAGGGGGTGGTTTAAATTGCAAACTATTCCTCCTTCAAAACCAAACCACTTTTCCTCCAGAAATTTTCGGCTGCAATGCGATGCACCGAAGTTATTCCGGGTACCGACCTTTTTTCAACTTAAACAAAAACTTATTTTTATAAGTTTTTTATTGGCATCTATTTTCATTTTCAGTTTTTCCATATCTCTCCATACATTTTCGCCTGCTGTATACTAGCTCCATTGTGGCGTTAATATACCTACTGCTGCATACTTGAAAATCGCAAACGACGCACGTACAAATATACCATTCATAAATTAAAGAAAACAATAAAAAAATATATTCAGAGCCGAGAGGAGTTTTTAATTCGTCCAACCCGATGGAAAATTTCACAATATAACGAACTCTTTAAAATATTTCAGTTAATTAGGAAAATCTCCGATACAAAAGAGGATTGTGTTGACGGGGGACAAAAAAGTCAAAACCATAATTTGTTATTTTTCCGAGATTATGCTTTTAATTAGTTGTTACGCGGACTTTTGAAAGTTTGTATTCAATGATCGATGATGAAGTCCGTATAAAGGGTGAGTCGTATATATTGTAATTATCATGTCAAGCAACATTTGGACAGCAGGTTTCCAGGATGGTGATGGCCTCCAAGATATCCAGACTTTACACCACTAAAGTTTTGTTTGCGGGGCTCCGGCTGGTTCAAAAATGAACCTATACAAAATAAAAGTCGACACTCGGATTCAAGGATCTTAAGAGAAGGAGGATAATGCTTAAAAGAAGGAGGATACGACTTTAGTTCACAGTCTTTGAAGAATAAACAATTCACATTCTTAGATAGGTTGCAAACAACCTTCCAGAAAAACAATCGGGTAGCTCTGAAAATTAGTATAATTTTTCTTTGTCGTTCTGCGTTAATTATACAAAAAAATTACATTGCCTTCGAGCGTTCGGAACATGCTTTTTATAAAGCCCTTATTGGAACGTCCGTCTTTCATACCTGCTTTCACGCTTGGACACTACCGGATTAACAACTGTCATATTTGTCATTATTGTTGAATACAATCCTTTGTGGTTTTTCAGTGTTTGTGTGTTAAATTTAAGTGTTGTTTCTGGTAAGACGTACTGTCCTTAGTCTGCCGTAAACTGAATACAAATATTGACTTTTGAGTCACGTCCGTAGATTGTTTGTTTTTCCTAACCAAGACATATCAAACCGATCAGCTGTAAGAATGAAAAACTACTTAGAGGTGAATGGCGATATTTTTGAATATTTATCAAAATAATGTTTTGATTAAAACAATGTTGTAAATGTATAAAACTTTATTTATCTGTAATTACGTTATAACTTGAAAATAAATGAAGATCGATCGATTACTTGCACAATACACTCCAGGAGTTTGGTCCATTCCTCCTGACGGCACTAGACATGTATACTTTGACAACTTTTACATGTAATTTTCCATAAATCCACAAAATTTCAAATTCAACAACAAATTCAAAATTCACAAGCTTTTGCGGTTGTATAAATTGTTTTAATTTACAAGATGTAAAAATTACATTAATCTTATCCGATTGTAAATCTATATGCTGAAGGAAATTGTCCGACTTTCCTTTTTTAGAGAACTCATGTTGCATTTAGGGGTATAAACTTAAACGTACATAAAGTAGCCTTCATGGTACGCCCTTTTTTAACAACTCGATAAACTCCAATACATTTGTATCTATAAACTAGATTTATAATCGGAACCGTTGCCAAAAAAAAAACCGTTCGCATATAATACCCACTGTAATCGTAATGTTGACCGGAGTGATAAAAACGGGAGCGTGTCCTGCATGTCTACAAAATAAACTAAAAAAATGCGAAAAACGGCTCTTCATTATCAAAGTGTCGAGCCGTATTGAACATGTATGATTCATGTTTCAAACAGCGACAAGTTCGATGCGAAAATATGCACTCCTGTTGTCATAAACAGGACATATATTGCACGGTATATTATTAATGCTTTATGAAAAATGAATCAAAAGATACGTGTGTGCCCTTGTTTCACGCGCCAGATTTTCCTTTGAGGAATTTTATTTACACCTTTTTTTAATGCAAAAGCTTCGCCTCGCCGATGGGATTTGACGGGTGAGATTTTTGCTTGCTTGTCGGCATGGGATAATTTACTTAGGCTGAAATACACTAAGCCTATTAATTATCGAATATTCAAAAATTTACGTCCTAATTAATAAGCTGTATGTCGTTAATAACGAACCAATTTTAATAATAATTTTTGTTTTAACTAATAGAATACAGATTCTAGAGTTTAGCGCAGAGTAGTTTACGTCCTGCAGTGGAACCAAAGACAATCGACATCGACAATTTCCCCTTCATAACCTCTCCGCCGGAGAGACAAGACTATCGATTTAACTAGACTGTGTTATTTTGTATGTACAGTGCAACCTCGATAATCCGAACCTTCGTTACACTGGATTTTTCAATAATCCGGCCAAACATTTAAACTGCATTGTGTACTTTATGATCAGGATTTGATAGTACTCGGCAATTCAAGCAAACAAAAATTACAAATTACTTCACAAAATAATATAAAATTTAATAAGTATGCGTCTGTTTTAAATAATTTTTATTATTTACTATTTTCTAGTTGTTTTGTATTAAATGTTTCGTTTTTCAATAAAAAAAAACTGTCTCGCTGGCGAGCGCCCAATCCCGCGCAAAATCAGATTGCATATTGCATTTTTAGTTAGTTGTTAGCAGTGTTGTCAATTTTACTCATCAAGTTCAAATTCTAGAAAAATTATATGCTACACATGGAACCAAATTATTTCACAACAGAACTTTACGCGCAGTTTCTAGCTACTTTGACGTAGCGACAGAAAATACGTCTTGCGAAATACTCATAAAATGCATTGAATGTCTTTAGCTTGACATAAAAGAGTGCAAAATTCTATGTTAGAAATAAGTTATCTATTTTTACTCAACAACCCCCTTCTTTAGACAATACGTTTTAAGTGTCGACATTTTTATTTTTAAGACAGTGTATAGTGAACAAAGTTTACCAAAATTTCATCTTTTAAGGTTTCAAAAATATTATGTGAAAAATATCTCCAGAGTCCTTTTTTCAGGGGGTGTAACTCTGCAATGAGGGGACAAAAGACAAAAAAAATGTTTATATGAAGTTCCAACCTTGTTTTGGCCCAATATACTAATACCTAATTATTGGTAATATAATATATTTTATGACACCCCGTATATACCTACACAGAAAAATATTAGAACATCTGACTCTACAAAAAAGGGAGATATATTAAATGTAGCAGGAAATTTAGATAAGTCTTATATGATTGTAAACTTAATACATTGTCAATTTTCACCCAAGCCGTATCCAATTTTAGAACATGTTAAAGCTAATTACCATCATAAGGTTTAAATTTATTTCCATATTTTATTTTCGCATAAAGTTATTTTCAATTATTTCGCAAAATAAGTAGTAAAAATATATTTAAACGATAAAAGAAAATTTAATATACAGTTTTACGAGTTTTTAACTTTAAGTAACTAATTTCTTCATGCGCATATTGTTTGGTGGTATATTTTTTAAAATATAATGTACGACTCGTTTCGGACTTTTTGTTCCTTCCGCAGGCCTACGGCAAAGCCATATAAGTAGACATCACTAAACTGATATAAAAACCGTTGTCTCTACATGATTTACAATAATTGTCACTAAGAACAAGGTCAGGTACTTACATATATTTTAAAATTTTAAAACCTTTAATATAATGTTAATATTTTCCAATTATATCCACAAAAATAATATAAATAGGTTTTTGACTGAACTTGTGATGTCGTACGTTTAGGGTACCACTCTTTAAGATTCATCACCTAGTTTTAAATGGGTATCATTTAACTGGTTAGCAAATATTCTTATTTTGGCGAACAGAAAAATGGAATCGCTCAGCCAAAATGGTTGGTTGGTCAGCAACTTATGGACAGCAAGCATTTCTGAATCGTGACAGTGCCCTGGGGAAACAAGTGAAAACCCTCCCCGGCTACACCTTTTGTAGCCGATTTCCTTCTGTATTCGGCAAAAGAAAACACAAGAAAGTTTACATAAATTGACAGTGCCCTGGGACCTCTGAAATAAATTGCTTCATAACATGTTTGTTTCTACTGACCAATTGTAAACTCTTGCTGACCAAGTAATCATTTCGCAGCTCGTTAATAACGGCAAACCATTTAACTACTTCTCGTTTTAAATGAAGGTGAACCTTGTAAAGAGTTGCCGTATGGGTCACTTCACGATGCCCATCGCGGTCCAAGCGGCGATTTATATTTCAGGATTTCTTTAGCGAGTGCTATAATAGTTCTTTATTTATCAAGGGTACTAAGTAGATTATTATGCCCTGAGGGCGACAGTCTTACAAAGTCGAGGGCCTCTGGCCCGAGGGTTCGTAAGTCGCCCGAAGGTATATATCTATTAGTACCCGTGGTGCATGCAAACTTTTATGTCATACCAGTTCGTTTTAAATAATAAATATTTTTTAAAATTTAATTTGTTTCACCAATTTTTTATTTTTACTTGCGACATTACCTTGACATTATTATAGCCGTTTTTGTTGCTAAGGAGATAAGTATTCAATTGTGTCAAAGTCAAAAATTCCCGACGAAATTGAAAAAAAGGGTGAAGAGGCAACGCAAAACCTACAGACAGACTACACTGGTCATTGTTTACGTCGAACGTCGGCAACTCTTTTAGCAGAAGCTGGAGCAAGTATGACTACTCTGAAGCGCCATGGTGGAAGGATGTTGGCAGACGTATCACCTGGATCTCGCATTTCCTTACAGAAACTAGAGACCCAGACAATGAATCATGAGTCAACCTTTGCTGCAGGAAATTTAGCTATCAGCTGGCAGAATTGCCAGTTCTATATAAATACAACCAAATAATATATGAACGTAAATTTATATTTTGTTAATAAAGAATAAGTTTATCGAAAACTGTTTTTTTGCGTCTTAATGCCAGCGCGGGCCATAATGTGTTATGCCCGTGCGGGCATAAAGTAATCCATTGTGTAGATGGTATCTAAGGGTAAAAACACAATAATGCACTGGTATGACATAAAATATTATATAAAAAATTTTGCAAACCGAACAGATTATAAATTCGGTATTTCACAGAACACCTATTTGGAATTAAACCCATAAGGTGTTATATTGTCCAATTTGTCTTTAATGTCACATCAAGCTTAAGGGATGTTTTTTTATAGTCAAACACAAGCACTATGGGAATAATCCTTTAAGGCCCTCTGAGAATGGTGCGTGTGCGCATAAAGCGATTCACGTTTGTTCCTAATCGTTGAAGATTATATTCAGTGGGAAACACGACCTCGGGAAGGTATTTCCACAAAGATTACATCCTTCAGATGAAGAAATTCTTAAATAATAAAGTCAAGGAGTACTAAGTGGTTCGTCGTGTACTTCTGGTATTCGTCGCTCTAGATGGAATTAAGCGGGCAAGGTCAGTCATTTTCCCTGGAAATATCTATAAAATGAAGTCAAATTCTCGATTTTCTTGGCTGTCGAGGTTCTTTGTCACTTCGTTGTCTCCGATCAGATGAATTGCTTTCGATGGAATCCAGTAGCCGAAGAGTATGCTTGAGTGCAGAGCTCTAGACATGAGGACAGCACCTTAGTGATGGTCGAACCTGGGCTTTGTAAAGTGTCAAAAGTTGTTGAGGTGTAGTGAACTCTTTGGTCCGGAAGAGTACACCAAGTTGCTACGAAGCTGTCTTGGTGATCGCCACAACGTGGTTATGCCAAGACATATTTCCTCCCAGATTGACGCCCATCAAATTAATAGATGCAGCCAGTAGGATTGCTTATCCTGCCATGACTATATCCGGTTCTGTGATGTTAACCTTTTTAGAGAAAACTGCTGCCTGGGTTTCCTTAGCGTTAAATTCGACTTGGTTACTGTCACCCAAGCCAATATTTCTTCCAGATCTTTGTTGTATACTCTATTCTCTGTTATAGCCCATGACAAGTAAGATCCGTATAGGGGCAGCGCCAAAAGTAACTTCATCCTGATTGTCAGAACTCATTTTGGATATTACTGAACGAGATTATGAATACTTAATTAAAATTAAAATGCCTTCTAAATCGCTTTGTAAAGACGCTTCACTAATCGTACACCGTTAAAGCATAACTCGACTCGTAAATCGCCTCGTAGCACGTAGCTCGGCTACTCCACTATGTGCGTCGACAATTTATGACGATTTTTTGCCGATTTTGTGATGAACTCTATGCTAAAAATAAACCACTGCAATTAAATGTAACAAATCTTATTTCGAAACGCTATTAGAACCTGTCTAGAAACTAAATCGACAAAACAGCATCCGGGGCATTTGTCGCGGCAGCCAGGGACTAGTGCTTGGAGAAACATCCAAATGGAAAATTTAATATAATGCAATATTAAATATTATATATAGAGAAATGCTGCTTCGGCGGAGTTCTCTCCCGAGAAATTAATTTCTCCGTAATCCAAGACGGGCAGTAATTAAGTAGAAGACAGGGCTGGATTAATTGGATTTCGTACTCGTCGTTTTTGGCGGATGTAGATTTTGCCGGAATGGAGGAATTGTACAATTGTACACGTTCATTAGGTTGTGTAAGGGTGTGATGCGGTTGTAGCATGTTGTCGAAAATATTCAGTGCCGCGAAATTTACGAAAACAAATATTGAAATATCTTAAACTACAATCCGTTTTTATTCTTTTGGACTTCATATCATAATTCCATACAGAATTTGAAGAGGCCTTACCGATTTTTTTAAACCCGCGCTTTCTCAAATCATAGCTATATCGAAATTGGTCTTATTTCGGTTCTATCAATTGGATTATCCGTACACTTCTTTAATTTTAATTCATTAAAGTTAATTTAATTATACTGTGTATACTCATGTAGCTTGTATACATACAGTAGGTCTCAGGATAAGAGAACTGATGGGTGTAAATGACAAATTTCAAATTGAAGTTTGAACCTTTAGGATCTAGGCCTATTTGATTAATATATTTTGATTTTTAATAAATCAAGCAGGCGTTGACAGAAGCATTATTTTTCTTTTCTGTCTAAAGTGCCTTTTTTCATAAAATATCGAAAAATTTTATTAAGGAAAGTTGATCAGAAGTCGAAATCATGTAGGTATACCGAATTTAATAACCTTTTTTTTTTTTTGTTCATTTTATGCATTGTTTTCCTATTTAGGAATTTCTAATGTCATGAATATCAATGATATTTTCGAAATAATATTTTCTAAATAATATTTTCTAAATGTATCAATGCGATGAACAAATTTCGTTCTGTTTAGAAGTTTTAAAAAAATGCAAACAAAATTATTATTTTTATTAAATTCGGTACGCTTGCATGGTATTGAATTCCAACCAACTTTTCTTAATAAAATGTTTCGGCATTGTATGAAGACAAGGCACTTTACCTAGACGGAAAATAAATATAATGCTCTCGTCAAGGCCTGCTCGATTTATTAAAAATCAAAATAATATGTTAAATTTTATTATTTAATCAAGCAGGCCTAGATCCCAAATGGTCAAATTTGGTCAAAAGTAATGGTTGTTGATTTTATTACTGTAACATTTTTAAGTTTAAAAATAGAAAAAGAAACGATTAAGTTATCTAAATTTTTACATGCACACAAGCTCAAAAAATGGTATTAAATCTCCTAGATTATTTTGAGAACAAAAATGATAATGCTTATAACACTTATTATTATTGATATGTTGGTGAAATCTGGGATTTGCACATTAATTCATATGATAGATGTTGTTTTTTACCATCCAATAAGACCCATTTAGGTAATTCTATTTTCTTTTCCTATATTAATTAACTAGTTAATAATCTCCATATTCTGTCTTTATTTATTAGCTTTCCCTCTCTCTATTTGACCATTTTCATATATTATGACACATTTTTTTTTTAAACAACCATAGTTGGCTTTCTTAAAATGTTCAAGTTCCCGCTATTACCAAAATTTTCCGATAAGTCCGGTCCATTTCTTGCTCCGGAATCCCAACAATTTACCATTGACAATTTTCACCACCTCGGCCAAGACGCTCGGCGTTAATTAGAAGCAATCGCATTCTTCATTTTCTTGTCCCCTTGAGGAATTTTAATCGCATGTATTATCCGCCTTTTCAAAGTGTTTAGCCATACAAGTACGGATTCTATGGTTATATTATTATGGTAGGTTTACCACCTTAAGAAATAAAATAATAAGGCACCTGAATACCTATTTCAAGAGATCTAGCATGGAACCATTTTTTTGGGAATTCCAATAATGTAAAAATATTAACCTATATATACAGGGTGTCCCAGAATATGTGGGCAATCTTCCGGGTTCAGATAGAACACTTAAAAATAACAGGAGAAGTACCTATACATTTAGGCCGTAGGAAGAAAAATTTATAAGAACTTCTCCTGTTATTTTTAAGTGTTCTAGCTGAACCCGAGAGATTGCCCACATATTGGGACACCCTGTATATTTTTTAAAAAGTCATGTTTTACACAATAGATCACGAGCATTGCTGTCTTAGTTCTATAATCTATCTGATGACGTAATAGGTAATTCAAAATTAAATAATAATAATAATATAGAGTGTTCCATGTAAAAAAGTCTATGGCATAATAATAGTGGAACAGCTATGTAGAAAATTCGCAATTGGAAACAAAAATGAAAGTTTTATATACCTACCTAGTTTGAACTATAGGCATGCCAATCCCGGGTTTCAGAAATCCCGGGATTCGAGGAAAAATCAATCTCGAAAATCCCGGGATTAAGCCCTCAAATCCCGGGATAGAAATTATCTTGTTTTTAAATTTTTATTTTAAAACTAACAATTTTATTGTAAATTATATATTTTTTATAAATCCCTGCCTTTTCAACGTGTTTCGATAGCCCCTAATACAAATATACAATTTACAAAATAATGCAATTTTTTAGAGCCGTTTTTCAAAGAACTACAAAAGAAAATTAATTAACGTCGAACCATTTTTTCCGAGCTTTTAATAGTGCATTATAAACCTAGGGACTAAAAAGACACTTTAGTCACGTGACTTAAATACTAGTTTATGCACTGTAAGATAGGGAAAATTGAGTCCTAAAATAAATTTAAAAAAAATTAAATCAAATTTACTATTGGGGGGTAAATTTTTTTTTTTAATCCCTCAAGGATTAAATTTTTATCACTTAGGGATTAAATGTTCTTTAATCCCGTATTTTTAGGATTTAAGTATAGAACGGAACTCTGCTTCTCGGCAGCAGGTTATATTTGTAATAAGTTACGATCAAGTTTAGGAGACGACACAGAGAGAGAAGCACTGATTTTTAGCAATGTTTTTTTATTTTTCTGTTTAGTGTATTCAGTAAACACAATCCTGTTAATTTTTTTTTGGTATTAGTCCCGGGATCCCGGGATTAGATACACTTTTTCCCGCAATCCCGGGATTGGAACACAGCTTCGGGACTGGCGGGTATGAGCGATGCAGTCACGGAAAAAGTGAGAAGGAAGACAATTGCGTGTTGTGAATGAAATAAATCTTTTAAATCGAAATATCTAACAAACAGTTGCTCTAAACGACATTACAAGATAAAGCTTTTTTGAAAAGATGACGATGGAAATTTAACACACCGATTCACAAGAATGTTATAGCATTCAAAATGCCAAAATACCGCTCGGAGTGAGTTTCACTAACGGTGGCATCAGCTGATGTAGAAGCCGTAGAAGAGAGAAAATAATTATTTTTCGCCTAAGGAGCTTAATAAAATAGTAACCTATAAATGTTTCGTCCACTGATTAGCACTTTTAGTGTAACAACATGTAGTTAATCAAACTTTTAAAAGCAAGACAAACTATACTAAGGCGATGAAAATACGCTTTTAAAACCTATTAGCACCAATTAAACTTTTAAAACATATGGGCTTAGTACAGCTCACCGCTAAACGATGACATATTACTGATGTCAACTGTCGAAATACCGTAAAACTGATCATCTTCTTGGGTTTTTGCGTACAGTACGTTTCACGAAATTTGGATACGACTTAATGATTTCCTGGGTCGGTCCCATTGTGTCGACAACAGCTTGGCAATAAACAAGTGAAGTATGAAGGGACGGACTAAGGAAAACAAGTAATGATATTATGATTATATTAATGTAATCAAATGAAATAACATTTTTAAAAAATATTACTAGTCATATTTATTTACATTTATAATGTAATCTATAGTCTAATAATAGTCTATAATCTATAGATAGTTCTGTTTCGCTATCGCTATCCTCATCAAAATTAATTATAATTGGATTAATTATACGATCCAGACTAATATACGAATTTTCTACAGTTATTACGTGACGGACTGACTACCTGGGGGAATATCATTAAAGCATTTTCGTATTAATTCTACAACACTAGAACTTAAAGTCGGAGAAATATTTTCAGACCTAACCAGTGATTTTAACTGGTGCCAAATATGCTCTATGGGGTTAAAAATGCAATAATAGGGTGGGAGCCTTAGCACTGTATGTCCAATTTCTTCTGCCAATGTATCACAAACATATACTTTTTTTTATACAAAATGTCTTTGAAACTTCTAAAAGATCACTTTTTTTATAACTTTCTTCAAAATATATATCATTCGCAGCCATGTAGTTCTGAATCTCCAATTTTGTATTATTTGAGCTTGGAGCTTTATGTAATTGGCGACTGTGATAGCTCGCATTGTCCATTACTATCACGCTATTCTGAGGAATGTTTGGTAAAAGACAATTCTTGAACCATTCCTCAAAAACTAACAAATTTTACCACAAAAAGATATTTAAATATAAATTAAGCAACCTAACCTACCTGTTGTGCCTATATTTAATTATAATTGTTACAATCCGGTACTTTCCACATAATAATAACAAACGGTCATAAATAATGGGATGGCCACAGGTACTTTTACTGCAGTCATTAAGTTATATCCGTTTTTCGTGAAACAATCTTTACCGTTCATAACATATCCAGTCCTCCCATTTTTTTCAATTAAGAAATTAAGCACTTTTTGCGAATTGCACGTCTTAAATCGCCGAGCCGATCAAAATTTTCGAGCCGATTAAAAGCGAGGGGTGGAGACCCGTTTCGTTTCGCTAGAAAAAATGACACTATTAATTTTATGGCAGCTTTTTAGCGGCTTAAAAGGTGTAATTAAAAAAAAGTTACGGCTACTGGTGTGTGCGTGATGTAGTTGTTAATATTTTCCTTTTGCTTTATTCATAGCCTGGGTTTTTATATTGTTTTCTTTTCTTTTGCAGGTAAGTTACTGTCTGCTTAATCTGGTTCAAGATAAGATCTAATTGGCGGTACGGTAAGTTATAAATAAGGTTTCAATTATATGGTAGTGGTGAACAAACTACAGCTAGTGTATCTCGTACAAGTGTATACAAAGAGCATAGAGCAAGGCAGATTGATACAAGCCTGCTAATATACGAGGAACAGTAGAAAGTTACCCCCACCTGACTGTAAGAACTTTTAGTATAATCACAAATAAGAACGCCACGAAACGGCTATCCGTGAAAGGATGTTGCCGCTTGGCACACAACGGCGCACCGCCCCTCGCACTTAGCCTGGCACCATAGCACCGCACAGCCTCGCTCGAACTTCGCACAGTAGTCCCTCGACAACGAGATATATGGACTGGGCGTATATGAGAATGCATATAGATACTTTTGATTATACCGTTACTTGGATTTTTATGTGGCACAACACTATTTAAAATAACAATTAAAAAGTTAAGAATTTTTCCAGTATACCTTATTTTTTCTAATTAATTAATTACGGCCCTGTTTAAACATATTTTTTAATGTGACATCCTATATATTAACTTATTTTCCAATTTCACGTCAAATTCTTGACATACCACTTTGTTATATTAGCGTCTAAAATAATATCTTCTTCATCGCAAGAAGATGACAACGCTACAGTGCGGCGCTATGGTACCAGGCTATGTGCGGTGCTCCGTTGTGGCCATACACTTAGGAATGGTTTACGAAGGAGCGCCATCTTCAGTTATCATTTGGATCCAAGAAGGCCGAAATCCACTTCAAAAAATCTTTTTGTGACGATTCTATTCACGACAAAAAAATTTTTATTCAAACTTGTTTTATTATTAACAAAAAAGCTATTGATATATTTTGCGAATTTTTTGAAAACAAGGCGAATATTTACATAAAATACATGGTCGTTCGTAAGAAAATGAAAACACGTGTCAATATCTGACCAGCGGTAGGTATGACAACGAGGCAGATATCACCAACGAATGCAAACCCATTGTTTACCCCTACGTTTAAAATTGGAAGCAATTTGATACTACATGGGGCTTATGAGAAAAATGGCCGTTCTGTGCCACACTGTATAAAGATTTTTTAGAACGAAAAAAGTAAAAATATATTTAGCTGCACGCTAAAAGAAAATTCAAAGAATCGTAAACCCACTTTAGATACCTGTTAGCATTACAAAGCTTTTAAAACGACGACGTCCCAAATCCTCAAACAGCAAGCCCGAACTTTTTTCGCCTTTTTATACGAAAACACACATTTCAACGTCAATCTGCCTTTTTCCGTCGTTCGTTCTTATTTCGCCGGGACGTCGACTTATTCGGCCGGTCCCGAATTTGAATAATTGAATACATGAATGGCTGATAAGCCACGATGCATACTGCATGAAGCAAATTTGATAATAAATAAAACTAAATAACGTCAATGCCGGGCGGATTCCATAAATATTTATGGCCGCTTCGGAGTAATAAACAAGGCGGGCAGGAAGAAGGGAGATGGATACGGTCTTAAAATATTGACGGCGAGGAGGGGACGTTTTGGTGAAGGAATAAGTGATTCACCTGGACGGCGATTCAACTAAAACTTTTTCATTGAAGTACTGAACGTACAGGATGTCCCATTTTCGACACTTTTATAGGGTATCTCCGTAATTGTTAGTGCTATCAAAAAAGTTATATATGTATCATGTGCTCTTTTTGGGTCAAAATTAAAATGGTAAAAATAAAAATTTGAAAATTTTCGCTCGCTAAAGAGATGCGGAGGAAAATCAAAAAATTGACAATTTATAAATTACCCTATACAGGGTCCGCAAACGAAGCGTGGACGGAAGATTAAATCGTTATCGAAGACCTTATCAACAATACTAAAACAGCTTGAGATATTGGATTAAAAACGGCATGTTTTAAAAATATTTTACATTATACAGGGTGGCCCAAAAAAGTGTGACAGCATAAAGTTATATTTTTTTAAATGGGACACCCAGTATTTTATTGCATATTTAGGTTCGTATTACTATCGCTTATAAGTGCCTCAAATTTTATTTGATTTGGTTTCGTAGTTTCGGAGAAATAAATTAAAAACTAAAAAAAAAAGTTTTGCAGTCATGAATAAAAAAATCAAAAAAAACAATCCAGAACTATTTTTTTAACCTCGGCATTGAGTGAAATATATGACAAGAGGTCTAGAGATACTATGAATGTAATTGCGTTTATTTATTTTATACAGGGTGTTCATAATAAGCTTTCAAAAACCCCACATTTTAAAGTAATTTTTCTCAAGTTTTTCAAATGGAACACCCTGTATATTATTTGGCTATTTGATGTAGAATTCATAGACAATTTTTTTTTGTAATACAAGCATATAAGTTATATCCAGCCGTTTTCGAAATAATTGTAAATATCATAAATTATGTTCTTTAAATAGAGTTTTTATTGGCAAATTTTGTTATAGGCGACTAGACTAATAATTGTAAACTAAAGTAAACGTTCTAGATAGCTTCCTTTTACTTAATTTATTGATTTTCCTCTACTGCCAACAGAACTCTTAATTCATTTTCTTCATTAATAACGGGTTTATTGATTATCATCCTTTTTGTATATAAAGTGCTTCCTGTTGCTACAAATCTTTGCAACAACTTCTCGAAGGTTTCTGGTCTCAGCTTTCTCTCAATATCTGGGTATCACTCGGCTCGCGAGTAGGCAATTTCTTGCACATTCACCCAGTATAAAAATCATATTTACCATTTCTAAAGTTGTAAAATTCGACATTTTGTGTAAGTTAGTACTTAATTTCGACCACTGAACAAATGTAAATAATTTTATTTGGCTGTCATAGTGACAATCTAAACAAAAAAAAATCATGGCAACTCGATTAAGAATAAAAAAATAAAATTAAATAAATAAAAGTAGCAAAAATGTAGGCTTTTAAAATTTATATCGAAATATCTAAAATACGGTAAACTCTAAGAGTAAAAGGAAGCTATTTTGAACATTTACTTTAGTTTACAATTATTAGTCTAGTCGCCTATAACAAAATTTCCCAATAAAAACTCTATTTAAACAACATAATTTATGATATTAATAATTATTTCGAAAACGGCTGGATGTAACTTATATGCTTGTATTACAAAAATAAATTGTCTATGAATTCTACGTCAAATAGCCAAATAATATACAGGGTGTTCCATTTGAAAAACTTGAGAAAAATTATTTTAAAATGTGGGGGTTTTGAAAGCTTATTATGAACACCCTGTATAAAATAAATAAACGCAATTACATTCATAGTATCTCTAGACCTCTTGTCATAAATTTTACTCAATGCCAAGGTTAAAAAAATAGTTCTGGATTGTTTTTTTTTATTTTTTTATTCAGGACTGCAAAACTTTTTTTTTTAACTTTTAATTTATTTCTCTGAAACTACAAAACCAAATTAAATAAAATTTGAGACACTTATAAGCGATAGTAATACGAACCTAAATATGCAATAAAATACTGGGTGTCCCATTTAAAAAAATATAACTTTATGCTGTCACACTTTTTTGGGCCACCCTGTATAATGTAAAATATTTTTAAAACATGCCGCTTTTAATCCAATATCTCAAGCTGTTTTAGTATTGTTGATAAGTTCTTCGATAACGATTTAATCTTCCGTCCACGCTTCGTTTGCGGACCCTGTATGTTCTTAGTTAAAAGAGATATAGAAAAATGTTTTATACAGTAGTTTCTTTATAATCTTTGTTGAATGATCTGCCATTTTCAGAACAAGTATACGGGGTCAGGAAAAAGTTATCGGTTCTAACCTCATTTTTTTAAATAGATAACCCTGTATATTTTAATCTGCGAAGATAGCATTTTTAATTCTCTTTTCAAATATATAACACACCATGGATGATATTGGTTTCCTAGGCGATTTATTTAAACTTTTCTCCATTTTCCTTCTTTTCTTTATTATAAGTTTTTGATCCCGGCATAGTAAAAGAGCCGTATATTTTTAAATTATGTTCCAATCGTCGGAATATGTCCTTAAATGGTTGTCGTCTTTTCGGATAGCGGACAAAATATTAATTTTGAGCAATTTCTTCGTTTTTTCCACTTTCAATATAAACTGATATCATATCAAATTTTTCAAAATGTTGATAAGTCATTTTCACAAATGTAAAAAGGAAATTGACGTTAAATGTTAATAATAACTAGAATGTCAACATAGTTGTTTCTGGAATATTAGGTTTTGTTTCATAGCCTACTGTGGTTTAAAGTAATAAAGTTTAAGTAAATCACCTAGGACAAGGATGGCGAACCAATGGCACGCGTGCCACAATTTTGATGGCACGCACAAAAACAAAATTATTTTTTTTATAAGTTATTTTTTTTGATTGAAATGAATTAAAAATTATTAATCTACACTTAATTTATAATTGATGATATAAATTTGTAGTACTGAATACCTATCTTAGTATGTTAACTATAACCGTTAAATTATACATTTTATTATTAAAATATCGCATGAATTCTTGGCACGTTACCTATTTAAAAAAATAATTTTTATGACTTTGTGGCACGGACATCAAAAAAGGTCGCCATCCCTGACCAAAGACACCAATATTACCCATGGTGTGTTATATATTTGAAAAGAGAATTTAAAATGCTATCCTTCTAGATTAAAATATACAGGGGGTGTTCCAATTTAAAAAAATGAGGTTAGGTCCGATAACTTTTTTACCTGACCCCATATACTTATTCTGAAAACGGCAGATTATTAAACAATCATTATAAAGAAACTTTTGTATAAAACATTTTTCTGTATCTCTTTTAACTAAGAAAATATAGGGAAATTTAGAAATTGTCAATTTTTTGATTTTTCCCCGTATCTCTTAAGAGAGCGAAAATTTTCAAATTTTGATTTTACGATTTAAGTTTGACCCAAAAAGAGCACATGACACCTACATTACTTTTTTGATATATTACGGAGATATCCTATAAAAATGTACAAAAAAGTTGCAGAGCAGAGAGTGGTATAACAAATGTGCAGTTACTTCACGGAAATAAAGAAATTTTGCAAATTCTATACAGGGAAGATGTGATTCTACAGGTTAAAAAAGGTGGTAAGTCATAATAATATGACAAAAACTCATGATGTCCAAGTATCCTGATGCATTATCCGAACACCCTGTATAATTAGTAATGTCGGCAGATATCGATATAAATTAACAATTTTATTGTAAGTGAAAATCCATTTTTTAGAATCTCCGGCAGCTTCGGAAATAACTTCTTTATTTAGTCAAAGAAATGGTCCATTTTCTCCAAGAGACCAGTTTAATAACTATTAATAAGTAAAATCAAAGTCACGGTCTCATGAATTACATATATGTATATTAACGATGTTCTAAAAAGGTTACATGTTTCGCCCAACTGGGCATCATCAGAGCTAAAAAATTTTTAAAAATTGACATAAGAAAAAGATTGAACCACGAAACAACGTCCTAAATTACCATAAAATAAAATCAACACCACAATACAAACAACTGCACAAATATTTTATTTTTTAAATGTATTGTGCTGTTGATTTTATTTTAAGGTCATTTAGTGACGTTGTTTCGTGGTTTTCGCTCGTGGGTACCAAGCCTTAGATGGACAGTTAAGCTTAGTACATATAGTATGTAGATGCGAATTACGAATAATGCTCCGATTACTCAATTTATGAAAAATATTTAAAAATGACCAATCAGTCATCACCCTTAGATGGCGAAGTTGTGGACGAGACGAGCTCTTATTTATAAAAAATATCTTTCGCTTTTAAAACATCGTTATTTGAAAGACACAAAATCTGTCCTTGTAAATAATGAAATATTTAACCAATCGACTGGTTTACCGGAATTCTCGCTTTTACACCTTCACAATATAAAGTAACGCGATTCAGATCGTAACCTCCCGATGTCAACAAATAAATTAAAACCCTCGGAGAGCTTTTAATGACGCCAACGGAAGCGATACAAGGTTAAAGCTCAAAATCTGGCAGAAGCACAATATAAAGCTGAGCGATTTAAATTCGCCACGTCCCGCGTCCCGAGCAATTTAACTTCGTATCTCGTTTCACCGGAATTGACAGTCTTCTCGTTGCCGATTTAATCTCTTGTGAAATGTCGGTTTTTGCCCGTTGCATTTCGCGACAACGACGCACAGCGACTTGTGGACAAAATGGTCGAAAAGTGCACTAAAAATAATTGGCCAAAAGTTTCTTTTAATTTAGTAACATCAATTGTTCTTACTTTGTTAATTAGCCTGTACCCGATGAGCTTCTGTGTTGAGGTATGGTTGTATATTCTGCACATTTTAAAAATATTTGGAATTCAAAAAGTAGAGTGTAAAATTTAAAAATACATTCAAAAACCTCATTAACTTTTTGGCCCTCTACTTTTTGAACGCATAATTCAAAATAAACGTTTTCAAATAAGAACGATATGACTTTAAAATGAAATAAAATTAAAATTATTTCATATACAACCAAACTTTTTATACTATATTAAAGTACAGTCGATAACATTTATGTTTTGAACAACACATCGTTTAGAGGTTCATCTACACGAGCGAATTCGACGAACCCAATTTTCGTTGGTTTTGTACAATAAATCAGACGTGATCTGACCAATGCAGTGTTCAATGTTCAATCTTAATGTGTCAAGTGTTCGTAGTCTGTTTGCATAGACCTTAGATTTCAAATAGCCCCACAAGAATTAATCTGAAGGAGGTAAATCATATCTTCTTGGGGGCCAGTGAACAGTTGCATTCCTTGCAGTGTGACATGTGGCACCGTCTTGCTAGAACCACATATGCTCAAAATCCAATCCTACCTCATTTTGGAAAAAAAAATGGTCCGATGATGCCACCATACCATAAACTACACCATACAGTTACCTTTAGCGGATACAAGGGCGTCTCGTGAATCTATTGTGGATTGTTTTCGCACTAAAAGCGGCAATTTCGATTGTTGACATATCCACTTAACCAAAAATGAGCTTCATCTGAAAAGATCATTTTTGCAAAATTAGGATCCCTTTCAAGTTGTTCTAAACGCCACGCAGCAAATTCTCGGCGCCTATGATGGTCCAGTGGCTTAAGTTCTTGAGTCAAAACAATTTTATACGGTTGTAATTTTAAATCTTTTTGCAAAATCCTCCAAGTTGTCGTGTTTTCAAGCCCTAACTGTTGAGCACGACGAGGAATTGACAAATTTGGATCCTCTGCAACTCTTTCTCTTACAGCAGCAACATTTTCAACAGTTCTGGCATTTCGACGTCTTGCTAGTGTTTTTACATCGTCAAGAGTAAAATTATTTTCAAATTTCTCAACGTGCGACGAATGGCAAGCAAAGAAGGGCGATTATTTGGACCAAAGTTTTCGCGAAGTGCGCGATAAGTGTTCACAAAAAAACGCCTATTTTCGTAAAATTTTTGGATAATAACCAAACGTTCTTGAAGTCCGTATTTAGCCTAAATAAATTGTTGGAGTATACTTAACATAAATGACAACTAATGGCAGGTATAACCATGGTTACCATATCGTTTCAAAATCATATCGTTCTTATTGGAAACCCCTTTATTTTTTAAATGTGCAGAATATACAACCATACCTCAACACAAAAGCTCATTATCGAATGTAATACCACAAGATGTGTCGGGATTACCGAATAATACTCCTCCTTCGGAGGCGTAGTGTTGTTGCCGGGTAACGCGTTTCGTGTCAGGTAAAAGTATTAGGTAATACCGAAACATCGAGTTGTATTCAAAGGATTATACAACGAAATAAAGTACATATATCTTTCTGAGTTAAACATTTTTATTACAGTAATTATTGTTAATTACGAAATTACAATTATTATAGTTAAAACTTGAACTATTGGATAAATTATTATCATAGGTTGGAGGTGTTTGAAATTGGGCTTCAGCATCAGAAGTAGATGACGATGTATTTTCGGCTCTCATTTGCGACAAAATCTTCAGATGATGCTGCTCGCTGAGCTGGAGATAGGTAGTAACAGAATTTATAGAACTATGGCCCGTTATTTTGATAACTTCCTGGAGATTAGCACCTGAACTGCTAAGGGCACTTACTGTTGAAGCTCTATTAGAGTGATTCGTAATCTTTTTATTTTTCGTATCTAGGCCGATGTTGATTGCTCCCATTTTTGTCCAGTTTCTTATAATGTTAATACCTGCTGGACAATTCTTAAACCATGGGAAATTATCATTCTGTTTCCATTTCTGATTGACCGTCAAAAAGAATCGATTAGTTTTAATGTTTTCGCCTCTTTTGGACATTAGCTTAAAATATAACCGTATTGGACATAAATCCGGATTCACAAGATTTTTTACAAGCCACTTACTTTCGCATGTTCGACTTGCTCCTCCTTGCGCCGTTTTAGAAAATATTGGGTTGTATTCCAGACGACCGGTACTAGACCCGTTATTATATTTTTCCTCCTTAAAATATTCCAATAGCAAAAAAAACTGCTTCATTTCCCCTCCATGCTAGTTCGGATGCAGCTATGTGGAAAAATTTCCGTTGAAGCCCATCTGGGGTATTTTCATCCAAACTAAAGGCCATTTTTTCTATTTCCTGTCTCGTCAAACCCGTGGAACTCTCCTTTCGTGCACCAGGTACCGCCTGCAACTCTTTTCGTTTTGCATTACGGGCAAAACGGACGCTTTGAAAAACCATGTCATTGAATGGATCTATGTGGCGATTATATTTTTCAAAATATAGTTCCTGGAGCATTTTGGCCGTTTTGTTCCATAAAAGCTTGACCACACCTTCTTTATAATCGCTTCCGTCGGATTTTCGCATATTATATGCCCAGTCTTTTAAAATGTTGCACAAATCCTTGTCTGTTGACATTTTCTCAATTTCGAAACTTCGCGCAAGGCAAAACTCAGTAAACTGCTTCCATACATATTTGTCGGAACGCTCGGTATTTTTGGGTTTCACATTTTCAATAGCATCGTCGACTTTAGGCAACAAAATTTTACCAAATCTTTCTTTTGCCATTTTGTAACAAGAACTGACAGAAATTACTTCTGAAGTAATTTGTCAAAAAATGACAATTACAACAATGTGACCACCAAGTGATAATCACTTAAATGATTATCACTTATTAATCACATCCTTCTATATGGGAAAAATATACATGGAGTTGTATAATCGACAAAACCGTATCTTCAAGGCATAAAATTACTTTGCGCTATTAATTGACTCACCCGGTACAATCAGTGGTGGTTCTTCCACAGGAGCACATGCCCACGTGCACCCCCAAAACAAAAAGAATAAAAAAAATTAATTTATATTCATTGAATATTATTTATCGTATAAAGTCCGACCCTCCCTAATATTTTATCGTACCGTCAAACTAAAAAAGTCCGACCCTCCCTAATATTTTATCATCCCGTCAAACCAAACTGTATAGATCCGGCAACCGTGCCTCGGTCGAGGTAAATGACGATTAGGACGAGACTTGCTGGCACATGCGATTAAGTAGTGCAGTTCTCTGTAGAAACAGTTGGCGGGTGGCAGCGAGGGAAAGCGGGACTATGGCGATTTAACATGGAAAAGGCGCACAGTTTTTGTGTACGCCTCACTGTTGTCTATTCGTGCATCTAGTTAGAAATTCGAGCGTGTATGTTTTAATATTTTAATATTATACATTTTTTAAGTTAAAATGAATACTTGACGGTGGACTATTTAAGAAATAACTTTAGCTCTTTGAGTTTGGAGCAAAAAACTGAAGTGAATATGCGGGAACACCTAAACCCTAAATTAATTTAACGCCGACCACAAAGGGTAAATCTAGGGACTTTATTAGAAAGTTTAAAAAGGAAATATATGAAATAAAAATTATAGAGGGTATTCCAAACTTAATGACGCTATTATTGATCACTTTTCTACAATTAAGAACCGAGGAATCGACTTTACGTTTAAGCACTATTGTGTAGGGTCGATAAATGTTTTGTATTTCGATAAATGATACTCGATATGATTTTAAACCATTTTATTTAAGGATTTTAACTAAAAGACACTGAAAATATGAAGAATGCCAACTTGTCAGTCTCGTGGCTCGATTCGTTCTCGTCATAAAACAGTTAACTATTGTTCTCGTCTTGGTTGCGCCTAATGACGTAGCCGTAGATGGCGTAGTGGTATTATACATCATTCGGTTTCCTTGATAACTCGTAGATGGCGGTAGTAGTATTGGACATCATTCGCTTTTCTTGATAGCACATAGATGGCTTTAGTAGTATTAGTAGTGGACTGTATAAATATTGTTACGAGGGTTGCATGCGACGACGTTAAGATCCGACAGCTATACACTCTAAGAAAACCTTTCTTATTTTCCAAAAGTTTCTTGTGTAAAATTAAAATTAATTTAATTATTACTTATTACTTCTTTTCTTTCTACATTTAAAACGACTAGAAAGTAATTGTTTGGTCGTTACACAAAAATAAAATTTTAAAAATAATTTCACCATACTTGTAAACCCCCTCTCTATCATAGGTCACGAGCCGCCACTTGGTACAATGAATAAAGATATTATGATTGATGGCTTGACAATAATCTCCAATTGTTTGAAGATGGTGATTAGTCTTTTTAAGTCAACAATTATTTATATTAACCTCCTAAATTTCTAGTTACAGAAACTATATCTCCAATTTTTTGTGCACTTTCATCTTATAATTTTTTAAAATTATTTTAAAAGATATGTAGGTCATGCCACGTAAGTTTTGAGGTAAGAGGTAGTGGAGGTCAGGGAGTTGTTAGGTAAAAATGCCGTATATTCTCGAAATTATCGATTATTTATTTGATTTTATATTTATATTTTTGGCCGTAATTCTCGTTTACTTGTTGCACTGTGTGCCCGAACGAGGTCTCGTTCTGGCTGAAGGTAAAAGTGTCGTCAACTTTCGGGATAAAGAAACTTTCGCTGAATAAAGTCGTTTATTCGGAGAAGCGTCTCACCTTGTACATGAAATATTTTCCATGCAACGCCTACGTTTAAATGGCGAAACTATTCACATGAACTAGTTTAATTGTAACAATTAAAACTTCTTATGCTTCAATGAGCTATTAAGTAGGAATTATTTATACATGCAAAATTTATTAACGCAAAAAAAAAATTGGTAACTGAATCTCTTCAATTTTGATTTTTGTCCTGCACAAGAATATACCTTACGCCAATTAATTATCGAATACTCAAAACTTCGCGTCCTAATGAGATTGTGTTAATAATGAACTACTTTTATTAATTTTTGTTTAAACTGATAGAAAACAGATTCTGAAGTTTAGGGCAGAGTAGTTTACGTCCTGATAATATGTCTAATTGTATGGGGTAGCGCATTAAATCTAGATGCATGTAAATATCCTTAAATTTAAATTTGACATAGCTTGCATAAAATTGAATTTAAGATATTTTTAAACTAAAGGAATTAGATATACAGGGTGTCCGTTAATTAATGGTACATGGAAAAACTACAGGCTCCTTGCCTAAAAATATTAGGATTTAATTATACCTATCTATTTCCGAAAGTTCATATTAACTGAGATACAAGGTGTTAAAGTTAAAACTTCATTTTTGTTTTTCTCTAATAACTTTGGGAGAAACGAACTTTTTTTACAAAATTTGGCAATTATGGTTTTTTTATAACGAGAAAGTGATTTTTTGTGCAAATTTAATGTCTGCGGCATTTTTCTCACATTTATGAGGTCATAACTTTTTGTGCCTCAGTGTATTTAAGTTTTTAATGAAAATAATACTTTTCTCATATTTATTACGTAAAAAAGATACACAAAGTTGGGATCGCCCAGAGTGACCGTTTCGGAGATATTTTCATTTAAATTGTTTAGTGCACCCTACCCAATTACTATTAATTTGCAAGCAAAAACAATTTTTTTTCTTAAAGTAACCTATGAGAAAACAAATTAAATTTAGAGATGCAGTTGCTATGAAACCTCCATGTTGTTATTTGTTTGTTGATTATTGATAGCTGTGTGAGTTACTTGGAATTCCGTTTAGGACGAAAGGTACCTGTTTCGCCTAATCGGTCGTAAATATTTTTGAAGATCTTAAAATCAGGTTGTTGGATAAAGTTCCGAATATAGTCTCTGGGCACCTCGTCCATTAAAATTTTCCTGCGCGTATACACACAACATATCCCGCATTTCTGCGTTTGAAAACAAATTGTGTCTCGGCATTATTACTTAACTTTCGATAAACCCAAAAATGGAACATTTTCTCACACAGCTATCTTACAATAATCAACAAACAAATAACAACATGGAGGTTGCATAGCAACTGCATCTCTAAATTTCATTTATTTCTCATATTTTAATTTAAGAAAAAACTTGTTTGCAAATTAATAGTAATTGGGCAGAGTGCATTAAACAATTTAAATGCAAATATCTCCGAAACGGTAACTCTGGACGACCTCAACTTAGTATACCTTTATTACGTAATAAATATGAGAAAATTATTATCTTGATCAAAAACTTAAATACACTAAGGCACAAAAAAGTTATGACCTAATAAATGTGCGAAAAATGCCGCAGACAGCGCCCCTACATTGTTCATTAAAATTAAAAACAAAAATGAACTTTTAACTTTAACACCCTGGATCTCAGTTTATATCAACTTTCGGATATTGGTAAGTATAATTAAATCCTAATATTTTTACGTAAGAAGCCTGTGGTTTTTCCATACCATTAATTAGCGGGCACCCTGTATATATGGGTTAGACACTGGTCCAAAAGTATCGCCATGCCACTATTCATTTAATTTATTAAAATTTACTTAACATTATAAATTCGAACAGGACGATATAAATACAAAGTTTAGCGATAAAATAAGTATCGGGTATTTCCGCCCCGACCATTGATAACTTCCTGACCCCATTGGGCATGCTTAAAATTTATTTATTTAAAAAAAAATTTAATACCAACTAGACAGATATCATTTGCATTTATACTACCGTATCCTTGGTTACCTGCTTAATAACGAACTAGGTATGGCTTATGTATCTAATGATTTTATATTTTGTATAAATATATAAATGTATGTTAAGTAAATGAATTAAATTAATAGATAATTGCGCAGCAGTCTGTATTATAGACTTAATTTATTGAAATTATTTTTATTTTTAATCTAAACCTAGAAATGATAAAATATCGCATTGATTTTTTTTACGAAGCGTTTTTTCGGCAATACAGGGTGTTATGGAAATGACGTATTATATTTAAATGGGTGATTCCTTGGGTGTCCTAGAGAAGCGCTACATATTTATTTTTTTTAAATTGACCGTTTTAAAAGTGGGGTAATAAACACTCTTACTCACAGGTCAGTCCGCGCTACTGTACAACATTTCACCCAGAGCCAAAGGCAATGTTGCCAAACTTAATGTAAAACTGAAATTCCATATAAAATTATAAAATTAAATTATTTTCTACCTACTTGTATTTATCTTTATACCTAAAGAGCGAGGAAATCCAGGCACAAACACAATCAGTTTTTTTTCTTTTTCATGGGAACACTCCTGGAAACACTCTATGTACACACAGTAATAGTGAAACAGAACCGATAGTTAGCTTTTGAAAATACAATAATACAGATTATACTACAGATTATTAGATTTTATTACACGCGAGAAATTTGACGTCCAGAAGAAACGCCTCAATAAAAACAATATTCAAAGATTATTTATGGACGGGCAAGATACACGCGTAAGCCGAAAAAACAGAGTGGATTGCTGAGAGTGTGTTGTTGATCGACGAGACACAACGTATCCGGCCGCTGGTTGGTCTTCAACTAACAGACGCAAGCGCGCGGCGCTATATGAAACTACTTCGCTCAACCGATGTAAGGCGTTAGAAGGTCATTGGCATTTGACCTAGTGACTTACGTGGCTTTTACTATTCCATATGTTTTTTCGGGTTGTTTAAAACATAGTCCGTCGTAAATGTTCTTCAATTAATTGTTCAAAAAGATATTACAGAATGGAAAAGTGTTTAAATTATTTTATTTTGCCTAAAGAGTTTAAGGTGTACATATGACAACACCGGCCAGAATTACTTGATTGCTTACATGTATCGCAGTGCCGTACAGGTGTTTTCCTGGTTTGACGTCAGGTCACTGTTACCGCTGAATGAATTGAAAGCGCCATTTATGGCTATTTTTCTTCAATTTGTCTTTATCTCAGGAATTGCCGGTTTAAATATAATACGTCATTTGCATAACACCCTGTATAACGTATTTAGAAATAATTACATTTTTTGTTATCTCGAGTGGCATTTTTAGTTTAAAAAATAAAGTAGATTCAGTTTGTATGTAAGATATGTCAAATTTAAATTTCAGGAAATTTACATGCATCTAGATTTTATGCGCTACCCCGTACAATCTCTTTCTATCAGTTAAAAAAAATTCTTAAAATTGGTTCATTATTAACTAAATAGCAACTTATTAATTAGGACGTGATTTTTGAATACTCGATAATTAATTGGCATAGTGTATAATTTTTGGCTAAACCACATCCTTAACTCATTAATGTTAATTTTATTAAAGTCTCAATATTCTCTATTACGACTCAGAAATAATACATCGCTAGTCTTAATTAAGTATAGGCTATGTAACAAAAACTACGCTTCATCGGGATAAATATTTAAGGCCGTTTAAATATAAATTGGCGTGCGGTGTCGCTCTTTAAAGTTAAAAGCCCTAAAATTACCTGTTTTGCTGTTTGCGTCCACAACAGTGACCCGGCATGCAAAATACATATGTCAACTTCAATGAATAATTCCTGCTTGCTTCTGATTTTCCCCGATGCCGTGCTATGCCGTTTAAAATTTCGACAGAAGCTTTTCCCCAAAAACGACCGAAAGTAATTCGGCGTTTTTATATTTTTATTAAATAAGATTGTTATGTAATTAAATTTAAACTTTTTGATTGCCTAAAATTTGAAATATTGGAAAATATTAGTCTCGAAATACGTATATGTGTTACCGTAAAACCCCGATTTCAGTTAGAACCCTTTTATCCTAGGGAAAACTAGTCTTAACTATCCTTCCTAGTCAATTCTAGATTTAACTAAACTTGTCACAAAAAAATCGGCATCGGGTTTTATATCCCCATTTTTGAAACTTTATAGCTTTCAATAAAATTTGTGGATTTTTAAACATGTTTTTGTGCGAATTCCGTGGAGGGGGGGACCCTTGTGGCCCATAAACGGCGTTTCAGTATTATACAAGGGCGAAAAAGAAAGTGACTTAAACAAAAACAAAATGCTCGACTCCGGTATTTACTACAATACATTCTAAAAAGAGGTCAAAACCCATTTGACAGGTGGAAAATACACGTAGAAAATTTTCAATTTTTCTCAAAGAAGGCAAAAATAGTATATTACGTACCGAGGTTGAAAGTGTTTCATTCCTGTCGAGAGAGTCTGTCTAATTCTCGATACAGTAATGAAGCTTTTCACCGAGGTTTGTATACTATTTTATTTACAACCAAATCTAACATCCACTTCTTATAATTTTGAATTAAAATTATTAATAAAAGATAAATCTCATTTTGACTATTCCATAGAAAAATTCGACAGAAATTTCAAATAACTCTATCAATTAGGGGAAAAGTAGACATATCTAAGCACGCAAAACTATTAGCATTTTAAAAAAAGTGTTGTTCGTATTTTATTTTGAGATATCGATTTTTTTTTAAATTACAAAAAAATAATTTACTTACCACTCGGGTGGAAAGTAAAAGTAAAAACTTTCCACCTTTCAAAGATAGATGAAATGTCATTATTACATGCATGGTTGTAAATAAAATACTTATCTGCGCCTGTGTTTATATAGTGAAAGACTTTTTTCGTTGGCAACGGGGAAAAATTCATTTTTCTGCACCATAATCTGCCTTCCAAATATTAATCTTACATTAATTTTGTCATTTGTTCCAAAGTTTGTGTTTTGATTTATCTCATTTCGTTACTCGAACAAACCCGTACTGTATTGCTGAGGTTCTGTTCATAATTTCTACAACATAGTGGTCTAAATTCAGTTCCGGCCGTATCCGGTACAGACCGTCGGTCGAACCGGATATTAAAAAAGGAAACCCGAATTCACCGGATACCGGATTCAGATCCGGTTTCGGTGGCATCACTATTCCGAAACCGAGAGAGTCGTGTTTATTTCTGAAATAACCATCAAATTTATGTGTACAGAGTGTCCCATTTTCGACACTCATAAGGTATCTTCGTAATTGTTAGTGCTATCAAAAAAGTAACGTAGGTGTCATGTGCTATTTTTGGGTCAAACTTAAAATGGTAAAGCAAAATTCAAAAATTTTCACTCGCTTAAGAGATACGGGGGAAAATCAACAAATTGACAATTTCTAAATTACCCTATATTTTATTAGTTAAAAGAAATACAGAAAAATGTTCTATACAGAAGTTTATTTATAATGATTGTTGAATAATCTGCCAGTTTCATAATGAATATACGGGGTCAGGTAAGAAAGTTATCGGACCTAACCTAATTTTTTTTTTAAATGGAAAACCCTGTATATTTTAATGTAAAAAGATACTATTTTAAACTCTCTTTTCAAATTTATAACACCATGGATGATAGATATCTCAAATGTTTCAAAATGTTGATAAATCTTTTTCACAAATGAATATGTAAAAATGAAATTGACGTTAAACGTTAATAACAAATAGAATGTTAACATAGTTGTCTCTAGGATATTAGCTTTTGTTTCATGGCCTGCTGTGGTTTAAAGTAATAAAGTTTAAATAAATCGCCTAGGAAACCAATATTCTCCATGGTGTGTTATATATTTGAAAATAGAATTTAAAATGCAATCTTCTTAGATTAAAATATACAAGGTGCTCCATTTAATAAAATGGGGTTAGGTCCGATAACTTTTTTAACTGACCCCATATACTTATTCTGAAAACGGCAGATTATTCAAAAATCATTATAAAGAAACTTTTGTATAAAACATTTTTCTTTATAGCTTTTAACTAAGAAAATATAGGGTAATTTTGAAATTGTCAATTTTTTTATTTTTCCCCGTATCTCTTAGCGAGCGAAAATTTTCAAATTTTGATTTTATCATTTTAAGTTTGACCCAAAAGAGCACATGACACCTACATAAATTTTTTGATAGCACTAACAGTTACGGAGATACCCTACAAAAGTGTCGAAAATGGGACACCCTGTACGTGTTCTTTGATATAAATATATTTTGCTCTTTTCAATATGAACTTTCCGTCCCTATTAAATGAATTAATTTGTGCAGTTTTTTTAAAAAGCACGGAAAAAATGGGCCACTTTGAGTTAAAATTTAACATTGCTAAATTTATATTTTTTTCATGAAATTTTATACTGCAGCTCATTAATAATCGGCGGTATGCATTTTCAGTGCAATTAAAAATAATGTTGTTGCACGATGATTTTTAGTTATCGAACGATATGTGAAAAAATCTTATTTCCCAGTTGGTTTTCCTGATCAATACGTGATTTTTACTGCGCGCCGTTTACTACGTGCTCGGGAATTCTATATCCAAGTGCATACTATGTAATATTTATGCCAACTTTAATATAATATCTATAAAAATATGTTGTCTATAAAAGTTTATCGATTGTAAAATAATGAAATTGGCGAATGTTCAATCATATACGGTCGTATTGCATTTTAAAAGCCCCTCATAAAAATCGCTTATAAAAGTTAACCAAAATGTTGCTGAATTATCGAATAAAATTGTCTATTGGAGGATATTGTAATTTAATGTATGTATGTACATATGAATGTTTTTTTTAATATACATTTTAGATTTAGGGGGTTTGCCAGGCTTTAAAAATCTACTGTCCTCCTTCTCCAACGAACGCAGAAT